>OX456999.1:2500-1214587 GCA_949752705.1 Callimorpha dominula | reverse complement strand
GGATATTAGGGAGTTTGTCACTTGTTTTAGAGCTTTTTAGACTATGAGTTCTAGAATACGGAAAATGTACTTTATTTTTTTTCATATACCCAGACCAATGCAAATAAGCATTTTCAAGCAAATTAATATTTCTATCGAGCAGGAATTGAACCCACGACCCCTGTCGAATGTTCTTCCGCCACATGAATATATATGTATGTCGTCAAGGTTTCATAGTTTCCGGAAGATTATTATTTATTTTTCTAATATAAAATGCATTATATGAATATTATTGTCGTATTATAACAACAGATATAAATATATTAATACATTTTAAGGTCATTTCAAACCGATAGGGCCCTGAAACATTGTTCCTTGTGAAGGTCAATATTTAATACTCTGATCCTAAACGTCACATACTAATATCACCTCAGGCTCACCTATGTATAAATAGGATTCTTATTATAATATTCAAATTCCCTATTACTTGCAATAAATAATGCACCAAATGAGGTAGGTGTGTCTAAGTTTTGAAGAATAAACAAAAACGCAGCATTTAAATATATGCAAAGTAATCGTTGCACGTTCAGGTATAAAAACGTGTGAAATCTCAACTTCAAGCACAGTCATCCTCTTCTCTTCAGTCGAGTATCACCCACCTACAACTTAAAAAATGAAATTCGTAAGTCTATCATCATAATTTTTTACCTAAAATCCAGTTTCTTTTACATTTTTTTGATAACAAATTATTATATCGAACGTTAATACCTTAACTAGTTAACATATTTAAACTCTTTAAGCCATTACAGTGAATCAGCTCAATAAATTAAGTTACTAATTAATCCTTTCATACATTTGAATCCTATAAAATTATCATGTACTGGGCATTCGATTTAGTACAGTGAAATGTCAACGAGGCCCATTGCGTAATGTTGATAGGACACAGTTTACGCCTACCAAAAAACATGAAATGTTTATGGAATAACTTAATACAACTTGAGTTTACATATAACTGTGTTATCAGGAATTAACGCGATCACGTAATAGGTACTACATACCTTTGCATTGACTTTTTTTGTTGCACTGGCTGTAGTCACAGGTTTCCCGCAGCCCCTCCCGTAGGTATACGTAATTATATATCATGAAACGCGATATGGCTAAATACAATGTTATGTATAAATATAAAGATGATAAAATGTCTTGTTAGTCCGAAGTAACATAATAATACTGCTGATAAAATTCCTTGTTTCGAGAAAGCATTCTATAAATGCGTAGATACCTTCTCTATAATCTATATAAATAAAAATGAATTGCCAAATGTGTTGCTAAGCGCAAAACTGGAGAACGGCTCGACCAATTCGGCTATTTTTTTTTTATTTCCGTTAAGGCACAAGGAAGGTTCTTATGGAGAGAAAAAGCGTAAAAATAGCGAGGAAAATAACAAAAACAACACTTTTCTTTTTCTATACAAAACACAGAGTAAATAATAATTAAAACACATGTACACACAAACCCCAGCTGTCAAAATTTGTCGTCAATCAATAACTTTTGACAGAACGACGTCTGTCGGGGCAGCTAGTTGTCCATAAATGTAAAGAACCAAATCTAAAGGTTGCCTGTAAAAAATTGCTTTTACCAATAAGGCCACCCTTTGTACAAGCTTCTTGTGATTTACATGTACTTTAATTACATTTTAAGCTGAAGTTCATCATTTTATAGGTATCATAGTTACTACGTCTACAACAAAGCATTAATGTGTAATTGTTTTGTCTCTACCATTTTAATAATTACAAATATTTCATTTCATCTCTTCAATTTTTTGTACAACATGGTGCAACATTTTACCACGCTCACGTCTGACCTCTTGTCCAGTTGTTCATCGGTCTTTACGAAACATGTTCCTTAGACATTTCATTAATAATTGTCACTACATTGTTTAATTTCATATACACTAATTAATGTAATAAGCTTCGTGCATTCATTGTCATGACTGTAATATCCGTATTAACCTTTTGAATAAATAGCTATTAACAAACTAGTAATAGGTATTTACGAATGATAAATACATTTTTTTTGTCGACAAAAGTAACCTCATTTTCTAAAAAAATTATTTGTATAATATATTTTTTAGCGATAACTTCTCGATCTTTTTTAGATTATTATTTAAAAAGATGACGTTATAGCCGGCGATAAGAATTCCAATCTGCATCTGTACCTTGACATTTCTGTCCCCTTTTAATTATGACGATATACATAAATGTCTTATAAAAATCCAGTAGGTCACCGACATTTTTTAATATTAATAACGTTTATTGAGCAACTGATACTCTATTTACTTGTAGAAATATTTAAAAATGTTACAATAAGTTGTAGGTATTGTTCGACATAAAGAGATTGATTACAGTATTTATTATTTTAGTATAAATAAAAAGCATTCATAAAAAAAGTAAAGAAAAACTTATCAGTAGTACTGGTAATCTTAGATCTCTAACACTTTATCGAAATTCGAACAGGACAACCTCAGTGGGATCTATTAGATAGATAGATAACACTTTATTTGTACATCATAGTTACAGTAGAAGTATCATACATACATGTGTCAAACAGATGATTTATAAAGGGCGACCTTTTATTGCTAGAGGCAATCTCTTCCAGGCAACCTTAGGATAGATCACAATGATTCAGAGAGACAGTGATAGTTGGTGGTGTATTAAAATTGTAACAAAATTTTTTATTGCTAATAAATAGAAAATAAAAAGATATGCCGTATTTTTAAGTACTTTATTTTCTATAGATTTATACAAGTACTTAACCATAAACATATATAAATATACATACATAAACTTAATTATTGATAAGTATATAACTATGAGTGACAAGTAGTACCGATAATAATAATGACAAATAATGTTCGTGAACCATTTTCTTGAAACCGGTTATTGATTGCGCCCGCCTAATACTGACTGGCAACGCATTCCACAAGCATACAGCTTATACAGTAAAAAAATAGTCATAGAATTTAGTGGATTGCAGTGGCATCATCATAATTTCATCATACAAAATTAATACAAATTTATAAAATAGTTTAGTTTTTACAAAATGTTTTCAATTTTGTTTAGTTCATCGTTCTCGCTCTCGTCGCCGCTGTGGCCGTAGCAGTCCCCGTTGACCCCAAAGACGCTACCATTACTCGATTGGAATTTGACAACATTGGAGTTGATGGATACAACTATGCGTAAGTATAAATACACAACGAAAGACTTGACTTCATTCATTGTCCGAAGTGACGTGATTATTAATACGTGTCTGTTCAACAGTGTGGAAACCAGTGACGGCAAGTCCGCATCGGAATCCGGTCAGCTTGAAAACATCGGTACTGAAAACGAGGCTCTCGTTGTCCGTGGTTCATACACCTACACCGCCCCTGACGGTGTGGTCTACCAAGTGATCTACACAGCTGACAAGGACGGCTACAAGCCCCAGGGCGCTCACCTTCCCGTCTAAGCCAATGATTGCCAACGACCAAAACTCTAGTCAGAACTGACCGACCTTGCAAGAGAAAGTTATGTTTGCTGTTGACTGTTCATCTTGTTTTGTTGGACTTATGTTCACCAAATAGCGAATAGGATAGCAAATATATTTTTTTGAACAAAAAAAAATTACATTTTATTTGAATAACCTTTACATTAATCCCACTAATATTAAAAATGTGAAAGTTTGGATGGATGGATGGATGGATGGATTTTTGTTACTCTTTCACGCCAAAACTAATGAACCGATTGTGATGTAACTTGGTATGTAGATAGCTGGAGACCTGGATTAATATATAGGCTACTTTTTATCCCGCTATTCCTACGGGATCGGGACTAAAAAGTATCATTCTAATTAAAAAATTACCTATTTATTATATAACCTAATAAAAAAAAAGCAGAAATATTAGGGTTTCGTGACTAAATAAAAAACAGAACTTTAATTATGCCCCGTCCGTCTATTGGGTCATCTACAATTCACACCTTTCTGTGCCTCCCAGCCCTAGGATATTGACAACTAAACATAGCCCTTTCCTAATGATTTCCACAATGAGCAGTCTTCTGCAGCCTCAGTCCAACATCTTCGCCTGTAGTGGTAATTACACTTTAATAAATTACTTTAAGGACAAACATTTTAAATGCTTCCACGCTTTAAAAAAAATATCAACATTGTTTTCCAAAACAAGACCTATGATTAATATGACAATTTACTTTTATGTTCTCTGGATTTTGATGTCTCGTACAGTCCTTATTATTAAAGAAGAAAACACAATCACCCCAATAGTAAATAACACACAATATCAATCTTATCAAAGACGTAGGCGAGGAAAAGAAAAGCAAGGGTTTCAGGTAAAAAAAGACAATGCGCGTGTATGTTACAATCCATTAGCGGGTTCCAGACTACCTTCAGTGCACTCACCTAGATCAAAGTTAATCAAAGCTACACTCACAAAGGACCGAAAAAGGAGTTCCATTGTGGCAAATAGTCCTGTATAAAGACATAACATGGAAATGTACTCTACTTTAATAAATGTTAAACTTAGGGACTTTTAACCGACTTCAAAAAAGGAGGAGGTTCCATGTTCCACTGTATATATTTTTTCTTTTTTTATGGATGTTCACCGATTACTCAAAGACGCCTAGACCGAATTGGAAAAATCTTCTATTGTTTGAAAGGGTTATACTTCGCAGGTGGTCCCATGGTCATCAAGTCAGGATCTGATGATGTCAGGATCCTGGAGAAATCGAGGGAACTCTTAAAATTTTATAGGCACACATTTGAAGCGATTTGGGTATTTTGAGGTGTTTTGAAGTCGGTGATACTTTTTTTTAAAGATAATTTTATAAAAAAATTCTCTGTAAACATTATTTACAGATATACCTAATATTTAGTGCTAGTACCGTTGAATCACACAAATATTTATTAGATGTGTAATTCGGGACTTAATCGCGATAATATTTATAAGGGATAATATACCAATACCTCTTTCGTTACCTTATAAATATTACCGCGTTTAAGTCGTGTAAGTATTTTTGTGATTGATATTAAATTTTTGCCATTTTGATACATATTAAATGACTAACCACTAGACATACATCACATAATTTATTATTCACCAAGAGCCCACTGAAATTAAAAAGATCTTGCTCGCTTATATAACATACTATTCAGAATTCTGCGGCCGTGCACTACAAATATTGTAAATTCTCAAATAGAGCATGTTTCAGATAGTTCTAAGATAAGCAGTAGTGTAGGCGAGATTACATGGCGCGGCTTCAAAGACGCTTTGATTCAGAGGTGTTAATGCAAGCCATTATTACAACCAGTCTTACCTATGTCGAGATAGGACATAGCACTTTTGTGAGATGTTTACTAAAATGGACATGTTACAAGTAGTGTACGTCTCGTCTAGATTTCAAACGAGTTACATCAGATGGAATTTTGGACTATTATAATTATGTGATGCAAGATTTTTTGTTCTCTTTTACAATACGGTTTTTATTTTCCTTATCGGTATGATTTAGACTCAAGGACTAATTTAAATAAATTAGGAAATCCTTTGTTGACCAAATTTGTTGCACCTCTGGTGATTCTTATATACTGATGGTAGTCTATTGTTTTTGTTTTATTGGTTCTTTGCTTGCATGTGCTTATCAAACGTGGCCCCTAGTTACTACATACATTCTCGTTACGTAGCGGATATCCACATATTTTATAATAGTAAATGAGGAGGAAAGCTCGCCCTGGGCTTGTCAACTCCACCGATGACAACAGGTAAAGGTAAATTTCATCGATTGTGATTGACAAAGGCGGTATACCAAACTGTCTTAACAAACATTTGGAGGTACCTGAAACTCCAGGTGAGCAGACTTTCACCCAGCGTGTGACAGGTACCTCTAAATGCGTAATATGTACCCCATGCAATCCTCCGCTGTCACGAAGTGATATTTCAACACATAAGGATGCCTCGTGTAGAGGTGAAGCGTTGAGAAACCGAAGATGAACCTTTAGATTTGCCGTTTTGTGTGAAAATTTTATTTCACAAGAAATAGTTTGCAGCCATTTTTACGTAAATTCAATCCTAAGAGGACCGCAGTTATTCAGTATTGATATTATTTTTGCTTTCTGTTAGTCAGCAGAGTTGTTAAAGCTCTCTGCAAGTAATAGTTTAAATGCAAATGTGAGTTTGTTTGTTACGTTTTCTAGTCTTAACTACTCAACCGATCAACATGACATTTTGCATACACTTTGTAGGGGGCAAACAAGTAGACGTGTCACCTGATGGTAAACGACCACCTCCGCCCATGGGCACCTGTAACTTAAGAGTCACAAGTGCGTTGCCGGCCTTTAAGATGGAAGTTGAGGAAGGTGGGAAGAGGAGGGAAGAACAGGAAGAGGGGGAGAGGGAAGGGTAAGGGCCTCCGGTAACCTCACTGACGCGGTGAACTGTCGGTTTTCTGTAAGGCCGTGGTATCACTCCGGTCTAGCCGGCCCATACGTGCCGAAGCATGGCCCTTCCATGAACAAGCATTTTATACTGTTCGACAGGGATATAAAAATAACTTTTACGCGAACGAAGCTAAGAGCAAAAGCTATTCTAACAGTAAATAACAGTTTCATCATCTACAGACTCGTTTGTGCAATATTTGAGACACAGATGAATGTTTTGGTCTAATCTTAAATGGATTCGAATATGCTCTTTATAAAAAAGAAATAAGATATTGTCACTGGTGAAACCAAACTGGATTGCTAGTGAAATAAAATGTACAAATCCCAAGACTACATTTAGTTCCATATCAGCTAAAGTTGGCCAAAATGATTGACATCAAACTTTAACATCTTACGGTCAGGGTTCAAATGTCTTTGAAGTTAATGTTAGTTTATAGAATCACGAAGAATATACTTTACAAATTATATTATATCAGTGACAGTCAATTGTGTAACCAATGAGGTGAATAAACATTTGATTGACAAAGATGTTGATATTTTGTGATATATTGACCAACTGTTTATATAAGTAGATATTACTCAAATTGTACGTTTGGCCATTACATCTTTAAAAATAGAGTAATATATTACTGGTGTTTACCAGGGATGGACTGCATGCTTGTTTGATATCTTAGTGGTATCTTCACTAAGATATTAAACAAGCATTAAGTCCATCTAATGAAAAACTCTCTCTGTATAATATAGACGTTTTGCCAAACCAACATCATAGCTATTGGAGAACTTTTAATAAAACAAATATAAATAAAAAATTTATATTACCTCTGACATACTACCTTAAACTCTTGATTTTCTTAAATTATAGCGAAGAAAACTCTTGATCAAGTCAAATCTCAAACAAAAAAAAAACTAAATCAAAATTGGTCCATCCGTTTAGGAGCTATGGTGCTACAGACAGACACAGATAAACGCGTCAAACTTATAACAAAAATGATTGGCGATCTTTTTTACAATATAAACGTTTGCCAAAAGAAGTTCTTTAATACTACCTGTAATGTTATGTAATGGTATCTGAGGTTGATGGTTATCAAATGTGTATCTGAATTGGTATTTGATGTAGTTGTAAAATATTTTCAGATGGGAGGAGGTTTTTGCTACAGCTTAAAGCGAGTGATGGCAAAGCACGCCTCCTAAAAGCTTAATATAACCTAAGTTACGCATTCACTGGCCTTCATTTGTCATCAAATATTCACAGCCTTGCACACAGGTTTCTGGACAAATCTATTAACTTGTATTTTGTATACAAATAATGCATTTTAGCAGCTGAATTTTTTACTATAGAGTAATATTTAATAAAAAACCTGACCATATACATGTTGGTTACTTAACCATATTCAGAGGTTATCTTAAATGACATTTTGATGAATGTCCTGAATGCTATGTATCAGCTTAGTGGGAAACATTATGACTGCAGTCGTCATTGATTTTGTAATTGATTGATTGATATTTGAAATCTCTAACTAAATTGATATTAATATGGGCATATGTGAGACCGGTAGATGTAGGGTCACGTCAGTAATATTATGTATGGTTTTACTTTAGTATAACGTCTTTACCCGTTTAAAGTTTGTTTAACTTTCTGTTCAAATATTATCGTTAACTATTCTATATTATATTTTTATCATGTTTGTTTAATCTTCCTTTTTTTTTTATCGTGTGGAAACCCCCTCGGGTCATCACTTCACTGGGGCTGCCAGTGAAGTGGTATGTCGGAATCGAACCGACTAAAACCACACGGTGTTCCGTCATAAATGAGTCTATTGCCAGGGACTCGGGTATACCCTAGGAAGGAAGTCCCCGAGAACCCCGGCAGACCTTGGCCGCCTCTTAAACAGAAGGCAGCCACGCCCTTGCATGCGGAGGGCCTTGCCCCCCTTCCGGTTTAGAGAGGCGCTCGCGGAACACGGCGCGCCACCGTCTCAGGCTTGCTTCTGCTAGAGTAACGGGCAGCCTCACCCGTTACCCCCAGGCCAGCGCTCATGGAGGCCGGAGATCATTCTGCGCTCTCCCTTCGGGACGGGAGAGCACTAGCCCTCTCCCATTCCCTTTCCGTCCCCTCTTTAGCGGACATCACTTCCTCACAAAAAGAGGCAGCGGATTTGTTTAATCTTCCTAAGTAATTCTAAATAGGTCTATTTCACTTCGTTTTTAAAATAACAATATCAAAACACTTGCTTTTTTAGTCACATTAAATATGTATATGAACAAGACACTACTTTAGTTAAATGTTAAGTGTAACATATAAAGTACGAAAATACATATATATTTATTTCATTTTATACGAATTTCTCAAATACGAACACTTACACGTATCAAATCAACATTGAATAATGAATGCTATACCAAAGGGCTTCTTACGGCCCCTACTCAAAAAAACATCAGGGCTTGACAAATACTTTTTGTTAGTCGAACGGCGGGCGACGCCATGTGCGGCTGATAGTGAAGCGTTAATATTACAGGTGGACTTGATCTATTGCTGCTACGTGATGGCTTATGGTGCGAGAACCAAGCGGTGTCCGTATCAATATGTGAAAGTTATACGATAGGAATGGCGACGGGGTAGCTCCTTGGTTTATGACGTTTGTTGACTTAGATGATGAAGTTGTTGTTGTCATTTTAATTTATAAAATTAGACGATTATTCATATATTTCCATGACCACGTCTTACCCATCTCTCATGTGACGTATTATTTTCAATAATTAACTTCAATTAAGTCGAATAAAAAGGGTTTTTATAATACTTCAACTACTGACTGTTATATTATATTTTTTGTTTTTAAATATCTCCTGCACATCTATTTATTGTGTTTAGAAAATAAAAATCAATATTTGTATGTTTGTCCTCTATGCGTTCTGAAATCATTGGTCGGATTGTAATGAAACCTCGACAGGCGACTCGAGAACACGAGTTGCCCGCGAGGGCTCCTGGCCCAAAAAAAATCTATATATAAAAAATTAAAAACGTAGAATTGCAACGCATACAGCTAGTAAATAATAATAGTTATCAGTAAAAGCAAGAGCCAAGTTTTTGTTTTTTTGCCGGTGTAGTGACAATGTTTTTTCTGCTGTGTACTATTCTTTGCGATTTCTTTCTTATCAGTTATTCAAATATTAAGTAAATTAAGTAAATAAGCGTTCATTAAAAATGATATATGTATGATTCTAGAAACAGAAATTAATTCAAATTGTATATCTCTGGGATCTCTTCACTTATACCACACCCAACCGTACGCGTTGTTCCAAGTCAACGTGTTCGAGAAGAACAACCGATATATTTGTTAAACAACCGTTTCACCCTGTATATTGGAGCACGCTGTCATGATTTATGAATTTCAATAACTTTACACTTTTACCTATTGGACGTAAAATATATCGCAAAGAAAAAAATGGTGCCGAAGATAGAGGTGTGTTGATACGTATGATGAAAAAATATATTTGTTCAAATGTATTACATTGTCAGCGCTACAAAAGGTTTATGATTTAGAGATATCAGTTTCAATGCCAAAATTAAGTGCAGCAAGTGTTTGTTCTATATATCGTCAAACGATCGTTCGGGTCTTTTAAAAGTAGGAATATAA
The DNA here is from genome assembly GCA_949752705.1 of Callimorpha dominula. Lineage (NCBI taxonomy): Eukaryota > Metazoa > Arthropoda > Insecta > Lepidoptera > Erebidae > Callimorpha > Callimorpha dominula. The sequence continues at coordinate 1,204,493 of OX456999.1, read as the reverse complement.
AGCAGTGTATAAGGATGAGGTTTAAGTCTAAGTCTAAGATTCAAAACTTTATATATTGTTCAGTCCGAGTGTTCTTTGTGCACGTTGTTTGAATGTTTGTAAAGTCCCCACACCGCAGGAATCGTTCCTAATGCCCGATTTTATATTTTATGGAATATTATATTTTAAGGAACGACAATGTTATAAGGCAAAATGCTCAGATGAATTCTCTAAAATTTGGCAAACATTCGGTGTAACCGAAGTCCGTCAGAGACGGCTCAAACAATTTTTGTTACTTGGTTCCTTTTTCCTTTCCATTTATTTAGAACTCCACCTTTAAAAGCATCATTCCCACATTATCTCAGGCGCACGTTTTTTACGACTGTTTCTCAAACTTTCTGTGAAGTTTCAATTTTCCTGTCATTAAAGCCCTCTTACCGGTGGGCGAGAGGAAAAAGTGTGTAAAGAGATGCCGGCGCTATCAAAAATCGGTTTCGATTCAGAAGGGGCTTTTTCAATACTTTTTGTAAGAGCCATGTGCTTGAAAATATTGTACCAGTGTTCTGGGGTGGTATGATTTGAATATGTAATTTAAGAAGTGGAAACTCATGTGGTCTGTTGTTTGATTTTGATACTTTTTTAGGTCTTTAGACTTCTAAAAGTGATATGATTTTCCATGATTTAGTTCCATCCATTGTACAAAACTACCCACACTCGCACCGCGAGGAATTCTAGAAGTTTTGAAAATGGGAAAAGGTGAGCCTGTTTGAGAGTAAGTATATGTTTTGTTTATTACATACGGTGATGAATTTTAATTCACTTTACAACTTTTTTATTGATTTTGATAAAATTTTGTGGTGTCCTACTTTAGTTTCAACCAATGATTTTTCTTTGCATAATCATATAACACCTTAAACCGTTAGAGTACTAAGAAATAATAATGATTGAAACCTAATATTTAATAACTATCAAACGTGCAGTACTTGGTTGTAAATTATCAATTTGTACGATAGAATAATAGCGATTATTAATGTAGTATATTCATAATAAACGGTAAATGCACGAAAAATTGCAAAATAACACTTGCCGTGTCATTGAATTTTATTTCAATCAGCTGTAATTGTTAATTTTATAAGCTTGACTTACTAACTATTTATAGATAAGGCTATTTTAGTAAACATAAAATAAAATAACTATTATTTTTTTGTTATATGACAAGGTTCAAATAATTATAAGAATCATAAGAAAAAGACTATTAAAGATATTACGAATATTAGACGTAGTCATAGACACGATAAATTAAAGTTGTACCATCGAACGAATAAAACTATCAGTCATTGGTAACACAAATTAATATAAAATTAGTTTATTATATTTATTATATAATAAATATAATAAACTAATGATAGAACTTTGTGATTTTGCCATTATTATTGGTCATTTTACTGTTAGCAATAGATAAATAGATTTATTGAATGTTTGTTTGTAGAATTTTGTAGTTCCATTCGCTTTGATGAACTTTGGGATGGTGCTGTTTTCATCCAGTCTAAGACTAGTAATAATCTTACGTAGGTTTCTTCTGTTTTGTGTAGTAAGACTTTTAATTGTCACAATTTCTTTAGTACACTCTTGACGCAATGACTAATACCGCGTTCCCATAATCAAGAAACGATTCATTTTGTTTACGGACGGTAAAATTTTGTTGAATTTTCAACGAAAATTTGACCGTCCGTAAGCAAAACGAATCGTTTCCTGATTATTGGAACGCGCCATAAAAATATATGTGCATGTAGAATGTATTAATGTACACTAATGTAATTAACTTTGTAGAGTTTTTTTAGGTAAGCTTTAATTTGGTGATCTGGAACTACCAGCGGGAATTATTTTAAGTTTGATAGCTTTATTCTTGAGGAAAGTTATAGGCTATTTATCATCACGCTTCGATGATTAGGAGCCGATCAGTAACCATAAACGCTGGTGAATTGCGGGAAACAAATAGAAAAAAAAACTATTACAAAATATAAAGCAATAACTTACAAGCAACTTAAGATGGACAAACACACAACATTCATTAATAATGTTGTTAGTTTTGTGTTTAGGGATTGACATTATAATAAAAATTATAATTTGATTGGTCAGAATTTAATTAACCTTTTTTTTGATTGAGAACCCCCACGGGTCATCACCTCACCGGAGCTAACGGTGAAGTGATATGTCGGAATCGAACCGACTAAAACCACACGGTGTTCCGTCACAAGTGGGTCTATTGCAGCGGACCCGGGTGTACCTTAAGTAGGAAGCCTCCGGAAACCGGAATTTAATTAACCTTAAAAACTAGACAAAGCACATATATAAGTACATAGATCAATTCTATGCAAATTAATCTAAATATTATTAAGTCATGTTAATATTAGAAACATACATACGTGGTGGCTAATTAATAAGAGAAAGACTATAAAGACAGAAATAGCTATATTTGCCTCGATTTTTGAGTGTGGAATATATAAGTATGTTTAATTATCCAGAGTAATCAAATAATATTATTTTGATATTGGTGGGTTGTGTTCATATTATATCATACTAGCAGCGCCCTGCGGTTTCACCCGCGTAATTCCCGATCCCATAGGAATATCGGGGTAAAAATCTTGGTAGCCTATGTGTTAATCCAAGTCTCCAGCTATCTACATACCAAGTTTCATGACAATCGGTTCAGTAGTTTTTGCTTGAAAGAGTAACAAACATCCATACATCCTCACAAACTTTCACGTTTATAATGTTAGTAGAATTTTAAAGAAAATCCGAAGACTATCATTTATATTAACTATTTTTGAAATTTGGAACGTTGTTAACACGAACGAAAAATAAAATTACGAAAGGGGAGAGAGAAAACAAAATACGCTTTAAAAGTTAAAGACATCTTCAAATTCGAAGGTAAAGAGAAAACAGATAAAATCGAAACGACATCCAGAGAACAAATTGAATAAGAAAATTTTAGTTTTTTTTACCTTTTGAACAAATAAAAGAAAAAAAATAGAGAGAGAAGCCCCTTTTATTACACCTCTATTAGGATCGGAATGGGCTTCGAATTGGCTAATAACCGTTCTATCAGGTGAAAGGAATTCACTCTCGCTTTCCTTTTTGATATTAGGGACGTGCGTAATATCGATATTGGAATCGATTTGATTTCTATTACAATTTATGAATTTTGTTCAGATGAAATTTGTTAATACATTGCTTCTTATTTTATTTATTTAGGTAAGTAAATAGATCATAAACCCTTTTATTGCCTGAGAAGCTTTTGCCTCTAAAAAGCCCGGAAACGGGGGCAGGTCAATCTGTCGGTCTTACACAAGCAGGCCTGAAACAGTGGCGCACCTCGTAATAATCCCAAACCATATAGAGCCTCCTTTTTTATGGTATAGGGGGCAAACGAGCAGATGGGTCACCTGATGAAAAAAGAGTACCGTCGCCCATGGGCACCTGCAACTCAAAATCACAAGTGAAGGGGAAGGGGTGGAGAGAATTATAGAAGAGGGGGAGGGGGAGGGCCTCCGGTAACCTCACTCACTCGGCGAAAAGCAATGCAAACATTGCTTCACTGCCGGTTTTCTGTGAGGCCGTGGTATCACGTTGGTCGAGCCGGCCCGTACATGTCGTAGCATGGCTCTCCAACGATAATAAAGATATTCACAAAGTACATCCCTATAAAGATCTGGTCGTTACTAAAGTCCACCTTGATAGCACTTTCAGGAGTTACGTCCCACGTTTTAACGTGATAACGGTAGGTTCAGTTTAAAAAATTCAGTATTATTTTGTTAAGAACTTTCTGAAAGGCTTTTTATTCGAATGATTATATGTTTGCCCTTGCTACACAGAACTTTCGTCGTCTCGTCGTCAATATGTTCAGTGTCGTCTTCTCCATCAACAAGTCAATGAGTTCATTTCTAAATTGATATTATTTTAAATTTAACCACTTGTGTTTTCATCTTGAATAAAACCTGTACTCAAGCGTTTAATTGTTCATTTTATATTATCAATGTACCAGGAGCTAACTAGGCTGCACAAGGTTTGTGCCGGGCTCGAGCCGTATCGCCCCACCTGAGGTGTCGTCTACAATTTGCATACGAATTCGCGTTTACACGCCGCTTTGGTTCGTTGGTCTCGTACGTGGATTTCGTTATTTGAACAAAGGCCGGCCTGTTTAGGAATGTAGTTCGATTTTATTGTGTTAAATTATTCATTGAGAGGGAATAGTGCGTCAGGTGGTTTTCAGAACGTTTGTAATGAGTTACCGCGGTTATAAGATTCTATTTCGGCATTTCTCGTTTCAAGTTCGGTTAATGAACGCTTTTGGTCGCGATAGATTCTAATTTAGAACCCACTCATTTGGATTTGAATAGAATGTCAAATTCGTACTATTGCATATTGGGACAATATACAATACAAGTCGACAGTTGTTTTAATAGAAATAATAATTTCAATTAACGTTGTACAAAAAAGCAAAAATGAACTTATGCGAAATATCAATGATTGATCAATCATTAACTCTACTGATGCAACCTATGGGCTACACATAATTACGAGACGTGAACGGAATTACAAATTTGTTTTTGGAGTAAGTGTTGCTGATTCGTGCAAGCTTAGGTTTATTTGAACTTGAACTTTGTGAACAGGAATGCGGAAATAAATTAATGTGCCGAATGTTTTATTAAAAAAAGCCCAGAGTGTTGGACAATACCTACTTCTCTTCAATATTTTAGAGTTAAATTTTGACTAACCGACTCCGAACCGAATTTTAACAGGTAATTTTTTTGCCAAAAAATATAATAACAACGATCGATTAAGCAAAAAAAATAAATTCATGCGCTATGACGTGTTCAAAAGAAATAAATTTATTTTTAATGCAGCCCAGAATGTTTGTTTTATACAGGTAACATTTTCTAAGGTTGATGTTTTACCACGCATACTCGCAAAAAAATTAAAGACGCTTTGCTAAGCACAGCCTATAACTGTTTTAAAGAAAACCTTATTTTTTTAGTTCTTAATAAAAGTTTTCTCATTTTGAATATACCTACATTTAAAGTTTTTTTTATTGCACATATTCAGCCTAGTAAAATTAGACTCGCATTTGTTCTGGTCGTAACCATATTTCAGGCGGTCATTGCATCCACTGAATCAGTCACCTGCCGGCCACGGTGGGGCGTGGTGGCGCGGGTGATGAATCGCCTCTGTTATTGCGAGGCTTTACTGTGAGTCCAACTGAATTTTAATAGTAGTGTTTTGTTTGTAGGGTATCTGATCGGATCCCGTATGTTTAGGGTTGGGATAGAGTGTATTATATAATATTGCGAAGATAACTCTATAATAGAATTATATAAAGATTTGCTTGTATTATCGGGATATTGATGCACTAAAGTTCAGCTTGGATAAGTTAATAAATTAATTATTGATTTACCAAAATGTCAAGTTTATCCAGAGAACATGGTCAGTGAGTACCCAAATACTACTACTACTGGTTGTTCTTAGTCTGCAGGTATTAGGTAATATATTACGTTTTTGCATGTGTTTTCATAAACAGATTTTTTAGTCATTTATTATACCTCACAATATTAAAAGCTACAAAATAAGGATAGAATTACAGGAAATAAAAAAAAATAACTCTTTGTCGAATCCAACGACAAAGACATTTAAATCAACAGATCAAACAGTACTATTCAAATAAAAATACACATTTCCTTGCACGACTTAGCTTTTTCATAGAGATTAACTTGACTAAGTCACATTTTTTATATCTTCTCTATACTACACTAAACTTTTTTTCTCTATTTATCTTTCCGGCTCATTTTTAAATAAAGGCAGCTTTAAGGTCATCACACACTATACCGTCACGGCACCACCCCAGCAATCAAGTTGTCATTCAGATCTGCGCTTACTGCCGGCCGTCGGCTTTTTCATATTGACATTATGAAATATATTATACGACCACGTTTTAATGCTCAGATTTGAATGACAACTTAATTGCGGGGGTGGAGCAGTGACGGTATAGTGTGTGATGAGCTTTAGAAGGAGATTCCCATAACGAAACGGCAGGCACTTCAGAAGTATGTAATACCTATTTTGTGATCGCGTTAATTCCCGTATATATGCATAATTATGTCTCATAATCGATTTTTTTTACTAGAAGGACCGTATTTTTATGGGTATTTTTTTAAATATACGTTTTTTGTAAAACACAGCCAGTATTTCCGTGTAAGGTTTTTGCATGTTTAAGAATATAATTTAATTTCTGTTTCAATATTTATTTTTAATAATTAAGTCTTATCTAACAATTGTACTACATTTTATTAACAAACTGTCAAACTCTAAACACAAAATAGGATAAATGGTTTAAATGATTTATTTTTTCGAATTTAGAATGCATTTTTTACTACATATACTCGAAAAAGCTAACACAAAGAGTTCTTAAGCCGAGCTTCTTTCACCATTACGATAATTTCTTCTTGCCTAAAAGGGTAAAGATAAACCAACCAGTTAGCATAGTCTTTATCTCAGTCTACGATCTACGAGATGTAGGGACGTCGTAATTTATTCTCGTAACATCTCGTCTGAGATTAAAAATGTTAATCGTGGAATTATTCGGAACAATTTGTTTGACTACCCGGGGACTACCTTGCGAGGTGAGAGTATACAGGGTGGTTTTAATATTCACGGGATTATATTTGTTGTAAAGCTTTGGAATTAAAAACTTACTTTTGATGTTCGTATTATGACACGTAAATTTGAAACTAAGGCGTTTAGGCTATATTGTCACAAGGTAATGTAATCCGCCGAAATAAGTGTTTTCTGTTATGAGATATACGAGGTGGCAGCACTGTAGCGTAAGGTTATATCTTATTTCAAAGTACATAAGTGTTAAGAATATTTTTAGAAGTGAAAACTTCTTTAGGCACGTTTGTGTACTTTTGCTATGGAGAAAAAGCACTGAACTCGTGACCGTCACGCTAATAATACATATTCAAATATTAGAAATACGTAGGAACATTTCTGTTTTTTATGCATAGGTATCATGATAAAGTTTAGACACACATCACATCGATTGTTCCAGTGCTCGACTAACCTTCAATAATATCAACTGTTAACCATTTTTAGTACTTGCATTATCCTAAATAAAATGACTTTATATACTACTATTTAATGAAATTACACATATTTATTTATTATTTCAAACATACCAGTTAGAAAACAATTGGCCATTCTATATTACTATTAATCCCACTTAATTACTTAGTTTTCAGATTTAGTTTAAACTTATTGTCAAATTCAAATTCCAATTCAAATTCAAATTATTTATTTGCTTTAAATGGGGTAATAAAACGCGAAAGTTTAAAAGTTAGTATATTGAAATTCCCAGTATCATCAGAATATAGTTTCTCATATGAAGTCTATCTAAACTAATATTATAAAAAGGAAACATTTGTGTGTATGTTTGTAATGTTTTCACACAAAAACTACTAGACTAATTGCGATGAAATTTGGTATGTAGATAGCTGGAAACCTGGATTAACGCATACTTTTTATCCCGATATTCCCACGGGATCGGGACTTACGCGGGTGAAACCGCGAGGCGCTGCTAATTTAAAATATGTTCAAACCTCATATTTTCACTTTAGCGTTACCATTGAACTATGACTTTCAGTAGGACGGAGGTCCTTATCTAGCCAAGCGGAAATCATCTAAATGGTATATTTTTTACAAACTAATTTAATTTTATGTGCATACTTATCTATTAATAATATAAACAACATTACACAATACCAACCACAAACTATAAATGAAAACCCATTTCACAACAAAAATTCATTTCGCAACATAAATTCTCGGACACAGAGAGCTCACGTCATAAAAGTCCCTCACACACAATTTATCAGAGATAAAAATCAAAATAAACAAGCAGACAACTATTTCGAAAACATCAGGTGTTCAGCCCTAACCTCGGGGAATATTTTAATACAGTACCTTCGGACCCTTCGCAATCATTTTATTTTCATACTCGGTCTCAGAGTCCCCGAAGGTCTACCTCGTGATTTGCCATTCAAAGCGAGCGACGTGACGGCGCATCAGGTACCGGGATGATTTTGACCCAAACAGTGAGCGCTGGGTTAAGATAATGCTGTTGACAGATAGTGGAATACGATTGGCGGAATCAATCCCTTTTTGTCCTTTTGTTTTGTCTTCGAAGTTCGAATTCTTAAGATTTTGTAACACTGAAGACGTTTTAGGATCTTGAGTCGTGATTGGCATTTGAACCGTGGTGTGAACACTTGAAGATCACTACAGAATGGCGCAGTGGTTATTAGGAACACGAACACTGTGATAAGTGTTTTTGGTTCGAGTCCTACATAGAATAACTTTTTGTGTGATTTACGGATATATACGTATTGTTCTAATTTAATTATTCTGAGTTTCAATATACTTTGCTTCGTTAAGTTTTTTTACTTCCGAACGAGAGGACATTTTTAAAATCTACTTCAAGCCGATAAAATTGAAATACTATACCATGAAAGGAAAAATATTCTCAAAAAATTGAGATACAGCACACCATATTTCAGCCCGCTATGGAACCGGCTAACTGGCCGAGGGAAGCCAACACATATCAGGTGGTGAGCATAGGGCTATCAATATATCATATTGCCTATACCATTGGACATTAGTATAAAGTTTCAAAACCATTAGTGGAATAATTCAATTATATTTTCTGTAACGAAAAAAATAGTTAAACTTCTGAAAATAAAATCTGTGTCATAAATTCCATGATAAAATTAAAACCTCTATCGTTCTACCATCTGGCCACGGACAGTCCAAACAAGACACGTAAAGGAATCAAATCTATACGGTTTCAATCGAAGGGAGAGAAAAACTTTATATCAAAGGAGAGCACTACCTACATACCTCCTGTGAAATCTGGCCGTGTGCTACGTGACTAGGGTACGGAGTGAGAAACCCTTTAATAAATAGTGCCACTATTTTTTTATAACGCACACCTTGCGGCTAGGCGGCGTGCGATGTTTATGAGAAATGTGTGAACTGAATATGCGAATTTGGTTTAGCTACGGCTTAAATATTTCTGGCGAATTGTTTTTTCATATTTGTTCATATTACGTAAAGTTACATAACATACAATAATAGTTTTAGAATATACCAGACCAATAAAACTCTTAGATTGTGATTAAAAATTTGAGAAATTGATGTTTTTAGTTCCGTTCCGTTCCTCAAAAAGAAACAAGGAAGGTCTCTCTGTCTGTCAGACCAAGTTCAAGACCCTTTTTCTCAGGAACGCGTGGAGGTATCCATTTGAAATTAACACCGAACACATGTGTCTGCAGTCCCTTAAAGCTGTAAAAAATCAAACTTTTAAGTAACGAAATTAAAATATATGTCCTTTAAGCCTTATATTTTAACAAATTTTAACACTCCGCAGATAAATCAAAACCGGTACTTTCCGTTGACTTAGAATCATAAAAATTTGTAAGAAGCAAGGTCTCAAATCACAAGTAAAGGAAAAAATTATAAAGTCGTTAATTTGATTATAATTCACATTAAAAAAAATGCAATAACATACTTATATTTTGCGCTTCGAAAAGTGGCTGTGACATACATCGATGTATGGGAGAGTATTTTTTGAACGGCAGAGTTAGGTTTGTCTTTCGGGAAAAAAACGGGCAATAATTGCAACGCACAACGTACTTATCCGGTTTTGTTGTTCTTCGCGCTAATCTCTGGAACAACCAATCGGATTTGAAAAAATATTCCTTTTGCAATCATTATAAACCGAATTCTCGAATTAGGTTATAGATAAACATCACACTTTAACACCACCTTAAGATCGAAGCAATTACCATAAACGCTGGTGAAACTAGGAGGAGCGGCTAGTATTAAATAAGATAGTAGTGGGAATAACTCACATAGCGATAAGATAAAGGATTCTTGTTGTTGCAGACTAGCAATGATAAGCCCACTCTTACAGGGAGCAAGCATGTCCACGCCCTGGGTTACCTAACCTTAGGGCTAATACCACGAGCATCATTTTGTTTACAATAGCGATTGTAAAACTTGAGTAATTTTGTGTAAAAAACTACGTAAGCTTGTCTATTATAAGCCTAATTTATACTTTCTCTTCTAAAACGATGTCCAAATTCATTGTTTAAAGTATTTCGGCCAAGGTTTCGTTATGGGCACGAACACATTTTAGAGCATCTAGTTTTGAAATGTGTTTTTAAGTCTAGCGGCTACTCATTCAAAATTTAAAACCACAATCCACACTTTTTATCTTAGTACCAAATACCTCCCATTTAAATTGATGAATAAGATTCAACAAAACAAATGTTTACCGAAATGAAAACGTCAAGCGGGAATAAAACCTGATTGAACACGATACTACACCAATAAATAATATGAAAAACTTGGGTTTTGAAGAAAACCAATCTTGGACATGCGTACCTATGATTGACGAGAGAATCCAATACAATAAAGTGCTTATATTTTGTGATTCTCAAAGATCATGTCACTTTAAAATAGTAATTTGATCTTGAAAATATTAATGTATTGACATTGAGTGACATTCTCTGTGCACCGATTTGTTTACCAATGTCTACACACAATCCACTGAACGTATGTGTATAGAAATGGGCCCTGAAGTAATTTTACAATCTTAACAAAATAAGTTTATACTTAGCGATAGATATAGCCACGACTTACAAGTATTAGAACCTAATTGTACAAGAGAAAGAATTACATTCTGAGGGTCATTACTATCAATACCATGAAGATCCCACTCATTGTACTAGAAGTTTGCTTTTTCGAAGAAGTTTTTGAACTACTAACAAGGTATGACGTTCAAGTTTATAAATGGGAGAGCCATGCTTCGGCACGTATGGGCCGGCTCGATCGAATACATACCACAGCAACGATTGAGTTGTGTTTCGCAGAGTGAGTGCGGTTACCGAAGGCCCGAACCCTTCCTCTTCCCCTTCTCACCCTCTTCCCTCCTCTTCCCCTCCCCCATCTTCCGCTCTCCTACCCCCTCTTACCTCCCTTCCCCTACTCCCCTCTTAAAGGTCAGCAACGCACTAGTGACTCTTGAGTTGCAGGTGCCCTTGGGCGGCGGTAGTCACTTACCACCAGGTGACCCGTCTGCTCGTTTGCCACCTATCAAATAATAAAAAATTGTGGAACCCTCCAGAGGTAACACTGCAATAATCGACCAAACTCATTAAGTTTTCTCACGGGGTCCATGACCTAATGCACCTTGATTAAATTAATGTGTGACCTACTTATAACTATTCATACAATCTTTGACAAACGGAGAGGTTGTGGCATTTGAAGGTATGTATGTATATATGTGATACATTATATACATATAAACGAATTGATTGGCCTGTTGGCCTAGTGGTTAGTAAACCTGACTGCTATGCCATAGGTCGTGGGTTCGATTCCCAAGCGAGTCTGGGTGTTCTTTGTGTCCGTTGTTTGTATGTTTGTAAAGTCCAACGGTACACAGGAGTAATTTCTAATGCGGGAGATATCTTTAAAAAAAAGATTTTGTTATTAAACTACAAAAAATCATCATTTCAGAGATGCCTTTTTTATTTTTACAGATTTCGGAAAAAGAAGATGTACATTGTTGTGTATGTTTATTTTTCTATGTGTATTAACTGCTTTATTGCCAAGGTATGTATCGATTTTTTCTTTAAATCATAAACCCGGATTGTTTTGTAGTTTCATTTAAAAGAAAGTTGTTAATACACATAGAATATTGACAATTGAGATTCTCGTCCAAGACAAATTTACGCACCGCGCTCTCATATTTTCCACCCCATTTCACGTCCAAGACTTTGAGATTCACTGGATTGTATTATTGTGCGTATATCAGCGCTATAAAACTCGTCTAGACAAGTAATTTATGTTCACCTGTGAAAAAATGTAGTACCGGCCGCGGCGTGGCGGAGTAGAGGGAGAGTCGTTTATTCAATTTTGGCAGGTTTTGTTATTTTTTTTGTGTAAACTTTCGCAATAATTTGCCGTGTAAAGTTGACTCAAACATAAATAATGTTATTTTCCCAGGGTTGGTATTTCGGCAATCAGCAAGTTTTTTGTATATCTGCAGTTGCTAACGTTCTAAGTCAGCAAATGCATATCTTAATGCCATGTCTTGTAATCATAGTGATCTTACTAAATGTATACCATTTAATTAGCCATGTGTTTATTTAACACACCAAAAGCCCTTTCAGGACAGTTTGAATTGCATAATATTGCCATCTGACGGAGGTACTGGCATTGGCTAAAAGCCAATAATTCAGTTTTAAAACTGCGAAGACCGACCCAGATCATAGAATATCAATTTTAGAAGAAACATCCTCACACCTTTACATGTAATTTGATTCTAATACAGTATAGTTTCCGTTATTTCGTTTTAGGTAAACGAAATCTGAGATTGATTGTGAAAATTTAAAAGACCGATCCGATTTGAATTAAGTTTGACCTAGTGAAAATGATATATTAGATTGACACATATTTTCAGAGTAACGAAGATCTACATTCGCGGCCGGTGAAGAATTCATAAAAACTAACTGTAATTGTACTCGTAGTAAAAATATTTAAAGTGACCAACCAGTCACTTTAAACGATGGACTCAAAACACCAGCTCTTGCGCGGGTCACAGAGCTAGTGTTTTGAGTCCATATGCAATAACCAGTAACCATGAAGAAAGTTATGGGTTTGTTCACCCAGGCTATATAAAATATCAAGGTTAATATGTAGTTCATAGACAACAAACCACAATAGTTAACTTCTAAATCAGTGGTCCCATCAAGGTGGGCACTTTGCGCAATACTTTGAGCCACAAATCTCGCGCACAATACGTACGTGGTCCTGCACGGGAAATCTCTTAAGACGATAGTGTTGCAAATGGGTTCTGTATGGCCATGAAAATAGCAACTAAAAATCGCTGAAAGATGATATACAAGTAACGTTCATATAATCAACGAAAATTGGATGATGTTATTTGGATACATATGCATATACAAGGTTCTTTTTTTTTTATAAACATGTTGCCAAATTAGTACACAGCCCGATTGCATGTAAACGGATACAAATGTTTTAAAACACACAATATCAGTAGCGTTGTATGTACCGTGCCAACCCTTATTACCAACCTCATGAAGCTATGTCGAGCATATTCAACAGCCAAAAACCACTCAATTTTATATTCAAGCATGGTCTACTGTAAGGTCTACGTTTTTTATACAAGTATATCTTCAAACAACCTGCTTATATGCAAGCGGTTGCCCATACCTATACTCATATACGAACTCCAAAGAGCTCCAGCGATCCTTCAGTAAAGGGTAAGAACAAATAGCATTTTTTTAATGAGCATATATCTGACGTGCTATATCTCCGACTAGATTGTATATAATAGTGAGGCCTCTAGGCATTTAATATGCGATGTCATAAATTTTTATCATTTAGAAAAAGGGAGACCCTGTACTCGGTATAGATGTCTAAAAATGAATTCGGAGTCGTATAGATTTTATGATCACTACATAAAATAAAATTGGTACTAATCATACGGTAATTTTGTGGCCCCCCAATGAGGTGTAACGACTAGGATTAGCTCTGAGGTAGACACTAATGCTGAATTATTATCCACTTGTGTCGACACACAACATTGGGTATATTATCTTTCTTAATAACTGTTACTACTTGTACTTGACGTACTAAGTTCCGAATGCAATAAACGCATTTGGATATTTTTAATACTGGTAAATGAATAAATTAGAAAATAATACCTCGAATTAAATTGTATTCCTTAGCAGATCTGATGTTATAATTATAAATACTAATTTCACACATTTTTGAGCTATTTATGAGGACTAGAAGCCGCCCTGAGATCGAAATTAAATCAAAATCCATAAAAGTTTTGATAACATAGGGAAAAACTGTCGATATGTAATAAACAATAAAAAAATCATTTGACAAAAAGGAGAAAAAGGAACTCTAAATATTTTACATACATAAATGCTCATTATTGCATAGCAAACAATAATATGTAACGTAAGTAATATGAATACAATAAACCGTTAACACACAATTACATTCTGATTCAGGTACACTAAGTGTGTACCAGAATCTTAAAAATATGGTACCTCTAGACGTTTTGCAATTTCAATAACTTTTATAAATAAATGAATATATAAGAATATACTACTTTGACCATCTATATAATCTTTTTTGTGACTTCTCCGTGTCGACACAAGTGGAAAGCGCATCCAATGAATCTTATGGAGGATCGTTCGGACAACGCTATTAGGGGTTGAAGAGATACCACCCTCGACCGATCTCATTGACTTTACCTCACGTTAATAGTAGTTCAAACTGAATGGTCTCTCTTAGTAAGTTATCTTACTAAGAGAGAAATACTTAGTTGCATTGTCCTTTAATTCATCACAGAGAGAAAATCATAAATTAGTTTATTTAGTGTTCATAAAGTTTTTGTTTGAAGCAGCCTTATGGAGCCTATTGGAATTTTGCTGTAGGGTAGGTAAGTGGCTTCTTAAATAGATAATAACCATTTATATCAGGTATGTTTAAGTCCGTTGGACATTGAAGGGCCTATTGCTTCCTCCAGGCACGATTCCTTTCTCGATTCTGCTATCATGAGCGTAAAATTATGCACGAAGCAGTCGAAATCAAAATTATTTTGAATTGTTAAACAGAACATTTAAGATTCCAATGGAGACACAAATCAAAGAGTTTTCAGACATATTATGTCTAATATAATTTTTTGATTTATGTCTTAGAATTTTTTTTTCCGAATCATCCATTTCCAGGGTAAATTTTCAAACTTATATTCTACTTCGCACAGTCTTAAACAATCTCGTGTGTTAGACCATTAGGTTTAAGGTATGGATGGTACTGATATGTCTCTCACGACGTTTTACGAACGCATCTCAGGCTGGCAGTTTCTTCAGATGCCCCAGCAATATAATCTCCTGGCATTGCACCACCTGATAAATTACTTATTATACAATATTTAAGAACCGTTCCATCAGAAGTCCATACATTTACTAATCACTGCCGTAATATACCTTTACTTATCAGTTCCTAATAACTTAGAACTTCGAACATCGAATGATAGGTATGACCATTCAAGAATAACAATAACAATAAGTCTGATATCGTTTTGATAGAGAGATTCGATTCCGACAATTATTGTCGATTTCACCGTCCCCCATTACGAGAACTTCGTGAAAGTTGAAAAAGATAAACAAATAAAATATTGGGATTTGTCTTATCAGATTATCGGTATAATATATAGAATGTAAATTCGGTAATCATTGCTCAGATAGTCATAGCATCGATAGACAAGAGCCTCGACCAACACCTTAAGCGGCTTGCATTAGACGGTTGAATCAATGACCATACAGAAGGCAGTAGTCCTCGATAACCGCCGGTGTTTTGGTCCCTGTACCTGATGTTGGCGGTGTATTCTTAAATTATATTATTAAGTATATATTGTTCGCTCTTCGATCATTCAATATGGCGCGGGTAGTATTCCCCGCTATCTCGACCAATGGGCGTCCGCGTGAGCGTGAGACTACGAGGACAGCGCCACCAACCGGAAAAAAAATAGTATCAAAATAAAAACCGCGCGAGAGAGGACGACAAAAAACTGTCTTCGAAATTTGCCCTTTTAACTGTAATTGGGGGGTTACCGGTGATCACCGTGTGTTCATTGAGATCAGATAATCTACAGTGAAGTGCCACCTTAGCCGAGAAATCACGCAACCTCAAGCCTTGGACGTTCCAGCGGACAGGTTAATGGGTTTTCTACTTCGCGCTGAATTTGTTGGTGATCGAAGGGGAGAGACGTTCTCTCGAGGCATCTCCGTGAGAGCCTCAGTTAGTTCTCTTTTCGTTAAATCTCAAATACAGTCCATTTCTCTTAGTGTCCGTAACATTCACACGTGGTTGTCGTACACCACATATATATACTTTAAAATGTAATTTATATGTTACTAGCAGCGCCCTGCGGTTTCACCCACGTAAGTCCCGATCCCGTTTGAATATCGGGACAAAAAGTAGCTTATGTGCTAATCCAGGTCTTCAGCTATCTGCATACCAAGTTTCATTGCAATCGGTTTAGTAGTTTTGGCGTGAAAGAGTAATAAACATCCATCCATCCATCCATTAAAACTTTCACATTTATGATATTAGTGGGATTAAGATGACGATATTACACATCGCTATCTAGGCCCATATTAAACATTCTACTGTGGACTCTAGAACAGGAATTAACATACTGATATACGTTTTAATTTAAATATAAACATATTAAACATAGAAACACCCAGACCAATGGGAATATACATATTCATTGACACATATAAATATTTGCACCAAACGGGAATCGAACCCGAAGAATAGTCATATCATTACTTTGCCACAATATATACAATACTAAAATACCTGCCCCAAACTGGGTAGAGTAAAGATTTACGTTGAATTTACTTAAGTGTATAGGAAAACGATCAGGCCCGTGTCGAGGTGCGATCGGCCATTAACGTCTATCGTAAAGCGCCGGGCAGTGGCGCTCGCTCGTACGGACGCGGACGCAAAGATACCACGCTGCATCGGATTACATCCGACGCATGGACACACTGAGAGTGACCACGTTTTGATTCGTAACGTTTTTTTAAACTAAAAATACACTTTACTTTATAACACTAATCTCGCTGAGAGTGAAATTGATCGCTTTTAAGGTTCAGTAACCCAAAAGGTAAAATGGATAGGATTGCTTCCTTGTCCTCATTGACGGCCTGTCAAGACTCTTACTTACTCAAGAAGCTTCTTAGAAAAAACATTAAAAGTTTCAGCTATTTATACTAGCAGCGCCCCGGGGTTTCACCCGCGTAAGTCCCGATCCCGTGAGAATATCGGGATAAAAGTAGCCTATGCGTAAAGCCAGGTCTCCAGCTATCTACATACCAAGTTTCATCGCAATCGGTTCAGTGGTTTTTGCTTAAAAGAGTAACAAACATCCATCCATCCATCCAGCCAAACTTTCACATTTATAATATTAGTGGGATATGTATTGACACTCGTAAGTAAAAAAGTAAATTAAAACTTATAGAGAACTTCCCGTTGACCTTGATCTATAATATTTGGCAAGAGGCGAGCTCTCACAGCTCAAGTAAAGATAGCTATACGTATTTCAGATAATAAGTATTTTTTTTTGTTGTCATCTTAAATTTGCTCACTGCAAAACAAAGTTTGCTTAGTGGTAAACTTTTGTATAATAACCAAGAGTCATAAAAAAAGGAGAGAAAATTTGTTGTCAATTTGAACCCTTCCAAAACACAGGCGTGTCTCTTCTCTGCGAAACTACTTTCGAACTTACACCCACTTTCCAAGGTGTATCCTTAACGATTATTGACCATCTAGGGCTTTTGGGCGTCACCGCCACGTCCGAATTTAACTTCGGTCAACAAATCGAGTCCATGGCACAGACAGCTTCCAAGAAATTGGGAGTCATTTTGAAGGTCTGGCGGTACACGGCCATAGCTCTCAACATCTGCTTCAACTTTATACAAACCAAGGTTGATCTTGGATGGAGTACTGCAGTCACCTTTGGGATGGCTCAGCTAAGTACCAACTAGAAACTTTGGACTCTGTTAACCGAAGAGCCCGTAGGATTATAAATGACGATGTGCTTATTAATAGGGAACTAAATAGCCTTGAGCATCATCGTAAAGTCGCCTGCTTGTCGGTTTTTTATAGGACTCACTTTGGTAAGTGTGCGCAAGCTCTCTTCCAATGAAATAAACCTTCTATTAGACTACTAGGCGCAGGCAGAGGTTCCATCTTTTCGTTGTCGAAACACTAAAAAGCCGAACTAAACGCTTTGACATCTGGCCTTGAATTGAATGAACTGCCTGCGTCTATTTACACACCCAATCAATTATAATCCTGGGGGATCAAGTGTAGAGTGAAAAGGTTTCTCTTAGATAGGCGTGCCCGGCAATAGCCACTTTGAGTATGCGACCCTGACCTGCTACAGCTATTGCTTACACCCCCCAATCCATTAGTATCAACAATGCCGTTCTTTCCCATCTAACCTCCCTTTCTCTTTCAATATACTCTCAATTTCCACATATTTATTTCCTAAAGAGCTCGGTGGGCAGCAAAAGGCTTGAGTGGCTTATTAAGTGAGTGGGACCAAATTATAGATGGCAAAATCATCTTCATCATTATCATTTCAGCCATAGGCCGTCCACTGTTAATAAGGACATAAGGACATAAGGAGAAGTCATTAAGGGAGGCCCCCTTAATGTCTTCGAAGAAGACCGGTTGGAAGCGGCTTGCATCCACTTTTTTACTAGGTCGTCTGTCCACCGTGATAATGAACGTCCTACGCTGCTGCTGAGAACTTTTCGGGCCCATCGACCATCTGTTCTACGTGCTAAGTGCCCTGCCCATTGCCACTCCAATTTGCTGACCCGTTCGGCTATGTCGGTAACCTTCGTTCGTGTGCGTATCTCCTCATTTCTGATTCGATTGCGCCCAGAAACACCAATCATAGCCTCTGCCTAACTCTTTGGGGATACAGGCGTGAGTATGTATGTATTTAGTAAAAACTTAAGACATTAGGTCTTTGGACTTTTGAGGTGTTTATGGACACCACTAACCGCTAAGCGAGTGAATCTAGGCCACGAGTGTTGAATTTAGACCATATGACATCGACACATTTCGGCATAGACAATAAGTAATGAAATGTACAAACTTCTCTTGGTGTGTCCCAATTTTTTTGGCCTACCTTATTTTATGAGGATTATACGATCAGCCTCCACCTTGTCAACGTTCTTACACATACACAGGTTGGACATTGTTACCGATAACCACTCTAACATATCGTTTATATACCTCTTAACGTATGGAACTAAAGTTGAAAATCGCGTGATGTGGCTGAATAATAATTTTGTACCTTTAGGGCGGAGAGGAGAAAATTGACTTACCCTAGATAAAGATGGTAATAGCTAGTGTTTTTTTCTTGGACAAAATTACGTTCGGCCGGTAACAGTTTTCTTGTTTACCTTTGTTTTGTTTTTCTATTTTTATGACGAGGGCAGGAAAAGTGGTTATTGAGACAATTGTTAGAGAAATTGTTGATAGAATAAAAGGGTGGAATAATCAAGTGTAAGGGTTTGCTTTTATTTTTGATTTGTTTATATATTTGATAGATTATACAACGGGAATGTTGGACGTTAGAACAATTTTGAAATAAGATATTACTATTTACTAAACGACTTCACAAAAGGAGGAAGTTTTCAATTCATCTGCATTTTTTTGCACAGATTGAAAATCCTAAACTAATTAACCTATTTTAATGTTTTTTTTTTCTGTGTGCAGTTTGGTCCAACTAGAGAGATAAGATAGTTTTTATTTTACTGGCCTGTTGGTCTAGTGGTTAGTGAGAGCGAGCCAGAGGTCGTGAGTTCTATTCCCACCCAGGACAAATAATTGTCTGATGAGCATGATCATTTGTTCTGTGTCTGGGTGTAATTTATCTATAATAATATGTATGTATTTAGTAATATATAGGTATGTGTATCAGCAGTCTGGTTACAATAGTACAGGCTCTGCCTAGTTTGGGATCGGACGGCCGTGAGTGAGGTGTGTCAAGTTATTATTATATTATTATTATATATTTTAGAACTGCCTGACTCATATAGGTGTTAAGTTTTATCACTTTACGCTAACGAGAAATCATAATAGAGGATAAAACCAGAAGTACAAAAGTCCGACTTGTTCTACAAAGTGTTCAAGCATTAAAACATTCTTAAAAACAAAAGACAGAATCTGGCAAGTACATAACGATCTCCGCGCTGCATTCCTATCGCTAGCATTTTCATTTCGGCCGCACCTCGCCGCAGGAACATTGCCAAAGTAATCTGTCAGGGTGCCGTACCTACTGCAACAGATTTATTATTTGAGTGTGAAATCATTTAGATATACTGGGAATTTAGAAAACATAATGTCACATGCAAGTGGTCTAGATTTCTTTACATAAATCTTCTGAGTGAACTTATAATTTTAAGAAATAAACATGTTTCACGCAACGGGAAAATTGACAATCTTTTTCCTGTGTGCTGTGGAGCAAAGAATACATTAAGTGGGTTTTTTCTCTCTGGTTTCATAAAATTTTAAAACTGAATAAATGTAACTCATTAACTATTTACTAGACAATGATGTTTGATAATAATAAGAACAAGAATGTTATAATATATAAATTTTACCATAATTATACTATACTAGCAGCGCCCCGCGGTTTCACCCGCGTAAGTCCCGATCCCGTGGGAATATACTTCACGCCAAAACTACTGAACCGTTGCGATTAAACTTGGTGTGTAGATAGCTGGAGACCTGGATAACAATTTGGCTACTTTTTATCTCAATATTCCCATGGGATCGGGACTTACACGGGTGAAACCGCGAAGCGCTGCTAGTTGATCATATATTAACAACTTTTGTATTAAAATATATTTTTATACTTATCTGTTTTGTTCGACTAACAAAAATAAATATTAAGACAAACTTTAATTACATTGAACACTGTGTTTACAATTTAGAACCAAGTTGAGTAACCCATAGTTCGTGGCTGCATTGGAAAATATGATATCTGCTTATCATACCACACATTAAACAAAAAATATCACTTAAAAGAGAACCAGACGTAGGCCGTTCTCCTCGTTGAAACCCATCCAACGGCATTCATAGCACATATTTAGTTTTATATTTGTCCCAGTACCTGTTGTATGGGGAGACATTGAATGTAATATTGTGAGGACCACGGCTCTGCCAAATGGCCTCGACCATTGCCAAATTAGATCGTAAAGGTTAAAATGTGAGGTTGTGTAGGTACTTCATATTTATTTTCCTAGGCATTGTGGTTTAATGTTCAGTTATGATCATGTTTTTCTAAAGGTTTTATTTATTTGGTTTGTTGTAAGAGAAATGGGTTGGCATTGTTTGTGAATGTGTATTTTTATGTGGCTTTTGGGTTACAGTTTTAGACATGACTATTATCTAATATAGTCGTTAAGCTTGTGAGTTTTAATGAGACGTTTTTGATGTTGTGAATACATACAGTAGCCAGCCGAGCGGTCAAAATATAGGCATCTCATGCCGTCATTTCGCAGTCGGCACCCGGACGGTCACCTCTAACTTTACAAAGTAAAGTCCTTAAAATAGTAGTAAAACTTAAAATTCGTGACAATGACAATAGTTCTATAAGTCTACAACAGAATGCTCCGCAGAGACAATCCCGGTTCATATAAATTTCCAAGCGAAATTTCTTTATTTTGCTGCGAGACGCGCGTTGGAGCCTAGTAACTACGACCAAGATTGCAGAAAGGTGGAATAGACATTTAAAAGTTGAATCTCTAACCTTTTTAAAAATATTACCGTGTTCAACCAATTATGTATTTGTGAAGATATTTATTTATCCAGGAGGAAATACTGTAATAGTTTCATAGACATGTATTAGATGACCATTTCGTAATCTATGTGGTACTATTATCTTATTCTTGTTACATTAGTTTTAGAAATGGTATTTTAAACACATTAGAGGAATAGTGACTATGCCTGGCCTCGTGCTGTCAATAGTGCTGAAGTACAAATGTTTTTACTGTTGTGATAGTATTACGTTCACATAATTTGGCTATTGAAACGCGCTATTGTTGGATGTCAACGTGGTATATTTTTAAGTATTGCTTTCCCACACTTATAACATGAGGATGCTAAATAGTTTAGAGTTAGGGACGTAACAAAAAATTAGGACCGTAATAAAACTTATGTTTTATGACTTTAAGTACGAGTGTCTTAGAATTGAACATTTGCAAATCTGGAAAGGTCAGTCATTAAGATAAATGAATAGGTTGTGTAATAAAAAAAAGGGTCGCTTTGGAATATTTCTATGGAACATTTCGGTTAGAGGAAACAGATGTTGGTGGAGTCATGGGGACAGTGGTGCTTAGGAACGGAGATGTCGAGGCAGTCGGGTTGAGGACGTGAAGCGGGATAGTTGTAGCATCAGAGTCAGCGGGTTGATAGGGTTCAGGAAAGACGGCCGGTTCTCGTAAGTTTTGACATAGAACGTTGGGGAAGTTCGGTGAGTCTTTAATGTTTTATTATTAATAGACGGTTATATTCCATATGTATTTATGTCCTACACTGAGTAACGCAGTATCCGTCAGGTAATCAAATTTATCTCCCGTGTACATACCGGTTTCAAGGTATTAATTTAATATCATTACTTTGGTATTGGTTAAGGTGTTTTTGGACGGGATGAATGAATATTATTACCCTGTAAGTCTCCTGGTTATAGCACTCGATCTTGAAAAGAGGGCAACGGGGCCTTGGTGATCATCAGCCCAACTGTCGTGTGCTGTAGAAGACTAACTATCGGGTACCATAATCCCGGGTTAAGGTAGTCGAGGTTTAACGGAGGCAGCGATATCCTGATCATTGGCAGGTTGTTCTCGTCTGCTGTTGAAGTCCAAGTTTCGAGTGAGTCGTTAGCGAGGTGTGGTTATCGGGTAAAATGATTAAGATGGTATATGTGTGAAAACTAAATCAATGCCAAAGGGTTTAAATGTACGATTATACTAATTAACTTTTGGATCTCCTCTTATCGCGGTTTTTATTATTGATTATATCAAAATATCGAATGCCAGTGGAAAGATGTCCAGCCAGGGTCGAGTCTTACAGTCTAACGCGGAAAAAGGCGGGGCGTTAGACCTCCCCTAATCAGAGGGGAGCTGGTTTCAGTGAAAAATACTCAGTAGATTTGACGAATAGCTGCTTTACTCGGTTTAGACTCATCGAGGTACCATCACACTGTATGTAGATGATCGCTTCCAATAGTTTAAGTTTTTATGTTATACCCTCAATAAATGAATCAGGTTTCTTCAACTAAGTTAAATAATAATAATATTTAATTAAGGCTTACTATGTGTCACAGAAAGACAAAACTAAAAACATTACGCTTGGTAATTCCGAGTGTTACTAACTCTCTTTTCCCAAATTAAGATAATTAAACATTAAAACAACAATTATCGTGATATTTAGTATAGAACTCCAAATCCAGCTTTGCAGATTCTTTGAACTACACCTATCTCACGCACGGGAACGTTGCCAAAGTAACCTGCCACTGCATACGTATACTGACATTGTACTAGATAATACTGAGTATTATACCGAGTATATGTTATGTACATACATATTTTATATAACTTAGTTTTTGAAGAGTACAAATATGTACAGTAAACTCGAAGACTAACTAAAACATAAATAATTTAATCTCATAAGTAAATGTAATATTTGATTGCACGGATGGCGTAATGGTTAAGGGGTCGCCTCACCACTACGCCGCGCTGAGTGTTGTGGGTTCGATTCCCACACGGGACAAAAATTAATGTGATCCACAAATTATAGTCGTCCTGAGTCTAGGTATTCTTTGTGTTCGTTGTGAAGCCCCCCGTGACACAGGAATATTCCTAATGCGGGAGTTGTCTTTTATAAAAGCAAAAAAAAAATAGTAGGTTTTGCTGTAAACGGCGCATAGAAAACAATTGCTTACTCCACTAGCTATAAAATGGATAGTGCGAATCATAATATTACTAAGAATATACACTATCCAACCTACTATTTCATTAAACTAACTTGCCGTTTCCATCAGTTTCATCATCATCATCAGCATCATCATTTCAGCCATAAGATATCCACTGCTTAAAATGGGCCTCTCTAAAAAATAAGTTAATTAAATGTCTAACGATATATCGTTAGACATTTAATTCACTTATTTTTTTAGTTAAAATAAAAGTAAAAATATTAATAAACTAGACTACCCTGGTCGAGACACAAAAAAGTCGAACGAAACGTTCTGAAAGCTCCTTCTTGGTTTGAGTGGCCAAGGACTCGAATAAACTGACTGCATCTATTTGTCGAGACAATTATAATCTTAGAAAGTTCAAGAGTAGAGTGAATAGGTTTCAAATTTCAATTATTCAAATTCAAATTCAAAAAAATCTTTATTTCATAAAATTTACCATCGATTCGAAATCGTCGATTTAATAAATAATTATTATAATTAAAAATTATATATCAACACACACAGAGTCACCGCAACAATAGTTTGATTCGTCAAATGTAAAATGATTAAAGAAAACAAAAATGGATAACATAATATCACATCTGCCTGTTTCGATCTATAACCGCCCGTTTCCAAATCGTTGACCCTTGTGAGACGAAATCGGGCAAACAAACTTGGATAGGCGTTGCACTTGGATAGGCGTTGTTTTCATTATCACTTTCCATCAGGTGAGTTGGAAGACAAACGCCTAGTCCATTACACAATAAATAAAGAAATACTATGCGCTACCCTTGAGCTTCATTCGTTGATACATATTTTTTTAAAAGATAGTACTTAAACACACAAAACTATCGTAGAAAATATGAACCTAAGAGCATATCAATATATTATATTAGTAGGTATACATACATTTTTATATATTCTATGACATATATAAAAGGTAGGCTTTTTTGTTCAATTACTAAGAGTAACAAAATAGCTGACGAGAGATAAAACAAGAAAGTGGAGATGAAGATTTATCGGCAATTACATAAAAAGCTTAACTACAAACATTACCTTCGGCGACTTAGAACTTATTCTTGCATGATCCACGGTAAAGTTGTGACAAACAACTAATTTATAGGTTCTTATTTATGTGGGGCACATATATACGAACGAACAAAGCTATTTCTAATTACTAGGTACTAGTTTAAGGTTGCTTTAGTTTCGAGGAGGTTAGGTAGAGCAGATTTCTGCTCGAATAGGCCGCGGCTGGGTAAAAATTTAAAAAACACAGCGGTTTTTCAGCACTATTCTAGACATATAACTATTTTGCTACTGGTTTGTTGCCAGAGCTTCATAATTAATTGTTTATGGCTAAGTAAAAAAATTGCATTGGTGTTGCTAGTATTCATAGGCATTGGTACCATCGGTATATCTGTACTAATATAACAAAGCTGAAAAGTTTTTTGTTTGTTTAAACGCTCTAACCTCTAGAGCTAATATTCAGAGTTGAATACCTAATTCTTTTTTTAATGGATAGAGTATTTATTAAGAAAGGTTTTAGGTTTTGTTCATCATCACGCTATGACTCTGAGAACCGGATCAGTGACCATAAAGCAGGTGAAATTGCGGGCACGGCTAGTCATTAACATAAACAGCTCTACATTTTTACCTATAGTACAAGGCTTCAACATATGTATTAGTTTTTAACTGGTTCCTTAAGTCTCATAAAGGACTTATTCCACGTTCCACGGAATTATTTATTCCACGAGAATAAAATTTCCTTTATGACTGCTGTATGTCATGTAACATTTTTATTTTAAAATCATAAACAATATATACAAAATTATACACAATAAACGCTACACAGTCCTGGACCAAAACGGTATAAGTAAGCGATAAGCATTTCCACGTAATTGGCTAAATTAAGCAGGCGACGGGACGGGTGGAACGTGTTCTGTTCGGAATTTAATTTAAATGTTGGCGCGTTAAAAATTGGCGGCAAACGTTGTTACCTGTCGCGCCCGTCACGTGACGCACGTCACTTTGACGTGACAACGTGTTACGCTTGTAAAGAAAAATATAGCGGTGGGGAGTTTTTATACAAATTGGTTTAATTTGGTTAGGTATTTATTTTATGCTGCCAATTTGTTAGTGTTAATACGAATTAACTGAGTATTAAAATGATGTTTTGTATATATATATGCATTAGTAATGATTACTATCTTATAGGTATATGTATTTAGCTCGCCCCTGTTCGTATAAATGAATAATATCATAATGGCTGAAACGAATGACGAACTTGCAATTAAGAAGTTTCAGGTTCGAACTACATTCAAAGCATTACTGAATATTTGAAATAGGTGAGTGGTTAACAAGAAAATATTCACTCATGTTACTAGTAGTTTATAGAAGAATATAAAAATAAATAATTTATTCATCTTTTAAAATACAAAACGGAACATTTTTAAGGCAATCAGCTAATGCTTCAAACAAATTCACAAAACTCAAATAAGAATAAGAGAATTTCATTCCTCTTTGAAAGTCGAGTCGATTAAAATTAAACGTGTTCCAACCCCCTTCCTTTTATCCAGTTACGTCGTAATTTTTATTTTCAACAATTCATCACGTCGCCGTTTCTTGGGACCCGTCACGCCGCCTGACAGGTGACGTCCGTCGTTTTTTTTTTGTAAATTAATAAATTGTATTTTTACGCTTAGACCACTTTGCTGAGAGGGCTCACGCCGTTTAGCGTGAATAATGTTTAACGTCTTTTTGAGTAAATGTTTAACTTGCTTTATGAGGTTTATGATTACTTTTACAGTGTTACGTTGTGGTTTACTCACGAGGTTAAACATAAAAAGTAATTACTTTGGAGATGTGGTCATAATTTGATGCAACTCATTACGATTAACCTTGCATAATTTATTACTATGATTACTGGAAATTATTAATTACCTGTGGGCACATATAAAAGTGACACAAGCTCATAGCTTGTTTCATTAGAAAACCTTCGTGTGGAGAACCCTAGATAAGAAAAGCATAACGCATTACCGGTTTTCTTGCTATCTGCTTTCACTATGTATTGAAATTGTATTTTTTGTAACAGTACCCAGCGCTATCTACAACCAATCTAAGCGTAGCCTGGAACACAGATAATCATAATTCATTATATGTAGTTGGGCAATACGTACTAATTAATTATTATACAACAGCAAACAGACATAATAATATGCATTCAAATATTTGAACTAAGTGTTAATCAAACCCACGTGACATAGCAGTGGAATATTCTACCGCCACACATTGTGGCGCGCCACATCAGTCGTCACATAAATTGTTTATGTATTACGTATACAAGAATTGAGAGTTTAAAAATACTATCTGCCAAAAATAGTACCTTAGCTCCTTTCTGTCTCCCTATTCCTTAATATTAACCACTCGTAATATTAACACCCTTTTAACTAAACCATTGGACGTAAGGTGAAGGGTCCACAACAAGCAAGTGGCTGCATAATGCAGGTGTTAGCAAGAGCCTCACGTCTGCGGAGATAATTAGATGGAGCTCATTACCGACCCTCGGTGCGGCGGTTATCGGCGCGTGTTCCACTCGTTCAGTGATGTCGCAACTGTTTTTGTTACTATTGATTACTTGGTGCCTTCTATGTCTGGGTTTGTCTGCGGATGAATGAGGTGTTTTGTTGAATATTTCATTTCTTGAAGACGTTTCGTATAATCAGGTACAATTATTTGTTACTACACGTGTGAGTTTTATTTAGCCCACATTGAAAACGTGAATATGTGTGTGAATGGTGTTATGAGTGAACTTAATGTAATTTACATCTATTGTAGTTCAATGTTGATTATAGCACTCGATATTTCGCCTTCCGCATCCAGTCCATCCCAGCTACCTTCTTCAGGTCGTCAGTCTGGCTGGGGGGATTTCTACCTTCCTTTGACGATTTCGAGGTCTCCACTTATGAGTATTTTTTTTTTATATTATAGGGCGCAAACGAGCAGATGGGTCACCTGATGGTAAGTGACTACCGTCGCCCATGGACACCTGCAAGTCAGGAGTCACAAGTGCGTTGCCGGCCTTTGAGATGGGAGTACGCTCTTTTCTTGAAGGTTTGAAGGTCGTAAGCAAATTGAATCTAGATTACTAAATAAATGCAGGCTCTCAATTAGTTATTTTTTTTTTACAGGTGCAACACATAACAACAAGTTGTCAGCTCAGTGTTAGGTATTTGGTTTAATAACCAACTCCACATTCATTGTGGAATTGTTGTTACAAGTAAATAAAGTTGTGTGTGTGTAATGTCAAAATAACAGTTTTTCACCAAATTAATCTAAATGTTTACACGGTACTTATATCATTTTTTAATTTTGGCTGTCTTTCTGTTTGTTCCGACTAATCTCCGAAACGGCTGGACAGATTTCCACGGGACTTTCACTTGCAGGTAGCTGATGTTATAAGGAGTAACTTGGCTCCCTTTTTTTGGAAAACAATTGGAGTTCACCACGAAAAAATAAAAATATGCACACTCAAGAGAAGTCACGACGGGCACTGCTAGTGTACCATAAAACTCTTACTACCACGAACTAACACTCCTAACACGAATCATAATAGTTGTTTGTACTCTTGAAATATGTGATCTTGTTAATTTCTCCAATGAAATTAATGTCTTTATTAAAACTGGTCTCACTTCGGCGTCGGTAGTGTGGTGGTGGGATTCGAAC
The DNA here is from genome assembly GCA_949752705.1 of Callimorpha dominula. Taxonomy (NCBI): domain Eukaryota; kingdom Metazoa; phylum Arthropoda; class Insecta; order Lepidoptera; family Erebidae; genus Callimorpha; species Callimorpha dominula. Next base: position 1,176,085 of record OX456999.1, on the reverse strand, counting down.
CGGCCACTATTCACACAGTTCGCGTTATGCGTTCGACTAGTTAGCAATCTGGCGACTGATACTTTCTTGGTAAAAAAATATAATAATTATTAATGTTATGCCCATTGAGGTTTGTTACGCATACGCATATGGTGTTACATCATTTTAGTTTGGTTTTTTATTCATCTATAATGTGTGTGATATAGAGGCAGATATGATATTATGTTTTTCTTTTTTTTTATAATTTTACAATTGACAAAGCAAACTATTGTTGCGGTGACTCTGTGTGTGTTGATCTATAAATTTTTAATTATAATAATTATTTTTTTATACTGACGATTTGGAATAACTGATGATCAATTTATAAAATAATAATAAAAAAAATAATAATTTGCCTTTTGTTATTAAGTTAATAAAAGGTATTACATACCTCTGAATCACCCGACGTTTCGACCAGGTTGCACTGGCCGTGGTCACAGACAACCAGTGCAACCTGGTCGAAACGAGAGACAATTCAGAGGTATGTAATACCTATTCGTGATCGTGTTAATTACAAATACGATCAATCCCGTATAAATACATAATTAAGTATATAATGGAACGCGAAAGTTTAAAAAATAGTAAAATAGAAGGTATTAGCGGCTCGTTAGATGTGGTATCATTTCAGATTATATATTTTTTTCTAAACCAAAACATACAAATAAAAAATCAACCTGTATACAAGCTCGAAATAAACATTAGTACAAAAACCCACCGTATTTACTCTCCCACAATCAGCTCAACAGTAAATCAGTTCAGGTGACCGCGACCACTTGTCCTTTAACATAAATCTCCGGGTTCGACCCCCGGGTCATAAATATTGAACTATTGACTCCTGCCCCACCGGTTGTTAATGATAGTGCTGGACGAGCATCCTGGTCTCTACTGACGTATGTAGTTTGTTTATCTAAATGGAGGTAATGTTAGTTAATGTTTATATACCCTATTTAAAAATAATATTTTAAGACTCGAACTATTAACAGTTTATACAGGATGTTAAGTTTTAGGAGCGTTATGTGTAGGCGACAAACACTTGATTTAGTTTGAAAAAAAAAAATGCTTTTCCTAATGGAGGTGCACATTTCTAAATAACACGTTATGAATATTCATGTCAATTTCAATGAATTTGAATTTTATTTCTTTAAGCACACATTTTCCATAAAGATTCCCTGTTTCATAGATATTCCATAAACAGCCTTGAAATTAAATACCTGTAGTTTTATTCATGTCAGTCCTCTCTCAAATTAAATACCTGTAGTTTTATTCATGTCAGTCCTCTCTCAAATTAAATACCTGTAGTTTTATTCATGTCAGTCCTCTCTCAAATTAAATACCTGTAGTTTTATTCATATCAGTCCTCTCTCAAATTAAATACCTGTAGTTTTATTCATGTCAGTCCTCTCTCAAATATCTCGCTAAATATGAGATTTATCTGTCAATTTGTCAGTTTCAAAAAAATATTTCTGTATTAAAAATTACGAATTTAGATAAAATTGTTAGCGCTTTACATTATTTACGGGGTCTACCATACGACCACACCTTTCTATGACATCCTGTATACATAGAAACCAAAATAAGATATTTATGCATAAAAAAAAATCACTAATTCCATGTTTCTATATACAGAACAATATCACATACTAATAGTATTAGTTAACACCTCCAGCTCAACTAAATGTTTGTGCTAAGTGTAAGTTCATGTCCTACTGACATTCTACTGAGTGGCGTTCAAACCCGCCACTAACCAGTCGCAAGTCAAGTCAATCAATTATCTTATTGTTTGCTATAGTACTTTACACGACTGGCCAAAAAAGAAGTTTCTTTTATTCCATCTTAACTCCTAAAAGCCTGAACAGATTTGGATGTATAGGGTATCGTTAGCATCCTTACATCACCCGAGTGTCACTTGCTTTAGATAGATAGATGTACTCTTTATTGTGCACAAAGTAATAGATTACAATATTTTACTTATATATCTACTTACTAGCTAATATTAAGTACAATTGGCGACTTTAAATTTAAAAAAAAAAAACAATATGGCGGCTGTATGGTAACACATTTTCTAATGTATTCAGAATTTAGATGCAGTCGGGTTTTGTGTTTAAATTAACAATTTCGCGTTTATGTAGAAATTTTTTATCAAGTTTCCCAGGTACTATCTGTCACATAAAGTCTAATGGATTTAGACCTAACAAGAATACATAGGTTTAGTACTTTAATACTTAATAACCAATTAAAAGTCTGTGAGACATCTAATCCTACCGCGTACCTGAACACTAAGCGAGACACGTGAATACAAAACTCTTAAATTAAACCTAGAATGGAAATGAAACAACTCTGTTTAGTAGTCCAGACTAGCTCCGCGTAATGTACGCGGCTGTACCGGGCATAATAATGCACCTACCTGTAATCTATGAACACTACTATTTATTTATTACCATGGGAATTGTAGATAGTATCCTAATTATGCTCACTAATATTAGACAAAAAGAAAATAATAATAGTTCATAATGAAATAGAAAAATAACTTTTAGTCGGTCTACATTCTACATCTACGTCAATCTACATTAATGCGAGCGATGCCTCATAGATTAGTTAGTTGAATTTAAGTTTAAATTAAAAAAAAAGTCTGTTTGAGTATTATATATATAGCTTGTTAAAAAACATATAACGTTATTAACAAAAGATTGCTAATCCTTTTATTTTATATTTGACTGGCCTGTTGGTCTAGTGGTTAGTGACCCAGACTGCTAAGCCAGAGGTCGTGGGTTCGATTCCCACCCAGGACAAATAATTGTGTGATGAGCACGATCATTTGTTCTGTGTCGGGGTGTAATTTATCTATAATATGTATGTATTTAGAAATATATAAGTATGTTTATCAGCAGTCTGGTTACCATACTCGTAGTACAGGCTCTGCCTAGTTTGGGATCAGGCAGTCGTGTGTGAGATGTGTGGAGTTATTATTATTATTATTTGGAAAAATTACAGCTAAGCACTAAAATATGCAAGAAGTTTAGTATGTGAAGTATCTATAAAAGGTGGGATTATAAAATCTATGTATTGCAGCCAAAGAAATACAAAAGAACATGCGCATACATTTACATCATCAATTACGAGCGATTTTTTTTTGAAAATTATAGTTTTTAGATGAGAAACACTGATAGCAAAAAAAATCCACGTCTATTTCCTCTGAAAGTTTATTAAATGTTCTACATACACGAACCATGAAGCTGTTTTGACCTCAAACTAGAAGCTGTACTCTGGTAATGAGACTGTTGATAAACATATTATATAACAAAGTCCCCCGCCGCGTCTGTCTGTCTGTTCGCGATAAACTGAAAAACTACTGAACGGATTTTCATGCGGTTTTCACTAATAGAAAGAGTGATTCGTGAGAAAGGTTTAGGTGTATAGTTTGTTATGTATGTTGATGATTGTTGAAGATGTCTCTGCTACCCGTGCGAAGCCGGGGCGGGTTGCTAGTTATAGACAAATTTTACCCAGACTAACTATTAGTTTTGTACAAATAATCGTGCTCACCATACTATTATTTGTCCTACGTGGGAATCAAACCTCTTGGGCTCAGCAGTCAGAATCGCTAACCACTAGACCAACATGTATGTAGTCTTGAAAGGACTGTAGTTCAGTCAGGAAGTTTACAAATAGAGCTGAAAACGGTAATGAATAGTTTTTTATTTACTTCACTAGTCATTCGAATTATAATTCAACAAACTCACATAACTTCCCATGCGTCTTGGAGTGACGTCACCTAGACATGCAAATAGTGAGCGTAGCAATTCCTATCCTGGGACGTATCTTGCACACTAATGGGTATTTGGGTGCCATTCATTATTCTCAGGTATTCAGAATTCCTGGTAACTTAATTGTTGATAGAAACTATTTATTGTTTTTTTTTTTATTCAGAACTAGCCATTATTTTTAACCCCCAGGCAGAAGGGAGGGGTTCCTTTTAAAAGTCATGAAGACCTGCCTTTCGCTTCAGGCTTACAAAAGATATTTCTGCCTTACAGTTTGGCTGTGATGCGGCGTGAGGTTTTATTCAAAGTTATAACTATTATTTTGTAGTAAGATTCCCTTAGTGACTGATAACCTTAGCGAAAACCGACATTTTTAATCCGAACTATTACAACTAAACCGTACCGTGGCGCAGAAATAATTACCGAACAGTTACCGAAGACGTAATAAGGGTAAATAGTTCGCTGGTAGGGTGAACCGCCCCATTACTGGCAGGTACTAATCGAAAAAGTTTGGGCACAGGTTATTGACTCGGTGGAAAGTTTTCCAATAGTCCGCTATCTGGTGTATTTACCCTACGAGGTGAGTCCGCTCATTGTTTTCTGAGTGCGTAATTAAGCGTGAGAAGCCGGAACTGTGTGTTTGTTACTACTTTGTTTTTGTTTACAAAGTTTTGATTTGAAGAAAAGTGTTAAGTAACCACTGTTTATTCTCAAGCGAGCTCCAGATCATGAACTATCACACCCCGGTTCGCACGGGTAGCAGAGACATATTTCATATACACATACATATTTCAATCAATTTACCCAAAATCTTATCAAATTATACACCTAAACCTATGATATTATCTACATATTAACGGGAATTAACGCGATCACAAAAAAGGTATTGCATATCTCTGAATTGCCTGACGTTTCGACCAGGTTGCACTGGCCGTGGTCACAGGCTGACCTTGATACCTTTTCGTGATCGCGTTAATTCCCGTTAATACGTAGATAATATTATATCATGGGACGCGAAAGTTTAAAAGTTAGTATAGCAAACCTACACCTACCTCATGACTCTGTCTATTAGTGAAAACCACATGAAAATCCGTTCAGTAGTTTTTCAGTTTATCGCGAACAGACAGACAGACGAAGCGGGGGATATTTATTATTAATTTTCTTTTCAAAGTCATCTTTGATTTTTGATGACGGCCCTGTTTATCTAGTGGTAAGTGATCCTGACTGCTAAGCTAGAGGTTCGATTTCCACCCAGGACAAATAATTGTGTGACGAGCACGATCATTTATTCTGTGTCTGGTGTAATTTACATAAGATTGCAAATAAAAGTTCTAAAGAAAACAAAAACCTCAATAAGTCCTCAAACCACATCCGGTAGCTCGGCAGAAAAGTATTTCCACGTTATGGAATATATTATATTATGTATGATATATTATATTATAATAAATTTCTAACCAAAGCTTAGTAAGATCTATTTTCTAAACTGAAATTGCAGGAAATTTATTTATAATAAATCTCTCTCAAAAATATAACAAAATCAGCCAAATCCAATTTCCTTTCGCCAATTCGTTTCATCCTAGGTTTTAATTTAGTATCCAGTCTAGGTCTCCTAAATCATACCTGGGTGACAGGTAACGGTCTCCGTACCAAGTCAACTGTGGAAAGATAATAATAAATTGTCCCATAAGTAAAGGTAGCCGTCGTAAAACCTATGAGGAAGCAATGGGGTATGGAAACATTATGATAGCACCTGCCGTAAAATCTATGGAGTTAGTTTAGAGATACTTGACTACTAAGGTAGAATAAACAGAATAGTAGTTTTTTTATACTTACTGCTATTTAGGTAAACGAGCGTACAGACTACTGACTGTTAACCAGGCTTTTAAAAACGTGTTACACTATTGGGGGTCGTTTCTGCGTTCCCAGTGGTAAAAGTAGCTGTAGCCTACGCAACAGAAGATAAAAATCTTTTTGACAAAAAGTTAAACCGACGAAAAGAACTAAAAAGCAAAAAATAAATGAACCTTAAGTCTTAAGTATTGAGCTTATTTACATAACCTATCAAATTTGTTATAAACTTTTTTGAGTCGGCGCCAAATAATAAAATGATTAATTACTTACGTAGGTACTTTTCATCGGTTAAATTTTTTGTTTAAAAGATTTTTATTTTATGATTTTTTTCATAATCACCTCAGCTACATGATGTGATGATTTCTAAACGCAAATACCTGATAAAGTAATGAAAAGTAAACAGAAACACTATTCGTTCCTACAATTTTCGAGGGCTCCTCTCAATTTTATCAGGATCCCATCATCAGATCCTGACGGCCTTGACATGGAACTACCCTGGAGGTATACCCTATCTAACAAAAAAAGAATAATCAAAATCGGTTCATAAATAACGGAGTGAGGGCTGAACAGACATAAAAAAAAAAATATATATATATATAATACGGTCGAATTGAGAACCTCCTTTTTTTCGTCGGTTAAAAAGAAGCATAATTACGCTAGTAACAACGCTAGTGGTGTGATGCAGCTACTTTTATTCTAACCGTAACCGTGGTTTAAGGTAAAGTGGAGGTAGTGGAACAGTCGGACCTTGATGTTCTAAACAGTTATGGTCTCTCACGAAGAGACTTATTACGTCCCTAGGTTTGTGTTTGCAAATTACTGGTACTAATAAACACTTGTAATTTGTTTCTTTTTTTTATGGTATATTCATATGGTATGTTCATAGTATAGGGAGCAAACGAGCAGACGGGTCACCTGATTTTAAATGACTAACGACGCCCTTGGGTACCTGAGTCACAAGTGCGTTGCCGGCCTTTAAGTAGGGGAAGGGTGGAAGAGGGAACCTCACTCACTCGGCGAAAAGCAATACAAGCATTGCTTCACTGCCGGTTTCCTGTGAGACCGTGGTATTACTCCGTGCTCATACGTGCTGAGGCATGGCTCTCTCACGATAATAATCTAATATTGTTGATAATAATCTATTATAGAGTATTAAAAAAAAACTTACGTTTGCATGTCACCGATCCTGGATTACGTCCTGGGGAATGTTCTACAGACAGCCTTGAGGCAGTAATGTGATCACTGAGCATAATGCGCAATCAGAACTACCCGAACATTCCATTAACCTGTTAATACCATCGGTATACATGGTATTCGGAGTAGTGTCCGGTTATATGGGAACTTAGTAACGAATGCATCGAGCTTCCGTTGCGTGCGCTGCGTAAACAGTTAAAGTTACTCAAAAATTATGTATAACAGAATTGTTCCCCTTTAAAAATTTAAAAAATATTCTTAGTTCCATTAATGTTTCAAAACTGTTAGTAAACCTACAAAATAGAAAAGAAACATGGCAATGAATAAAAGTAAATCAATTGTTTTTTTTTTACCCAATGTACAGTTTTAAAATTGAATTAGGAAATAAAGATTAGCTTTTAAAATGACAACATAAATTGTGGCCAGACAAGTTGGAAGTACATTTAGTTTTGGTTTGTCTTCCAGACATTACCCGGTGTATGGGTGATCCAACATTTTTGCTTATTACAAAAAGTCGTATTTGTGTTCACTACGCAGAGACAGTAAAGTTCATACGTGCGACATCCCTATAACTCACACGCCGACGCTTTAGGGTCATCACTTTATTTTGGAATCCCACGTGAGGCCAGACTCTTTATACAAGTAAACTACATGCATCTTGCTACGCAAATTCAAACCTTAAATTGCACATGCAAGGTCTGTGCACAATGCATTTTATAAAAATGTTTAGTCTTTTGATAGACAAAGTTTCCTTTTCATTTAAGAAAAGCAAAATTCATTCTTATAAGTATAGTAATAAGGTTTTGTTTGTATGTAAATTTGTGTGGTTATGTCGAGTTATACCAGATGGTCTCATTTGCATTGGACAGGAGAGAAAATTGTCTGTTTGTCACCTTTGGTTGGGTAACCGTGGACATTTGATATACACATAATATTTGTTCAATATTAGAGTGGTGCAATAATTAAGTGGTTTTTGTTGCGCTGCCATATTTGGTGGTACGTGATAGGTTGATATTATCATCTCATATTTGAGCACTTTTGCGAAAGTCATTTAAATTTAGAAATATATTTTAAAATGTGTTAAACATCAAATATTTGATAAAGTGGTGCAATTTTGGACGTGGTTATTAACTTTTTGTATTGAAGAAATGTTTGTCAAGAGTATATGTAATGTAATTATGTTAGTAAAGTTTAACCATTCAAAAAATGTTGTGGGGATAATTACGTAAAAGTTTTTAGGCACTTACTAAAAATAGACGGCAACTATACGCCGTCTATTTTTAGTAAGTACCTAAAACTTTTAATTTAAACATTATTTACTTTCACTATATAATAGTATGTACACTCTCATTGATGACTTATCACTCTTCACGTTGTCATTTGCAATGCAAAGTGATCTTGGATGACAGGGACGAAGGAAAGGCGACTCGTAGGAGTTTAAACTGGACATAAATTGCAGGTTACAGGAATACGAATAGCGTTTGGATTCCGGTAGATGTCAGCACTATTCAATACGATAAGAAGGTAGATATACTATATAGATAATCATATATGTAAGTGGATTGTTGGGGATAATTATTAGAAAGATATGTGTACGGTAAACATCTAGACGACAGTCTCATTGGTCCCATGACTTCATTTGTGCCTATGAATGCGGTCTATGAATGTGATCCTGAAGTTTTGAGTTCCATACTCGGATCACAAAACTTGGTATTGATTTTCTAGTCTTAGTCCAGTTTGCTGCCATTATAAGGCTTTTTTTTTATGGTCACCTGATAGGTATAGGTAAGTGACTATCGCCGCCTTTGGGCACCTGTAACTCAAGAGTCACAAATGCGTTGCCGTCCTTTAAGGTGGGAGTAGGGGCAGAGGAGGGAAGAGTGGGAGGAGAGGGGGAGAGGGGAAGGACGGGAATAGGGGAGAGGGATGGGTTAGGGCCGCCGGTAATCTCACTCACGTGGCGAAAAGCAATGCAAGCATTGCTTTACTGCCGATTTTCTTAGTACTTTTATCAAGCAGTGTATTTTGTTTTTAGAAATGAAACGTTGAATCCATACAATGTGCAACTTTAAGATGTGATTGACGTAAATTTTCTCGCTTAAATCGATTTATTGTAATATTTAATTGTGAAATTAATGTCTTTTTGTTTCTAGATTTATATTTATCCCATGCTTCCCTGAAAGGACTACACGGTAAAACGTGAGTCTTAAAGTTAGTATAGGTAACACTTTCCTTATTCACTTAACTGAATCACCTTAAAATCATTTGAAGCACAAGATCTTGAACACAAATACCAATTTCATTCCAACGAACTTGATCAAGCAGAAAGCTTCAATGTGTAGTTATGATATATGTTGTTATCTCACACCTCATGCGGTCCAGACACGTTCTCATCTAGGAGAGCTATGTGTGGCCATCCCTTGATAAATATGTAGGGGGAGGTTGCACTGACGGAAGGTGGATTGAGAAATTGATCCTGGAGTTTTGACTTAAGTCTGGCATCTTGTAATCTTATGTATGTGTTCAGTATGTGAAGTACTCTGAAAATTATTTGATTTTTTTTAGTAGTTTAACGGTAATTTTGAGTTCCGTTTCTAAATGGTGCTTATCAAAGCCTATTACTGAGCTTTTAGCTGTCTGTCTGTCAGCTTGTTGTATACCGTAAGTAAGTAAAGAGCTGAAACATGTAGAGAGTACGTGTTTTTATTGCCGCTGTAACAAAAAAAAAAATAGTTTAATTAAAAATAAAGGCAAGAAAATTCTGTCCATCAGCGGGCTTTATCTCATATACCGTAATAGGAAGGCAGATGAAATTGAAATTAATATTATACATATTAGATGTGTAAATCGGGACGAAAGTTTAAAGATTCCGAAGAAATCTAAAATTATACACAGACACATGTTCTTATCTTTTTTTTAGGATGATTTCAAATTCCAATTTAGTTCCAACATATTCGGCTTTGTGATTAAGTAGAACTGTGATTTTACATTACTAATTTCTAAAAATATCTATATAGGGACACGGCTTATCTCTTAAAGTGAGTATATCAAAGTTGTATAAGTAAGTCTTTATATTGTCAGACTTTATTCTTATTTATTTATTTCACTTTAATTTAACATTCCTAACTTTAGAAAAACCTGTGTGCTATAATCACTTGTTTTTTACAACGACTGAAACGCAGTACTTGTCAGATAGCCAGATGATATTGGCGGCAAGAGGGAGGCTCTAATTGCACGGGTCTAAATCTTGGCCGCCACTGCGACTTACAAGCTAACCCGAGCACAACTTTGCGGGTTAGTTTATATTTGTTCAGCGAAAATTTTTTTGAGAATTGAGTAAAAGTTAAGTTAGTAAGATTCGATTATATAAGATGAAAGGTGAACCACGGCACTTAAATTTCTTTCAGTAAAGAATCCTAAGAACGTGGGTCAAACGTTGCTGTTTTTCTTTATTGTGTCATGGAGTAGACGTTTGTCTTCCAACTCATCTGATGGAAAGTGAAGATGAAGACGAAGAAAGTACACGCCTACTCAAAAGAAACCTATTCACATTATTCTGGAACCTTCCTGGTTTATAATTGTCTGGCAAAGTAGACCAGGCAGTTGATTCCGGAACGAAAAACGAGCTGCCAAAACGTTTCGTTCGAGTTTTTACTGTTTCGACAATGAAAGGATTGAACCTCTATCTGCGTCTGCGTCCTCTATCATTCCGATGAAGGAATGGTGAGGGTTCAATTATTTCCAAAAGAGCTTTCGCATAATATTCTTTTTACCCGTCCAACTAAGTTAAATGTTTGTGTAAGTGATTGCAAGCCGCACGACTTAGTTATTTCACTATTGCCGCTTACACTAAGACATATTCAGCACATGGGTTAAGTACATACATATACTCTTATTTTAGGTATTTTATATCTTATTTTATTACTATTAGGTAGGCAGAAGGATTAAACAATACACCCACATTTAGCCAACTTTAATTTGGTCCCATTTACGTAGTGAAAGATGAGAAAATTGGGAGTATGTTGAAAGGGAAAGGTAGTTACGAATACGGCCAATGGAAGGAAAGGGGTATTGGTGGCAGTGTAAGTAATAGCTCGAGCTGGTCCGGGTCGCATACCTGCATGCATACCTGCATGCATACCTGCATGCCTGCAACTCGAAGTGGCTGTTGCTGGGAAGCCTCCTCTAATATACAGTGAGCCCACTCTTCTTTAGGGATCTCTTCCACGCCTTTTTTAAACGCAGCTACGGCATCTTCAGGGTTCATAAAATGAATTCCTCTAAGTTTGTCTTTTATTTTTTGGAAGTAAATAAAAGTCACAAGGTGCCAGGTCGGAACTGTAAGGAGAATGGCTCACTAGCTCCATACCTTCAATAGACGAATATTCGATAGTCCGTCTGGTGGAGTGAGCTGGAGCGTTGTCGTGGTAGAGGAGGATCCTGCTTCTTGGGCGCTGCTGTCTAACATTTTCAAGACAACTGGTAGATAATGACTGACAGACCAATCTGCAGTAACAGTCCTTTTATGTTCTAGAATGATTGTTGTTGTTATGATTACATACTGAACCCATTAGTTCAGTATGTAATGATAACTGCTAAAGTCTACTGTACTTATTTTCTTTAGTCTCATCGAACTGCGAATAGCCTACGCGGCTAGTTTTTAAAAAAATATTTTGCCTTCTACCTTTTACTTCTACTGACTCTTAAATCTTCATCAGTTTTCCTAGTTTCTCCTCAAATTTTAAATCTGTTTTTATTATAAAAAAATATATACTAAACTAAGTACTGTCACTTGCTTGTTCCCAACCAAATCGCTCACCCACCTAACACATTGGTATAAAAAAACTCGTTAGCATGAACAGCATTGCTCTAGGGCAGTCTTCTGTATAGTTTAGGTTCTTCCTTATTTATGAGTCTCCAATTCCAGCAGAAACTCTCACATTTTTTCTAAATTTTACAGTTTTCAACAGTTCTTACTCAGTTTCATGTATACAATCACAACACTGCTTCAGTTCCTAAGTTCCTAACAGACAGTAGGGTGAGTGTAATTGTAACTGTCCATTCCACTTATCGACAACAGCATTTGTTCAAACTGCACTTTTTAAAGTCGTTGTCGAGTTGAAAACGTTTGCTCACAATATTTGCTTCCACCTTCTACGTGAGTGGTCTCTGTGGACCGGACAGATATTGTTACACCTATTCGCTTTATTTGTTTATTCTTCTCTCTATTAGATGAAATCTTGGAAATTGTTAGATATGAAATAAATTTTTTAAAGAATAAAGTGATTGAAATATTGCTATTATCTATTAGACAGTAAAAATTACATGTATTAAATGGGGTAAATATAGAAGTGATTATGTATCTTTTTTCGCTTACTTTCACAAAGTTTAATAAGCTACTGAACTGAGTACATCTGCAAACTACCCTATGCACTAATCCATCACATTTGTCTATCTTAAGGTTGTCTGGAAAAAATCGCAACTAGCGATAAGACCGCCGATTGTACCAGTATTCAATGCTTCTCTTTTCTGTTGTAATTTTTTCTATGGTGTACTATAAATAATATTGTATTGTATTGTATATATTAATACGTTAATACGTGACGTTGAGGAATGCTTTGTATGTATTTTATGAGCAAACGCACACAGACAGGAATGTTAAATAATGTAGAAGAAGTGCAGAAAGCTAAAAAGTTTAAACAATACGTACATACGTACGTTAAAAACTATGTAATAACGGCTACATAAAACTATAGGAGACAAGTATATATCTTGCCCTGGCATGGTGCAAAAGTCTATACAATGGCGCGAGTAGGTTAGCACATTACAAAGTTAAGTAATACTAGCCAGGGTGCCATACGAACATCTGTGGCATTCGTTACGGGTAGTTGGAGCCCTAAAAAAAAAGTCCGACAACCTGGTCTAACTGCAGAACTTCGATATCGCCTAGTACTTGAGTTGTGGAGGTCTGATGGCAGTCGCTTCACGTAAAATATCAAAGTTCGGCCGTATCGTAGTTAGGCTGAAAGCCGACCCCAACTTAGTTGGGAAAAGGCGCTGAGGATGATGACTGCCGGTAATCTTTGTCTCCAGTATCTGATTCTTGCAGACGTCGCCCCGTCGTCGTACTTACGTCGCAGAATATAACAGTACATTTGCTTAGATATTGTTTTAGGCTTAGAGGTATGAAAGAGGAGAAGAGCATGCATTGATTTTCATACAAATTTTAATTTATCAGAAATGTGCTCGGCTCTCCTTTTCAGGGTTCCGTACCTAAATGGTGCCAAGTCTGCTGTATCTCATGACCCGTAATAGGCATATAGTTGAAATAATTGTAGAGATGTATAGACATTGCCGCTATACCAATAAATAAAATAAAACAAATATAAAAATCGTGGTTGTGTGCGAGTCCAACTCGCATTTTCCCATTTTTTTTTCCTATTTACTTTCCGGTGTAAAAAATTGTTTGTAACTAAATAATCTCCAGGCTTCATCAACAGACCATTGTAACTAAGGCCAATCTATTGGATTCGTCAAAACGAATATGAGCGAAAAGTTTACTAGTTGTTAATGAAGAGTTCGACTATCCACCTCCTGGCTCAGCCATCATATAGGCTGCAAGATGCCAAATTATAGTACTGTCTACTGCATAGTGTTGTATACATTGTATACAATACTTCATTTCGATTCGACGATTAGATTTTAAAAGAAGGTTTAAATTAACTTCGAAGTTTTATTTAAATAGTTAGTCTTACTTACAAGCCAATAAAAGCGTGTTAAAAACTATAGAAATTGAATATGGAATTATTTTAAAAATAACATTATGTTATGTTACAAGTAACTATCACAAAAAAAAACTTAAGTCTGAAAACTTTAATATATATTTTTGGGGTTTGAAAGCATAGTGCAGTCCAGTCCAGAAATATAAACATTTATATAGACTATATACAGGCTACTATGTTTTTATTTAGGTTTAATATAACCTTTCTCCATTCTTTCTAAAATATTAAATAAGTAATAATATCAAACCCAAGCAGCAATTTTCAGTAACAAGTGTTGCTCAAACATTTCCTAAAGGAATTAGAAGTTCTCACTTGATAATAACTCCTCATCGCGTGCACCTATAAACAGTTTGTTACTTCCCACCTATCAGGTTAACTAGCCCAAAGTTATAGTGGCAACTAACAATAAAAGCGGTCGTGCAATTCTGCCAGCTCTCGGGTCGCGGTTCCATGGCACTGCAAGTACGCCCGGGGGACTTATAGCCGAGTGTTGGTACATTTACCCTACTGAGTTTAGGTGGATTTTTGTTTATTTTGTTCAATTTATAAAGTGATTTCGTTTATTATAAATGACAAGAAATAGAAATATTCTACTTCTTTATGAATTGTGGGAATACTTGTAGTATATTCATTTAAATAGAGATCTTAGAGATCAGAACAGTTAATCATCATGCCATGCTTTTTGAAATGAATGATTGAACCAAATTTTTATTTATATTTCATTTCATTCATCATGTCGATTTAGCAGCTTTTCTTACCTTTTTTGTGCTAGGGTAGGGGAAAGGGAGGGGGGGGGAGGATAATTTGTCTTAAAAGAAATTATTTACTTTTGTACGTACTTTACGCCATCTGTATTATGCCCGTAGTACTTTGAAAGGTACGGTAAAGTATCACAGGAAACTGAAAATATAACTTCATGTAGGAAAAGCATTTTGGCTTAAAGTATTCTTTTTCTCTCTATAATAAATGTTCAATTTCAATAATCACTGACAGTTTGTCGACTCCACGGCTTTACTAATCCAAACGGTAATGAAAGGTGTCGCGACGGTCGTAACTTAGTGAACTCCTACCATTACAGAACTTCACTAATGTTAGTGGCTCAGACGAACCTCTGGGACTAACTCCTGTTGGTGAGAGGAACTATAGTTAAGGTGATATTCTCAAGGGGACCGAAGGTAAGTAAGTACATGGATTAATTAGGTTAAACAATGCCACATATTACATCTTTCGATGTAGTGTTTGGGCTTTCATAGCATTTTTTTATCATCATCAATCATTGTGACTTTTGCTACAAATAGTTTGTTTCTTTTATCTCTATACAGGGTGTTACAAAAAGGAGTGTTCAAATTTTAGGAGTGTTAAGTGTAGCCAACAAATTGTTGATTTAGCTTAAAAAATGGGTAAAAAAAACATTTCGAAAAAAAAAAATTGTTTTCGAAATGCTTTTTCGTTCCTTTTTTAAAAGATGACATAACTCTCTCCTTAAGGCTCTAAAGCATGTAAGACGTACGGATTCACTGCCTTAGAGTTCGTTTAGACAATACCCGGGGTTTACACTATTTCGTTTTTTTAAGTATTTTTTGGTACTCTTATTAAACTAAGGTATCAAAAAATCAAGTCTCCCCTGCTTTTTAACATTGCCAGTTATTTAAGAAGAAATAAATCAATAGAAAAATTATCTACACCTCCACTTACCCTTACCTCCGTTCCATACGTGAGTGCGGTCCACATAATCGGTTTAGCTTCACCTCTGTTCCGTTGTATGATAGTAAATCATTTGTAAGCCCGCACCTGACACGCGTTATCGGACCGCCCGCACCAAGCCGCGTTTATTGGAGACTATTGAAGCTTTTCTTTTGATATTTATACGCATAGGAAGTTAATATATGATAAATGTACTTTAAAGGTAACATTATTGTTCTCAGTGCAGTTGGGTAGATTCTTTTAGTTGCTTATGTACCCACTGTTACCTACGGTCTGCAAAAATAGTTGGTGGAGCGAATCTAAAAAGTTAGCAAGATGGAAATCTGCATACAGTCCACTAGATGGTAAGTGGTGAACACTGCCTATAAATTTACAACAGAAGTGGCACGACGCGCGTCTGTAACCTTTGAGCTGTTGCGAAGAGAAAACATAAGAAAAAACAACATTCAAACAGATTTTGTTTAACTACTATTTTGATGCGATGAAAATTATGCAAAAAAAATGGTTAAAAATGTTTCTGTTTTTATTGTTTCCAAATTCAAATATTTCTTTACTAATATTTTAAATCCATTGTCTTTGCTCCGATCTTTACGGTCACAATATAAAACTTTGCGAATGTCGCAATTACATTTACTTAATATTGCTTTTCAAAGAATAACCTAATTGAGATTTTATACCTAATGACACAATTATTTATCTATGTAATAACCTAAAAGGCGAAAGAAAACTATGGAGTGTCTACAAAAGCCAGCAGTCATAAAACGATACATCATGGTAGCCCATTCTCCTCAATACACTACCGACGGTGTGTGTCAATGTTTACAGCGTGTAATTTTTCATACTGTTGCCGAAACAACGAGGGAAGAAGTAAAATAGTACAAATTTGGATGCGGTGTATTTAAAAAAATTAAATATACCCATATATCACGCCTATAACCAATTAGGGGTAGGCAGAGACGTATAAAACACCCACATTTGGTCCCACCCATGTAATCAGGGGCATGCCTACTACTGTCAACCAGCACTTAAAATAGTACGGGGGTCACAATTTTAGAAAAAAAATATGGAATGATTTAGAATCCTGTGAATATTTTTATTGCTCTTCGAAGAAGTCTCCGTTCCTTTCTGAGCACCGTCGCATGCGATGGAACCATTGACTGAAGCAGTGAGCCCACTCTTCTTTAGGGATCTCTTCCACGCTTTTTTCAAACGCAGCCACGGCATCTTCACGGTTCATAAAACGATTTCCTTTAAGTTTATCTTTTCCTTTTGGAAAAAAAATAAAAGTCACAAGGTGTGAGGTCGGGACTTTAAGGAGGATGACTCACTAGCTCCACACCTTCGATAGACAATATGCGGTAGTCCGTCTGCGTTGTCGTGGTGGAGGAGGATCCTGCTTCTTGCTGTCTAACATTTTCCAAAATTTTTTTTTAAGTGAAAACTTCTTTAGGCAAGTTGGGTTTACGAAATCTTCAAAATGTACCACCTCCGAATCTTCTAACACGTTCACTCGAATAGCTCCGTCACGTCGCATAGCCATCGTCACGCCACGTGACGTCACATGACAGGTGACGTGTTTACACGCTTTTTATAGCCCGTCGGTTTTAAACGCGTCCCTTAATGTACGCCGTGAAAAATGACCTTTCTCATATCTTTGAACTGTTTTCTTCTTAAACTTTTTTTATTCGTTCCAAAATTGGTTTCAGGGACGCGAGAAAGGGTTCGAAATTTAAATGAAAGTTTTTTTAGTCCGTGAATAACGTTCATTCAAAAGTACCTTTTTAAATAGTTCAATCACACGTCATGGTTTATTACAAAAGTGTAATTGCATGAAATTTGAATACAAAATATTAATACGAAGTTTAAATACAATTAATTCCGTAGCAGTATCACTGTAATATACTTTTTCCTAGAGATGAATTTCTACGAGTTGTAGTTTTTAACCGCCGGCCCCGGCGGCCGGCCGAACGGTTGTTGTGAGTTTAAAGTGTGTATCTGTGTATCTGTCTGTCGATCATAGCTCCTACTCGGATGGACTGATTTTAATAGATACAGGTTTTTTTGTTGTTTGACAGGTTATTTGCCCAAGAGCGTTCTTAGCTATAATTCCAGAAAATCTGTTCAGCTGTTCGAAGATCATCAGCTCTTTTCTAATCGTTGAAGGTCTTATTATGTCGGGCGTTATTAAAATGTTTAATTTATACTTGTTTAAAATAAATATGAATAGGGTGGGTATCACGTTATAATTAATCAACTAAGAATATATTCTTGTATTAGGAGTGTGTATGTCAATGAATCACACACTTGATCACAAGCCCGACGCTTTACCTATTACGCCATGCATCGCTTCAATTTAAAGTTAATTGACCTTATTCAGTGTTACTTATTTTATTAAAACAATTTACTTCTATAATTATTCAAGTTCTTAAGAGTGGAATAGGTTTACAAAAAATCTATCTTGCACAAGAACTTAATGTGCGTGTATGTATCAATGTAAGATTTCCAAAATACCTATTATTGCAAAATAATATTTTTATATTTTATAGTTTTATTTCTTAACGAATATTATACAGGGTATCTAGTGATTATTTGAGGAATAGTTAATTGTAAGACAAAATTTTTATTTTATCCCGCTTCTCAAATAAACTCATAAATAGTCGCCCAATTCATCAATATATCAATAAACACCAATAAAAATTCATTTTACAAATCGCAAATCAATTAAACCCTCAATTAAACCATCAAACAACAAACCCAACGCGATTAATCATCAAACAAAAGCGCAATGCCAAAACGAAATACGTCAGAGGATGACAAATACGTGGAATTCAAAATCAAAAGGGGGTGAATGAGTTTTCAGTCAGTTGAGAATGGAGGCAGAGGTGAAAACAAGTGGAAAATGGGGCGAATGCTCGCCTGAATTTATTGCGAGCCTTTATGGTGGCCGATGATTGATTCCTATGCGCTCGGCTCGTATGGTTTTTTTATGAATGCCTGTGTACTTTTCGTGGTTCTTACGTTTAGATTTTTTGTTGCTTTCAATTTAGAATGCATAAGTATGCGTTCCGCCGCAAATATGCGTTTTGTGTCCGTTGTTGGTAGTTATTAAGGTATTAAAGACTATTAGGCCTGGTTTGGATGCTATCAATTTTTTTTTGTGTTATTAAATAATGACGAAAAGCTAGAGACAGGCATTACAGGACTGGACAAACGTGAATGTAACGTGTGCTTGACATGTAAAATAGTCACTACTAAATCCCACTAGTGCATTGACAAAGAAAAATAGAAATTTAAATTGAGTGGAATAGTGTAATTTTTTTAATAGTTGTTTATTGATATTTCATTGTTAAGTATATTTACAATACAAATAGTTATTACTATTTGTATTGTAAATATACTTAGCTAATATTGGTACATAATTATACGCTAAAGCCTAGATATTACAAATGGGCCATAGAGAAGTAAAAGCGAGTAGAGACAGGAGGTGACTGTAGTATTTCCAAAATAATGGTTTCAATGATTTCAATAGAAAAAAAAATAAAAAAACATAAAGTTAAAACACCCCCGACTCAAAAATTCCTTCAACGACTAGAAAAGAGCTGGTCTTCGAACGGCTGAACAGATTTTCTCGAATTGTAGCTAAGAATACTCTCGATCAAGTCACTTTTCAAACAAAAAATAAATAGGCAGCCATGGGACTGCCGACAGTGGTGAAAACTTAAACGAAACTACGCAGCTGACAGAACTCAATGTTTAGATTAGCGCCCTCTAGTGGATCTATATATGTATTATTAGCAGCGCCTTGCGGTTTCATCCGTGTAAGTCCCGATCCCGTGGAAATGTCGGGATAAAAAGTAGCCTA
Source organism: Callimorpha dominula (assembly GCA_949752705.1). Classification (NCBI taxonomy): domain Eukaryota; kingdom Metazoa; phylum Arthropoda; class Insecta; order Lepidoptera; family Erebidae; genus Callimorpha; species Callimorpha dominula. Next base: position 1,156,913 of record OX456999.1, on the reverse strand, counting down.
TGCGTTAATCCAGGTCTCCAGCTATCTACATACCAAGTTTCATCGCAATCGGTCTAGTAGTTTTTGTGTGAAAACATTACAAACATACACACAAATGTTTCCTCTTTATAATAATAGTTTAGATTACCGTGACGGTCACGAGTTCAGTCCCCATAGCAAAAGTGCACAAAAGTACCTAAAGAAGTTTTCACTTCAAAAAAACTAAATGAAAATTGGATCCATCTGTTTAGGGACTATGATGAGACAGACAGACACACAGATACACACGTTAAACTTATAACACCCGTCCTTTTTGTGTTGGGGGATAATAAAAGTCAAATAATTACACGTGACATACTGTGTCCGCTGAGAAACTTCAGCAGCTAATTTAAAAATTGCCTAAACATCCTTCTCGTACCTCGTAAGGCCCGATTTCTCCATTATTGGATGGACTATGTGTCTATATTATATTATAATAAGCTATCCTCATGTCCAATCAAACCTCAACCGCGACATGCATCCTGAGCTGTAGTTATGATGATATTTTATCGTGGGAGAGCCATGCGTATGGGTCGGCTCGACCGGTGTGATACCACGACCTCACAGAAAACCGGCAGTGAAGCAATTTGCTTTTCGCCGAGTGACTGGAGGCCCTAACCCTTTTGAGATTTTGGTTGAGAAATACTTCACCTGTGGGGTGTGGGGTAAAATGACGTAATTCTTGTAATATGTGAAAGTCTACATTCAATCCTTGTCTGCGATACTGCATTAAAAAGTTAGTGTAAATTAATGAATTCAGACGAATAAATTTTAAATTTAACGTTTTCATCACTATAACACATTTTTAATCATCGTACCAGGCAGCTCAAAAGCCAGATTGATGTCTCCATTTTCTTTGAACTTAAAATATTAACGAAAAATCGTAACAAATAGTGTTAAAACGAAACCCGTTGACGTGGAGTCCATATTGATGATGACAGTGAAGGCGGAAGGCGGGTGAGGGGCTCAATTAGAGGGAGCAGAGGGCATCAGTTGGCTGATAAATAGCTGTTACTGCTTGCTATTCACTTTGATTGCTCTGAACTTTCATGGTCTCAACGTTCGCGTGAGCGGAAAGCGAATATCGGAATAGTATATGAAATTTTGATTTCGATTGCGTCTAATGCCAATTTATAAAATATAAAAAGAGTACTATTAGTAAGCGAAAATAATGATAATGTAACACTTTTCTCCTTCAAAAACTACTATTTTAGGCAATAGTCAATAAATTTCAATAGACTCAATATACAATTACATAATAGAGGGGCTCTTGGCTAAGTGGCAACTGAGTAGGTTAACACATTACAAAGTTAAGTAATACTAGCCTGGTCAGTCTAGGATGGGTGACCACTCTTAAAACATTGAGACCCCTTCGTGCCTCGGAGAGCACGTTAAACCGTCGGTCTCGGGTGCCATACAAACATCTGTGGCATTCGTTACGGGTAGTTGGAGCCCTAAAAAGTCCGACCACCCTAACTACAGAACTTCGATATCGCCTAGTACTTGGGTTGTATAGGTCTGATGGCAGTCGCTTCACGTAAAATATCAAAGTTCGGCCGTATCATAGTTAGATTGAAAACCGACCCCAACTTAGTTGGGAAAAGGCGCGGAGGATGATGATACAATTACATAATAATTGTACTAACAAACTATAGTTTTTTTGACCAATAACTCAGAATACATTGCTTCCAAAGGGTTGGTAAGTGGTTTATTGATCCCTATTAACATCTTTAACGTCAATCAATAATAGTGGCATCTTTATTTGACTTCAGTTTCACTACGCTTGAAACACACTTTGCAAAGTAGACATCGAGGCGTTCTGACCAACAACGAGACACTTAATGACGCGACGTCTATACTAGAAATGTATTACATAGGTCAATCTGTACTCTGTAGTTTCAAAATATTCAATTATAAACTTTAATATCCTTAAATTTCCTCAACAATTAGTAGTCATTTCCATCGCCGTCAACTTGTATTTCAGCTATCAACTTAGGAATGCTATTTGTGAGTGATTACAGCGAACGGGCCGAGACATCTATTCACCTGTCCGGTCGGCTCAACGCCTCGGCACGATACTGGCAATATTTATAGAGATGATAGAACCTATAACACTTTCAAACATTTTTTTTCTCTTTCGTAATAAGACTGGTCAGAGGTCAAAAGTGTTTTAATGGAAACCACTGTGGTTATGGACAACAAATATATAATAAAGTTTCCTTATTGCCGATTTGAATTATTATTACTTTGCAAAACTGTATGAAGTTAGCGTTTGCTTCATAGCTTCCATGAAGTTCTTTTCTTTTTTTTTTTTCTTTTATGGTATAGGGAGCAAACGAGCAGACGGGTCACCTGATGGTAAATGACTACCGCCGCCCATGGGCACTTGCAACTCAAGAGTCACAAGTGCGTTGATGGCCTTAAAGGTGGGAGTAGGGAAAGGGTGGAAGAAGGAGAGGTGGGGGATGGGTTTGGCCTCCGGAAACCTCACTCACCCGACGAAAAGCAATGCAATCATTGCTTCCCTGTCAGTTTTCTGGGAGGTCGTGGTATCACTACAGTCGAGCCGGTCCATACGTGCCGTAGCATGGCTCTCCCACGAATAAATAATAAATTGTTTTATTAATAGATTTTTCTCACATTGTACTACAAATGATCGTAAAATATTAACGTAAGACGCCTAGAGAATTCCCAGTTGCTGACACCGGCGGCTTTCCCAGCGCTTCAGTACGTCTAACTTGTCTAGTCTCTTGTTCGAATTAAAAGTTCCAGAAATGTATTTTGAATACAGAACTCTGTGTAACTTCTTCTAGAATCATAGAATCATATTATAGTCATATCAAACCATGAACTGTCGTGGCTACTGTGGAACTCTACTGTCTAAAAAAATATTTTTTATTTTAATTAAAAAAGTCTATAGCTAGATAGCGCGAGAAACATCAACTGTATTGAAGTTTTATGTCTGAAACCACTGTGGATTTTTTCAGCACCATAGTACTGTAGTGGTATCATCCACTCTGCGCAGTTTCATACAGTAACCCTAACAAAAGCATTTATCGCGATAACTCCGGCGGGGCGGGAGCGATTGAAAAACGAAAAGGAAGTGTCTGAAGGTTTTTAAAAAAGAAAAATGGTTCTGAATAGCTTTTAAAGGTGGTCCGAGACAAATGGTGTGCCGACGTGGCTCTGAGCGATCGTTCCGTTAAACCTACGTTTAGGAGTTTCTATTTGCGATTTTGTATATATTTTGCATAGCTTTCTACTCGAAATTGTTTGAGCACATGGCAAAAGTTTCGGAATTCAAAATAATTGGTTAAATATGATGACCGATGAATTCGTATATAAATGATATATTTTTGAATTCAAAATCTTTATTTCATAAAATTGAGAATCAATTATTCGAAACACACCTTCGTCCCCGCAATAATAGGTTGATTTGTTAAATATAAAATGAAAAAATAAAAACAGTTAATACCGTATCTGCATGTGTCGATCTATAACCGCCCGTTCCTAAATGGTTGAGCCTTGTGAGAAGAAATTTTATTCCCATATTTATATTAGCGTTGAAACCTGACGACATACCTACCAATCAGTTACAAATCAATTCTAGGGTATCCAAACTCTGAGTTTTTACACAACTGATCAAAATTATTACATATTTTTTTGTTACAGGTAAAGTATAAAAAATATGATAATCAAATATTGCGCCGGTTAATCCAACTATTGCAGTAGGTAACTATTTCGGCTCAGTGAACTGGCATCTAAAGTTACAGAGGAGACGCATTCGAGTCGCGACTATAAATCTAAGTCGGACTTACACTTTGCTAGCAGGTAAACTTTCTGATATGAACTTTGAGAATAGTTTGTAAGTAAAAGGTTATCTTAATTTTAGGTTTGAGTGCCACTAAACGTCAGCTATTCGCAAAAAAAGATAATATTCGATTATGGAATTTCGGTCACTTTAAAAAAGATGAAATGATTGTGTATCGTTCGATTTTTTAATTTCAGGTACTTTATAATTTGTAAAATGATATATTTTTGTTTGATTTCAAATTTGAGTAACTTTCAAATTCATAAACTATGACTGAGTGTGATAGTGTTGTCTATCATTAAATTTCAGGTAGTTTAAAACTTGTTATATGCTGGTTGAATATCGTTTGATTTTTAAATATCAAGCACTTTAAAATTCGTATACTGATTAGTAACATTATGCTTTATCATACTGAAAATTGTTATGATGATGATGAAATGATGGAAATACAATTGGATTTAAAAATTCGTAGGTGTTGCTACCCACAGGAACACACGGGAATAGATAATAAGTTAAAAGAGGTGTACAGATAATTAATGAAAAACCTAAAGACCCAACGTGCTAGTCGGTAAACTCGTTAAGAGTGAATTTTTCGGTCCCAACTGTTGAAGGTTTGTTAATTAAAACCCTGTCTACGTTGACGCCGGCCTGCTTAATGTTACACGAGAAAAACTCACAAGAAATGTGTAGATACAGCTGTAATTAGTGCACACCAGATAGGTATATGGAGGAATTCTATTTAAAATGAAATACTATTCTCAGGGAATCTCTGTGTTTAAATGAGAAGAGGAGAGGAAGACAGTGACATTAGGCATTCGTACAGTTTATATGTGTAAAAGAGAAAGTAGTGCATAAAGTTAAAAAATTATATGTAATATGTGTAAATTTACATTTGCATATAAATGGACACATATCATATAGTATTAACATGAAGTATCATAAAATAAAACATGATTTGTTGACATTTATAAACCAATAAGTCTTTAAAAAAATAAAAAAATTACAATAAAATAGTTTGTGGTCAGTCAGGTTAGCGCAAAATAAGGATTTGCGATAGTAAATGTTTTTTATTACTGATACACAATTACTGACAAATTGTCGAAATAAATTTCGACCTGTGAATTTTGTGCGATTTCAAATGTTTCTTTTTCAATTGTCTGAACAGTGTTCATCAATACGAGATCACGCTTATATATTCTATCTACCTACCTACCTGTGTTTAAAGGAGTATACCTTTCATTCATAAAAGAAGCTTTAAATCGCTCAAACTTAAAAAAAAACATCAAATTATGGTAGAATTTCTGACTCAGCATATTGTCATACAAATAAATCACCTAATCCCGCAATTAACCCGACCAATATAAAAAAGCTCTTAATAATTCCACCGAAAAGTAACCGACGGATCTCCTCAATTTTGCACAATTACCCTCGTCTGCTCAGCTTTTTATTACGACAGGAAAAGTAATAAAAGAGGATTAAGGATTCAATAACTGGATCTGATAAAACACGGAAAAAAGCACCTGCTACGAATTTACGGGTAACCCTTCGTACCATGATGGTATTGGAAGTTGGGATCATTTCATGGCCCGATGGCCACAATTAGGTTAGTTTTCTCCTTTGGAGGTGACGGGCTTTTGGAACTTGGTAATGGAAAAAGTTACGGCAATTTGAAGGTATATTTTACAAGTAGATAGTAATAAAAATGACAGGTAGTATAATGTGATATTGCCTGAAATATTTTAGAGCGTTGATATTGTCAAGTATTTTATGTTAATAAAATTAAAGTACAGACAAAACACAAAAATCCTACATAATCAGAATTACCCGTTTATTTGTGTCTGTTTGCTTGTCAGTAGGGTGTCAATGAAACCTTCCTTCTTTCCACAAAAAAACATTATTGTGGCAAGGACCTTAACACAATGTACCTATTAAAATTCCTATGTTTATTTAACACACAAACAATCAGACAGCAATATACTAACTTTTAAACTTGTGTTTCATGATAAGAGTCATAACGTCAGGCAAATCAAATATCGAGCGTCTTAATTCCGGACAACATAACTATATAGACAGCAATATATATTTTTAAAGAGAATATGACAATGATAATCCATGGAAAATCTCATAATCAATACCTTTCATTTATAAATTAATTATTACAGATTTAACTGCAACAGGATTTTATTTATCAAAAAGAAAATAGAAACAGAACTTACTCGCTTCCTCTAACAAAGAGAATTCCCTTCAGGGAGGCTGTGTGCTTAAGAAACACTGCATTACAAATAAAATGCATCACACGTAGTCTGCGCACGAACACCTGAATTAGTACCGCTTTGTTTATTATAATTACACTGCGGGTTCACTGGGTGTGACATTTGAATATTATGAGTTCGCCTTTTAGCGTTGCCGTGTTTTCTTGGCATGGTTTCTTGGAAGCTATAACGTTGTAAGTATTGAACATTTTAATCAGAAGACTAAAAATGTTTTTTATTACTTGTGGTATCAGTAAAACTTGCCTCCAATATGACGGTAAACATTAAATAGCAATCTTATTAGGAAACATTACTAAAACAAATAGTTTACTTTTATTTTGAAGATCGTACAAAACATATTAAAACAAATCTGACGATTTTAAAATCAAAACCTAAATATAAAGTATTCTCTCATTAAGTCATTACTCATACGTTATTAGAAAAATAAATATAAAACAAGGTGGACATACACGAAAACTAGAGTTAAATCCCACAATCATCCTTAAGCGTTTGGCTCACCTGCACCATTGTTTGTGAGGGGATAAACGAAAAAATAAAACAACACAGTCCAATCAATCGGGAAAATAAGAAAAAACGATTGGATTCACCTCACGTGCGGACAGCCGTACAAAAAATAATGTGTGCCCATTTTTATTGGCACGATGTGTATTCTGCGAGCGGTGACATGTTTTGCTTTTGTTAGTTACCGTCATTATTTCGCTTTAGTTTATTGGACTGATGGAACTTACCTTATCCTGTTAGTTTAAAGACATGTCAGTAAAACAAGTCGCGCCACCATTCCAGACTCGTTTGTGTTAGGCTTTTGCTTGTATGTTTAAGGTGTCTTTGGGGTCGTAAGAGATCTTCTTTTCTCCCTTTTTCTCTTGTATTTTGAATTAATGGATGCAAGCAACGAAAATAACCCTAATCTGCAGTGACCTTACTACGAGGTGATTTACTTTATTACTTTTAGTACCTGGATGACCGAGCTTTGCTCGGTTTTTTTTTACGTTTTCTAATAATCAAACCTAGCTAGATCGATTTATCGCCCCCAAAACCACCTGCATACTAAATTTCATGAAAATCAATGGAGACGTTTCCGAGATTCAGACTATAGTCGTGTTAGTCGTGAGTTCCCGAGTTCGATTGTTATTCCGTTCGAGCAAATTGGTATTCCGATTTGCTGTTGGCCAGAACTGAAAACATGTCCTTTAGATGACCTATGCTCGCAACTTACTACTTGTTTTTGAAAATGTAAAAAAATAATTTTAAATAAGCATAAATGCAAAATAAAATGAATAAGTGGCAATAGACTGCAGGAAAGTTTTAGTATAAATGGTTAAATATTCATCTTCAATAAACAATGGTTCCAAAGATTGAAGAAACTGTTCTGGATTCGTTTCTAGACCAGTAAACCTTGAAATATAACTCCAATTCACCAATTACTTAGCCAAAAACTATTTAGCTGCTAAGTAAACTCACAAAACTAACCCGAATTGGCAAGCGTGCCCAAAACTTTCCACCGATGAACGAAACGTAAAACTTCGAGTTATCAGTTTGAGTTTTGAATCGATTTCGATTTGGGTTTGCGTCCAACTTAGGTGTTTTGTTATGGACTCTGACAGAAGTATCAATCAAAGATATTGTTATTATTAGAAAAGTTTGTTCCGATTCGTATGAAGTTAGCCAGTTACGGGAATTTCTAGAATATGGATTTCAGTTTTGTTTGACTGATGTGATGGAAAATTTCGTAGTTGATGCCGGTGTTTTTACTCCTTGGTGTGGTATTGGTTTTTTTGGTAAGAAGGTGGTTACTTGATATATATGTAAATTGAATTTGACTTACAAACACTACACAATGCTTAAAAAATTGTTTGTTGTTTTTGGCCAATCTCAACTACTCAGTAGCTATATGGGTTTTAGCGAATAACATTTGTGTCGTTTGTTAAAAGAAACTTCCATATAAATAAAAAAGAAAAATTAACATCTTATTTAGCGTATTGTAAACAATAAATAAAAAAAATTGTGTAACTAAGGCTTTAAGCTAGTATACAATAAATATGTTTTCAACAATGTTCGGACAATATTTATGAAATAGATAGGCACAGGCCTGTCACCGAGAGAAGTAAGACCTATCTATTGGTCTATTGGTTAGTGATTCTGTGTGCCAAGCAAGAGGTAGTGGGTCGATTTCCAACCAGAAAAAATAATTATGTGATGAGCACGATCATTTGTTCTGTATCTGGGTGTAATTATATGTACGTATAATATAAATGTATCTAGTAATAATAATTTAGTAATGAAATGTATTTAACAGTAGTCTGGTTTTCAAAATACAGGCTCTGCCTAGTTTGGTATCAGATGGCCGTGTGTCGAGGTTATTGTTATTACTACTATGTTACAGAAAATAAATCTTTGCATATTTTTTTTTTTATTATATCCTATCTTTTTAATAAGGTATATACGATATGTAGCGATATAACCGTATAAATCTAGGTAGCATAGAATTATCTACATACATACGAATATAAATACCTATTCTAACAAGACGGCCTTAATATCCACCTCAAATCCGGCTGACCCCAAGCTTTGAGCATACATATTAATTTGTAGAGGTGGAGTTTGAGCCAAAGCCGCAGAGTAATAACTTCAACGGTGCTTTAATTAAAATTTTATCCTTTGAGAATACGGGTAATAAACTAGTTTGATTCTGATATTTTTATTAGATGTCTTTTTTTGATAAAAGTTTTAAACGGAACAGAAAACGACACACCTATAAGCCAAGAAAACAAAATCTACATGAACGCTTACGAAGTTGTGTGAAAAAGCTAGTAATCCATATTACTGTACACAATGGATGTTAAAATTGTACGTAATATTTAGTACACCCAGGGTAGAAAGAGACCAGAGTTAAGAATATATATTTGTGTAAAATACGAGGGTTTTTACGTGGTTACTTGCGTTGACGTTAACGTATTTACTATACGTAAAAAGTTTTTTAAGAAAATGTAGTAACTTTTTGGAAAATTACAGTAAGTGGATGAGGTGTACTCATTACGGCAAAATATAAAGAAAGAAAAGCCTATAATAAGCAATGGGTGGAGTAACCCTGGAGATGTTATAACGATGAAATATATTTTAGTTTCCGGAAAATTCGTCTCAAAGCAGATTTTGGTAGATTCGTTAATATGTATCTACTAAAATCTGCTTTTGGAAGAATTTTAAGTAAATTTAATCGTTGTTCTCTTTTATTTTTTAAATTTAAGGGCATAGCAGATTTCTGTTTTAATTGATGTCACCTAACTGGGGTAAGACCATCATTCTACACCCGATCGCGCTTTTATGTTCTGTTTCTTGAAGGAATGGTTGTCAAATACATCACAGACATAGCGAAATTAATTTTTAATTATTGAAAGTTTTTTCCGCTGATTAGTTGTTCAAATGAGAAGCCATGGAATTAATGAACCTTACTTTATATAATGCTGTACGCTTTCTATCAAGTGACCAGTAAATATTGATGCTTGTTTACTACTTTAACGGTGTACACTTTCTGAATCTGTTTCCTTCAAGTTTTTAAACTTAACAGGATACAAAATACTTTTCTATAACAGTCAGTAGTATTGTTTACCTGCAACGAGTGTGGGTAATCGGAAACAAATCACACGCTCCGTAGCACGAACCAGGCTACGTTGCTACGGCGTAGTACGCGCGTAGCGGGTGACCGCTACAGTTGGCCCTGAAGGCTTTCTTTTTTTAATAAACTTCTTCATTAACTGTATTTACCTAATATCCTTTGCTAGTATAATAAAATAAATAAATGTGATACAGCATCCAATGTCTACTTATTTCTGGTTTAGAATATTAAAAAAGTATTTTAACATATTACTAATTTGCCTTTGGTTTTCTAGTAAAGTTATAATTTTTAATACAAACAACATACAACCAGTCAGTGTAATATCAAAACAGGGCGTGTGGACCGCCAAGTTGATCCAGGTCTTATATTTAAAACCCGGTCACGTCCAGCAGGGCTGAAGGTGGACGAGTCCAATAAAAATGTATAGTGGGATTTGTGGGCGAATATACTTCCAATTGTGGCCACGCGTCGACAATTAGTGAATTATTACTTGTTCGGCTAGTGTTGTGAAATGGAGCTATCGCATTTTCCGGTGTATATATTTATACTAATATCATAAACTAATATTGTAAAGTTTGTGAGTTTGGATGTTCAGGGTAATCGCCAGTACTACTGATCCGATTTTGAAAATTCTTTTAGTGTTGGATAGCCCATTTATCGAGGAAGGCTATAGGATATATAACATCACTAGGAGCGGAGTATCAATGAAAAATGTTGCAAAAACGGGGAAAATTAACAAACGAAGACGAAGTTGCACGGGTCAGCTTGTTTACTATAAGAGAAAACTACAACTAAATTACAAAAAAAAATCCATTTTTGCGAGGAGGTGATGTTGACTCAAGAGTCAGAGGACAAGCACTCTCCTGTCGCACCGAAGACGCAGCAAGACCAAGACAGTGACGTGTTCCGCATCCGCCTCTATGATCTGGAGGGGGGCGGGGCCTCTACGGCGTGGTCGCCTGCCCAGATTGCCAAGGTCTGCAGAGGTTCTCGTAGGTTTCTTTCTTAAGGTACACCCGGGTCCTCTGCAATATACCCACTTATGACGGAATACCGTAAAACTTTGGTCTTTTCGATTCCGAGATGCCACTTTACAGATAGCTCTGGTGAGGTGACCCGTGGGGGTTTCCACACGATAAAAAAAAAAGAGTTTTATATAACACCTGGCTTTTGCCTCTGGTTTCATTCGCGTTAATGTAGATTCTCTCAATCAATTCTGATGTTCATTTGAAATACACCTGTATTTATATTTCTATGCCTCTGACGACGTGTACGCATGGGAATGATGATCGGTTGAGTAGTTACAGAGTAAAGGGGTAACAAACAAACAGACTCACTTTAGCATTTATAATAGTAGTTTGGATATAAGTTCGTGCAACATGTGAGCGTGTTTGCGAAGCAGTCATTGTCTATGGACCATTTGGAGACCACCTACCATTTGGAAACTGGCGGTTATAGATCGACACAGGCGGATATGATATTATTTTATCCATCTTTTTTATTTTATTTTACATTTGACAAAGCCAACTATTGTTGCGGTGACTCTGTGTGTTGATCTATACTTTTTTGTTATAATATTTTTTTTTTTAAAGGACTACTAGTAACGTGGGTCACACATTTCTAGTATTCTTGTTAACTTGTTTAACAATAAATTGAAATTCAGGTGGCATCAGCTTGCATCCTGTTTACCTTTCGTGTAACACTAACACTATTGTACCTGAAGATCTGACTTTTAAAAAGAGTGGCCATGAGTTTCTTTGCCAGTATTCTTCTCATAAGGCTCTACGCATTTTGGAAACTGGAAGTTATAGATCGACACAAGCAGGCAGTAGATTTTGGTGTTTTCACCTAATTTACCTCGACAATCCAGTACATGCTGTGGCGTCTGTTTGCGCCGATCTATGATTTTAACTCTAGCTTCAATTTAACGTTCATAAATGTCACTTAGTGTCTTAAATGAATAAACGATTTTGAATTTGAATTTGAATTTGAACCCCTCCAGCTAAGCTAAATGCTTGTGTAAGGAGTGGGTTCACGTAGGTAGTGCACTCGTGAACCCGCCGCCACTCGATCGCAAGTCCGACGCCTTAGCCATTACGCTACCAACGCTTAATTTTTTAATTTTATTTATTTTTAATTTTTTAATTCAATTTTAATTATTTTTTAAATTAACGATAGAATTTGAATTTATGAAAACCTGATTACAATTATTATACTTGTGAGTATATAAAAATATCAAATGTCTGAAATAAAATAAATTAGTCACATATTCTCCCCTACCTAAGGTTGTCCTCATAAACAATTTCGCTCCCAGACACGAGATTAACTTTTAACGTTTTTTGTTTTAGTTCATTACACGGGACAAATCCGCTCAGCCCTGGGGATCGGACAGGTGAAACTGTGTCCAATTTAAGAGATTACCACTTAATCCTTAGGAGTTTGTTTAGATATAAAGTATTGGGGTTCATACTGGTATACTCAGATATTTTTATTGAATAACTTAACAGACCTACATACTAAAAAAATTTTGTAAATTACAATATTTGTTGATTAATTCAGGTAATTAACATCATTAATGATTCGCAGCTACTCAATTCGCTTCGAACAGATTGCTCCGCTATTAGTGTTCGAATACAAAAAAAAAACAAAACTAACGAGTAACCGACACAGTAGTTTATTTTGAGGTAGAGATTCTAAAATTCTTAATTCTTATATTAATTTTTTCTTAAGATGGACGATTTAAAAGTACATTATTGAATTAATACATTATACAAATATCCATAATTCTCTTTCGTAATTAGCTACTGGCTGTATTAGGAGATCTACAGAGCGCGTAGGATGACCAATCATGACATTTTTAATCCCCTACGCAAAAAGAAGGGATCGCTTTTAAGCAAACAAACCGTTTTAAATTTAGTTTTTTTGTTGTTCGAAAGGAGGATGAAGAGTGTTCTTACATATAGATAAAAAAACAAGAAGATTAGTTCAGCCGTTCGAAGATCATGAGCTCATTTCTAATCGTTGACGAGGTTGTTTTCTGAAAGGTGTGGTTGTGATAACGATTTAATAATTGAGTGTATGTAATACGTAAAAACAAAAAAGCTATAAATATATTGATTACAATAATATATATTATATAAAATAATATCAAATGATATTTGGTAAATGAAACTAAGCTTATGATAAATCCTTGAAGATATCAATCCGTTTCACTGTCAAATTCAAACACCCATTATTCTCTTAACCAACTTATAAATCACTTTTTACTAGCCTTATTGCTTATAAAATAAAGTTCAAAATCCAACGTATTATATATAATCATATTGTAGATACAGTCGTCTATGAATGAAGGTGAATCAATCAATGTCTTGCACCTCGATCCTTCACTTCGAATCCTTAATAATCCCCGCACCTATATGCTATCGTTACGTGTGATTAAATTTATGATCAATCGACCCTTTTGTGGGGTTACTTTGTAAAGTGGTTGGTGCTAAATTTGTCATGTAATAGCTCACCATTTTATGGAGCTGCCAGGAAGGCTATATATTATTAGGAGGTAAGCCAACGAAGTAAAACACAAAGGTGTAAGGTTCAACTGGCTGGAAATCCTTTGTTGTCTTTGCAGTAAGGCCCTTGCTGTCACGAGTATGTCAGTATTCTATATTTTATTCTATATCATTTCATCTTGTTGGTGAGCCTCTCCGACTAGAGAAGGTTGGCAGTCAGCTCTGCATACAGCGTCCTGTCTCTTGCAAGGCGCAACACTTCTGCAGCACTCGCAACTCAAGTCCATTCCCGGATTTTCCTCAGACACGATTTCTTCCTATGCCGAACTTGCTCATCGTAATCAATTACAAAAGTCCATATCTTTCGTATCTAAGTACATGTCCCAGGTAAGCAATTTTTCTTTGTTTGATGGTCTACCATTTATATATTTTTGTGCTGATACGAAGCAGGACGTTCTTATTGGTGGTTTTCTGGGTTCAACTTATTCTTAGAATCCATCTTAACCTATTTTGTTATCATATTACCATTATTATATTAGTTGACTGTAGGTACGGATGGCGCAAAGGTTTAAGTGTTAAGCCGAGTGTTTGGGATTTGACAAACATTTGTGTGATCCTCAAATAGTTATACCGAGTGTGAGTGTTCTTTGTGTACATTGTTTATAGGGTTGTAAAGTCCCCCGCGAAACAGGAATTATTCCTAGTGCGGTAGTTGTGTTCCAAAAAAGATTATCAGAAGAGGGTAAAATATCTTTGCTCTTTATACACATCAAAATTATATATTTTTTGTTTTTATACACCAATGTTAAGTTGCTTACAAGGACTGCATGGCGTGAATATGCAGGAGAAATTTTATTTTGTTAAAAGGAATCACAGTCTATTTCTAAAGTAAATCCAACCTCCCGTAAGACAGTACATTTTCGACTACACATTTGACGTCATAAACTCTTAACTCGAGATGTCATTACCTCGAAGGATGGACTTGTAATTAAAACCTATATTTCCGATATGATACATAATGCTATGCACGTTTTACAATCTGATGACGCCATTGTTAATTTTTCATTGTCCAAGTTAAAACATCAGTAGGGGTGCACAACGACCCTTCTGTTAAAGTACTTTGGTTGAATTATTCATTATTTTAGATGGAAATCCGAAGCAGGTAGCACTTGCATTGACTGTGCAGTAACTTTGGAGTTAGGAAAGATGTTAGCAAAATTAGTCTAGATGTAAATGCTTGCTGAATACTAATTGAGGATCAAATTAATTAAAGAAGGTAAGGGATTCAGTTCGGACTATCTAGCGTTACATTTCGGTAGGTAGCCAGTTTATATGTTAGACAGCTCTAGGCCGTGGTTATTACTCACCTATTATACAAATTTAAGATGACCGCTTTTGAATTCATAAAGGGTAATTACATGTATGGGAGGATGGATGGATGTTGATTACTCTTTTACGCAAAAACGGCTAAACGGATCTTGATGTAATTACGCACAAAGATAGATTATAGTCCGGAATAGTACATAGGTTGCTTATTATCCCGAAAAAATGTACGGTGACCGTGGGATAGATTTCCTCAAAATTTCTACTAGCACGAAGTCGCAGGTAACAGTTAGTAATAGTATAGTAATACGAATAGTAATAGTATTCTTTATTGTGGATCATAGGTAAGTAATTAATACAGGTGTTATAGTTTTTTACATTATCTAGAACAGCTATGTCCCGCCCATTGGACTTACAATATTTACAGTATTTAACAATACAGTACAATATTTAAATATAAAGGAGGATAACTTCAAAATTGAATCGGTTGATGAAATTAATTTTTTGGGTGTGACCATTGACGCACATTTAAACTGGAAAAATCACATCGAAAAAATAAACAAAAAGATCGCAAGTTATTGCTATGCTCTGTCACTTCTTGCCGAAATTTCATCCATTACCACCACTAGGTCGGTTTACTTTGGCTATGTTTATCCGTTACTAACCTATGGCATTATTTACTGGGGGAATTCAACAGATATACAGTCGACTTTTGTACTTCAGAAAAGGTGTCTGAGAACTATGTATAATCTACATTCGACGGATTCCTTGAGAACTATTTTTAGAGATAAGTATTTTCTCACCGTTACAGGTATTTATATACTTGAAGTATGTTTATTTGTAAGAGATAATTTAGAATATTTTTGATTGATTTGATATTAATGATAATTTAGAATATGAATTAAAGTGTGAATCAAAAGCCAATATTCGTAGGAAATACAAATATGATCTATGTCTTCCTCGTATCAACAATATGATTTACTATAAGAGTACTTACGTAACAGCAATCCGCGTTTACAATCATTTACCAGTAGACATAAAAAAATTAAATAGAAAGGCTTTTCAAACGGTGCTTAAAAAATGGCTGATGCAAAATGTATTTTATAATTTAAAGGATTTTTTTAGGCAACCGTTTACCATCATACTTAGCTACCAGATTTTTTAAAAATAAATAGGAACTGTACAGAACGCCTTTTCACATTGAACAACAAAATTTAACTTTAAGAGTTCTTTAATAAAGAGCAATCAATCAGGTGTTTAGGTAAAATTAAATTAATCAAATACCGTACGTCATCAACTACGGTTATGTCGCCACAATCTCTGCATTAAAAAATATGCCATCTATTACGATTCCATCCAACCTATTTACTTAAATATTTTTTTTCAATTAAGAGTATTGATGCACGGACGTGTCATCCAGCATTAGAAACCACCTAACCTTTACCCTTCTCAAGTAATACTGAAACGCGATTTCCGCCTGTAACTACATTTATTGTGTTTTCATAGTTTTCTTTCTCTATATCTCGTTCTAATTAACGTACGCGGTTCGTTTTCTTTCTCTATATCTCGTTCTAATTAACGAACGCGGTTCGTTTTCTTTCTCTATATCTCGTTCTAATTAACGTACGCGGTTCGTTTTCTTTCTCTATATCTCGTTCTAATTAACGAACGCGGTTCGTTTTCTTTCTCTATATCTCGTTCTAATTAACGTACGCGGTTCGTTTTCTTTCTCTATATCTCGTTCTAATTAACGAACGCGGTTCGTTTTCTTTCTCTATATCTCGTTCTAATTAACGTACGCGGTTCGTTTTCTTTCTCTATATCTCGTTCTAATTAACGAACGCGGTTCGTTTTCTTTCTCTATATCTCGTTCTAATTAACGTACGCGGTTCGTTTTCTTTCTCTATATCTCGTTCTAATTAACGTACGCGGTTCGTTTTCTTTCTCTATATCTCGTTCTAATTAACGTACGCGGTTCGTTTTCTTTCTCTATATCTCGTTCTAATTAACGTACGCGGTTCGTTTTCTTTCTCTATATCTCGTTCTAATTAACGAACGCGGTTCGTTTTCTTTCTCTATATCTCGTTCTAATTAACGTACGCGGTTCGTTTTCTTTCTCTATATCTCGTTCTAATTAACGTACGCGGTTCGTTTTCTTTCTCTATATCTCGTTCTAATTAACGTACGCGGTTCGTTTTCTTTCTCTATATCTCGTTCTAATTAACGTACGCGGTTCGTTTTCTTTCTCTATATCTCGTTCTAATTAACGAACGCGGTTCGTTTTCTTTCTCTATATCTCGTTCTAATTAACGTACGCGGTTCGTTTTCTTTCTCTATATCTCGTTCTAATTAACGAACGCGGTTCGTTTTCTTTCTCTATATCTCGTTCTAATTAACGTACGCGGTTCGTTTTCTTTCTCTATATCTCGTTCTAATTAACGAACGCGGTTCGTTTTCTTTCTCTATATCTCGTTCTAATTAACGTACGCGGTTCGTTTTCTTTCTCTATATCTCGTTCTAATTAACGTACGCGGTTCGTTTTCTTTCTCTATATCTCGTTCTAATTAACGTACGCGGTTCGTTTTCTTTCTCTATATCTCGTTCTAATTAACGAACGCGGTTCGTTTTCTTTCTCTATATCTCGTTCTAATTAACGAACGCGGTTCGTTTTCTTTCTCTATATCTCGTTCTAATTAACGTACGCGGTTCGTTTTCTTTCTCTATATCTCGTTCTAATTAACGTACGCGGTTCGTTTTCTTTCTCTATATCTCGTTCTAATTAACGAACGCGGTTCGTTTTCTTTCTCTATATCTCGTTCTAATTAACGTACGCGGTTCGTTTTCTTTCTCTATAGAAAGAAAACGAACCGCGTACGTTAATTAGAACGATATCTATATTACATATTTTGAGCTTCTGCTTACTTGATTCGGTTGAGTTGGAGGGAAGCTTGGTGTGTACATTCAACTCGACTTAATTTTCGATTCAAATTAGAAGATAGTTGTCAATCCTATCATGTTTATAATTTTTCATGGTCTGTATTCAACTTAGGTTCATTTAAAATTACTCATCATATAATAGCGTTAGATATTATCAAACAATATTGCGGAGCAGCACGGGTCCTCTTGTTCATGTTAAAGTGATTGTATGTAACAACGGAATACGAGATACGGTATAGTTAACGACGTCGACGATTCAAATTTGTAACTCACAAAAACAGTCAAAACTTGATCATAGCGAATAAGTACGTCATTTGAGTTCAAATAATCAACAAAAGTAGCTACTCAGCATGGTGTCATGCCGACCAGTTAGTTTGAAAGAATCAAGCGAGATCACCAAAAAGTATTGTAATGGAATTGATTCCTCTCACCGTCAGTGAGCTCTCGGGGGCGCGGCTGGACGTCTCGGGCCAATATAAATGTAAATGTACTTGAGGTACGCTACCCAAGTGGCACCCTGCAACCTGACAAAAACAACAGAAGGGAAAATAGGTAGAAAATTTTCGTAGAAATTTCTGGTATTTTTGATGGAGTTATGTGATTTTGTTTGCCTGAGTTGTTGCCTGGTTTGAGACGTAAGTAGGTTAAAAAAATGTTTACTTTTGTGTAGCATTTTAAGATTTCTAAGAAAATGATATTATATACTTCCCGTGTTATGGCTTTGGCTAAGAGATTGCTGATATTTGACTTTTGATATGACAGATTTGCCATTTTATTTATATCGTTTTGAATTATCTACAATAGCCTAATTTATTCTGTTTATTTTCTTGTGTGCCATTACATTACTGAGAGATCTATGTATTTCATTGAAATGTGAATATGTACCTTATATTATTGTTTGTGATAATTAATATTAATGATTATTCATTAATATTAATTATGTTTTTATGCTTATTTATTTTTCAACTCAAAATATCTTTGTTTATGAAATTAAGGACTAATGAGTTACCAAAAGGAATGAATCTCTCTGTTTGCATGAATGCATGTAGACTCGTCTACAAAACAATTAAAACTTCAACTTATTGTATGACTGTGTATGTACTGAGGCAAGTACTCAGCAGTTCAACATCGCATCTACATGACTGGCCACTTAGCTTATCTTTGAGCACATATCGGCGACGTGCGTTTCGAATCACAAGAGGTTCTCATGCATAAAGAAATCGCCGCAATGGCGCATCAGCACCTGCACGTCAAACGACTGAATATTTCATTGACATTACAGTTTTAGAACGTGATTTTTTTAACTTTAGTTTTAATATCATCCATATGACTTAGAGAAAGAGAAAACAAAAAGCGCAGAAATAAACTAATGAGAAAATATATCTAATAAATTATGTTAAAAATGTGTCTGTTATTAGTAATTATTCTTATGTGACTGTTAAATGATGTATTTTAACCAAACTTAACTGCCCACCTCTTAGTATTTACTAGTGTATTTATACGATTTAAAAATAGTTATAATTATGTGTATATGCGGGAATTAACACGATTACGAAATAGGTATTACATACCTCTGCATAACTTATATTATATAACTCTAAAAATAGTTGACTGAGAATTAGTTAGTGATCGATAATAATATCTAAATATCAAGTTTTATCTTATCTTTCAGTTTGTTTCACATAGCATATTATTAGTTTACTTTTCTTAAGTTGAATAAACTTGGAAAATGTTATTATAAGTAGACACTAAAATATAAAAGATTAAGTTTTGATATAAAAAGATCGCACAGTCTACACTGTTCAGATAATTATAAGGCATATGGAAAACGAAAGAAGTGTTCATTCATTTTCATGTGCAAAAATTTACAGAAGTGTATTTTATTTAACCAGTTGGCGATGTGACCATTCAACCCATTCACTATCGAGTATTTAACAGTTCTAGCTGGGTATTTTGCTAAGGACATAAGTCCGGTTAGGTCTTTAATTCAATTTAAGACCCCCCTTAAATTAGCTGGGTTTAATTCCGCTATTTCTTGGTTGCAAATATGACATCTTACTATAACGCAATCCCCGCTTTTAATACAATTTCACAACCTTCATCCATAAAACCAGTTCAAAACAGCGTCTTCCACCTGACACTGCAAACTTTTCTCAATTACAATGAATATTTTATTCATATCGGGGAAGTCGAGTTCGTTTCCATGATTTTTATATACTTTGGTAACTTTGGCCGCCATTACCTATGCATTGTCTCGGGCTAAGTTATACTTATTTAATTTAAGAAGCAACATCTGTTTATAAAAGTTTCGGAATTCTTGTTTCGGAGCTCAATTTTTAATGGAGATGTATAAAATGGTGGAGTTTACCTGAATGTTTGTTTATACTTTAAATGAGCTGAACATGCATAAGGGTTGTCCACCGGTAATGGGTTATTTTACCCTACCCTGAGAAACTTTACCCTATTTACCAAAAGTCAATAGGTTCTGTAGTTTAGGGAAATGTCACGAATATATTTTAGTATACCTCCTCGTTAACCTGTTTCTATATCCCTAAATTTCTTTTAACTTAATAAAATATAACTACCTATTGATGAAATGACTAAAAACCAAGGTCTTCGACCAATGTGTAAGACGAGCTATTCAAAGACCTTTGTCCGCATCTGTTAAGGTCTATGGTACCGAATCCCTGACTGATCGATTAAAAAAATAAGAAAAATAAAAGTTTTTATACGTTCATTGTCTCGTGTTTACCAACGGTTACTATTCAAAAAGTAACACTAAAACTAAACAAAGTCAACATTAAGAGGTATAGAATAGAGGTAATAATATAATTTACACATTCAGTAAAATTGCAGGGCATTAAAACGAAGTAGTCATAATTTATCGGATGTAAAAAAGAAAAAGTAGAAAATAGCTCAGTCTGTAATCATTGGACCTGAACTCTGGCTGAGCAGCCTGCAATCGCCACCTAACCTTTCATTAGTAAGTAGTATTCGGCATTCGACAATGAGTCCGATGAGCTACACACTCAAGTCTGCACCTTTCTTTCATTTCCTGATACCAACGTATTTTTTCCACATTCTAAGTCAACGCCTAAGCGATTATGGAAACGGCTTGTTGTGAATTCCATGTACTTATTTCAATTATCACTAAAATAATATTATGACGGTTTAAAACAATTTGAGATTCAAATTATATTTATTTATTAATACTTCATGCACAGATTGTACAAAGCCGGACTTAATGCCTAAGGCATTCTCTGCCAGTCAACCTTGGGGTGATGCAGAAATAAAAGTGGTTAAAGTTAAAGTGGTAAAAGTTATAACATTTACTGAGGCACTCAAAATACCATCATTGGCAATGTAAAATATGCTTGCGGCTTTTTGTGACAGTCATATTTTGTGTGCTAACTTATTTTGAAAGCATGGATGAGATTTAAATCAATACATGATATTTAATAATATAGACGGATATACATCTAAGGAACACTTAGTCATTTTTTAAAGAAAATAATGTTAGAACGTATTTATGAAATATATTCTTTATCTATACAATAATCATACAGGCATGCTGTATGATTATTGCATAGATAAATGATTTCCTATAAATACATTATTTTACAGAAAAGTGTACTAAGACTATTACCCACATAATTAACTTAACAAACAGGTAAAGCTAGAGGACTATGTCCGACTTCTATGCAAGAGGACTGATACTGTTATAAATATTAAGGATCCTAATAAAATTTGCAAATAAACTTATAAGTTATAGGTTTTATATACTACTACATGTTTTTGAATTCTTGTCATTCAAACTGTAAATACACGCTGATGATCATTTGTACAGTTATCAGCTACTCCCAACAAATGATCTCTTTTTCGCTTACAAACAATACCAGAGATTCCTACACATCCAATGTTGTAAAAATATTAAAAAAAAACAGCTGTCAACTTCTCTCGAAAAGTAAAAACTTAAAACTCCGCGTCGCCAGTCTGCCATAATACGTAACATTAGCATGGGGGTGACATGAACCCATAAGTTTTGCCTAATTTTTTGCATCAAAACTACTAGTTTAAGCAGATATTAGTTTAAGAGAACAACAAAAGAGTATTTGAACTTTCACAAGAATATCAAAAAGAAGAGAGCCCTCTCCACAATACCTTTCCGATCACGTTATTAGGTATGAGCGTGGAACGTTCGAACTGCGGATTTCAATAAAGCTCAACCTTTTGTTACGTGTGCTACCAATATTTGAGCGTTCCGACTACGCGCTACGACTCGATATTAAAAGATTCATTTCACAATGAGGGCGCTCGTCATCTTTTTGATGGCCAAAGGGCAGACACCTCAGATGTAGGCAAACTTTGTACCATTTTAAACTTGAAACGATTTCTAGAAAGGCGGTTTTGTATTGGATAATTGAAACGAGTTCGTGAGAAATTTTAATTAGATTCGATATCTTTTTGTTAACCAGAGGTTTACGAACCTTAAGTCTAGTGTGTCGCAATACTGACATTGCAAACGAAAATGGAAATATCAATTGATCCGTGACTACGATTGATGCAATACGATGGAATCTTGTAAACAAATATGTATCATATCTTATAACATACTGCTTTGAATAAATAACGGTTTACAAATCAACATTAACAGGTTAGTTTTTCTGCTGAAACAAGGTACATCAGCACATAAATACATAATGTGTGAGATGTATATTATTATTACTATTATTATATATTATAATTGCTCACACTGTTATTTTGAACCTACTCTATAGATATGAACATCATCCAGCAAAAGCATTAAAGAAAAACCGTATGAAACAATTAACTGCAAGTTCCCCTTTTGTAGAAGAGAAGTAAAAATATTAAGTTAAATCATTAATATTTCAACAATATATTCTGTTGTTTTTTTCTGTGTATATTCAGTTGTTTTTAAATGAGTCAATGTGGTAGTAAATTTTTTAAATGTTGCTTTTTGAAATATGAAATACAAATAGTTATAAATCTCAAATAATTTAGTGTCTTCATTCTATTTTTATACACGAAGCAATAATACGCTGCCAAACAGCCTTGCAAATACCAAGATCCAAGCAGAAATCTATCAATGTCAACAACACCGCCACATTACCTAATTACCTATTTCCGTTTATAAAGGAATGTATGATAACTAATGGTCTCTTAACGTAGGTTTAGCAAACAACAATTAACTTGAGCGTACAAATAGTTTTGTACGTTAGCCTACATTCTTTATTTACGAAGATTAAATATACACTAATCTCAATTATATTATTACAATTAAGGCTATTTTTCACACAGTTAAAATGTATTAATGGTAATTTTTCATGCGTGACAATAAATGTGAAGAGTAATAAATTGGTGAGCTAACTAGTACACTACTTGTGCAAATGCCACAGAGCCTGTGCAATTGCAGTGGATTGTAATACTGTCTAATATATGTAAAAGATGTTATTTGTAGGTAAGTGCATCTAGTGAGAACGGCTGAACGATTTTTTATCTATAAATATTAGTAAGTTTTTCACAAAGAAATTTCTTGAAATTTCGAAGAAGGATTTAAGAAGTAAACGCGACACACTGTTTAAAAAAATAAATATTTTTAAGAACTACGTCCATACTTTTATAGCTAAAATTAATAAAATATAGACATATTAAATTCCTAAAAGCAATTAGTCAGGTAATAGAAAGCATGTATAATGCTTCCTATTACCTGACTAATTGCTTTTAGGAATTTAATTAGTTTAAAAAAATGATTATTCTATTTCATATAACGAAACTCCACCCTTCTAAATTGTCTACCGCTGTCATATATAAACATAAATTGTCACAATTCTAAACATTTGAACACAAAATTTAGCTAAAACAGTGCAACAGGAAGAGCCGCCATGTTTATGTGTCGTTTCGCACTTTGCCCGGATATTATTGTTACCACCGCATTTGCATTGCACACATTAACTGTGCTTTATGGCTAATGTGTTTAATGTTATGTTTCTAAGGAATATTATGTGACATAAATGTTCATGGCTTATATAATTTAGTTCACAACGTTGAAATTAAAATTTATATAAGATCACAAAGAAACTGAGGGCGAGTAAATGATGCTAATGATAAAAAGTAGTATCTGCATACTGCGTATTACAAAGGAAGAATTATGGCACTAATAGGACGCTTGTAGCCGAAGCGATATCGAACAGTTGAAGAATTCGATTCAATTTCATTTATTCACAAATGTGCGTCACTCTGCAAAACCTACATGATTCATGTAGAAAGAGCCCAAAGATCGCTACTTAAGGTTTTGACTTTTGAACCATATCGATTCCCAACAAAGTCACTATATGAAAAGTGGGAACTACTTACAGTAAGGCAATTGTATGTTCTCAGTCTCACAATCATGCTACATAAAGTTCAATCAATCATCATACCGATCAATCACGACAACAGAAGTAAGTGTACTGTTACCAACGTTTGCAAACCTTTAAAAGGTAGAACTGCATCAGCAACACGGCCATATATAATAAAATAAACAAAACTCTGCTCCTTAATCCACTGGCAAAAAAGGACGTCAAAATTAAATTTAAATCATGGCTACTGACACTAGACTCCACACAAACAGAAAACTTGTTATAATGAACACGCACACACACATACACACGCGCGCACACACTTTTAACTGTATTTTATTTTTTTAATTTTATAGCCTAAATAACAAAATGGGTGAAGACACTGTCTCCTGTAACACAGGTTATCACCTACCACAGGAGGCAGGGTTCCAATGTATTGTAACAATGGCTATGTAAAATAAAATAAATTATTATTAAAAAAAAAACTCTTACAATTAGACTTAATTACTTCTCCAAACAAAATAAACAAGCAATTAAACAAACAAAATATATTCATAAATTTGTAAAAACACGATCTGGTTTACACCATTTCATGTTCTTTCAAAGCGACTTTCAACCAGCAGACGACCTCTGGCTTCCAACTATACTACAAAAAAACTTGGAAGTAAGAGTAACCACTTAAAAATCAATCATGACTATCTAAAAACGAACTTGGAACTGGGAACAAAACACCTCAAATAAGAATATCCGGGCGACCGAGCTTCGTTCAGCATATTTTTTTGAATAACAACTTTTTTTTCAGGAAAGACACCTACCTATAAAGATAAGCTTAAAAAGCAAAACCTTATTTTAATACAACATTTTAAAGTTATTAGATAAATAAATGCAGTTGGAGACGTTGCTTTTTACTTGCTTGAACTTGTGCTAAACGTATCTCCAATTATTTTTTCTTATTAATAACTAACAACCCGCCCCGGCTTCGCACGGGTAACAGAGACATGTTCAACAATCATCATATTTCAACCAATTTATACAAAATCTTAACAAATTATATACCTAAACCTTCTTCATGAATCGCTCTATCTATTGGTGAAAACCGCATGAAAATTAGTTCAGTAGTTTTTGAGTTTATTGCGAATAGACAGACAGACGTGGTGGGAGACTTTGTTTTATAATATGTAGTGACAATAAGGTCCCAGAATATGGTGACTATTATTATGTTGATAACCTTTTTATTTTGTTTGACTTTCAGTTGTGTAGTGTGTATTTCTTAATCGGAAATTACGCTTATAAAATTTTCCACTTTTGACCAGCCAGTTCAGAAAAACATAAGTACCTTTTCTTTAATGCTGTACAACCGATTATAAATAAAATATAGGGGCGATCAAATAATACCAATATGTAGGTACCCATCACTCACTTATCGCCGTATTCAGTAAAAACCCTAAAATAAGCTTACAGAACGAATGAATCACTCCATTCTGAACTAACAAGCGCATTATAGTCCGTTTACAGGGTGCCATTACTCTTGTGCCGGTATTAATGACAGGCATCTTGACTGACTTACCTTGCTACGTACCTTTGACGAGCAAGCGATAAGAGGTAGCGATTTAATATATGCTTCAGTTTTTTTTTGTCATAAAACTGAATGGAGGTTATGCGGAAAGTACCTTAACTTCAGAGTAAAATTCAATTGGTTGTTGCTGATTTGTGATGGTGATTAGAGTCACCAGAACTCTATGCGAATAGAAAACAGCGCTGTTGTATTAATAGACGCGCAACGTTCTCACTACTTAAAGAAAATTTAATAGCCACGAGAAAAAAAACAATATGGACTTCTTTTTTCATACCTAAATCAACGACTCACGAGTATCACCGGATACCTCACATCAAAGGCATACATTCACGCCGGTCACATCACACTTTTCCCATTCGGCTTATTAAGTTTTTTTTAACACCTATTAATATAGGTTTCAAGCAGAAACACGATGACACACTAAGAATGAGTAACACAATTGAGTCAATCAGATATCTGATGAAAATAGTGTTGGCTGGATTTAGAATAGTCTTAATTTCTATCAGATCAGCCCTCACCTCGTTTTGTAATTTATATTCCAGATTTCATAAGATAAATACCATTCATTTCAATTTTAATTTAAAGTGTCTTCTTCATTCGTCGAAAATAAAGCTTGTATACATTGGATCCTATTAAAAAATCACCAAAGCCTGCCTGCTACGCTTTGAACCTAGCAACGAAAATGGGGTTCAATGTTATTAAAAAACGATTACTCGGTAACCACTTGGATTAGAAGTTAACTTAGATTTGACAGTTACTAATTTCAAGATTCAACTTTTCTTTTACCGGGCAGTTTACCCGCAGTGCCAATTACTCCTATCAAGTTTTGTGCCATGAGAGATTAGATCTTCCTTCCTTTGCAGACGCTCATACGACTTGCTTAATGCTACGACCTTAAATATTACCCTCGCACTTTTTCTTTGCAATAACAAGGTATTTATTTAGTTATATCCCAAATTAACAATATTATTTGGCTTTTCTGGAACACGCCAATAGTTTATAACTTAGTCCCAAAGGTATTAGCAACTCTCTACAATGTAATCTCAACGTTATTTCAATTGTATAAGACCACAAAATCTAATATCATACCAAAAGGTTCTCCACGTAGGTTGTTGTAGGGTCCCATTCGATTCGTTACAATTTTTCTTTGTCACAAAGGGACGGATTTGGGTAAAATTAATATTGTGAGTGCATTACGGGGTGCTCATGTTGTTTTTATTGTATTTATTTCTACATATATGTTGGTATGAGTATGATGGGGGATGTTATTGTGGGTAGGTTTAAATAATTGCACACAACTGGTGTAGCTATATGTAATCGTGTATATATTATGTATAAACCGTAAAAGAACACAGATTACTTTCACAAGTTACAGTACACAACCGATCATCATTAGAGGTAAAGAGCAACTTTTTAGTAGGGAACTTTTTATCCAGAAAAAAGTACTGTATCCGAGCGATGGAAAAATAACCTTAACACGAAGGAAGCCGCTAGTAGCTAACCGCAGCTAGTAAGATAAAACCGAAAATACATATTAAACCTTATACCTTGAATCTTTGAGATACTTTTTTACTTTTCCAAATTGTTACAAATATATCAAAAACACTAGTAAATCTTATATTTATCAATGGAAACTACCCATAAATATTGAAATTAGTAATTTACATCTCGCAGACCTGCAAAGATTTTACTTATACTCGTATGAAAACGCAGACCATTGGGATGTGAATGTTTAGTTATATACATTAATGAAGATATCGCAGAGTACAAGCAAGGCGGAGGTACTGTGCAAATAATCCTACTTACGTTTATTTTTCTGAAAAACCTTTGTGTTCTACAGGAATTATAAAAACTAAGAAAAAAAAGACAAAAATTAAAGTGCCCAAAAAGCTTCGAATTATTTATTACCAGGGCATCGAAAGCTGAAAATCATAATAGCAATGGCTGTAATTTTTACCTGTTGCAATTCTGATGTTCTTTCGGTTTACTCATGCATTAAATAAAATATAAAAATA
The DNA here is from genome assembly GCA_949752705.1 of Callimorpha dominula. Classification (NCBI taxonomy): domain Eukaryota; kingdom Metazoa; phylum Arthropoda; class Insecta; order Lepidoptera; family Erebidae; genus Callimorpha; species Callimorpha dominula. Next base: position 1,129,482 of record OX456999.1, on the reverse strand, counting down.
TATACTTCCCAACTACATCCCTGGCCGTCCAAAACGGTTAATAGTGGTCCCGGATTAGCTGAGAGAGTAATACCCGGGTCGAGTCGAGGACGGGTACAAATGTTCACGAATATTGGTTAGTAGGTCCGACGGAGCGAAGGTAAACGAAATCTGCTAACTGGATGGAAAGGGAAAGAAATTATGACTGAATATAGAAAATTTAGTTTATATGTATTTTTTACTCTAGCTTTTTCTCGCGTTTTCGTTCCCCTTAATGTAGTAGATTTTGTAAAACCGGGCGACCTCTAGAAGTATTTTTTGTATTCTTCTTGAACAGTACCCATGTCTTCTTCTGGACTCCTGAAAACGCTTATGGAAAGGTTTATGATGATCGGTAGAGTAGTTCAGATGTGAAAACGTCACCAACAAACTCACATTTGCATTATAATTTTGTATTTACACGGGAATTAATGCGATTACGAAATAGATATTACATTCCTCTGAATTGCCTGACGCTTTGACCAGGTTGCATTGGCCGTGGTCACAGGCTGGCTGATTCCCGTGTAAATACATAATTATATCATGGAACGCGAAAGTTTAAAACATACGTTTTAGCATCATATATGCGTTTATAATTTTAGTTAAGGTTGCAATTTACCAAGTTACTGTTTATCAATTGATAAAGCATAGGGAATATGCATGTTGTGTAAATTTACTTGATTAATTTTCCCTTAAATCTTTATTGTCCAGATATTATACCTAAACAATTATTTTCTTATTTAGTTCGTCTTTGATTGCAAAAAAATATTATTTAAATATGCAAAATAAGGGAGTGAAATTCAACTTTGCAAAACGCTTCACTATTGGTCGAAACAAAACATGACGTCACATTCCACGATCTGTCATTTATCGGCGCCTATATTCGTAGTGTTACGGAGAAAGATTTGTGGTTTTTGTGGTTTTTGCCCTTAGATAGTGCAATTTCAGCATTCTAGTGATATTAGAAATCATCTAGGACGATGACTGAATATAGTTTTGTCAAAGCACAATCCGACAATCTACCGAAAATAGATGCATTCATGATGACTATATATTTTGCATAAAATCCAGATTTTACGTCCGCTGAGGTCAAAGGAGTGAAAGCCGCAAGGTAATTATTATAATACTTGTTATATTATAATCTAAAGGAGAGGTCCGATATATTCATGAAGTTTTATTGGACTTTTGTTACCTAGTTTAAGTAGACAAGCAAGTTGCCTTCTGCTTGATATTTAAAACAAACACAAATTACCTACTGCTGACTAATTCACACTATACTAGAAATTACATTGTAATATGCTTACATTAAAGTGATCTTCACAACAATATAAACACGATATTGAAGATACTTCATCCCTTCTCATTAATTTACACCACTGTCGTATTTTACATTATTATTTTGTACAGGAAAAAAATACTGTATTGGGTGTACTTCTTATAGTGTTTTTTACACTTAGGGACAAGGCAATACCTATAAAAGGGTTTTTTAACTTTATCCATCATCTATTAATTACAATAAATAGTAATTACAACTGAAAATCGGTATAAAGTTACTGTAACACTTGAAGTAATTATACTAAGTTTATGAAACAAACACTGAGCGTGGCATGTGACGTCATCCAAGGCCCGTGAAATATGGCGGCGTTTAAACAGATAAAATTTTAGCAATGTTTTCAATGTTATTTTAAAAATTAATTTGAACATTGCCAAGGTTATTTATATTTTTTATTGGAGTAGAATTATGGAACAAGTCAATAAAAGATAAAAAAAATATATATGCATACTCCCTATTGTATAATAACTAAAATTAAGCAATGCGTAACGTAACGCAAGGCAACACGGGATCACGGGACAGTCCCGCGGCCGGTATCTCCTTAATCCCACAGGTGAGCCGGGATTACGGGATCAGCTCGCCCCTATCTGTCTTCATGATGTATTATAGCGTTGAGAACCATCGACAGGTGTCTTTAGTTATTTGTTGAGAACGTATTGAACCTTCTGAAATGTAGTTATGATACTTATGACAATTTAATATTCGGGGAAGACCATCAGTGCGAAGAGTATGTGAACCTGATATATCTTAAATTTATGACATTGAATTTAGATACAATAACATCTAACCGAAACATTTGCTTCAACGTCTTTTCACGTAGTCTACTTTGTGTCTGAATGACCTTATCCGCGAACCGTAACACAAAAACGCGATTCTGTCACCAAACCACCTGGTTTAAGTAAATTTTACTAATAAAAAATAGGTAACCACAAAGATTCTTATTGCACAAAATATAACTCTGATGGAAAAAACGTAAGTTTTCAGAAAATTCTGATCATTTTCATTTAATTTTACTCCACCTTGACTTGTTAGTCATATCTTGGCAAACAACAAAATTTTCTATAACCATCTGAAAAACATTTGGATTGTTATTTACGGAAACTAAAGATAACACATGAAATGAGCTCTCCTCCCCTAAGCACAGAATTAAATGATACGGCTGTATTCTCTTCAAAATATATCATTACTTTCTAAAACACAACAATTGACAACAATAAACTCGCCGCCATTAATTATCTGTAAAACCGCTGTTCACAAAGTAAAATTAAGGTTTACTTCTCAATTGGTTGCGTCGAGAATTTTAAAGTAGTGTCGTCGTCAGCCTCGTGTAAATAAAATAAATTAGTTATTCGAAGCCGTACCTGGACTAACGAGGGGGGGAGACGTTAGGGAGGTGTATCTGGTGTTTTGTTTAGTCTTTAGCTTCACATAAACGTGATTATGGTAGAAAGTACCTGAGTGATGGTAATAACTAAGTCTTGTTATATATTATGAAAATACAGTAACAGAAGTTGATGACCGTTGAGAAATAAATACATAGGTAGATTTAGTTTAAAGTTTTTTTTTAAATTAATGGCGAAATATTTTTTTTTTTTATGAACAGCCAACTTCTGGAGAAAGAAAGAAAGAAGGGTTATAATTTAAGCAGGCTATGTATTTATATACATATGTTTCCGTATGTGTACCTAAATTACTAAACCACCACTTACCAAAGTACAGTTTTGTTATATTTCAGTCTACTGTCAAATACTTACGGTTTTAAAACTAAAATACTATCCCATTATCTTTAACGAATTTGGATAAAACTTACCTAATATCCACCTAGACATGTACTTAAAGTTCGAAAAGAATCATTTAACTGAAAGTGCGCTGTGAATTGCCCACTCAAGGAACTTCCACCTGAAAAGTTCCAACTTTGGAATTTTAATGAAAAAATAATTTCAATTTGTAAAGTCCCGGATCCCGGCCCCCGGGAACTTTGCTAACATCATTACCTTCGCATATTTGAGGAAGAGACACTTCAAAACATTTGCTTTCATGTTTAATTTATGCTCTAACTTAAGATATTATTATTTTTAATACAGTTACGTGGTTTTGAGGACATGTTCGAATTTGGAACTTTTTGCAGTTTTTTTTATAATTAGAAAAAATATATTATGTAGTTAAATACATTTAACTCTTAATGGTAAAAAGTTAAAGTAAGTTATAAATAATTGTAAGATATCCTAACTCTGCATAATAGATGTGTTATTCGGGACTTAATCGCGATAATATTTACAAGGTACAATACCTCTTGATTACCCGACGTTTCGATCGAATTGCACAGATCGTGATCACGAGTGGACTGTTAAACATCTAAAATGTATCAAAGTCGCGAAAGTTCAAAAACTCTCCAATAGTTTAAGTATGATGCGAACTTTTTGCGTCTGGTAATTCTGAAGATCCTGATTTTGTAAGAATCATAAAGAAGTTTTAATCAATCTCACTGTCTAGTTAATCTGTCTGTGCCTGTTGTAATTTACAAACCAATTTATATTTAATATAGGAGCTTACCTACAAAGTAAAAGTTACCGAATATACAGAGAATAACTCCACAGTACAGGTGTTAATCGAAACTTGAGCGGGGACTTCGAGCCAAGTTCGGCAAGTGTCGACCAAGTTATGACAGCCGACCGGTCTGACAGATGATCCTTACTCGGATATATAGGGACAAATATGTACAAAACTTGTCGTGGGATGAAAATTTACACGAAGTAATTTGTTTATAAGGAGTAAGTACTTTATTATTCTATATTTAAACCATAATTTTCGGCAATCTCATACTTTATTTTAAAATCATCTGCTTTTAAGATTTTAGCTCTAAAATATATTTCGTTAAACTAGCGTGCAAAAGCATCTAAACAATTACTAACAGTCTCAATCATGGCCATTTTAACAGACGTCCATTATCCACCTTCGCATAAGCTCCAACCTTACCCCGTAAGTCTAAAATCGTGTTTGATCCGCTTTGGGCCGCACTGAACCAGAATAATCCGGTCACCTGATCCGGTGCGATCCGGTATGAACCGACCCGATGCGTCGACTTGCGGCATGCGCCCACACTGTAACGTCGGGACGATGCAAAAGTTTGGTACCTAGGATTAAAAAGTTAGAGAAAATGTTTATTGAATACGTTAGTTTAGAAGGGAGTGCTTTGTTTACACAAACTCAGTAGATATAGTAGTAGAAGTTAAGTATTACGCGTTAAATATAATGTTAACATATAATTTTTATAATTGTTTTTAAACTTTCGCGACTTTGATACATACTAGATGTTTAATTCTGGACTTATCGCGATAAGTCCCGAATTACACATCTTGTATTTAATTTTTATGTACTCAATATGTATATAGTTCAGAGTAAGAGCCCTCGATTGCCTGACCTCCGTCATTTTATAAAGGCTGAAAGTTTTTCTATTTATGTACCCAACCGAGGTAGGAGCGCTGGCTGATTACGAACTTTGGTTCACGGTGGTTTTGGTAGTTATGTGGCACCAAAGATGTAAAAACTGGAGACCTACTTTCGTGATAGCATTAAGCGTAATTTTTTTATATTACCTTCGGGGTGATATTAGAAGTCACGTCATTAATTGTCTGACACTTTGTATGGTGGCAAACCCTCGCCAGACACCCTTAAAGTGTGATAAATTGTAATTCTACTTACGTCATAGCATAAAAGCTGAATTTTATATTTTATATCTAGCAACTCGCCCCTGCTTCGCACGGGTAGCAGAGACATCTTCAACAATCATCATATTTCAACAATCTACACTTTCCTCATGAATCACTCTGTCTAATAGTGAAAACCGCACGAAAATTCGTTAAGTAGTTTTCAGTTTATCGAGAAAGAAAGAAAGAAAGAAAGAGAAACATTTATTCTGACATTCACAGGACCGCACACAATTATTACAATAAAAAATGGAAAGAGATAAAACTGTTAATAACTATTGCCCTGTGCAACGCCAGAAAAGGCACCTATCTCAGCATAATGCTGCAGCCATAAAGATTGCAGTGCTGATATTCTGATAGGGCCTACGCCCGGCGACATCTCGTGTGAGCAGTGTAGTGAGGTGTCAATATAGGCGTGTAAAAATAAATGGAGAAAAAACCTAAAAAAATAAAAAAATAATAATAAAAAATTTAATAAAAACTAATATATACATGCATATACATATATATATAAATACACATACATAAACAAATATCTAAATAAATTTCAGGTCGACCGATTTGCGGGCCAGCGACAGATCAAATACTGTCATATTTAATCTGTGCGGCCCGCATGAACAGTACTTCACTACAGCGTCTCCACCTCCCTTGTCTATGACAAGACATCCTTGTATATTTATCGCGAACAGACAGACAGACGCGGCGGTTGACTTTGTTTTATAATAATATATGTTAGTAATGTAAAGATGATATATTTATTTTCCAAGATGCACAGACAGACACTTTCGTTAGTTCCAACGTCTTGCCAGACAGAGTTGAGGTCATCTGAAGGTACATTTACTATAATTTTAAGTCATTAAAATTGGTTCATTTAAGCATCATCTACTGTTTATCAAATTTTTAAAAACTTTGTACGATTACTCAAATTGAAATTAGATCTTGCAAAATTCCAACTACTTTTTTTGCCTATTTATGGGTCGAATTTTTCAAGTTATGCTGTTTTTTAGATTTATAGGATGCTTTTAACAGAGACAGAGACCTTCGGGTACAGGTATGCGACCCTAACTATCTCGAGCTATTCCATATATAATCCATCCGTAAGATACCCTTTTCCTTCCATTGTCTTCCCATTTTGCCTAACTTTCTCTTTTAATACACTCTCAATTATCCCATATTTAATTGGCGGTTGGCGTCAAAATCTTTAAAGCTAAAAATGTCTGATTTTATTGAACAACTAAATTCTAAATATATACGTAGAAGCAGGGCATTCGTTTCTTTAGTCTAAATAGCACCACCCAACTTTTAGAGTTTCGCGTTCCATGGTATAATTATGTATTTATACGGGAATTAACGCGATCACGAAATAGATCAGGCAATTCAGAGGTACGTAATACCTACTTCGTGATCGCATTAATTCCCGTATAAATACATAATTATGGTTTTATATTTTCCAAATATCTTTTTAATAACATTTGTGTTACACTGAACTTTTTACATGCACTGCATCACTTTTTTTTTAGGCATTACATACCTTGTTTCGTTCCTTCGTCGAAAATTCCTCTATCAACAACTATAACCCTTTGAAAGGGTCCACAAGGGGTGGTAAAAAATTGCAAAGGGGCCGCATTCGACTACCTGGCTAATTCATGCAAACGAATGCAAGCCAATTAATTAAGAGGAGTCTGACTGCGTTCAGAAATCTGCTGCCGCCACCAAAACTGAGGCGGAAAATATAAGGGTCAACAAAGACAGGAGTTGATAGTTACTGCGATTTGTTTACTTATAAAATAAATTAAAATATAAATAATAAATAAAATAGAGTAAGCGTTTTTGCCAAAGTCTGAATGTGTTCTTTAGTGAAAGGAGTTGAGAAGTATGAAAATATACAATTATGCTTATAAAGCAGTGGTCTATTAGTGGTATTGATAGATTTTTATGTCTTCACGTGATGATACGATTTTTTTTTCTGAAGCAATCTGATTCCTTAAAGTGTCTATATAATTTCCTCAGGGATAATGCTATTTTTGTCCCTATGTTTAACGTCTGAAGCTACTAACTTTATTCGGGCCCTATTTTCTTGTGAGAGAATATCAACATCTCAAATAAAAATAATATGTGTTAAGATGGTAATGAAAATTGGAGTGGATTCGCTTGAAGATCTTAGGTAGATCTTACTAGGGTTTTAATGTCACGTCACTTTCCTGTCACTTCTAAATAAATGACACACAGAGAGAAAGAGAGAGATATACACGTGGTGATCTTTTCTTATAGCTTGTCTAAATTAAAGATTCTAGACAAATACAATATTTGAAGTACCTACATGCATTTATATACACATAAAGGCTTAAATAATTTAATACTTCTGTGAACGATGAATCCGTAGCGCTTTGCAACTGTTTTGTCTGGCGCACCCTTTATTCAAGTAATTAATACTGCAATATCTCGTCTTTCTGCAATGAGATTCCGGAGAGATTAAGGTGTTTCATTATACAGATTTATTATCTTGAATTAAAAATGGAAGGAACTCCTGTTCCTTTTATCACCTACCGTCATTACATAGATAGTAAAGAATATTTTTCTTTTCACAAACGCTTAGTTCAATATCTTAAGATCTTACATGTCGTATTCGTCATGTGCAAAGTTTAATATTTCTCAATTAAAAAAAAGCGTTAAATAATGAATATTAGTAGTCAAAAGTAAAACATCCTGGCTAATATTGTAAATATGAAATTGAGTTCGTTTGTTTGTTTCGCTTTAACTACTCACCCGATCATATTGAAATTTGGCATACATGTTTTCAGGGGTATAGAAAAAGACATATAGTACCTTTCATCCATAAGAAGAACTGTTCTAGAGGGACAGAAAAAACGAAAAGAAACGAGCAAAACTGCGGGCAAAAGCTAGCTCTTATGATATTTCTTAAATTATTTCTCCAAAAATTCATGCAACTTTTCTTCCGATCATTAGATAAACTACCTATGCCTACCATCATCCTCTTACTCTACAGTAATGAAACACCTAGTAGGCCCCATACTAGTTTACCACGTTAGTGGTTTAAAAAACGTTATTATAAACGATAGCTTTATTTATAAACTAAATACACGATACATACGCACATTTACTTACTAGCTACGGGACTTGTCTTAACTTGCTTCTTAGAGATGCTGTGTAACCTGAGATGACTTTCAAGCTGAAAATATACAAATTCAAGATTATGCAATACAAATAATATATAGTAATAATATACATAGAGCTGGAAAAATGAGTTCTGAGTCAGAACGTTACTTGCGGTAATAAGAGTGAAATTGTGTGTTAAAAGGCATAGGTAGTGAACGCCCGCCGGCACCCATGCACCGGTCTATAACATTTGTTACAACATCTAGGGATGCACTACATCGATAATAACTTTGATACTTTCTTTAGACATTTATAATAACACTATGTCTAAGCTGTACAGTAGCTTAGAATTAGAGTCGTTAGAATAAATTCCAAGTAGAGTAAAACGTGTATCTAGACTCGCGGTAGCGTGTTAAGACAAGTTCAAGGCAAGAACTGGCGTCGCAGTAGCCTCATGTTATAATTACATAAACCATTTAAAGCCATATTTACGGTTACATTAAATCAATAACTAATATAAACTACATGAAGTTAAAATGTGACCTCCAATGTAATACACTGTAATATTAAAATTTTAATTCTAAATATCGAATACTAACTATTAACATCAATTAAATGAAAATCGCTATACTACCTTGACCATTTCTAGTCTTTTGCTCAGGCTTATGGCTTCGAGAAACCTCCACATTCTATCAGCAATGATTGTTTGTATTTCCTGCAGTTGTATATGAAAATTCAAAGCTAGTTAGAGCAATCAGAGTAAACTTTAATTAGAGGAAACGTATATGAATTAAAAATGTCTCTTCCAATATAATATAATTTATAATAATAGGGAATATGCATGTTGTTTAAATTTACTTGATTAGTTTTCCTTTGAATCTTTATTGTCCACATATTATGCCTAAACAATTATTTTCTTATTTAGTTCGAGACGTGTTTAATTGCAAAAAATATTAATTAAAATATGCAAAATAAGGTCGCGAAATTCAACTTTGCAAAACGCTTCACCTATGGTCGAAACCAAACATGACGTGACATTCCACGTTTTGTCATTTATCGGCGCCTATATTCGTAGTGTTACGGAGAAAGATAGGTGTTCCTGTGGTTTTTGCTCTTAGCTCGTGCAATTTAAGCATTCTAGTGTTATTAGAAATCATCTAGGACAATGACTGAATGTAGTTTTGTCAAAGCACAATCGGACAATCTACCGAAAATAGATGCATTCATGATGACTACATATTTTGCATCAAATCCAGATTTTACGTCTGCTGAGGTCAAATCTAAAGGATAGGTAAGATATGTATAGTTAGTTATATTCATGAAGTTTTATTGGACTTTTGTTACCTAGTTTAAGTAGACAAGCAAGTTGCCTTCTGCTTGATATTTAAAACAAACATAAATTACTGCTGACTAATTCACACTATACTAGCAATTAAATTGTAATATGCTTACATTAAAGTGATCTTCACAACAATATAAACACGATATTGAAGATACTTCATCTCTTCTCATTAATGTACACCATTGTTTTCGTATTTTACATTATTATTTTGTACAGGAAAAAATACTGTATTGGGTGTACTTCTTATATTGTTTTTACACTTAGGGACAAAGCAATACCTATAAAATGGTTTTTCAACTTTATCCATCGTCTATTAATTACAATAAATAGTAATTACAGTAACACTTCAAGTAAGTTTATGAAACAAACACTGAGCGTAGAACGTGACGTCATCCAAGGCCCGCGAAATATGGCGGCGTTCAAACAGATCAAATTTTATCGATGTTTCAATGTCATTTTAAAAATTAATTTGAACATTGCCAAGGTTATTTATATTTTTTATTAGGGTAGAATGATAGAACAAGTCAATAAAAGATAAAAAAAAAATACATGCTTATTCCCTATTGTTAAAAATATTGATATTATGATAACATAATTAAAAGGGGAACTTATTTGTAATTTTATTACATTAACACAAAATGGAAGATAAAAAATGGCAAAGATATGTGACTAGACGAAAAATAAATATTACCTATTATCGATAAAAATATACCGACATCTCAATACAGCGCTCCCGCTGAGTTATGCAGTCTGGCGTCTACCGAATATCGATGAATTATTGTGCTATTTACGTTACATCACTGGCTTTGGGTAAACGTATTGAATGCAGTCATACTTTTGAATATGGTCATATATTATTTATTCGCTTCACCTGACAATTCTTGTATGATACAATATATTTATCAAAATGTATAGTATTTCTTAGTAATTGATATTGTGATCAATTCAAATTATTATAAGACTAGCTCATGAAGATATTGCTGGCTTCTTCTCATCGTGCGAGCTCGCCATCTTAGAAAATATTTTTTTTTTATATTATAGGGGGCAAACGAGCAGACGGGTCACCTGATGGTAAGTGACTACCGTCGCCCATGGACACCTGCAACTCAAGTGCGTTGCCGGCCTTTGAGATAGGAGTACGCTCTTTTCTTGAAGGTTTGAAGGTCATATCGGTCCGGAAATATCGCAGGCGACAAAGTGTTCCAAAGATGTTTCTCTACATTTTTCTTTTATAATTAAAAAATGAGTATCTTTTTAAAAGAATAATGTCTCTGGATTTTAAGAATACTATGGTAATATATGAACTAACTAATTCTGACTGTTATAATAGTGAGTTATAATAGAGCAGTGCTTTTTAACGTATAGTCAACTTCTTACTAGTGTCAGATTTGAGATTTTGCCATATATGACTATAAGTTTGTAAAAGTATACATGTATGTCAAAAATACGTTGTACTTTTATGGATTAACTTATTGTGTTTCCTAACAAAATAAATACGTAACGTGAGGAGACAAAACCACCCTCTTGATAGCCACTACCCTCCATCAGACAGAGCACCTTGAACGAATCGCTTATCTGCCCTGATAATCTCGACCCCATCCATCCTCGTCACAGGCAAAAGGAAACAGGTTTTATATTACTATTTTGTTGTTATCAGTTCTAAGAATAGCTTTGAAGGTAAAAATATAACTCATAGGATATTCTTTCAACTTCGCTTTATCATTAAGATATTAAGATGGTTCGATGGACCAGGTGTTGTCCCTATAGTACTTCAAATCATCTTAATGATAAGGCAAAGTTGAAAGAATATCCTATGTTATATTTTTACCTATAAAGCTATAGTGCTTAGAGACAACATTTGGTCCTTCGAACCATCTTGCAATGGAATGGTTGCGAGTTTCAATCCCACACTATATAGCACCAACGTATACCTATTTAGCCTAGTTCCAGGGTTTAACAAGTGTCCTATCCATGTTACTAAAAGTTTTTATAAAAGCAAGAAAATAATATAAACAGTTGTGTAAGGGTATCTTGAATTGAGCAAAATAACTGAATTTTCTATTGCGTAAGTTAATCATATTGAATCTGGGATTTTCACTACTTGTACTTGTAAATTTTCATAGTCTGTTCTTTTAAATTAACTTTAATTGTGTTTATATTATTTTTTAATAATCCTAAAAAAGTAGTACTTATTTTATAGCATAATAAAGTCATGTTATTTACAATAGTATGGCTTTGTAAAATTATCTTAATATTTTTGTTTACACACAACTACAAACACTTTGGTACCACCATAACACTATATATTTATTTATCCTCGCTTCTCTTATCACTTAAGTGCAAATAAATTCGTGCTTAACCATATCTGTAGCCATTTGGCCGTCGAAAAACCGTGTCTTGGCCTCACGTACCCCATTACCTACAAACTAAACGATCGCCGGACCTCATTACTGGCGTCTTAGACCCACCCCTGCAGAGTGGGGGTTACGGGGGAATAAGTGACTCCGAACGGAAATAAAGGTGCACGCGACTGGAGGTAATGTTAATTGAATTTCTGCAGACGTTCGGACTAAGGATGGGGTGCAAGGTTGACGATAAAACAAATTATAATTATATCTTTGTATGAAAAATCATAATAATATCGATTTCAAGTTCAAGTTTCTTTAATTGTGCCTCTTGTTATAAGTGATAAATGAGTCTCTGTATGCGTTATATATTAGTAAAAAATATTAAAATCAAATGAAATAATAGTAATTATTTGTTGACATCATTATGTTTTCTTTATCTGGCTATGAATCTGAACTGGGTGTAAGACAGCACAAAGAAAGGATCCTTAAACCAGGCACGATGATTATATCTAGCAGATTATGGCCCTCTCGATTACTATTAGAAAGTTGTATGTGTGGGAGAACTATTATTGCTCAAATCAGAATCGATAGCTACTACGCACTTCATTTCTATTTAATATGTATATTTTGCTTTGACCGGATGGCACTATACTATAATCATTATGAATGGAATTCATATGATGGTAAGATAATCTGAAAGTTAAAAGTTATAGTTCCAAAAGCCATATGAAAGACATTAAATGTTATTAATAGTCAAACAGTCTAACAAACTAGTTTTCAATTACTTTGATTCATTAGCAAATATCGATATTCAGACAACACTAAGAGTCGACCGGCGAGTGATACGCGCAGCGGCCGCGTCGCACGCAAGATTAAACGTCACAAACCTTCAAGATATTTCCACCAGGAAAGAGGGAACACCTGTGCCAACATCGACGCCCTTATCACAACAAAATAAAGTTCAATTTACACTATCTAGAGTATAAAATTATATTTGTAAATTAAGAGTCACTTGCAGAGGACTGTAGTCATAATATTTTGTATTGTGCTACAATTATTGGAAAGAAAATTAAAGTTAAGTCACCTTTAGTAATTAGGAAAAAGCGTTGCTTGGAAAACATAAATCTTGAATTAAATTTATTGTATGCTGTAGAATAATTAAAAGTGTAATCTTGGAATTTACTTTTCACTTTTCACAACTTAAATGGGTACGGTACCGCGGGTATGAACATCGTTACATATACTAAGTCAAGTAAGTTTCTATTTGGTATTGCTTTTTGTATTAGTCAAACATATTAAAGACGTTTGAATTAAAAATACAAGAAACGTCGTGGATTGTACAATAACCTACCTAACTTTATGTAATATTTATTGTACAATTGTTGGTTTTCCCAAAAATATTATATTTTAAATATTAGCATATTCGTCAAGACCACAACTTAGTTGCGAAAAGGCGCATAGGATGATGATTGGTGAAGATTTTCTTCTCTATGGCCGTCAGGATAACCTACTTACTGTAAATTCACAATAGTTCACAATACTTGACTATTTTGTCAGCATTCTTCTATAGGTATTATTACTTCCCCGGTCTAGTCATCCCAGCATATGTTTTCAACGCGGATTCGGTAGTAGCTTACAGTTTTACATACGCCAAGAAATGTTACTAAATATTAATTTTTGATAGAAAAATAACCGAAGTGCTAAAATGGTTAACAACGAATTTGGCTGCAATTTTTCTGCTCCCGCTGTCAATTGCCGTTTAAGTAGTGGGTGTAGGTTCTCAGGCACGTACGAACGAACCCCGTAATGGAGGTTTATTACAGGTAATAGCGATTGAGTGCCTTATGATGTATAACATAGCTGAGTAATACAATGGGTGGAGTGATTTATGTTGACAGGATGGTTAAGGTCGATAGAAAAATTGTAAACGGAATTCCAATACTGGATAATACTGAAGTTAACCAAAACATTTACGAAATATTTAATATAGTTAGAAGAGTGATCTTTCTATTATAGTAAGTACCAAACTCTTTTACAAATATTCGCAATACGACTCTAGACCTCTTTAAGTAGAAATTAACCACTAATTCACCGTTAGCTGTAAAATCACCTAAAGCAGATTAGGTCGTTTAATCATGTAATCTTTTATTTTACCTTCTTGGTTAACAATGAAATCAAATTCAATTCAAACAATAAACCTAAAATTTGGAATAGATATTTTATATTTAACGTCGATGACAATATACATAACATCTTGGAGTTGGTTGATGACAGAGCGGAAAGAGTCTATAAGGCTCTCTCTCTCTACTCTTTAACTCCATCGTGAATTTGTCTTGACTTTGTACTAAGAGCCCAGTTCTGACCAGCCCAAGTAGTGTCTGGACACTACTTGGGCTGGTCAGACCTGGGCCAAATAATCATGTTGATAACCCTGGGGATTATTTGTCCATATAGAAATAGTGCCAAGAAAATATTTTAAAAACTTTCTTCATAACTGATGGTTTTGTCATTACTAATCGTAATGTATTTATATTAATATTTATGTATGTAATATTTTAATTTAAAGACATATAAATATCTGATAAATTACAGTCTTCATAAATATAAGAATATTTCTGTAATTAAAGAAAAAACATCTGCCTTTAAAATGCTAGAAGATCTAAATGCAGAAAAACATTGAACAAACAAGAATGTTCCCGTAAAACAAACAGTAACAGAAGCCTGTGAAACAAGTCAAACACCTGAGTTGTTTGCAGACGGTAAAAGGTGGTATCCGGTTGCCCCCCCGGTCGCGGGTCAGATTACTAAACGTAGACAATATGGAGAGTCAAATGGACGATAAAAGTTTTGACGAATAAAGATACGGATCTTTATGGCATCGCAATCGTGGATAGGTCGGTATAGGGTCGATAGGTATGTTTAAACCCCGCAACACAAAGTAAGTAACAGTTCAGTGTAGAGGTTGAAAACTTGTTTGAAAGAATAATGAATTAAAAATAAATAATTAAAAAAAAAATATCTTACAAAAAAGTTTATCGCAAGTTCCATTACCATCTATCTACTATGGAAGTTTATAACCCCGCCGCTATTAGCACTACATTACTAACCGGAGTTACGAAAAGAAATAGCTAAGAGAAATTGGTTGATTTGTTGATTATCGAAATATAATTACAGAGGATAGAACGATCTGGCTCGCAGCGTAATTATAATATAATCAAAGCTTTAGGTTACTTTACTACATCCACATGTACATGTGTGAATATTTTGCCACAGATACACATGACAAAGATATTTTAGTAGCGATTTACTGTAGAGTACTTTGGCGGAATCCTTCTCTTCTTTATAAAAATACTTCAATAAAAATAAGAATAATTCAATATAACGAATATCAATTAATTTGAGACAGATTTACAACATAAAAGTCACGCTTACATTCAATACAGTTTACATTTGAGACTAGAAAGCCATTACTTTTCCATTATAAATCAAAATCTTTTGAATAAATAAATCTTTCAAAAGTCAAGCCTGTGTTGTTTAAGTAAATATTGAAAATATTATTGTAGTTTTACATAAGTTGCAGTAAAGATACATTATTACTTTTATTTAATTAGCACGAATTACAAACCGACAATTACGCGTGTTATTTCTTCATTTTTGTGAAGAAATGACGCACGTAATTTCGTGAAGAAACAAAGCGTAGGTGTCTCCCAAGAGAACATTGTATATAGATGAGTTAATAAGTATTAAAGCTAATTAAGGTCATCAATCAGTTGGTGACGTAGATTGAAGGGCAGGAGCCTTTCTAGTCGCTTTACATTTAGATTTACAAGCGAGGTAGCATCCTTGGATGGATGTAATTGCTAAAAAAATAGCGATCCTTATTTTAGTAGATTTTTTTTTAAATGACAACTCCCGCATTAGGAATTGTGTCCTTGTGAATTGTGTCGTTGTCCACTCCTGTGTCGTGGGGGACTTTACAAACATACAAACAACGGACACAAAGAACACCCAGACTCAGGTGGGAATCGAACCCACGACCTGTAGCATAGCAGTCAGGGTCACTGACCACTAGGCCAACAGGCCAGTTCAAACAATATTTCTAACATTTTTCCACATTCATTCTTCACAAGCCAGTCAAAAGTCCATAAGATATAAATTCCCTATGTATTATAAATCAGAAAGTCAACCTGTAAATAATAAATTTATTGTTATTTAGACAAGGCTACGTTTGCTAATACTCTTTTACGTTCAAGTCGTTCACACGCGCGGTTTGACATCATTGGTTTGAGGTACGTTTTTTCACAGGACAGGCGACAAAACGTGGTTTTAATAAAAGGATTCGATCTTTTAAATAAAAGTCCGTATACCATCGTCCACCGCCGAGCGTATTCACATAGAATGAGTTCGGTAACACTTCATTTCATACATTTCACGCAGTTTATTGTTGTATAAAATAAAATTATAAAATACAATATTGAACCCAAATTGATACAGAAATAAAAATCTGCTTTAATTTTTTGTTTTTACGCACATTTTCAACGAATATACAAACTTACAACAAACTACAAAAATAACACTTACCTACTTAAAGTATTGAAAGGGTATACTCTAGCATAAGGTTACATAAAGATTTTTTTAAACAAACTATCCGTTTACAAGTTTTATTACGTTACTAAGAAATATATATGTATATATAATAACCCACTTCAAAAACCCTTTAAGTTAGTTTTTATGGATTTTCTCAGTAACTGAGTGAACAGTTCCAAAATAAAAAAAATATGTACGATTTAAAATCTTTATATTTAAACATTCCACCTGCTTTTATGAGAAAACGAGGTAAAAATACCAGCAAATTTAAATAGTTCAAACGCTCATAACGGTCAGTGCAACCTGGTCGAAACGTCAGGCAATCCAGAGGTATGTTATACCTTTTCGTGATTATACATAATTATATAATGGAACGCGAATGTTAAAAAGTAAAAATTTTGCCAGATCGAAAGTAGGTCAAAAATATCAAAACAGTTACAGTTTTTTATGGCATAAGAGGCAAATGAGCAGTCAGGTCACCTGATGGTAGTGATTACCGTTGTCCATGGACACCTGCAACTCGAGAGTCACAAGTGAGGTGGGAGTACGCTCTTTTCTTGAAGGTTTGAATGTCTACATCTTTTCTTTAATATATTTTAGAATACATAAAAGTCCATACATTTAAAATGTAATTACAAACTTCTTAGGCATAATATGTAATGTGAACGAGCGTTCAAATAGAGTAAGAAATAAATAAATAATTCTTGTATCTTTTATGTATGCTTGTCACTTTTTAAAGACCACATTACATTTAATACAAGTTTCGTTTACATTGGTGGACAACGATTACTTACACGTGTGGTATAGTACGAGTATGTAGTAGGTATGGAACGGTATAGTGTAGCCATTTCTCGCCAGAGGTAACAAAGTCTAAGGGACTGACCGACCGCCATATATCGCTTGAGTATATTTGCAAAGTATGGATCATCCTTGTGTATAGAATTTACTAAATTTAACTAAAACTAACGTGCATATAATTTGGCTTTGCAAAAATTAAGTAATTAAATTATACAGATTTCTTTAAGCATTTTATTAATAAAGCATTCATTTTTTTTTGAGAAATTGAGAGGCTGCTACCTTGCTTTATTCATCCATCACTTTGAACATCATAGCATAACTAACTTTTAAACTTTCGCGTTCCATGATAAAATTATGTATTTAAATGGGAATTAACGCGATCACGAAACACACAGGCTGACTCAGACTGACAAAGTCAGCCTGTGACCACGGCCAGTGCAACCTGGTCGAAACGTCAGAGGTATGTAATACCTTTTTGTGATTGCGTTAATTCCCGTTTAAATACTTAATTCCATCATAGCATTGCTCAATCTCAAGAAAAATCAATTGAACTCCGGATTTGGTGACAATGCGACCATCGTGGGAGCATACCCTTTCAAACAAAAATTGAAAGGCCTTGACTAGTAGAATAATGTACACTATATTTTGTGTCGGGGTTTTTTTAAATTTTTAATTTAACTTTATGTTTTTGTACATTTTAGTTAAGTACATTTATAAAACCAAGAAGCAAGTTTTCCCGACATACTCTATCCTACTTCATAGGTGAAAAGGATGTTATTTCATACTCGGAACATAAATATTTTAATAATGTTAATCAGAAAGAAGGAAGCAGTCGTGAATCCAAACATGTAGGAGAACTAAAGTGACTAAGAGGTTTTGTCAGTAGTCAAGTATAAGCAAATAATTAAGCGTGGGGTACCTAAAAATTGTGAGGAAGAAAGTTTCTCGAGTGGTAAGCCTACATGGACCGCCGATCTTATGAAAAAATCGCTTTTAATAAAGGCCTACGTTCAGCAGACGAAATCCCATAGCTGAAACAGTTATGATAACGAGAGTATCTGTAACATAGATTTTTACCAATGATCGATATTTAGAATATTAATAATTATAAATGGACGAAGTTGTTATAACGAATAACTATCGGAAATATATCCTGAAAGATGGTACGGTGGACATAATTCGGGCATGCCACCGTTCCGGTGAATCGATCAGGCAATTATTATTTCTGGATGTTGTCGTCTTGCCAACGATGAATATTTGCAAAGACAATCAAGTGACCAGGATTGTACATCAAGAACTTGCCCTTAAATACAATCTTATGCATTCAGAGATGCCATATTGCCCGACCCAGTTCTCGAAAATGTCGTGCCACATTGTATTGGGATCGGTCTATCATCACTGACAGAACTATTGTTGTCAATAAACCTGATATAGTGCAGATAGACCGATTAGAGAGTGTCTTGGC
Source organism: Callimorpha dominula (assembly GCA_949752705.1). Taxonomy (NCBI): domain Eukaryota; kingdom Metazoa; phylum Arthropoda; class Insecta; order Lepidoptera; family Erebidae; genus Callimorpha; species Callimorpha dominula. The sequence goes on along the minus strand of OX456999.1, from coordinate 1,110,767 downwards.
CTCTGCACCCGATGTCGGTGGTCTACTATTTTTGATTTTTTTAATATATAGATATTGTTTTGTACATATTTAAAAATGTAATTTCTAAAGATTAAGTCTAAGGAAATAATAATAATACCTTCACGCACCTCACTCACGGTCGTCTGATCCCAAACTAGGCAGAGCCTGTACTATGGTAACAGGACTGCTGATAAACATACTTCTATATTTCTAAATACATACCTATTATAGATAAATTACACCCAGACACAGAACAAACGATCATGCTCATTATACAATTAATTTTCCTGGGTGGACCCACGACCTCTAGCTAAGTAGTCAGGGTCATTAACCACTAGACCATCAGGGTAGGCAAAATATAAAAAACTATATTTATATACTACACCTATTTTTGTCATGTCCATCTTATTCTTTCATTTCTCCGTCAGTAATTGGCGCTATCAGAGTGCCGGCCACGCGGCCATAAAGAGGTGAAGCGAGGTGGGCAGTCGATCGACTGTGAACCGACCGCCGCTGACACATTGATAGCCGAGCACTGGCTTCAGAAAATTGTTTTAAGCGTAGAAAAATTGTGCACCTGATTGTACTGAACCATTTTGAAAAAATGCCTGGAATAATCTTTGGTATTATTTTGACTTGTCTAGTTTGGTGTATGCATGTGTGAGCTATTTTATTAAAATACATTCATATGTCAGTAAACTTGTATTGATGACAGGCCTTTCACGAAAAGTGTTTCACGGTACGAATTGTCATTCACACTCGGGACTTGAAATGAGACAATAGTTGTTAGCTGAATATCCATTGAACACGTTGCGGAACACGTTGCGCCACCGTCTCGGACTTGCTTCTGCAAGGGCAACGGTCAGCCTGACCCGCTACCCTCTGGCCAGCGCTCATAGAGGTCAGAGATGGGAGAGTGCTTGTCGTCTCCCGTACCCGCTCCACCGCCTCTTTGGTCAAAATCACCTCCTCGGAAAACGAGGCGGTGGAATCCCACGCACTTTCAATTTGGACCATGGACAGAACCATGGTCTCTAGCGAGAGGCTACCCACACCACCACGCTGAGCACTACACTAGATTGTGAACTGCAGTGTCCTCGCGACAGCCTCCGCAGTGGTGGCACGCAAGCGTTGGCTCCCGGCCTATATAATACGGGTACTTACCAAAGCAGCCGTGTCCAGTGACTCTGCGTCAACCGGTAGGAGAGACTGCCACGTCACCTCTCCAGCCAATCCTCAATGATGGGTCTTACCGCCACGATTGTGGCGTGCCCGGCGCCTTGGCGAGGCGTGGGTTTCAGGTCTCGCTCTAGTGCCTCCTTGCGCTATTGTTATAATGACGCAAGGGTTTTCGCCTCTAAGTCCCATGGGGCAGAACCAGCTAAGAAACTGCGGAAGATATCGTGCGGTATCCTCTTTTGACTCGGCCATCGCCTGCTGTGTAAGCGTAAGCGATTACACGCCGTACTTTACAACAAGTTTTTTTTCCAACTCAACTTTATCATACGTAATCTCAGTTTTTTTTTTCACTTGCCTGCCAGAGTTTATCCACGTTTTTAGCAAAAAGTTACCATAACATTGACAAATCCACATTCTAAGACGTTCGTTACAGTCTCATCATTCTAAACTCCATATCTGAAGTTAATACTTATTCACCACAACATTTTGCAAAAAAAAACCTAACAAAGTGGCCGTGTGTATACCATTAGTTAGAAGAAAAACGGTTGTCCCTTCACGGGTAATACAGCCTCCACCTTCGCTAAGAGCGGTCGCGTGCGGGTTAACCGGACGATTTGTGGGCTCAATTGACTATCAATGAATAGTAGAACTACTTACCTTTGTGCTTTATTGCTTGCTATTAGGAGTAGATGAGTTTGGGTCCGGAATTAGAGTGGTGACTTGCTAACAGCCGTATTCAAAGAAAGGACAATTTATATAAGCATGGTTATCGTTCCAAATTTTCATCTCATTACGTTTTACTATTTGAGTTAAAAAAGTAGGTACATTTCTCGAGTAATTCCTTCGTCATTGTCATGCCATGGGACATCCACTGTTGAACATAGGGCTCTTAAAACACTCACAAAGAGTGAAAACAGATTGTTTGGTTCATTATTTATGATCATTGAAATCAGTTTAATTTTTTTTTATGTTTTTTTAATACTTTTATTCGATAATACTTAGATAATTTCGACCTTAATTCTTAACTTTAAATGTTTTTTGTATATAATTAACCAGTATAACTTGAACTGTCTAGTACAAATAAACATTCCGTACCATGACAGGTCACCATATGTACTAGACCCTGTAGCCGTTTTCGCATAATTTTTTAAATTTATAACTCTATTGATTACATTTTTTGGCTTTCTGAACTTCTTCTACATATTTATAAACTTTAAGTATTATCACCAAGGGGTGAAGCGTGCTACCGCGTTGCGCCGCACTAGACTGGCGCTGTTCCCACCGATTTCTCTGACGTAAAGAGGACCCGGATGCTTTCGGTGTCAGAAATATTATAGGATTTGCTATATAAGATGAGTCTCGATCGTTTGAAAGGTTGTCCATCATCTTGTCTATCAAACAAGTTAAAGCAAGCTTCGATGCGATCTTCTCGTTGTTGTTCAGTAAGCAGTAACTTAATAATCCTGCGTCGAACACACAGTGCCTAATTATAGAAGATGAACAAGAATGAAGATGGGATTTTTGTTGGGAGGAGGTTCTTTAAGAATTGATCTGAATTAAGAGATTTTAATTTAAGAAAGGCTCTAACTGTCAGTGCCTTGCATAAATTTAGAAATATGTGATGAAATAAGAGTTGCGGTATTGATTTGTTTAGGCGCAAGCATTAGGGGCAAGCATTGTCGAGATGTGCATCAACCTTATTCACTCTCAGAGTGAAACATATCCTTGAAAAATTATTAAAATAATTGTATTTGTTTCATTCGACCTCGAACAATAAATTGAGTTTTTAGAGAACCATCTAACTCGAAGGCAGGTTAAAGTATCGAAGACAAACACCCCGCGTCCCTCGAGTGCCGTACTCGGTGAGTGCTCCACTTAATAATATTTTTCACCTTGTTTCGTTTTCCAATTTTCCGCAAGTCACTCTCGTGGGTAACGGTCCGTGTTTTGATTTAGAAATGCTTCAGGAGTAGAGTGGTAATTTATAGGATACGACACGACCTTACCAGGCGCACTGAGATCGTCTTTTATTGTTCATAAAGTTCTTTTTTAAAGCTTTTACAACAACTGGGTATATTTTTATTACAACAACAAATAGGTTAATTAGTGTCTTCGGTAATTATAATTTTAAACTTGAAATATAACATTAATTATCCAACGAATTTTAATGTGCAAATGCATAAAAATTATACACGTGAATGATACACCACGTTGATTATGACGCATTTTCTGAAGGCGTAGTAAGCAGGCGCAAAGACACAGATTATAAGAAACACTGTATACTTGTATTCTATCTCATTCTCTCGCAGGCTAAATCCTATTTTTGTATGTTTGTCTCTTTTTAGTGTGACTTTTTCGTTTCATCGAATTGGTTTGACAATTAGGTTAAAACAATAAGACATCTTTAAAAAGGCTATTAGTACTTGTACAGATTAGTAATGAGAAAAGTAACCTTTAAGTTAGAGGGATTTGACAGCCAGTTCGCGTTACAGGTATGCGAGCCTGACCCTCTCCAGCTTTACACCTTACACATTCAACATACCTGCTCTCAATTTTAACATCTTTAATTCCCAATGTTCCCGGTTGGCATGTGCCAGGAGTGGGTTCACGTCGGGTGTGCTGCGCATTGTATTATTTATGTTCAACTTTAAAATCGTACGTTATAAATACGACTGTCTTGTTACGTGCTCTGCTAGTTATTTTAAGAATTATTGAATTTGTTTGGTTCATTCTATTATTTAAAAAGTGAAAATGATATTTTCATATTTGAATTAATTCTAGAGGTTCAGATGTTGTCTTCCAGTCTCATTTAAACGTTGCTGAGCATACATACAGAGTAATGCTTGTGATGACAAAGGAGTTAGCGAGCGTACAAATCTGCAATGAGAGACGAGGGGAGGAAATTATCCTACTACTAACAGCGCTTTAATGAATACTATAATGAACCTAGTTTTTAAGCTCTGATTCCTCTGAATTGAAATGCGTTTTTATGCGTTCGTGCGTTCTTAAATGTTGCCTACGCCAAAACCACCCATTAGCTTCTTTTTTTATTTTTTTTATTTAATCTTTTTGAAAATTTGGTATGTAGGCGGACTTAATACCTACCTAAGGCATTCTCTACCAGTCAATAATATAACAACATTCAATCATGAATAGTTGAATCTGCCAAGTCTTTGAGTAAGAGATCCTTTACTTTCATCATAAAATAGTAACGATTCTTTTATATCTCACTTACTTATTTTCCATCCAAAGGTTGCCTGGAAGAAATTTTTGATAAGGCCGCCTTTTGTACATATCAATTTTGTATACTCACTGTAAGCAATATTTTAATAGTGTATACCATTGTGTACAATAAAATTTATTCTATTCTATCCTAACAGCGCGCTCTCTCTTTAAAACAAAGGCACTATAGTTAAGGTAACAAACACTAAATTTAATAGACGTAGGTAAGTTACTTTAGAAGCAAGTATCATATTAGATAGACCTCACATCTATGTGTGCATTATGAATATTTGTAAAAAAACTATCAAAGTGTCTTACCAGCCCAAACACAGCATCCAATTTTTTTTATGGCATTACTTAAGAAAATAATCCTCTAGCAAACGTCTCACGTGTATTTATATTTTCCCTTAGTATCTGTTATTTCGCAGATATCATATCTTATATTGTGATGTCAGTGGACGTCGCGCTTGACCCCACTTGTTCCAATCTAATTTTATCCCTGTTACGTTGGACAAATATTTGTGGCTAAAGCCAACTGCTTTGTTTTGGATCTTGTTCGTAGGATTTGTAGATAAAGCATTACCAGTGGACCAGCCTGGCTGCTTTTTTGTTTTTATGACAGTCTCAATTACACTATTTTTTGTTGGATTAAAAGAAAAGTAGATCAAGAAAATATTTTGTTTGTACATCAAGCTTTTACAGAGAATATGAGATATGATATATGTAGCCTTGATAATGTGTAAAGAGAATTCTGACTTGGATGAAATTGGTGAATTGAATTGAATGATAGGTGTAATTGTAACCTCCGCCCGAAGATCTTCGGTTAAAACCACTATCTGGTGCACGACGATAAACAACCAGTATTGGTTCCAATGTTGGCTGTCTGTAATAACTTTTATGTCAAGACATAACGCGATGTGAAGGGGCGAAGAAGCAGGTAACTTGACGGAAAATCTAATTTGCCAAATTGAATTACAGTGTCCACCGAGTGCGGGATACATTTCAACAATATCTGTCCTTTGTTGTGTGGCATGTATGGGATGTGTATTAGGAAATTATTTTAGAGGACATGTTTAATTTGTTATTTTTGATGAGTCACATGGTAGTAGAAAATGGAAAAGTATTTAAAATTTCGGTAATTCTTTCAGGCAAAATATTGACAAGATGAATTTTTTTAGGAGATGAATTCAGAATTCACTTACGCTTCTCAATAAAGTAATAGAAAAAGCACGACATTTGTATTGTCGTAACCAACCAAGTGGTCACCATTTAAAAATATATTTCACATCATCTGTAATCACATTGTATACTTGTTTTGTTGTTAGTTAGTTTGCCACAAAACAATTTTTTGTGGCAAAAGTGGCGGTTTTTTAAATTGCTGTATAAAACGATAATGTTCCGGAGCTAACCTGATTTTAGAGAGGTTAGTTTTGTCAATCAATTCAGATATCCATCTTGAAAAGTGTTTTTTTCTGGATGCAAATTACTCTACGTCATTTTATGTACCCCTGACGACGTGGGTGTAAAATTTCAAAATGATCGGTTGATTAGTTATAATTTATTATATTAATTAGAATTCAAAACAGGAATCAAAAATGTTAAAGATGCGATATCGTAACCACAAAGACATTCTGTTGCAAACTGAGAAGTAGTACCTAAGAGACTTTGAATCAACTCAGAACATAACCAATATACACTTCTCTAAAATTAAGTATATATTTTATTACATCTGTAGTTTTTTTTTAAAGATAACCAAATTATAAAATTAATTTCATTGCTGCAGAACACAGGGTTGGAGAACATTTAAAAGTAGAGAAAGCACGTGAGTTAACTGCAATTTATATGCAAATCAGTAGAACCCGCGGGAACAGAGGTGTAATCAGTAGAACCCGCGGGAACAGAGGTGTAATCAGTAGAACCCGCGGGAACAGAGGTGTAATCAGTAGAACCCGCGGGAACAGAGGTGTAATCAGTAGAACCCGCGGGAACAGAGGTGTAATCAGTAGAACCCGCGGGAACAGAGGTGTAATCAGAATGTACACTTGTTTCAAATGTTTAGGATACTGTCGCTAGCCATGACGAATGTATTATTTTCTTTGTTTACAAGTGCAAGAATACGATTAAGAACGAATACGAATTAAAAATGAGATTCTACTTTATTAGAAGTGTGATAAAGAAGTATGGTATGGTATTAATTTGATATATGTACGTATAGTAATGTGCCTATATTTATAAATTGTAAAAAATCGACTTCTACGTTGTTTTCACAAACGCGATCATGACCTATTGTCAGAAACAGATTACCTCTCTAATAAATCATATCCTGAAATTTAAATAATGAGAAAAAAATATTTCGAAGGTTTTCGACAGTGTAATAATATTCATCTGACGGTGTGAGAAAACAATAATAAAATTATTCTTCTTTCAATGATCCAATCTATTCCACTAATAAAACTGCAATATCATGGCTGTAGTCTATAAATCCGAAGGTCCCTTCGTTCCTTTGAAATACACGGATATACAAAGTGTATTTTACAATTAAACCAACAATCATAATGAACTGCTTGCATTTTGGATTTACTATAGAGCGTTTCTTTCCATTGAATGACTATAAATGTCGTTATTCCAAACATTTAAATCCTTAGATATGCCTTTAAATATGACTGAATCACACGAAAGGGTCCGAGGGTCCTCATGGAAGTGACTAATGCGATCTGAGTGCATCTCACTTAGATCGCTTTAGTTTTTTGCTAAAGTATTTTGTTTTTGCCAAAAACATGCAATAGTGTGTAAAATGAGCCTTTGTTTCAAAAAACTTACTCTCTTTAACTACCTCAATCAGATACAAAAACGATGATATCAATCTGGTGTTTCTTATAACATGCATATCAAACCTTCGTCAACAAAGTTGTAATAGTTGGACATGGATATAATTCCTTGACACGTGTCCAGTATGCTAACGTTGGATTAGAACTACTATTGAATTGGCAGCTGTTTTTGTTCACTGCGTTTGTGGCGGTAAATCTGTGGATGACACGCAGACGGACAGAAAATAAATAATAGTGCCCGGTTTTAGAAACACTAGATTTAGATTCGGTTTTAATAATAATCGGATACAATCAAATTTGACATCTAAATATTTAAAATTTGAAGTTTGATCTGAATCGCTTCTTTTGTTATTATGATGCCAAGCAAACCCGAAATCACTTATGTCTTGCCAGCAATACAGGCGGCCTACTCACGAGCATAAAAATATCTAAGACCTGATTAAGAGCAGTCTTATTAAAGCATTCTTAGTCTTAACAAAATATAATGCAACAAAAGGTTCTTCTAGAAACACAAACATAGAACTCAAGAACATTTTTGAACCTTGTAAAGATTTAATATTATCTACGTATTAACGGGAATTAACGCGATCACGAAAAGGTATTACATACCTCTGAATTGCCTGACGTTTCGACCAGGTTGCACTGGCCCTGGTCACAGGTAGAAGGTTCTTCATCACGATGTCGACGACGGAGGGCGTGCACCGCTGAGCTAGTCAGCCTGTGACCACGGCCAGTGCAACCTGGTCGAAACGTCAGGCAATTCAGAGGTATGTAATACCTTTTCTTGATCAAGTTAATTCCCGTAAATACGTAGATAATATTATATCATGAAACGCGAAAGTTTAAAGGTCTTGTAAAGATTTGGCAAACATAGTGAAAGTTCTTTTTTTGCGACTTTTCTTTTCGAGCAGCAAAATATTGTACAGGTAATCCAAATAATTGTCAAACATCTTGTTTCTTTTTTTATTACTGTGAAGTTGTCTTTGCTGTTTTCTATGTTCTTTAAATTCGTATTGTTTTTGGTCCTTTTCCTTTTCGTAAAAGAATAAACTGCGATCTCATAGGTTACTCCTTTTTGTATCCCACTAAATACTGCTTCAGTTCCATCTCCTGGTATATTGGTATTTCCACGGTTTCATACATTGGCTGATTTTGTTTTTAAAAATATTTTTTTTTCATAAAATATACCTACTATATTTTTTGTTGCTTTTTAATTGTTTTAAAACTTGAAAATTAATCTCTTGGGTGTAAAATAAAGGAATAAATAATTAAATAATTTAAATTTTGTGTTTTTAAGGGGAAAAAAAATAATAATTGTAATTTTGTGCATCGGTAAAATACCTATAGGGACAGAAATCTACAGATGAGTTAAAAACATCAAACTACCTGTGTTTTTCCACTTATTAACGCACAAGCTTTCCCTTGGCCTCTTTGTATTTTTCGTATTTCAACAAACAAATATATTAAACTGTTTTTACAGAAAACAAAAATGAAAGGAATCTAGATAATAATATGTGCTATAAAATATCCACCAAGATTTCATTCCATGGCCCGTGTAACCTAACCTAAACATTAGGTAGGTACTTCAGACAAGCACAAATTTAAATCAATAGTCTTAATTCTCGTAAACAAAATAACATTATCATAGAACAATAAAATTAAAAATCCTATCATTCTTATTCTTATTAATTTTAGATGAAAAAGAACAAAAATATTGGTAATCATTGATTCGTCCTATAAAGACAGAAATAAATCAACGGCAAGTACATTCAAAAAGCAATCATAAATTCAATGGCTTTATTCAAAGTCGCAAACATAATATAGAATTAGTAATTTTTATTATCATCGTTGTATTTTATTGCTTACTAGTTTTCCCTTCAAAGATTATTACGAAACTGTAAGATTTGTATAGTTTTTAATTTAATCAAATTCATCTATTTATTGCTATGTTGAATGTTCATGCATATTTATATTCGTCGTTATTAAAATCTTATAATTGGTGGATTTCCACATACTTATTATACAAACTTAATTAAAACCAATATTGTCATCTTTGTGATAAATAAAACGAATTTAACATGAATCCTATAGGTCAAATTTTGACAAAATTATATATTGTTCTAAAGGTTGTTCACGATCAATTGCTACCAAAAAGGTAATTGTGCAGAGTCACAACCATCACATTTGCTCTACCTTTACCATTTGCACTTTATTGTCATAAACTACATATACATACAAAGTTTCATTTCCATACGGCAATTAGATGAAGGTTAAAATTTACTTCCAAGATTTGTTAGATAGTTACAAGTGAAGCTACAATAAACAGTGGCTGGTATCATGTGAGCAATTTTTTTTTGATAAATTCTTAATACGTCCATTTATTTCAACATCTCGACTTTCGTCGGTTTTATAAATACCTCGTCCCGTAACCCACGGGAAAAAAGATATCTATGTCCCCATATTTTCAAAATTAATAAAGTTACATGTATGAGCAAATGTTATATATATATGAATAAATATATTAAAATTTAATGTGTAGTTTCATTGTATGAGAGGAACCTAACTAGTGTGTATCTGTCGTGTGGTGTGTGTCAGTCGCAGCCCTTCTCCTTTCTCGTCCTCGCCCTCTTCCCCTTCCTCTTACCCGTCGTATGCTTAATGTCTGTTGTGTGTCCAGTGTATGAGTTATATTGAGAGGGTCTGGTGTGTCTGGTGATTGCGCTATGTTTGGCAACTGTTGCGGGTCCTGTGAGTCTTGTGACTGATGTATGTTTTGCGATTCCTGGGTGATTTGTGTGCGTTGGTCCTGCGTGTTGTGTATGAATACCGTATCTCCTAAAACTTTACTGAGTATGGTTACTGTGTGTATGGCTGCTTGTTTTTGAAGGATGGTAATGTCGATGTTAGTTTCTAATTTATCTATGTATTTCTTTATGCTTTTAGCTACTATTCCCGTTGCGCCTATAACTATCGGAATGACAGTAGTTTGTGTATTCCACAGACGGGTGATTTCAGTTTTAAGCAGGTGGTATTTGCTCAATTTTTCAATTTCCTTAGCGCCTATATTGTAGTCGGATGGTACGGTGATGTCTATTAAAAATGTTCTATTGCTAGTTTTGTCGATATAAATAAGGTCAGGTCTATTGTGCGTTACGGTGATATCTGTTTGTACGGGCATTTCCCAAAGGATTTTAGTGGATTCATTTTCTTTAACTTGTGGTTGTAAAAGTGTTTCTTTCCACCAAAGGTGATTGACTTCTATTTTGTGTTTTTTGGCCAGACACCAGTAGATGTATTGGACAAGGTTATTATGCCGTTTAACGTAATAGGTCCCCGCCAGTTTTTCGCATCCCGATATGATATGTTGAGTGGTCTCATCCTTGCGGGCACATAGGCGACATTTTCCGTCTACTGGTTCTTTTAGTATATCAATACGTCCATTTATTATATTAGGTACAGTAAGTTTATATATTATTATATTTAATGTTGCGAGCGTGTGTGTAAATTTGTGTGAATATACATATAACACCATTACATCAGATGTTTTTGTTATTAATTACATACGCACACACTTTTAACATATTAAACATGATAACGGATTCACAAACAGGAAAATGTGTGATGAACTGGTCAAACAGCTTGGTTTTAGTTCAGTCTTTACCTCATTCAATACTTACTATTACATCTTTGTATATTAGAACACGTCTTGATTCTAATGACAAAGGTTGTTTAGTAGATTATATAGATACTAAATTACTAGAATAAGAATGTAAATTTTACATTTTTGGCTACTAACAATAGTAAGTCATACTACACTAGTAAGAAATGTACATGGTTTAAAAGAGTTAAAAGCAATCAATTGGTTAGGGGTTGATAATAAAGATGATCCACCAAGAATGATACTATTTTGGAATGAAGTGGAAAGCGTCGACGATCAAGATCCTGTAATTGGTTACAAGGAACAAAAGTAATCTATAATAATGTTTATATGTTGTTAATATAAGCGTTGTCATAACATGATATTAAAAACTGAGCCACAGCAAGTGTGGCTGGATTTAGCTGGTAGATTATATAATATTGCGCTAAGACCTACAGCCGAGAGCAGTTACTATTCTACATCATGATCACGTTGAACATAAGCCTGTCTTAGGAACTTCCATTAAGAGCAGAGTATTTAGCCACCTTCATTTAATGCCTTTCTGTCAATTTAAACAGATCTTGGTTCCAAATTTTGATACAAATATGTTATTAAATTTCTTACAAAAAAAAAGTGCGTGTATTCTTGTTAAAATCATTTAATACTTTTTAAAAAGATTACTATATTTTTGTGTGTATAATTCTCTTTTTTCTACTATACACGCTTAATACACATTATAATCTTATAAGTTGAAATACTCCTACCTATACTGGATACCCATCACTGGATCTAAGGATTACCATAGATCCAGTGATATGTGAGCTAGTACGCGCACCTATGTTTTAGCTATAGACATCCCTTTTTTGCGATGTTGAGTATAATTAATTACTTTTGTAAAGGTTAATCTACAATATTTTTTTTGCAGAAACATGTTTGGGAAGTAAAGAAAATTAAAAAGATCAAAAATATTCATCACAACAACGGTTCAATAGAACACTTGGAAGTTGAAGAATATCCGGTAACAATATTTTTATAAAAATAATTTTACATACATACTCTCACGCTTATTATAGGCGTGGATAAATATCCCCAAAGTGTTAGGCAGAAGCGTATGAAACATCCACATTTTGCCAACTAAATAGATCCCACTCACGTAATAGGGGACAAGCCTGTTGGCATCAACCGGGCACTTAATGATTGAAAGGGAAAAGTAGGTAAGAAGGGAAGGGAATGGAAGTAAGGGAAATATCCCTTTGCTTACTACGGATGGATTAGGGAGTGTTAGCAATAGCTCAAGGGTCGCATACCTGTAACTCAAAGTGGCTGTTGCCAGGAAGTCCAAGCACGTAATAATAATAATTTTACTTATTACGTTAATCAATACTAAGATCAAATGGATAATACAAAAACAGACTTCAATAATACCACAACGAAGTGTTATCAATAAACAGTTTCTTTAATGTATTAGGCTAAATTCTCGATGAAGAGAATAATCCCAAAGTTGAATGGTCACAAACATACAATTAATAAACACAATATTTACCCAGACTATCCTATGTGGGGCTCAAACTCAGGACCAGTGTGACCAGTTACACGTTATTCGTGCAATTTAATTATAAATGTTTTAATTCAATTAGGGTCTGTCTTAAGAAATATCATCTGACATACAATAACAGATTTTAAATTTAGTCGGAATCTTGAATGCTTGATTGAGTTCGACTTTCAATGACTGGTATTTGTTTTCTAGTTTAAAAAAATCTTTTTTAAACAGAGATATTTAAACTTATTTTTTTTAGCACCATTGTGAGGTAAAATATTATTAATATTATTTTCATTGCAATCTTTTTCTTGTTCCAGAGAGCTAAACGTATAAATGGTACAAATGTTATTCCTGAGGGGAAGCTAACAATACTGGATACACCAGCAAATCTTAGAACAGTAAGCATAAAGGTGAAATTGGAAGTACCGTACCAGTTGACTGTAACTCCGTACACCTTAAACGTGATGGAACCACCTTCAGCCATTACGGGTAACACATTATATTGGAAAAGTAATATGTAGAATAAATGACACTCTTGTATTTTGTTTTTTAATTGACATGGCACTTCATATTTACAAGAGTATTATAGGTATATAAATATATTCCATATAAATGTCTTGCTTTGTCGAGATGTCTAAGTGAACAGTATATGCAAAGAAACCTGAGTACGAGTGCGATGCACGACGCTGAATGTTAAGAATGTTAAAGATAACTTTGTTATTATATTTTGTTATTGTACCCTGCTAAAAATCTTGATCACAAAGCTTTTGTTTAACTAATATCAAGTAAGTACACTTAAGCGTAGAATGTTCTGTTACTATTGGACCATAGAACAGTTGAAAGTGATACAAAATAATCTACACAATAATAAGTACAGTCATCTAACAAGTAACTAAATCTTGATTATCAACGCCTTCTACTACACTGTAACCCATTGTTCGGGCATGCAAATCAAGTTCACTCGTCGATTCTACTATCACGTGTAGCCTAAAATGTAGAACGGTCATTTTGTTAATTTTTTATGTTTTCATTAAGTCTGGAAATTACAATGTTAAATTGTTTCTGTCATTATAACTCAGACGTAATATAAATGTTATATAATGTAATGGATGTATTTTGAAGATGCCCAACTAGCGACGAGTAAGACAGAGGCGATACTAGTCAGCTATTATTAAAATACACAACCGATTATAACCATATATGTGTGTCTTCACCAAATATGAATACCAGTTATGGATTTCTTTTTTCAATATCGTCTTAGTGTTTGTCATTTCATTTCTATTACTATTTTTTAATGAACTTAATTTTAAATAAGGTATTATATTTTAATGCCGATTAAGAGCTCGCTGACCACATTTAATTGTATGATTTTTTGTTCCAGCTATTGTTTTTGGTATGATGTTTATAATTGGAATGAAATCGTGCTTTAATTCATTTGTGTTGTTTAATACAAATTAAGCAAAAAAGCAACATTACTTGTCCTTCGACTAGCTCTGGTTAATGTAATTTTATTTCGATAAAACTTAAGATTGCTATAATACCACTAAAAACACATCACGGAACCCTTCATGCGCGAGTCCGACTAGCATTTAGCCGGTTTATTAATAATCATATTTAATCAAAACTCCTTATTATTAGGAGTCATGTACTCGGACCCTGAGAGGAGAGGTTGGTGGTCCTTCAAGCTTTTTGGTATATGCAAAAACTGTAACCTCGTAAGGTATTCCAAGCTTAAGTTCTTCAAATCTCATTTCTGGTTTATCACTGGCTGGTGCTATCAGCTGTGTCAGGATTCCATCCGCACTTTTATAGGCGTTAATTTTCTGGAAATGTTTGTTTAACTTAGTTGCGATGAATATGATATTTCAGTTTAAATAAAAACGGAAATTGGTATTACGAAAACAAAACTTTATTGGCGTGAAGATAAACTCGCTATCCGTGAAAAAGTATTGGTAACGTGCAGGGGCTATGTAGGATCTAAAATCGTTGGCCATAAGGTTAATTCCGAGTTCAGACCTATGACGCAGAGGGACCTTATAATATGTCCTTCTCAAATGTAGTATACCACCAATCTTTTTTATCTTAATAAAGACAACTCCCGCATTAGGAACTACTCCTGTGTCGCGGGGGACTTTACAAACATACAAACAACGGACACAAAGAACACCCAGACTCAGATGGGAATCGAACCCACGACCTCTGGCTCAGCAGTCAGGGTCACTACCCACTAGACCAACAGGCCAGTTCAAACAATATTTCTAACATTTTTCCAAATTGTAATGTATATAATTTCGTCTTCTCCCAAATAGATGGCTGTTTGGGGAGATTTATAAGCTGACTCTTTGATCTTGAATTTCTAGAAATTAATCACTTTTTTATTAAATTACGATTATTTACATACCGGATATTCTTCAACTTCAATTGTTGTTATTGTATCTGTTGCATTATTAACTTTGTTTATGATTCTTTTCATTTTCTTTACTTCTATCACATTAACCTGAAAATTCAATATAAGTGATTATAGTAAATTTTTGATGATGATCATCATTATCATTTGGTACATATACATACAAATATGTATAAATCTATATAGTCCACGTAAAGTCAAATCAAATTAAATTAATTTAGTTCTTGTACACAAGTAGAATATGATGTCATTTTACAGTTTTATGTTCTACTTTATGTTCTACTTTATTTTAAATGTCATTTTAAAATTATAATTCTCTTACCTTATAACCTATGACGGGATCTCCAAGATCAACATTTTCCACTTTCGGCCAAGAAATATCAAGAGATTGAGGTTCATCATTTATTTTTATCCATAAACCATCGGGGTAACTTAAAGTACTTGATTTATTAATTGCCATTCCATAACACATTGTAGCAAATAAACTAAAGTATAAAATCTTCATGTTTATTGAAAAGATTTCTACACAGGCGTCCTATAGCTAGTATATCCTAAAAAGATGACGATACGAATAAAATATCTTATGTCTTTAAACGTTATAAAGATGAAAAGTTGTTAAACCAGTTTTTGTATCTCACAACTTATTTGAGTAATTGCCCTCACTAATGATGAGGAAAAATATATGGTATTGAAGTATTGCGCCTTTTGGGAGGTTGTGTTGAGGGAAAACCGAACAACAGTTCGTATAAAAATTTGCCACTTAGACTGACAGTGACATTCAAAAATGTATTAGCTATATATAAACAGCAACCGTCTGCTGGTCTAGTGGTTAGTGATTCTGACCCTGAGCCAGAAGTCGTGGGTTCGATTCCCACCTAGGACAAATAACTGTGTGATGAGCATGATCATATTTTATTTTGTGTCGGGGTAATGTATCTATGACGTTTTTATTTAGGAATATTTAAGTAATTATGTTAATCAGCGTTAATCATGTTATGGTGTGCCTAGTTTGAATTCAGTCGGCCGTGTGTGAGATGTGTGACGTTATTTTTATTAATGTATATTAACCATTGAATTACAGTCTTGAAAATGTTTATTTATTTAGTATTTATTTATTTGTGGAACATGGGTGAGTTAAATGTGCACTACGTCGTACCATATTGAATATTACACAAATTATTAGAATTATATTTAATTACGACAATTAACTGTAACTGTTATTAATATAATTACAATAGTATTAATAATGTCAACTATAACAATTAAATCAGATATGTGATATTATATGCTAATTATACTAAAAGCACATGTTAAAAGCAATAAACACCTTTGTTTATCTAATTGTTTTATTATTAACGGGGCAAGCAAGTTCATAGCCCATCTTAAGTTTCTTGTGCCTATAGATGGCAATAATAGAATTGTTTCTCACTTCTACGATGAAGTTAGTCAAGCCTACATACTAATATGAATATAACAACTTTTGTAAATATAGTTTTGTCTGTCAGTTCAGAGTTGAGAAGCATCAATTTCAAACGATCGAAATTGTGTTAAAATCAATGTTTACTGTAACAAACTATATTATAGTAAAAAAATAAAAAGTTTTTTATAAAATAATTATGTTGATCATACCTTTGATTTGTCTGACTGACCTTAACGCAAAAGTTTATAAGCTAGTTAAAATATTTAAACCAAAATATATTACTAAATTTAAAGAAGTAAAAAAATATAGCATATTCATGTAGCAGTATTATTATTGATCTTTATCGAATTCTTCCGCATAATAAATTCCTAATTTTCATTTTGAATTTACTTTTATCTAATAAGTCATCATTGTGATTAGAAATGTCTTTTTTATTTATTTTATAGACAGTATCAAGATGGTAAATAAATAAAACAAGTAAATACATTATGGTATGTTATGATATGATTTTCATTAGATACAGTTTCAAGTTTCTATAGTTTCTTCTTGTATAATCTTTTTATTAATATCCTGTCTTTATTTATTACCAATTGTTATACCTGTGGGTGGTGAGAATGGACCTTCACCCTTCTTAGTGAAGGCTAACGCTGATTCTTCATACGAGACGCCAGCTTTCAAATCTTCAACAACAACTTTCCTGTTATCGGCAGTTACTTCATATATTTTTGGTAAGCCAACAGTGAATTTAGATGTGAACGGATTCTGAAAGCAATTTTGTACGTTTTTAGATATTTTTTTAAAAACTGAAAAAAACACAGAACCCACTTAATGGTAAATGTTTACCGTTGTTTAAAAACACTCAAGAAATGTAATTCTCTCATCAGAATGAAAGAAATAAATAAATCCTAAACATCATCTCCATGCAGGCCTTTGAAACTAGTAGTGCAATTATATTTTAATACGTTTATACTTCTGTTACTGTACGACTACTAACAAGCACATGGCCTGCGTGATGATAGCCGTTTCTCAGTAATCATTAACTCTCTTAACATTTTTAGTGTTAAAAAGAAAAATAAAAACCTACACTTATAAAATGTTAAAATTTGGTAACAGGATAATACGGGAGCGGAAGAGTCTAAGATGGAGATAATGGAGTGATTGTAGTCTAACGCAATACACTATTATACTATTAGTGTAAACCATTACGATATTAGAACTGTTTAATTGAGCAGCCGTGGCCTGTGTTTTAAGTTGATCAACTTTACATGGTGCTTTTTTTAACAATTTATGATTTTTGACGTTTTGCATCTAAATTAAAGATTAGTACTTACATCGTCATCAACGAATGTCACCTCACCGTCGATTAGTTTTTCAGTTTTTACCTTCTGCATTTCCCACAACACGTACTGAAACAAAACAGCGCAGAATCACTGGAATTACACTCACTATGGTACGCAATTTTGGTCTTATACAAATAGTGATTGCCCTTGTAAAAGAATGGTTAAAAAATGTATACATATATATATATATGAACATTCAATAACTCCCTAAAACATAACTATTCTTCCGCCCATAGCACAAACAAGAAATCATTTGGGTTATCTCATACAAATAATCATAACTTATTACCGGTTTGTGTTCAATGTTCATTGTCTCGAATCAAAAGGATGTACCAATGTTGTAGAAATATATTTCCTAACCATCAAAATAACAGCTCACTCTCACTGTGTATGCAATGCAATTACTTACCCTATAACCAATTATAGGATTCTTTTCATCCCAATTTTTTACCGGATTCCACGTGACCTCAAATGCATACTTTCCAGGTGACGGCTGATAAATGATCGTCTTTAATGGACTAGGATAACGAAGATCACATTGCACATCATAAAAACACAAAACTAAATGATACAAAAACAAAATTGTAGAAACTTCCAGAAATTTCATTTTCGATTAGGTAGGTTTATTTGTTACACGTGTGTCTTGGTTTATATTTGTTAATGTAATATTCTGATTTTCCTTATTTGTATCATCTCACTGTAGTGATGGGTTTTCAAGATGGATAAATACTCCATATTTATCCATTTATACTCGAGTATTTATCCAAAATTGAGGATAAATATTTTGTTTGCGGTAATAATTAATCTTTCCGTTTTTAATAAAACATTAGAATGGTCTTTGGGTAAAACATTTGATTATGATTTTGATTTCTAATAAGTTTGCGAGATGTTAAGATAAATAAATAATGTAATAATGAAGAAGCTTTATAATCTATTATAGTATTACAGAAAGATAGACAGCCAATTGTCAGAGTTAAATTCGATTTCGTCGGCAGAATTGGGGACCAGCTAGCTGGCTACTCCTCTGGAAGTCGCGGCATCTGGTCTCTCACTAAAGCTGCAAAATGCTGCTGGGGATCTGACCAATAGCGCAAAATAGAAAAAGAGAAAGCCGATATTTTGGGTACTCTCTTTACCTCGAACTTAACTTTGAACGACGATATCGCCTACCACCCCGCGGTGCGGATAGTCCATGCCGGAAATCAGTATTTCACAAAGGGATGTCTGGTAGAGTTCATGCCTCTAAATGCTCCCAAGTCGAGTCTACGAGGAAGACTGCCTTTGTGCACCCAGTGCCAAAAAAAGGCGACAGATCTGAAAGCATGTCCATTAAAGCCATGACGTCGAACAAATGCTGTTTATAGACTATATATAATATAATATATATATAAAAATTGTTAAAAAAAGCACCATGTAAAGTTGATCAACTTAAAACACAGGCCACGGCTGCTCAATTAAACAGTTCTAATATCGTAATGGTTTACACTAATAGTATAATAGTGTATTGCGTTAGACTACAATCACTCCATTATCTCCATCTTAGACTCTTCCGCTCCCGTATTATCCTGTTACCAAATTTTAACATTTTATAAGTGTAGGTTTTTATTTTTCTTTTTAACACTAAAAATGTTAAATAATAATAGACAACAAATAATAATAATAGACAGTTGTCTATTGATGACATTAATTGCTATGCAGATGACAGCACCGGGGGTATACTTATTACAAGGGCCGTGCCAACATTCCTCGTTCAATTGTATTAAAGAATTGCGAACAACTTGTGTCTAAATCGAGAGCAGTCTAGTTAGGGTCTCTCAGTGTCGGGGTCAGAAAAATCTTGGTATGGTTCCAGAGGAATTTCCTCCCATGAATGCTCCGGCTTTGGAACGAGGTTTTCCCGAGGCATTACTATATGGAGTTTTCCAAGCAAGGAGTGTATAGGTTTTTAAAGGGTCGGCAACACGCATGTGAGTCCTCTGGAATTACAACCATCCATAGGCTACGGTAACCGCTTACTAACAGGCGGGCCGTGCGCTTGTTTGCTATCAACTTAGTATTAAAAAAAATCGGTTATTCACAAACCTTCAAATTTCATCTTCATTGATCAAGTGGTTTTCTAAATTTAGTGATTAGTCAGTGGACGAGTGAGTGAGTGAGTATTCTTTTGTTTTATATATACTAGTATATATTTCTATAATTTGGAAGAGAAAAATTATATTTGTTTCATTGTTTCAATTTAAATATTCAAAATGATATTTATTCACGAATTTGGGTAAATATCGGATAAAAATTACTAAATACGAGTATTTATCCATTTCGGATAAAGAACTCAAGTATTTATCCATTAAGTATTTATCTACCGCCCATCTCTTCTATAGTGAATTTATAATTTGCCTTAATAAGCATTGCGGGTTTTTTTACGGGCAGATTGAGATGCTTCATAATATCCCATTTTAGCGAAAACTTTGTTCTTGCAACAATTTATTGAGTAAATGCGTATACCTTATGGATTCTTTTATCTGTTACGGATGTGGTACAATATTTTGATCGTAACACAACGTATCAATTATTTATTGCTGACCTGTACACCTGTATTTGTACCCTTAATTTGAGAATTGGAACCAGTTGTAAATAAGTTATTTTATCGTCAGCTTATATTAGGCGGAAAACCCTCTTGCATGTTTTGATGCCACTGGATAAGTGACTCTATTAGAATCGCTTAACCACGTGTTCTGAATACTATCCTACTAAGAATAGAGCAAGCCTTACTGTTTATAGATAAATCTTGGATACGGGAGAGACCACTTAAAGAAGGAATTACTGAATTTTAAAATTGGACAACCAGTAATGATTCAATTCATATTACGTCACGCACGGTTGTTTAATTTCTCTTTTGTTTTTCAATGTGTCAGGCACGGCTCTCTAAGCATAGAACTAAGAACCCTAGTACTTGCTGACAACAATCAAGAACAGCCGCCAGCAGGTAAGTGAGTCACGTGAATGTACATTTTGTCAACCATTCTCTATCCCTCGGGAGCACTACTTTTTTCAGGATAGTAGGTGCCCTATATAATTTCCTATAAGCATGACTGTATACAAAAAAAAAATAACCAGACTCACTTTCTACTTAAGCATTGCAATTAAAAAAAATTTAAAAACTATTTAGAATTTCACATTTAAGTAGGTTCACAAATAACAGACACTATGATGGAAGCAGAAATGTATGCCGAAAACTACAAAAGAACTGCGTACAGAAATCACATTATCGTCATCAAAACAAAAGCACTTAAATAAATCACCCGGTCCTTCGTGCAAATTAAACATTATTCTTGAATGGAATTTCCGTTAGAGTCCGGGGCACTTTTATTGGAATTTTTGCCAATAGATGTACGTGGCAATACATACGTTAAACGCTTGTAACATTCACACCCCACGGCATTTAGCTTCTTTATGTCAATCGGCACACATACACACACACACACACACAGACACGGCGCACGCACACACACAAAAGACATGCAAATCGCAAAGACGGAACAGGGAATCCAACGTGTATTCTATTTACTGTAACAGTTTGTAAGGAAATATAGTCTTGATACTTGATGCGTGGGATTTATTTTTTTCATAGATTTTTAACTATTTGAATCTTAGCGTAACCAAATTAATTAACAATTCATTAGTTTTTCATTAGGCTATGCTTGGAAAAAAAGTTAGCCAGCTCTAATATATGTTGTTTTAATTTTAAACATCAAATAATTATCTTAGAGTATCTATCTATAAATATAGAGAATAACAGTGTAGGCAGCAAGGCACATTAAATAATTTCAAAAATGTACGTAACTTGCTATGGCAGATCTTAAACAAAACAATTTAGCTATTTAGTGACTTACACTAAATTAACAACATCGTGTATTTTATTTATTTTACTTCTGATCTCTCAACAAACCCTAACACTCCATTCCTGTATACTGCTGTTGAGAAAATCAGGTTTAAAAAAACTTTATTTCTCATAAAGAATAAACATTCACTTACATGAGAAATTAACACTCAATTACACATACTGTAACTATAATATTTATTCGGCGACAATAGTCAAAATCATTATATGTATTCATATGTTTTGTTTTTCTACAACTCAAAGAAAAGACAACTTAGAGAAAAATACTTCGTACCGCGAAAAATACGAGAGGCTATCGAAATAAGCCGTCGTCCGAACTTCAATAGGGACAATGGGTGGGCATTACCTCCAGCCTGGCGACCGTCCTTGAAACTGATGTCCCACGAATTAGTTACGGCTCCAAACACTGACACAGTAAGTTCAATGTGTACCACAGTCCAATCAGAATTAAGTTCAATTTTCTAAGATTTCTTTACATTGTTAGTGAGTTCAAGTGAAGCGTGTTTCTCTTTGATAGGCGTGTACCATTTTCGTCTTCATCGTCACTTTCCATCAGGGGAGGTGGCAGATATACGCATATTCCATAAAAAAAAAATACTTCTTCAACACTTTACTATAAGCTCATTATGGAATAATTACTTTCAGCATCCATTTCGTTCTCAAATCACCGTTGGTCTTCCGAACATTTATTGTCAGCACACTGAAGAAACAAGTATCAAAATTTTAAATCACTGTACAGCCTCACTATATCCTGTATTGTCCCTTTAGCACGAACCAGAGGCGTATAACAAAATAAAATACGATACAAAAAGCGCTAAACGTGAACGTATTGATTTGGTGGAATTTTTATTAGGAGCCTACCTCGGAGGGGATCGAGGCTTTTATTGTTCCTATCGCTTACCGGCCCAACTTATTGCTGACTTTTAATTTTGTTTATATGGAGATTCGTGTGTCGCACTTTCTTTTATGCTAAGATGGGGACAGGCAATTCCTGTCGTTTATGTAGACAAACGACCCTGAACAACTGAGCAATTCAACCATAACTAAGCAAGGGAAAAACTTCTAATAGAATAGACTTATAGAATAAAAATATATACATACTGACTTGTGTCTTTTGAGGAAGCCCGATTAGTTTAGTTTACTAGTTTAGGCCCGACTGGGACACTTTATCAAAAGGTGTAGCGACCTGTCGTGTCGGTGTCAAGCGCCGCACAAGCAGTCATCGAGTGTGGTTGAGTCCCGATTAATACATCTACGTAGTAAAAGTTGAATACTTTTGTGATTACTTTAGCGATTGTAATTTTCTATTTAGTTCAAACTTTTTGTAGTGAATAAATTAATGTAGATTGCTGTGCTAGTCATTACTGCCAGTATAACAAAATAAAAGAAATCATGTGTGACATGAAGCTGGCATAGATCACAGTGTTAGCGATGGCCCGAGGAGTCACGAATATAACCTGAGTATCACCTTGTGAGCGTAGAGGTGTGACAAACCAATATCGACATTTATATTTTAAGTTATTTTACAAGTTTAAAGTATTTTGTACTAAACTAAATCCTCCTTCAGTGCAATTGTGAGACACTTTTATTTTACAATTATTGTGTTATTTTATTTTGTGTTTTTGTCTTGTATTGTATCTTTTCTATTCTTGTAGTCTTTCACTGAGGATTCTGTCATGTAAGATCAACACCGAAGTAAATAAATCTTCCTTATTTCTTTCTCGGATACATTTTTCATATAAGAATAGGCTGGAATCAGACAGATTAAAACAAACATCGTCTGTCTGTGTTTTGACTACTTCAAATAAGAAGAACTGTCATTCGGAATTAAATCAATATTTTTTTTGATAGATCAAATAAAAATAAACAAATATGTTACTAAAATGTTTAATTTAATAGATCCAAATTTGAATTAAAAACAAAACTTATTTTTTACAGAGAAGCATCTTCACTTTTAGTTGCTGCTTTACACAAAACAAATATCGATATTTTACCGTCTCTATTACAGCTCGCTAAAACCTATAAATCGTCCGGCGTCCGATTTGTCTGTCTGGCAGACCGTTTTGTTTTTGCATCTCACTCATTTGGCCACCTTTATTGGTCCGGTTGGTTCGAAACGGTTTGATCCCGTCAACGCAATACGTCTTTTTGCGTCCATTTTTTCGAGTGTTTATTGTTTTAGAAGGTCTTTCGATATTGATAGATCGTTATTGATGTTTTACGGTTCGTCGTGTTCGGGAGTCGGTGTAAAGTTCTGAGCTGCATAATCAGTACAAATATATATGTAGATTATAGTATTCTGAGCGTATTATTATTGTTTTGAGTGCCTAGTGCTACCTCGACCATTTCTGGTCTTTTGTAGCGCACTTCTGGTTTACAGTTCACTGCTCAGACTAATGGCTTCGAGAAACCTCCAGATCCTATCAGCAGTGATTGTTTGTATTTCCTGCGGTTGCATGATATGCAACCCTAGGTAAATACTTCGGTGCCGCATTAGTGGACCACAAGAGCATAAAATATGCATTGCAGTCGCTTCTGTTTCTTGACAGAATCTGCAAATTGTGTTCTCACCCAAATTTTGGTTGAACATATGTTTGTTCAGTTTGCAGTGTCCGGTGAGGACTCTTGTTACTGCACAGGTTTTGTATCTTTTGAGCTCCAGAAGTTCTTTAGATACTTTATTATCATAGCCCTTTATTCTAAGCGTCAGTAGAGAATCATCTTAAAGCGTTTAGTATAGGATTAACTTTCACAAATTATGCAAAATATTGTGACACCTTCTTGGTTACGTATATACGTTTAATTGAAAAAATTTCATTGTTTAAGAGCCTAAAACTACTTCCACCAATTCTGGTCTTAATCATTTGGCTTTTTAATGCCTCTTACTGCCAGACGCCTGGAGAGGCCTCTCAAAAGACGCCATCAAAATTTTTGTTGCAATTTTTTTCGCTTTTCGCTTTTTGGCGCCCCTTGACACCTGGTACCTGTAGTTTGTAGTGATTGTAAATTAAAGAAATAAGTTCTTAACTATAGATTTAAAGATAATGCAATTAGGTAGGTACTGATAATGTAATTTATGGAGCAACTATTGTCATTTGCATACTGGATATTGCATGCAGAAGAACACTGACTACCAAATTACAGGTTCCAAAGTGGGTAATGTTAGAGAGAGAGGAGTCCTGTATACATAAAAGTGCGTTGCATTCTTAAGTAATCATATCGTATACTTGCTATCTACAGTTTGTAAAGGGAAGCTATTATTATCATACATACATACACCCACACCTGTATCCCACAAAAGGTAGGCAGAGGCGAAATTAACACCCACATTTTGCCAACTATAATTTGGTCTGACTCACGTAATAGGGGCAAGGTCGTCAACCGGGCACTTTGGGAATTAAAGAATTTGTAAGGAAAAGGGAAGAAGGGAAAACAATGGTAGGTAAGGCGTATTTTGTTGTCACATCAAAAGCCCTTATTTATTTTATTAAAAATAGGGGCAAACTATAATAGATGATATAACAGTTCACTATTTAATAAAAATGAGTTTATAGACATTATTATGACTAGTTATACCGGTAGCGCAATGCTATTGGTCGATTGATAATTATTGACCAATGGTGGGGTTATAAAAGGTCATGCTAACATTACAAGTCTTTAACAGTCAGTTGAGTGATGATCGAGGTTCGAACAACATAGCAATTATTGTTATTTAGCGATTTTGATAGTTTATAGCAATAGTTGTGAGACTGTTTCTAACAATTGCTTATACAGATGGATTGGGGGTGTAAGCAATAGCTCCAGCAGGTTACGGTCGCATATTTGTAAAGTCGCATCATCTGTTTGTATCTCTACTATCGAGTTATTAGTACCTAGCTTTTGTTTACAAAAATAGAGTAATAGGCACATAACTGACTGGTAATCAAATATTCAGATTAAGTAATTCTTTAAAAAAAGACAATCCTAACGTCGCGGCGTCGTCAGAACAGATAAGAATTATGCGATAGAAAGAGAGGCAACTTTTAGGTGAATATAACTGTAGGTAATTAGCGCTGTGCGACCTGAATTGAGACTTTATTGTGTCGGAACAAGAGTCGCTATTTATTTAAATGATTTAGTAGAGGGGGACTTCTGTACTTGTATTATTATGTACTAGCTGCTCCCCACGGTTTCACGTTCAGATTCCGTTGAAATATCGGGATAAAAAGTAGCCTATTTTTTTTTTTTTTAATGGAGACTACTAGTAACTATGTGTTAATCCAGGACTCCATGTATCTACATACTAAGTTTCATCGCAATCGGTTAGGTAGTTTTTGCGAGAAAGAGTAACAAACTTCCATACATCCTCACAAACTTTTACATTTATAATATTAGTAGGATTCTGTGGCCTGAGGTCTGAGGTTATATAACTCTTCTTAGTCTAGCATCCGTTCTTAGATGAATTCTCCTGCCTACTAACCACATGTCTGCTAAATACCAGTTTATTTATTTAAAAAATCAAAAGGATACGCGAAAGATATTAATTTCTTTTAACCACCGAAACGCCTCTGAAGAAAAATCTTACTACTCTATTTGGTAATTTTAAATTGTAAATCAGAATAACTTAACCTATATCTCCCTAGTAGCAAAAACCAAAAACATTTACATAGAGTTGCGTAGGCCCTTAGACTCCCTTACACGGGCCCTATAGTAAATCAATTTTTGGCTGACGTGTGCTACCTATAGACTATATCCCTGATAAATTTCAGGTTCCTAGTACACAAAATGTTAGAATAGTAAACTAATTATATCAAGGGAGGGTTTACTATACTTGTATGGGACTCTTTGGTTTGCACGGTGTTGCTTTAGTCTATTCTTTTCATGAAAGAATGAAGTCATGATGTTATGTTGTGTGTCGGTCTGACGTTTTTTGGAATTATATTTTATATAATCAAATTGATCTTTTATTATCTCGTAATATTCCATTTGGTTATGGGCCCAGGACGTTTGGCGCATTAAGGAGCGAATATATTTCGGTGCGAGAAATTAAAATAATTTTTTGTTTGATAAAATAAAACACAATCGTCATGGCCGGGTCAACCAGTTCATCTTCGATCCCTATCGAGAAGCTCCAAGGTATGGATGATTATAATAATTGGAAATTTTCCATGAGGATGCTTTTAATGCACGAAGATTTGTATGATTGCATTGAATGGGAGGGTAATTGTAAAGATGAACGGAAACAGCAGAAAGCTTTAGCTAAGATATGCTTATCAGTGCACAGTTCTTCTTATCCGCATGTTAGAAATGCTAAAACAGCATTTGAAGCATGGACGAATTTGCAGAAGGCGTATGAAGATAAAGGTCTTAGCAGAAGGTTAAACTTGCTGAGAGCGTTGTTTGCTACGAAGCTTTCACAGAGTAGTAGTATGGATTGCTATCTGTTAAGGATGAGCGACTTAGCACAACAGCTGGATGACATAGGTTCCCCGCTCGAAAAGGATTTTTTGGCAGTTTTGACGCTTAATGGATTAACACCAGATTATGATCCATTGATTATGGCATTAGAGAATTCTAACACCACACACTGCATGTTAAAAGTTTCAAGAGCAAGTTACTGCAGGAGTATCACAGACGTGACAATAAGGCTGAGGAAGTAACTGCCTTAGCAGCGAAGAAAGTGCCAAAGTGCTATCTTTGCAAGAAGCCAGGTCACTTCAAGAAAGATTGTCCTAAAAACGTCAGACCAAAGCCAAACAAGATCACTTCAAACAGTGGATTATTGTCGGCATTATCTGTAAGTTTGGACAGTGAACGTTGGCACGTGGACTCCGGTGCATCAAACCATATGTGCAGACACAAGGACATAATTAAGAATTTTACTTCGACTGAACCAAAAGAGGTCAACATTGCAAATGGTGAGAAGATTTTCACAGCTGGGTGTGGTAATGCAGTGGCAAAAGCAGTTACGGGCGTGACACCTGAAGAGAAATGGACAAATAAAAAAGTTAATGTTAGCCATTTACGTGTCTTCGGATGTGTAGTTTGACTGGCCTGTTGGTCTAGTGGTTAGTGACCCTAACTGCTGAGCCAGAGGTCGTAGGTTCGATTCCCACCCTAGTCTGGATGTTCTTTGTGTCCGTTGTTTGTATGTTTGTAAAGTCCCCCGCGACACAGGAGTAATTCCTAATGCGGGAGTTGTCTTTTAATTTAAATTTAATTTAAATTTAAAGCCTATGCTTTAAACTCAAATTCCAAGAAATTAGATTCGAGATCTAAGGCTTATATTTTTTAGGGTACTGCGAGGATAGCAAAGGATATCGTCTTTTGGATCCATCATGTCCTCGTAAATGCGTAAAAGCTAGGCATGTCACTTTCATAGAAAAATTTTTTGGGGGAAAGTTACATCACATGATGATACATACGTAGTACAAACTTCATCTGATGATAAATGTACTTACCATTCTGATGACATACGATCTCTTAGACAAACTATATTTTCTGTAAATGAAAGTGAAAGCAGTGTTAGCGCAGATGACTTGTCGGATCCCACTTACGTTCCAGGCTCTTCAGATATCGATTCAGAATATTCGTCGGTACCAATTTTTGAAGATGCTGATGAAACATCAAGCGGTTTAGCTATGATGGCGATGGCGGCAGCGTGCTGTGATGACGGAGATACCGTAACCGTTAAAGAAGCTATGTCTACCAGTGAAGCCAAGGAATGGAAAGCAGCTATGACAGATGAGTATAAATCTTTTCTTAAAAACAAGTGTTGGGATCTTGTTGACTGGCCTAAGGGACACAAACCTGTTAAATGCAAGTGGATATTTAAAAGGAAAAAAGGGCTAGATGGTAAACTACTAAAGTATAAGGCTCGTCTTGTAGCAAAGGGATTTACACAACAGTATGGTATTGATTACTATGAAACTTTTTCTCCTGTGGTAAGGTATTCAACTATTAGATTGTTGCTGGCATTAGCAGCAGAATATAATATGAAAATTGATCACATGGATGTTAAAACAGCTTTCTTAAATGGCGATTTAAAAGAGACTGTTTTGATGGAACAACCTGAAGGGTTTGTGATTAAGGGCCAAGAGAAGAAAGTTTATAAACTTAATAAAGCTATTTACGGACTGAAACAAGCAGCCCGATCTTGGTATGAAAAAATAAATGAAGTTTTTATGAATAAAGTACACTTTAAAAGAATGTCATCTGAGTCATGTGTCTATTATAAAGGACAAGGGGAGGGGATAATTATTATTGCCCTTTATGTAGATGACATCTTCATATTTTATTCAGATTCATCGTCAACCGAGAGAGAAAGGATAAAGAAAAAACTCATGAACGAGTTTGAGATGAAGGACCTTGGTCCTGCTCATCAAGTTCTAGGAATGCGCGTGGAATTTGGTGATAATAAAATAACTTTAGATCAAAGTGGTTACATTCAGCGGGTGTTGCATAAATTTAACATGACTGAGTGTAAACCTGCTCCTACACCTATGGAAACTGGGTTGAAGCTTGAAAGAGGTAAGAATAAGGATACTAAATATGATTATAGGAATATTATCGGATGTCTTATGTATATTGCAGTGTGTACAAGGCCAGATCATGCATGCCGTGAGTTTCCTGAGTCAGTTCAACGAGTGCTACGGAGAAGTGGACTAGAAGGCAGCAAAAACGGTACTTAGGTATCTTAAAGGCACGTCTCATTATCGCTTAAGTTACGAGAAGGGAGGCCTGGATATTACTGGATACACAGATGCAGACTGGGCTGGTGACAGCATCGATCATCGATCGTACACAGATACTTATTTCAATTAGGTACAAAATCGGTTATTTCTTGGGAAAGCCGGAAACAAAAAACTGTTGCGTTGTTCAGTACTGAGGCAGAGTACATGGCACTCTCTGATGCACGCAAAGAGGCAATATTTTTACGTAGTTTTTTGTATGAATGCTTGAATGTTATTGTAAAAATTAACTTATACAATGATAATCAGTCTGCGCATAAATTGTGTTCAAGCCCTATGTATCATGCTCGAACGAAACATATTGATGTTAGACATCACTTCATAAGAGAAATGTAAGAAATAAGATGATTAACATCGTTTATTTAAGTACTGAGAATATGATAGCAAATTGCTTGACCAAAGCCTTGACTAAAGAAAAATTCAATAGATGTATTTTTTCAATATTTTGTTGAATATAATTTGTTTAAGGGCCAATGTTAGAATAGTAAACTAATTATATCAAGGGAGGGTTCACTATACTTGTATGGGACTCTTTGGTTTGCACGGTGTTGCTTTAGTCTATTCTTTTTATGAAAGAATGAAGTCATGATGTTATGTTGTGTGTCGGTTGGACGTTTTTTGGAATTATATTTTATATAATCAAATTAATCTTTTAATATCTCGTAATATTCCATTTCAAAACCAAAGACTTTCATACAATCTTTCGAGAACCTTCAGACCCCTTTAACCCGCCCCAGTCATAAAGTTCATTCTCAGCTGACGTGACTTTTAAACTATCTCCCTTTAAAATCTCTGGTCTCTAGTACCAAAAACCAAGGACTTTCATATAAACTTACGAGGGCCCTTAGACCACCTAAATCCGGCCCTGTCGCAAAATCCGTTCTTAGCTGACGTCTCCTAATCATAAACTATTTGCATGCTAAATTTTATTTTCAAGCACTTCACACTTCCCAGATTTCGCGATTAGCCACATAAATACTTATTATTATATAGATATAAATGATTGAACTATGACATAATATAGTTAAAATTTCGGGTGAAGTTTTTTATTTAGTTAACTTTTATTGATGTAGTCTACAATGACCCTCTTCGTTAATTCATATTAAGAAAATATATATACATATATTTCAAATATCTTTATACCTATAATATCAAGTCCATAGGCATTTTCATTACTCTAATCTTATGTCTTAAAGATTCTTTCAAATTCTAATTTATAATTATACCTCGAAATAAAATGAATAGACCGCAGAATCCGAAAACCAATGAGCCAACAAAATCAAGCGAAAATTTAAATGAAAGTAACGCAATAGGGAATGGAATTGTAAGGCGTGTACACACAGTACGGTAAGGCCGTGTTTACACGGTGCGGCAAACGGCGCAAAAGGTACGGATTTGTTAGGATGTAAATCAAACTGGATGTTTTATTAAACACTCCAGTGTGCTGTATATTCAAATTAAGCGGCGGTGTCGATGATAAGAAAATATGGAGGAGACTTTACTTACGATGTGAGTATATTCATCCTATTAAAACTATCTGTAAGTAAGTAAGCGGAGCGTAGCGTAAGTTGGTGGATTTCACACACTCTAAGGAGTGTAATAGGAAACTCTTGTATATTATAGTTTCATTTACTGTAAAATCATATTTTGTTTTAGATTTATTAGTAAGAAGAAATATCAGTGTTATAATTTTGACGTTATTAGGTACAGTTTTTGGTTTAATTAACACATAGTACACTACTTTCATGTTTGTAACAGGAACATTAATGCCACAATCATCTAAGTAGCTTTTAGTCTATGATACCTTACTTTTACTAAAGTAATAACTAAGTAACATTTTTAGTTACTTTTACTAACTATGTATTTTATACCAAGAAATTTATATTGAAACCTTACTGGCTTTCATGCACATTAATAAATTAAATCAATTTAACTTAGTTAAAAACTCAGATGGCCGTATTCTTGACCTTGTAATAACTTCTAGTCCATCATGTTACGTCGGTTCTAGTTTAAATCCTAGACCACCCTTAGATATTGTTATTACCTTGCAAACCGAAGCTAGATTATTGTATAATAATGCTCATGAAAGACCAAATTTTCATTGATTGGATTTGGACGTATTGTTTTCAGGACACGGTGATGTGAACGGAATGCTTGAGACCTTCTATGACATTCTCAATACTGCTTTTAAAAAATATGTACCGTTGCATATACCTTAAACTAATAGATACCCACCGTGGTTTAGTCGTAATTTAATTAAACTATTAAATATTAAAAATAAACTCAGGAAACGGTATGAAAAATATGGAAACCCATTAGATGCACTGGAATTTAGTTACATTGGGTAGCGTTGTGACCGTATGGCACTTGAGTGTTATAATAATTACACTAAGTTCATGGAAGATAAAATAAAAAAAAAATCCTAAGCTCTTCTGGACTTACGTGAAAGCCAAACGAGGAGGATCTAGTGCATACCCCAAGTCTATGACAGACAGATCGAAGACCACAACAAATGGAACGGAGATATGCCAACTATTTGCTAATTACTTTTCTTCAGTATACACCCCAGACCAAAACCCAAATGATGACTGCAAAACAGAGCATATAGTCACTGCAAAACCATAGCCTCTCTCTATGTAGCCCTTTTATTACGACGACTTACTAAAAATACTGCAAAGCTTAGATGTTACTAAGGGAACTGGACCTGATGGAATTTCACCCATTTTAATTGTAGCCTGTTCCAATGTGTTGGTTCGTCCACTTATGCTGATTTATAACAACTCTTTGTTTAGCGGTATATTCCCCTCAAAATGGAAAATTGCAAAAGTGGTCCCAATACACAAATCAAATGACGTTGAAGTAATATCTAATTACAGACCAATCTCGATTTTATCGTCATTTGCAAAAACTTTTGAATTCTTAATATGCCCATATTTGCAGAATCATCTTAAGCTATATTTAAGCATTAGTCAGCATGGATTTGTAGGAAAACGATCCACGAGCACTAATTTGGTACCATTCACTGAAGCTTTGATTGAAGCCATAGATTCAGGTCATCAAGCTGATGTTATGTACACCGATTTCAGCAAAGCCTTCGATAAAGTATCCCGTAGAATATTAACTTCAAATCACCAAACTATAAGCTTACGGCATATGTGGATCTTTGCTCGAATGGCTGACATCGTACTTGTTGAACAGGGTATCTTTTGTAGTAGTTAATGGCTATCAATCTAATGTAGAACATATTTTATTCGGTGTGCCACAGGGCTCCCATTTGGGGCCAGTCTTGTTTAATTTTTTTATTAATGACGTCCCACACTGTTTCTTGCACTCTAAAGTTTTCTTATATGCAGATGATCTTAAGTTTTCAAGACTAATCAAATCAAACATGAACATTATAAAATGCAGTTAAATACCGATAAATGTAAGCATGTAAAATTCACTAGGAACCGAAACCCCATTAGCTTTGAGTACCACATACATAATATCAATATTAGTGAAGTGGATACTATGAGAGACCTCGGTGTTATATTTGATAGGAAACTTACTTTTAGGCCTTACCTGGATCACATTATAAGAAGGGCTTCCAAAATGCTAGGTTTTGTTGTAAGAACCTGTAAAAGCTTTCATAGCGACAAAACTAAAATATTGCTTTATAATACTCTTATTCGGAGCATATTAGAATATTGCAGTGTTGTCTGGCGGCCACACTACGCAACCCACTCCTTGCGTCTGGAGCGTGTGCAAAAGCGTTTTCTCTGGCATCTTGCATTTTGCTATGGCATATCCAAAAAAATTCGCTCCTATCAAGGCAGACTAAAATATTTTAAAATGAAATCCCTTGCCAGTCGGTTGGAATCTAATGACGTAATATTTGCTAGTAAGATTGTCAATAACAAAATTGATTGTTCCCCATTGTTGGCCCTTGTTAAATTTCGAGTGCCTTCGAGGCTTCCGCGCAGACCCATTACACCACTGTGTCCACCACTAAGGAGAACTGTTCTGGTGCGAATTCACCGTGTGCTAGGTTGTGCAAGGTGGTAAATAGCTGCAGTGATTTAGTTGATATTTACTTTGACTCATTTAACAAGTATAAATTAATGTTTAACTCTTTGCCAGAGCATGTTTAACTTACTAGATTAATTCTGAAAATAAGCTGTTAAAGCTTAATTCAATTGTGCCACAAATACTAATTACCTGTCAACAGTTACTGTGATGGAAAGTTAGCTTAATCTATTTTTTATTATACTTTTGCATGCTGTGTCTGCCTTTAAGTAATTGTTACATTACGTTCGAAATTATTGAATGTGTAATATTTAAGTATAAATGTAAACAATTGTTGGTGGACCTAAATAAATAAATAAATTAAAAAAAGAAATTGTTTTATTAATCTATATTAAAAGGAAAACAAAACTTACAGCCTTCTTCTTTAATTACCAACTGACATAGTTTTTGTTTACACTCATGTCAGATTCTGCAAACAAACCAGTATTTGCTTTACACACCCTTCTATTAAAATAATTAGTTACAAAGTTAGTTCAGGTTGATTTTTAACCCCCGTCGCAACGTGTATCTGTGTGTCGATCTAGCGCCTAAACGGTTGAACCGATTCTGATTTAGTTTTTTGTTTAAAAGGTGACTTGATCAAAAGTGTTGTTAGCTATAAATCAAAAAAATCTGTCCAGCCGTTCAAAGAACATCAGCTATTTATATTTTTGAGTCTGGGGGTATTTTCAATATTTTATTTATGCTTGTTTACTAATATTATTATGTCAAGCTGTGGTTATGTATTGTTACAAACGTCATTGAACCTGATATTATGTTATTTTTCTAACAGATAGTTTTGAACAAATTCACGAATGTACTACTCTTACTTTAATGACGACACGTTTACAATAAATTGAAACTCCAATAAGCTTTAGCTAAATGTAGTCAACTCTAAGTAACTCAGGAAGTAACCCAATAAAAACCGTAAAATCCTTTTCCATAGCATTGAACCTGAAAAGATTTCCACCTCAGCGTTCCCGTTGGCAATATTTACCCGTTACTTTCTGTAAACACCAGAACATCTCGAATATAACTCGTACAAGAAAATTAAGCTTGTTTAATTATCTAACTTCGTCCGCCTTTTGTTGTGTGGCTGTGTAGGTATGTAATATCATTTTATTCGAAAGTAGGTGAATCTTTCAACTTGTAAGTAAATTTAAGAGAAGGTGAAAGAATTAATTGTAATTTACCACGTGGTGATAAAGAACTAAACACAATGTTATTTGTTTAATAAGAAATGATATGCGATGGGAATTCTTAGTATTATTTTAAGAGTTTAAGTATACAATGAATGTGGTTGTTTGAAATTTTACTCGTTTTTGCTGATAGCGCCTGTGGCGATAATTATAGCAAATATTTAATAAAAATTAAAACTATGACACGTAAAATGTGTGCACAATTTGTATGTAAATTATAATATAATATAATGATTCTACCACATTTATGTTGCGGTGGTAATAGCGAATAAGCTAAACAAGAATTGTTGTATACATACCTCCTGTGCGTTTGGAAAGTAATTTCCGTCCACGAAATCCCTAGAAACTAGCACGTAAGTTTTTATAAAATGACCTTAAGAGGTACAAAAAGTGTTGGAAACGTTCTAGTGATCATTCATAGGCTGCGGGAACTATTTACCGTGGCCGAAAATATATAGGTATCCCTACTACAGGTAAAGCGTGTACAAATGTAGAGAACAAGTGACAAAGAAGCGACACTAAATATAATGATGAAATCTATGAAAAATTATGATTAATTAACACTAACTCAGCTATAAAAAAAAACATTTTCGATAAGCAAAATACGAACTTGCCTCAACATTATTCACGGTCATTAATAAGAAGTACTAGGAAGGCGGAACTCGACCGGAGCAAACTTCGTATCTGCTTCCGCTAACTACTAAAAGATGGTAATGAAGCGCACTCACCTTTATATACCTATCTCTCTCGTACCTATTCAATTTGCTTTTTTCCATCTCTCTCTAAGCTGCTGTCACAGCCACAACGGCGATCCAGACGGTGACAAGAAATTAATTAGGGGAAGCTAGGGAAAATAATGGTATGCCGTGATTTTTAAATGAAATTTATTTTCTTCACTTCATTTATTTCTGGGCGACATGACACTTCGGAAATTATTAGACTTTAGCGAGCTTCCCCTTCCGTAGGTAAGGTTTCAACTTGTTTACCTTGACACGACATCGTAAGGTTTTTGTTTCGACTTTTTTTCTGGTGTTGACGTGTTTTATTCAAAAATATCTTTCGCCCACGGCGTCACGCCAAGAAAATAAATTAAGTTCCTGAATGCCTACGGAATGTAATACAAACAATTTACCTGTGTGCAAAATTTAATCCCAGTCCGTTTAAAGATAATGGTTCAATCGAGTCACCAAAACTTATCTCTTTTAACTTTAATGATTTTTTTGGTAACCTTTTCATATTATTTATCACTTTACTCTTGAACGTTCCAGGACCATTTGTCTGGATAAATAGATGCAAGCAGTTCATTCAAGACCTTGGCGATTCGAACCAGAAGGAGCTGTCAAAGCGTATAGTTCAACTTTTTGGTGTACATTATACTCTACTCGGTACTATATTCTGTTGTGCAAGATGATAGTGATAATGACTGAAAAGAAGACATTGGCTCAATGATACTCCAGGGTAGGGAAGAGATTTGAGCCGTATCTTTCCCGTAGACGACATATTTAGTGCCCAGTAGTGATCCGTTGAGATTCACTCCTCGTGAGTAGATGTAAAAACCACGTAGGTACGCTGAAGAAATCAGGTACAGAAATCAGTTGAACCAGGTGGCAGGATATGAATGGCAATGAAGATATGATATAGATATAATCTATATGTATGTTTATTGATCGCACAGCTATATGAGATTTTACGTAAATGTTTAAATAAATATTTTAATAAATCGGTCGTAGGTACACTCGAAAAATTTTAAAGAAATTCTTCTTTTTTTTTTTTTTATCTTTATTTACGATTATTGCATACAATTAACTTAAATATACTTATAGACTAGCCTACCCGCCACCTTATACCCATAATAATAATATGATAAACCGTTTTAGCTTCGTCCGACAATGGTGAGGCCAGAACGTTATTATAGAAGCCTACATTAAAACTGCTTGCAAAAGCTTGACGGCTCTGGACTCCCACACGAACACATTCCTTTAGGATATGATGCACATCTTCAATGATACCACAGGTAGCACAATTTGGCGAATCGACTTTTCGCATCATAAATCCGAAGCTATTGAGCGGAATGTGACCAGATCGGAGCCTTAAAGCCGTCACAACTTCTTGCATACTCATTTTGCTCTCGCTGAACCAAGGCACCCGTGGAAGAGATGGTTGAATTGTTCTGTACCAGATACCCTTAGTCGAAGACCTTTCATCAAAATATTCTGCCCATGATTGAATATATCTGTCTCTAACTAAGGGTAAGAGCTCAGTATACCAAGGCGAACAAGGATATATTTCTCTGTCAGACCCCGCTTCATTTGCCAAACGATCAACCATCTCATTTCCCTCCAGTCTAACATGAGATGGGATCCACTGCATTACAATTCTTTTACGTTTGGTAACAAAATCAGCTATTATTTTTATTATATTGTACCAGTGGAAGGCCCCTGAAAGGCGAAGTACTCGTACATCTCATCAGATGGAAAAGAGCACTTTTTGAGTCAGTGAAGATGACAAATCGATCAACATCCAAAGATAATAGATAAGGCATAAGCCAAAGCTTCAGCTATAGCAATTAGCTCTAAATGCATTATTGAAACTTTTGATAAAATTTTAAATTTGAAAGAAGCACCTATTTGTGAATCAAAAAAAGCCGCTCCACAGTCATTCTCGTGTCTAGAACCGTCCGTAAATACACAGTAAAAGCCAGAGTACAGTGCATTTAGAGATTTACAACATATTGATGTAAGGTTATGTACATCACGAGGGCGGCACTGAAAATTTCGGGAATCAAGGAAGTGACACAACAAAAAATATATTTATTGCTTTTCGAAGTATTCTCCGCGAAATTTGACACATTTTTCCGTACGATGGAACCAATCATTGAAGCAACCATTCCATTCGGAAGTTGGGGTCTCCAAAATGGCCGTTTTGTAGGCGTCCACAGCTTCTTCTGGTGATGAAAATCTCTGACCACGCAATTTATTCTTTATTTTAGGGAAAGTATAGAAATCATTAGGGCTTAGGTCGGGGCTGTACGGCAGATGGTCTTATAATTCTATGTTTTCTTGCTTTAAAAACTCTTTTGTTCTGTGCGCGGTGTGAGAACTCGCATGGTCGTGATGGAGGATGATGTGGCGGTTGCAGTTCTCTTTACGGAGTTCAGAAACGACCCGTAGCAAACAAATGCTAGCATACCATTCTGCATTAACCGTTCTTTGTCCCTCAAGAGAAATAGTCGCAACATGGCCGGTTTTGGAGACAAACGTGGCCACCATTTTTTTTGCAACACTCCGTGAAAGAACAACTTTTGTTGGCTTTAACTCATTTTCGAACACCCAAACTCGTGACTGGTTTTTTGTTTCGGGTTCGTACGCGTATATCCAGGATTCGTCACCTGATACGATGTTGTATACAGCATTTGAGGATCCTGCGTGGAATCTTTCGAGAGTTCTGACGCACCAAGTAACGCGAGCCGCTTTTTGCTCTTCACAGAGCGAAATCCATCGGGAAAACAACTTTTTTACACCTAATTGTTCATGCAAGATTATTTCTATTTGACTCATGCCAATGTCTAAAGTTGCCTGAATTTCGCGGTATGTCACATGTCGATCTTCCTCAATCAGCTTACGCACAGCATCAACGTTTTCTTAGGTGACTGCAGTTTTTTACGACCTTGACGGGGATCATCACTGAGCTTGACACGTCCACGTTGAAATTCAGCAAACCAGCGATAAATTGTGGTTTTGGATGGGGCTTCATTACCAAATGCAGAAATCATCCGGTCAACACACTGTTTTTGCGTTAAACCACTTTGAAAGTCATAATAAATCATCGCTCTTGAATTTTTTCGAGTCAATTCCATTTTCTCAACGACTAAACAAGTTTGACAAAATCTTGTGATAAGACCGAGAATCTTTTTTTAAATAAATAAATGGTATTCGATTTTTAAAACCAAGGTGTTTTCAATTAAAAAGATTTTAATATGACAGAAACAGTGGAAATATTCCATTCCCGATACTTTTAGTGCAGCCTTTGTATAACAATGCTTCGGTTTATCTACTGAATCTAAACTAGGCTTTACAATAAGATAAGTCCATATTCCTGACCCAAGTGTCCATGGAGAACATGCCAATATTATTGCTGCAGTACATATGTTCTTGATTTAGAACTTCGTGAGACAAAACTAACTGTGGTTTTTTCTTATTTCTCCAATAGCTTTATTAGCGGACATTCTGGTAGTGGTTTGGCTCAGGGTGACCCGTTATCTCCAATATTATTTAATATAGTAACGAGATATTTGTAAACGTGTGCAAAACAACATCTGTATATCCCAGTACGCGGATGACGTCGCTATATATGTGCAATGTTCTTCTGTTAGTGAGGGACAACGCAAGATCCAGTTTGCACTTGATCTCATCAATAGCATGTTGGCGCATGTTGGATTAGATATTTCCCCCGATAAAAGTAAAATATGTTTGTTTAGCAGAGGTTTTCGAAGGCCAGTTATAGAAGTATGTTTGAACGGGACTTTGTTAGAGTTAGTAGACCACGTCAAGTACCTAGGGTTATGGCTGGATAGGGGTCTTTGTCACAATGGATTATTGTGACAAAGGCCATGTAGCTAAAACCCTAAAGATATTAATCAACTTAAGTACCCGATCACGGACTTCACCAATATGCTTCTTCCATCGGAGACCCCTATCCAGCGAGTGAGGGAACAGTTCCTCAAGATATGAGAGACGCTGACATAATTACCTTGTATAAAGGCAAAGGAGATAGAGGGGATTGTAATAACTACAGGGGTATATCTTTACTGAGTATCGCGGGAAAGGCATTTGCCAAAGTGGTTCTAGGAAGACTAGAGACTTTGGCCTCCCAAGTTTACCCTGAGTCCAAGTGTGGGTTTAGAGCAGGCCGTTCAACCACCGACATGATATTCACCCTTCGGCAGATTCAAGAAAAATGCCGCGAACACCGTATACCGTTATACGTGGCCTTTGTCGATCTTAATAAGG
Organism: Callimorpha dominula; assembly: GCA_949752705.1. Lineage (NCBI taxonomy): Eukaryota > Metazoa > Arthropoda > Insecta > Lepidoptera > Erebidae > Callimorpha > Callimorpha dominula. The sequence continues at coordinate 1,071,314 of OX456999.1, read as the reverse complement.
CTTTTGATACAGTGAGTAGGCAAGGCCTGTACGAGGTGTTACGCAGAGTTGGATGCCCTCCAAAACTCTTACTACTAATTAGTTCCTTCCACGATAACATGAACGGCTCAGTTATACTGGAGGGCAACAGGTCGGCATCTTTTAGCGTTAACTGCGGAGTCAGACAGGGTTGCGTACTAGCACTTAACCTCTTTGGGACATTCTTCTCGGCCCTGCTCTTTACTGCTTTTAAGGACTGCAGCGTTGAAGTACATCTGCACTCACGGAAAGACGGGAAGCTGTACAACATCAATCTATTGAAGTCAAAAAGTAAGCGTATAGACCTAACTGCTCGAGAACTCCTGTATGCGGATGATGCTGCGCTGGTTGCAAATTCGGAAAGTGAGCTTCAGGAGCTGGTGTTGAGATTTGGTCATGCTTGTCGCATGTTCTCGACGAGCGTAAACACTAAGAAGACCGTCATCATGGTGCAGGGCGTAAACCAGCCCCCTAATGTTATACTCGATGGAGCTGTCCTTGATGTTGTGGATCAATTCTGCTATCTTGGTTCTACCACTGGGAACTCGCTGTCAAACGACAAAGAAATAGATACTCGGATTGGCAAAGCATCGACTGCTTTTGGCAGGCTTTATGCGCGCGTTTGGAGAAACTCAAAGCTCACCACTCACACTAAAGTCCTCGTATACGAGAGCTGCGTCCTGAGCATATTGTTGTTCGCTTCGGAAACGTGGACTACATATGCTAAAGAAGAACGCAAACTTAATGCTTTCCATGTGCGTTGCCTGAGGACTATACTTGGAGTTACCTGGCGGGACAAAATTAGTAACGAGGTAGTTCTTTCAAAAACACGCTGCAGCAGTATAACTGCCATGCTAAAGCAAAGGAGACTACGTTGGCTCGATCACGTACATCGCATGGATCCCGAGAGACTACCCCGGCAAGTCATGCTGGGTCAGATAGCGGACGTAAAAAGGCCAATTGGGCGTCCCATCTTGAGATTTAAAGATTCTTGCAAACGGGACATGAACAGCTTTGGTATTCAGACGGAAGGTTGGGAAAAACGCGCCGACATGAAACCTGAATGGCGCCGCATCGTCAATGCCGGAGTCACTAAGCACGACGAAGACTGGCTGTTCAACCTCAAGCAGAAAAAGCTCCGGCGTGGTTTATCACCACCTACAGACTCACAATTTATCTGTAATCGATGTGGCAAAAAATGCCGTGCTCCCATAGGACTCCTCAGTCACCAAAAGAGATGCCGCAACACTTAAACTCATAACACACATGCGCTGCAACAAACATCTTTTTAGATGCAGTGGCCAATATATAGATACAAATGTCGCGCCATTGAGAGGGGACAAAACTATGTTTAAAAAAATAGTTCAATAAATTAAGTAGAACAAATTTACCTACATCAGGTAAATTCTTAATCATAGAGTAAGATATGTCGTCGCATCCAGGAGATGTATTCTTAGATTTAATACATTTATCAAGCTCCTGAATAGAGATCTCAAACTCTAATGTAGGGTTACTATGGTGAACTGTAGGGGTTGGTGGGGATACATAATCGGGTGCTAAGGAATTTAAAAGATTCGTGGCACTTTAAGCGTCTATAAAATGTCTAGGCGAACGGTACCCTTTCAACCATTTTGTTTTGCGCCACATTTTACTATACGATGTAGTGTGGTCAACTGAGGAACAACAATTTTGAAAGCTCATTCGCTTAGCCTGTCGGATTAACCTTTGAGATGTATTTATTCTACTTTTGAGAATATCTGGGTTTTCGGGTGTGGGATTACGTCTAAATTTGGATAAAGCTAATCTACGATGAGCCACAGCTTGTGACAATTCCGCAGTCTAGTATGATTTCGGAGTAAAATTTAAAGCAGGGTTTTCATTAAATTTGAACATCGGGATGCATTTATTAGCAGCGTCATTTAAAATATCTAAAAATGAATTATACGCTTTTTGGAGGTCATTTGGTAAATATAAATTTCGAAATTTTTCTTCCAGATATGTTTTATATGAAGTCCAGTCTGCTTTCGCAAAGTTCCTTTTAATAACTGTAGGAAGGCATGACGTACACAATGTAGAAACTTTCATAATTAAATGGTCGCTGCCTAAACTTTTCATTTAAAATGGTCCAATTAAAATTTAATGCAATATCTATAGAAACCAGCGAAATATCTGGGGAAGACTGTTTTAAGTTATTGTCAACTGAACGAACTCGCGTATGTGTGTTATCATTCAAAGAAATAAAGTTATTATCTATTAGCGAGTCGTAAATAAGAGTGCCTCTACGGTCAGTTTTATAAGACCAACTGGCGTGATGGGCATTAAAGTCACCAAGAATTAACGTTTTGGATGACCATAATGAAAACATCTATCCCAATCCTGCTGAGTGGTTACTATTCTAGATGGACAATAAACAGAAACAACATTCTCAAGCAGGTCACAGTTAAATAATAGTACGCACACTACCTCAATACCGTTATTATTGACAAGAACACGGCGCAGCTGCGAATTAACAGATTTGTGTACTATAATTGCTACACCACCGTATGAGTCATCCCGGTCCGCGCAATAAACATCATAACAACTGACTTTAAAATTACTTTCTGTTTCAAGCCACGTCTCACTAAGGGCAGCAATATGTACTTTTTCCTGACAGAAGTTCATGAAACGATGCTAACTTTGGCCTTATTCTTTGGGCATTCTACTGCAAAATATTTAATTGAAGTGACTTGTTAACCATCACAAGTCCACTCTGAAACAAAACTCACTGACACTAGGGTTAACCATTCTAGGCACAGCTGAAAGACACACCTTATCTTAGAACTTAAACCTGTCTTTTTGAGGTAGATAACCTCCTTTATTCTGGAATACAACTCTTTGGAAGAAGGACATTCATCTTTACCCTCTTCATCAATAGGCAATTGATGAACTTCTTCTTCGTCTGCATCTGCAGTCCAAAACATCCAGTCTTCTTTAATTGGGTTTTTTTTATTTTTCGGAAGCTTTGGGGTATCATTATTCGAACTACCCGTAGCAGGGGTTTGTACCTTGTTGACTGTGGCCTTTGTTTTAATTATTTCGTCAAAGGTAGGCTTTCGGGTTTGTAAAGAGACGTCTTCAGGAGGAGTGGAAGAGAAACGATCTTCTAGAATTACCGGAGCTTGAGGAGGGGTGCTAGTATCGGAGGGAGCGGGCTTTTCGGGGGGCACATAACATTCTAGGGCTTTCCTATAAGTGCATCCAAACTCAGACATAATTTCTCTTAGTCTTCTCTCTTTCTTATAAATTGGACAAGACCTGCTGAGTGATATGTGATTACCCTTGCAGTTGACACATGTAAACATTACAGTATCGCAATTCTCATGACGCCCACCACACTTCGGGCAAACCACGTTTTTCGAGGGGCACATTTTCCGTACATGGCCTAACTTCCAACATTGGGAACATTGTGATACTTGGTGTACGTAAGGCAAAACTTTAATATTCATGTCACATACCCGAAGTGATACTGGTAGATAATCACCTTCAAAACAAAGGCGAAGGGTTTTGCTGGGGCACCAACCACCTTCATCCCTGTTGCGACGATCTAGCCTCTTGAAAGATAAGAGCTTTGCGGGAGCCGGAAATGAAATATTTTTAAAGATCTCGTCATCAGTAAAATCGAGGTCTACATCATTAATTATGCCATAGCAAACCGCCAGCTGCATAGCCTTCTGGATTCTCCATCCTTTCTCCAAAAGCTTCTCGCACATAAGAAGGTTCTGAGCAGCCGATTCACATTCAAATTGGAAGCGTATTTTAAAAGGGCTTAAATATTTAACGTGACTAATCTTCGTTATATTATTTTCTTTTAAAATACGTGCCATTGCAAACTGCTTCGGAAGGCGTTCTTTATACGAAACGTATATCTCATACTTTTCCTCTCTTACGGAATTTTTACTACCGTGACAGATCTTTTTTTTACTCATCTTAACTTCTTTCCAACCCTCTTCGTCTTCAGTACTGTCCTCTCTATCCCTCTTTCCGGCTCTTGACTGCTCCTTTTTATTTTTACAATCATCATCAATGGTGTCCGTGTCCGAAGAATCATTAAATAAGCTCGAAATGATGTACACATCATTTCTGGGTACGGGCGTAGCACAGCGCGATGAAACACTTACATTATCATCAGTCATGGCGCGATCGTAAAAGGTACACGCAGCCGGTAGGTCCGGCGCACGCCTTACGCACGTGTCAATGGAATGCGTAAAGAACTCTTCGCACAGTGGGGATAACGATTAGATCCGCGACAAAGAACACAACCAGACCGCACGAGTGCCGGTACGGCTATGAAAGAAATTCTTAAATAATATTTGTATTCGCGTACTTTATTTGACGACCTTTACGTACAAAGATTAGTATTGTAACACTGCACTGTTCTTGCCATGTCGTTTCAGCGTTACTGTGCTGCAAGACAAAATCGACTGAATAGAATTGATGGTGATGGATCGAAAAAAGGTGACCTTATAGATTTACGTTAAAACAGAACAGGCATACAACCTCTCATTTAATAGGTAAACTATTAACATTACAATGTTCCCAAAACTATACCAATTTGTAACTAAGTACGGGTCCAAAAGACCCCAGGTAAATTTAATTTAGGGTTAAACGTAATTGCAGACGACGCACATCGGGTCGTATTAACACATCGTAAATTCAACCCTTAAACACCTTGCTAATAATTAAGATCGGTCTTTGAAACCCTCGGGATTGTTGGGCCAATTTAACAATAACACCTACTGTTGCGGACGGGTTAAGGGATATATCGGGTCACCTTTATTTAGTGATATTTTACGAGGGTTAAGTAAAGTGAGTTGACTGTTATGGGATAATCGCGGTGTTTTGCTAAGGTAAGCTAGGCAAAGTGCTCATTGTATAAAGGTTTCAGTTGAACTATAGAGGGTAAAAGTAAAGAAGATTGTCTTAGATAGGGGGGGAAACCGAAAAGTACCCAGCTGAAAGCAATAAATAGCAAAGAGAAACACATGAACTTAGCAACAACAACTTTGACGCGTGACAACGATGCAGCAGGGCGCTTTGCCCCTTGATAAAGGAAGGATAAGGGCATCCCCAAAATACACACGTGAGTAAAACCGTGTATCTTTAAAAAATAGGAATTTAGCAGTTGTAGACTAAGGGAAGCTTGTGTCGAAATATTTATAATTTTGGCAGTTAAAGTAGGCGAGTAGTAATTTATAAAAAAAAATCTATGAATGTGTGGAATATGCGTCATCACAAAACTTACAGAATGAACTGTAAATAAAATCAAATTCGAATCAACCTTTATTAGTTTACGATGTAGATAAGATAAGATGTTAAATTAAAATTTAGTAATGCTTTTAGAGATTCAAGATCCCTAAATAATATGTAAACCTTAAACTCCTTTACCTCAGTAATGCTAAGTCTCCGTTCCTTTCCTTAATCAGTCAACACTTTTTTAATCTAAGTGTAGTTACCATTTCGGCTCATGCATTAAATTATACTTATCTCTATTAAATAGGGAATAATGTATTACCTTTTTCATTTAGCATTCGTAGTTATTGACTAAAGCAATCAGGAAGCCCATGACAGTAAACATTTCATGTCGAGCATTGATTTTATGAATCAATTTTGCCCATATTATTAAGTCAACGATAATATGTAAAAATCGTTTTATGAATCTTTAATTCATAATCGAGGCATTTATGTCATAGAAAATATCGTGACAAATGCCATTAGTTATTTTTGTCATGTTGACTATATTATCAAAGTTCACTTTTAATTTGTTTAGATATGTATCTATTGTTCAGTAGGAGAGCGTGTGTTTTTGTAATAACTTAGATAATGACTTATTATGAGCTTGGTAATAAACCGTAATTTGACTGCCGAAATTTTATTTTCGTTGTAAGACTACCAAAATAAAATAATCATTATTGAGAAACAATGTTATCAGAGCGCACGCACCAAGTCCCAGCTGTTGAAGAAGATGTTCAAGAAATTCATCCGAAATATGACTCCACCACAACTAAAACAGAAAAACTTGGGTTCTATAAGAACCAATTCAAGAAGTATTTTAAACTATTTCTAAATACTTCTTCAATACATGGCTTGAACCATTTAGTAGCTGCTAGGAGACAATACATGGAGATGTAAGTGCTCAAATTTGTTGTAGTATTTATTTCTAACAAAGACATAGGTTCCGTTAATTTATTTACTTGCTAAACTCTTTATTTTATTCATTCTCTTCCACAGTTTTCTCTGGTTGTCAATCATAGTAATGTCAGCATATGGTTCGTTATACCTCTCCAGCATCACTTGGGATCGATACCAGTCTTCTCCAACTGTCGTATCAATGGATCGGGATATGTTTGCATGGAACACCACCTTCCCATGTGTCACGATTTGTCCAAATGGCATACTTAATATTGATCGAAAAAAGCTTGATCTATATTTGAAGTAAGAAGTAATCCAAGCGCTTTTTAGTATGTTTAAAAGTTATTTTTTTATCACTATTGTCCTCTACTAATGTTTTCTATAGGTGGCCATTTTTTGTATGGCATATCATGTTTAGGCCATGTGTTAAAAACGTTTCACTTCTAGTATGAATGCTCATAATATACTTCTTATACACAGCTTGCAAAATAAAAGTAATCACCACCAAGCTTGTCTTATCTGTGGTTATTATTACTGCTAAAAATATGAAACGGAATGGGAAAGTATTAAATTTACTCTAATTTTAGTGACTCGGGTGTAGAAAACAAGACTGCACTAGAAAACTTCATCATAGGTCTTGCCAACGCCTCATATAAATCATTTGAATATGTACCAAAATATTTTGAAATTCCTCCAGAAAAGTATGTAGATTTACTGGTGAACCTGTCTTTGGATTTCAAACCTACACTTACTATTGGCGTAGCAAATGTAGCTTTATCTGTTGTGCCAACAATCACAGAAATGGGTCTGTGCTACGCTATTAATTCTAGAACTGCATTTTATAATTCACCTGAGTAAGTATGACTTGTTTACCTTACTTAACATCGATTATTGTTATTCATGTATTTACTTTTTATTTCAATGTCATAAACAGTACGTTCAAAAATAACAATTCAAGTATGCACTCTATTCCTAAAAGAATATCGTGCACACTTCAATCATTGATAGAACTGAAACAGAATTGAATGGGAGCTGAGTGAATTCATTGAATACATGAATTTATTAACTACACCAAACTAATTAACTGTTATTATTTCAGGTATAGAGCGGCTAACAGATGGGATATTATAAAAAAAGAAAACAAATCGTTATTTATTCATCCTCTTGACGGAGAAGTATTCGCTCAAGTTATGAATATGTCCTCCCCGTATAACGTTTGTGTTACTTCATGTTTACCAATAGAATTCTGTTCACTGTTCTCTTCATCTCTTTTCTTTTTTCTTTTCTCTGTTTCTGCTGTATCCCTTGTATCAACACTCTGTCAAAGGTACAAATTTCTGACAACTTAAGTTTTGCTATAAACAATATAAAAATATTGCAACATTATTGTTCTGTAATCTACTGTCAAACTTAAAGGTGTTTCTCCACGGACCCCAGGAGATTCCAGATGTAACGTCAAAGTCTCAGCAGTCAGCAGATTGTTTCTATATGAAGTTGTATGTCACAGCACTTACAATTTACACTTCAAAGGAAGCGGCTAAGTAAGATAACTAATTAACGTATAATAAAAAAACATATAATATTTTGGTAATATCAGTATATTAGTCACAGTTGACTTGATACTCTTGAAAAATGAAAATTCATAGGATTATTGTAAGTATATTTATCAGATTAAATAAAAATCAACATTTGTTGTTGCAAACGAACCTATTAACTAAAAGATCTGAGTACCTGCGAGCGATGAAAATATTCTTGCGGCTCTAAGTCTTTAATGTTCATTGTCATGTGAATGGAAAAAATGATGAAAATATTTTTCAAATCTTCATTCGTCGTAGGTTTGTCTAAGATTGGTAATTAGTGTAAATGAAAATAATGTATGACTTGTGTGATGTTATAACATATTTTCCAGATTAAGTGTAAGTCAACGTCGCTGCAGATTCCCTCACGAAAATAATCTAAAACATAACTCTATATACACGTACACAATGTGTCGAATGGAGTGCCGTATTAAACTTAGTTTAAAGTATTGTAAATGTATACCTCACTTTTACAGGAAAATTGGTAAGTTTTAATTTATCAATAGACTTTTCAATATTGTGATGTATGTTTATGAGTTGTATTTCGACAACTTCAAAACATGAGTTAATTATACCTCCTCTTCTTTCGAAGTAGGTCGATCAATCACCCTCTAGTTTAAAAGATAAAATGAGAATATCACTGTAGAGGTTAATCATCATTACCTCATATGTAGTTAATTTTCTATGAGAAATGTCTGTTTTTGAAACGTATCAAACTATCTCGCACTATACACTTGTAATACTAGTGATTTACTGCAAAACCCTGTAAAGACTCTAGAGTTCTACTAATCCAATTCAACTTCATCTTCTGTTTACTACCCCACTTTGATTAAGAACATACACGCTGTGCCCTACCCCTTGTTAGAAAACAGTTCCTTTTCATCGACCACCAAAGCTTTAAAAAATATTGGAATTACTTATACAGCTGTGAAGATTTAACCCACGCCAAGTATTAAGTCATTCAAATGTTTTTGTTTGTTGGCAGGTGATGAAAAAATATGTAATGCTAGTGGGCTAATATGTTTATCGGATTACAAAGGTGAGCTGAACAGGGTCAGTTTTGACCCTCAGTTTTTATGATGGTTCTTTTTACTGTAAAATTAATTTACCTCTTTTTAATCACGCATAATATATGTAACAAGTGGTTCAATAAGATATACTAAAACAAAGTTTTTAGAAGTGAAAACTTCTTTAGGCACGTTTGTGCACTTTTGCTATGGAGAAAAAGCACTGAACTCGTGACCGTCACGCTAATAATATATATATAGATGCACTAGAGGGAGTGAAAGTTTGAGATGCTTTGCCAACCCGGTTGCTCCAATCTGAGTAAGAGAGAGAAATCTTTCGAGTCCTAACTTCTACTACTGCTTTCAGAGATGCTGTACACACTGAGAGACAAAGATAAGAAAAGGATCAACTGTGGCTGCTTCCCTCTGTGTGATGACGTCTATTATGTTTTACAGTCAAATGTATGTTTATCATGATGACATTATATCTATATTTAAAAAAAAAATATCCACCTGACTATTGAATAGTTTCTATAAAAAGACTTTGGTTATACATAAAGATATATGTTATATATTTGTGCCCGATTTATTAGTCAAAATTAATTTTAAATTAATAATTATTAAAATTTAAAATAATATTCAGAATTAACTTACTATTGCTAAAATAACGCATAACATATAAAGAAAAAAGTTGCATGATGAACCTCTCCTTTTTTTAAATCGATTAAAAAGTATAAAAAGATTCAGTACTGCAGCTAAACAGTCAACGGTTTTAGTCCTAGCTACATAAAAACTGTCTACTGATTCCGTGTACAGATTCGTTTTTTGAGTCCATCCAATATTTGAAACCCCTCGAATTTTCTTTATTCGTATATCGTTACGTACTCGTATTAAAATCAATTTGTAAAAAAAACTATTACGAGTCCGTCAAGCCAATCTTATCAACTGATTGGAATAATATTTTTAATAATGAAAATGACTGATGCACAGATTTGTTATCATGCATTGGAAAACATTTAACTTTTACCCTTCTCAAGTTATACTCAAAAACGATTTCCTCCAGTACATTTCTTGTGTTTAGTATGGTTATGTTTTTTATTAACAGACACTTCAGGAGTGGTTTCTGGGCACCAACCTGCAGTGGGGTATGGTTTCGTACCCACGATTGAGGTACAGGCGAGACGTTATCTTCGGTTTCACTGATGTGTTAGGTATGTAATAAGTGTTATTAATCTTTCGTACTTCTATGCATATCATATTTGTTAATCAGTCCATCCGTGATCACGATATAAACCTACATATCAAACCGCGATAAAATTCCTATTTACACATTTTATACACGTAAGTATGCAATCTGAAACATTATCTATATTTGAAGTGCTACCTTAAAGCGGCACGCGACCCTGACCTCTGCGAGCTACTGCAGTCTAGGTTCTGTTCCCCATCCGAGACTTGCGGTAACCCTCACCCTAGGTTACCTGACCATTTCCTTATAGATATTTACCTTCTCCCTTCTGCCCTTTGTTAAGACGACTACGTTCTCAAAGAGGGTTGGCGTCAGGCAGGCGGCCGGCCATAAAAGAAACTTGCCAAAACTCTCTTGCAATGTAAAATACATTGTTCCGACCTCTTATATATTTTAAAATTTTGTTCCTGATTTGATAATCAAAACGAAGCCATATTTATTTCTCCTTTTAAATTAATGTGTTACATTTTCTTGATCATGACAATTTAAACATAAGATCCTTTTAAATTTGTATTTTGTATTCTTTCTAATAGTTGCTGTCGGAGGCATGGCCGGCTTATTCCTCGGCTGCAGCGTGCTCAGTTTCATGGAAATCATTTATTTCATTACACTTAGGCTTATTAGTCACAAACATAGTCCATGAATTTCTATAGAACAAAATATTACATTAAAGAATGTGTTTTGTGTTTAGCTAATAAGTTATTGTTATAGTATTGTTTCTATGATCTAAGCGTTTATACTACTTTAATTTTTTAACTAAGCCCTTTAGAACATAATATATTATAGGTAGGATTTGTTTACGTAGGGTATTTTTCACAGTTATTTTTCGTGTAAGACTTTTTTGTGTAGTACATATTTAAAGTAATTAAGTAACTAATTGAACCAGAAATATATACTTCTAAAATTTTGTGTAAATATAATATATAATAACATTTTCCTCAAATGATGTTATTCACGGGCTTATATTTGTCTCTGAAAAATATTACGTCACCTTTCTTTAACACATTATTATTGTATTGTAATTAATTATTATAACAAAAAAATCGCTATTGTTCCAAAATGATTCCGCGTGGTTAAATACCGTGACAATTGGTACTAAGCTTTATAGCTGTATAAAATGCAATAGTCATTAAAACGATATCTTTTATCTTATTTAGATTGAAATCTGGACTGCATATTAGCAATATTATCATGAGTAGCCAACGCTTATATTCTATACAAAATACTTGTAAAAATAACACACGTCTGTGTATTTAGAGTTTGTCATTTAACTATTCAAATGTATTTGAAAGGCAAATACCCTCCGCAAGTGATCCCTCATCAGTATCCACAGTATAAGCATGATTTCTCAAAGCCTAGAAGAAAAAACATTGGCGTTTTAATAAAAAATCAAGCAAAATCACACATTAGAGTGTTTCTAGAAACTTCATCAATACATGGATTAATACATTTAGTGGCAGTTCGGAGACATCATTTTGAGATGTGAGTATAAAAAGGATGTGTTATATACTTTTCTAATCAATTGAAGAACATCACAAAAATGTATTTTAAATAAATATACCTGAGTCACTTTGGTAACAATAAGAGTAAACTGTATTAATTTTAGTTACTTATTTGAGGTAGTTAATTAAATGTGGTCGCTAAAACAGTACCCATTTAGTTATATTTTTAATTTGTTTTATTTTTTTATTTCACAAGAACAGGAATGTTTACATTGACTGTGGAAGCCCTGAGTCAAAAATTAAACTTCCCAAACATAAATAACAGGAAATAATATAGTTTCATATTTAGTTATTAATTATATTTACTTAAAAACGTTATAATATTATAATAAATGTCTTTTAACAATAACTTTTGTATAAATATTTTCCTGTTCACAGCTTGTATTGGCTGATCATCATAGCTCTTTCAGTGTTTGGCTCCTTATACCTCTCCAGCATAACGTGGAACCGTTACCAATCCTCACCAACTGTAATCTCCATGGATAAGGACATGTTCGCATGGAATACCAGCTTTCCTTCCGTTACCGTCTGCCCGGACAGTATTCATAACATTGATAACAAGAAGCTTGATATTTATTTGCAGTTAGTGTTACCAAACTATTATTTCATCTGTGGTATTACTATTGTTATTATACATACATACATGCACTAGCGCCGGAATCCCTGAAGCGGTAGGCGGAGGCATATTAAACACCCACATTTTGCCAACTATGATTTCGCCCCACTCACGTAATGGGGGCAAGCCTATTGCCGGCAATCGGGCACTTTGGGATTTCAATATGGGAAATATGTGATTATATTGAAGGGAAAGGTAGGCAAGAAGGGCAGGCAATGGTAGTGAAAGGATATTGCTTATACGGATGTATCCGGGCGTGTAAGCAGTACTTTGAGAAGCTCAAGTTCGTTATTGTTATGATTTTTTATGTAATTCTTTATTTTCATTTTGAAACCTCTGGACATGAGTAAGCAAAACCACAAAATAAAACCCGAAAACAGTCGTCAGCAACCCAGAGATGTTTTTGACGTTAGATATTTTGTTAAACATTAAATGTATCCATACCGCTTTTAAAACGAGTAATGTTTAGGCGAAAACCTTTTAGTATTTCTAAACTTTCAGGTCGTTGTTTTCAAGATTATCCCAAACATACAGAACTAACCAAGACTTCCGTTATTTCAATAATCAAGACTTCCGTTATTAAAATAATAATCTGGAACCTATCACAAAGCGATTTCTAGACCCATACTAAGTATAATTTGTACTACCGGTTACGGTACAGTACACCTTGACTGTTGTAAATAGACAAATGCATGCATGCAAATACGGGGCAGGAATCGAACCCGTGCCTGCTGGAGGTGGCGAGCGCTCGCACATGCGTGCGCTCAATGCGGTGGCGAACCACATTGACCTGTTTTCGTGTTCGCTAAATGAGTTCACAAAGGCCACTTATTGCATACTAACGCACTAGTTAATATTATATATCACAAATTAATTGTTTTATTATTGTTAAGGATCGTTTTTTGTGTTATATAGATATATTGTTTTTTAGGAAAGTAAGTCCTACACTATTGTACGAGTATTGGGTCTGTCTGTAATAATAGTGATTGTACTAAAAAAAAAAAAAAATAACGTTGCAGTTGCTTTACCACCGCGCCACGCAGGTCTTCTAATAAATATTTTACTATTAGACAACTGCACGGATGGCGCCATGGTTAACGTGGTTCGATTCCCGCATTGGACAAAAATTTATGTGATCCACAAATATCCGAGTATATATATTGTCCCGAGTCTGGGTGTTCTTTGTGTCTGTTGTTTGTATGTTTGTAAAGTCCCCCGCGACCCAGGAATCATTCGTGATGAGGGAGTTCTTTTTAAAGAAAAAAAAACCTGTCTTACGTGCTTTTAACACGTCTTTAAATACAAAAACATGTTCAATGCATAGATGTTGTCGTGTGATTTATATTAATATATTACATATTTTGACTAATTCCAGTGAATCAAAAGAATCGAACAAGACTAAATTGAAAAACTTCATATTAGGGCTCGCAAACGCCACCTACAATACCTTTGAAAATGTACCAATATATCCAGACATACATCCAGATAATTATTTGGAGCTGTTATTGAACCTTTCTCTGCCATTCAAACCTTTGTTGACCATGGACAGTGAGTCACTTAAGATGTCAATTGTAATGCCAACTATAACTGAAATGGGTTTGTGTTACGCTGTTAATTCAAGAACTGCAATATATAATTCGCCAGAGTGAGTATACCTCATCCCTGCACTCTTTATTTTTATTTAATAATAGAACCAAAGACTTTTTTCACATTAGCTGCACTGATTACTGCACTGATGCAGTAATCATATATAAGCTAATATATCTAATAAAATAGCGTAGCGGTTTTAGCGATTAGTGGATTATTGGTTACATTAACTAGAAATTAACGCGATGTTTTTGACGTTTCGACCAAGTTCAGAGTAACCCTGGTCTCAGCTTTTAGCAACCTACCTGCTATAACCTAGTTAATCTTTTATTTATTTTTTTTTTTTTGTGCGTGTGGAAACCTCCTCGGGCCGTCACCCCACCGGGGTTTTCGGTGGGGCGGTGTGTCGGAATCGAACCGACTAAAACCACACGGTGTGCCGTACTGCGCCTAAATTAGGAGGGATCCGGGAACAGCTTTAAATAACCTAGTTAAACTTAAGGCAATTTCAAAGGCGTAATCGTATAGATATCATTGAACGCGAAAGTTACAATTAGATTTTTGAAATACAACAGCAGATTTTTCTCAGCACCTACAATTATTAATATTTGCCCACAAACAAATCTTCTGTGTAAAGTGACACAAAAAGACACACACACACACATGCACATTCAAACGCACAAGCACACATACACGCACGCGCACCCATGCACGCACACGACACATACATGCACACGCATGCATGTACGTTTGGACAACTAACCGTTATCCGTCACTGCTCCGCTTTAAAATATCCGCGTCAACTTTATGTTTTTACGATCATAGAGTATGGTAATTTTAAACCCTAATAACACTCAATCAAAGAATTGATTCCTCATTCGACATATTGCAACCAGGGTTTACTTTTTGACTGTTTCAGATACCTAGCAGCCAATCGATGGGACATAATACCCAACGACAATGAGACATCTTACATTCATCCTCTTGATGGAGAAGTATTTGCCAAGTTAATAATGAACAGGGAATATTCGTTTACAGTAAAGACTGTTTACTTATATTTGAATCTGCATTCAAATGTTTTAGTTACTTACATATTACATTTTGACCTCCAATATCGTTGACCTGGACGATGGCTCACGCGTCCGTCATGTTCGTAAAGGGGTACTGTTAGTTAGGGCTGGTCATTTCTGAACTACTATGACTTAAACTATAGTAGTGATTTCCAGGACTGTTTATATGTTTGAACATTATGTTATATTTTCCTTACATATAACTTCCACTTTTAAGCAGAGAACCACATACAAAAAACATGTTAAAAAGAGTGTCCTTGGCGTTTACTGCCTGTATAGCCTTGCATGGCCATCTTGCCTCCATATGATCTACGTATTGGAACAGACAATTAGCTTCACGACTGATTTATGCTGACTGACTCCTACTCCTAACAATTCAAAAATACTTAATATTTATGTAATTAAAACATTTGATTGATTTTGTTTGATTCTAGATCTATGTGCACGGACCTCAAGAGACTCCAGATATAACTTCGAAGTCTCACCTGTTGCTAGAGTCATATTTTATAAAGATATACGTGACTGCTCTTTCTGTCTACACTTCCTCAGAAGCCGCCAAGTAAGTTGACTAACAGTACAACTGACTTCAATGAACTTCATGCCTTACACTGACTTTGAAACTTTCACTGACTGGTTTTTTCCTACGCTAATGGTGGGAATATTTGAAACCTATATGAGACCACCCTGAAGGTGTAACAGATCTTTACTAATCTTATAAAGGCTAAAGTTTGTGAGGAAGGGTGTATGGATGTTTGTTACTCTTTCACGTTAAAACGGCTAAACGCACAGAGAGATTATAGTCTGGAATAGCATATAGGCTACTTTTTACAAAGTCGCGGGTAACAGTGAGTTGGTTTATTGGTATTTTGTTACGCCTTCATGATTAACTACTCAACCGATGATGAAAGCTAATTTAAAATAAATAATTTATTAAAATTCGATGACATGAAAAGTCATTATAATTACATGTACATGTATGTTTAGTGATAATTATCACTAAAAGTACATAAAAAAATATTCAGAATAATTGACAACCTCCTCCTTTTTGAAGTCGGCTAAAATTATTATATTGGAAAAATAATGAAAAACAAAACTGTACAAGAATGCAAACACACACCCTCAAGAGCAGAAGAGACGAGTATTACAACAGTGCACGAGTATAAACTGTGCTGTCTAACCGGGGTCTTGTGTAGGGCTGATTCTTGTCAATTTGGGCGACTCTAATCAAGCAGAAATCTGCTGTCCTTCATCTATGCTAAGAATGAGTCGCAACTTTTTCATTCGGATAGATTGATTGTCTTTGTATCCGTGGATAAGAATATTCCCTTGTAAGTCATTATACGATATTTCGCTTAGTTCGGAGAAATATATACTTTAAACTATTCAAAATATAGATGTAGGTGTGAAGAACTTCTTTATAATAATAGTATTAAAAAGTAAATTTATATTTTTACAGGTTAAGTGTCAGTCAGCGACGCTGCAGATTCCATTACGAGAACAACTTGAAACACAACACAATATACACGTATACTATGTGCCGTATGGAGTGTCGCATACGGCTATGCTTAAAATATTGTCAGTGTATCCCTCACTTTTACAGAAGGATCGGTAAGTTTTAAAGCCATTACGAAGTTTTAGAAGTCAGAAGAAGAAGGTATTATGATTACACTAGCCATTTGGTCGTAACGTGATGTTATATAGCTTATAGCCTTTCTATATCAATGGGCTATCCAAAACTAAAAGATTTTTGTTTTCATTAATTGGTTTCATTACAGGTGATGAAGTAATATGCAACGTTGAAGGTCTGCACTGTTTGGCAAAACATAAAGGTAACAAGTAAACTAAAAATAACAAGTTATGTTTTTTAAAAACAGCGCCTAAAATTGTTGCTAAAAATAAAATAACTGTCGATTTCAGATGAGCTGTACCGACTCGTGAATAAGCGCGGCAAACGAATAGATTGTGGATGTCTCCCTTTGTGTGACGATGTCAATTATGTGTTGATTCCAAGTGTATGATTTTTTTTTTGTGTTTAATGTTTTCTGTATCTAAGTTATACTAAGAGTAAGATTAAAGGTGCAGTTTAACTTGGTTGGTAACTCTAGTTCATGATAGGTAGCCGGGATATAGGAGTACATGATACAGAATAAGAACCTGTTAAGTTTGTTAAGTACTTGCGCCATAAGGGTAGGTTAAAAGCGAATTCGAAAGTTTACGTATATTTTAAAATGAAAAAAAGTAAAAAATTGGTTTCCTTTTTTTAGAAAAATTTAAATTTGAACTATCCTTTTACTTATTAACGGTCTCTTCTCAGAACGATAGTTAGGTCTTAAGCTGCTTAGTACGAGGGTTAGGTCTTGGACCACTTGGTTAAAAAGGTTCTCTCTCTACCTCTTAATTTAACCCTCTCTTTCCTCTCCGTCCTCACCCTCTTTTTACTATAACTTCCTCTTTCCCCCTTCCTTCCCTCTTTTTTCTTAATGCGTAAATTTTAGCCCAACTCGTAGTGAAAACAAAAGTTAATACAAAAACTATTGTAGTTGCATTTGCGTTTATGATCTTTCTGGTTTTTGTTTAGGAATTTAAAGATATTAAATAGATGCTAACAATATTGTAATACCTATTACTTTTGTCCTCTTTCCTTCTCTTGAGTGTATCAACTACAATGAGGAAGAAAGCATTCAATGTTTATTTTTATTTTTAGGGCCTTCACAGGTCAGTTTTAGGATCCACCGACCTGCAGTGGGGTATGGTGACGTATCCCCGGATGAGATACAAACGGGATATAATTTTCAGTTTCACCGATGTCTTGGGTATGTAATATTGTTATTTTTTTAAATTACGTACAGAAGATTGGGCTTGATTGCTAGCCTAGCTGCGAAATATGCTACATTTACTATTTCACTTCTTTAACTAATTTCCCGGATTTAGTTAATTAGAAACAGCTTAAGTGCCTAACGAGTCGTTAACAGACATGTCAGTATTCCCTCTGTGTATATAGTATATATATAGTATCTAGTGGGTTTCTAACACCTACGTCGGCAGAAGTTTACTACCTTTTCTATCTCTGACTGTCTTGAGTGCTGTTTTTTGTTCAGTTGCTGTGGGCAGCATGGCCGGATTGTTCCTCGGATGCTGCGTGCTTAGCTTCATGGAAATTGTCTACTTCGTGACACTAAGACTTCTATGTTACTATCACGGGTACCGATCTTCGAATTGAATATTCATTTATATCTATAGTTTATGTATAAAATTCTTTGTTGAACATCAATATATGAAAGTATAGAACTTGAGCACTTATTATGTAGATGGCTCGCTAAGGATGACCGCTTGATTATACCACATTGATATAATTATGGTAGGAGTAAACTTGTTTGGCTTTATTTATTAAACCTTAGAAAGTACTCGTTACTAAATTGTATAAATTCAATTATTATAATTATATTACATTATAATTAAATATTAAAGTCATTTGGTTCTTTGTAATTATTTTATGTATTTGTTTATTATGTTTTTTTTTTCTTATATATGTTTCTTTCACCATTAAATCTAGTGAAATTATTAAAATATATGTGTATGTACAAAGTACAACCGAAATTTTTAGTGATGACAATTAATGGTAACCTTGGTAATGTATGGTAACAAGTGGTACCTATAATAATAATTTCAATATAGGTAAATACTACCATACAATACAGGCTCAAGCCCGGTATGGCTGCCTGTTGTTCAAGTGGCGATCAAGACTTGCTGTTGTTCTTGGGGACTACCTTTTTAGGAGTCTATACCTGGGTCCCTTGCAATAGACTGCCTTGTGATGGAACATCGAGTGGTTTTAGTCTCATCGATACCAACATTCCACTTCACAGTAAGCCCCAATAAGGTGAAAACACGTGTGGGTTTCTTCACGATAAAAAAAAAAAGGTTGGGTTACAACAATCGATTGAAATTCAAATGATAAAAACCTTTATTTTAAATCAAACCACCAACAATCCGCAAGGGGTTTGAGTTAAAATAATTTTCTTAAGTAGACTTTTATAAACAATTCTATGGGCTTTTTACATCAAATACTGTTGCAAATATTTACAAAGGTATTTCGATGTATGAAATCTTATCTAACAATCAAAACAATCCCATAGATTGAGTACGCTTCCATCAAATGAACTACCCCTGACCTATCGTTATTTACCCCACCTTTAAGATTGCCAGATAAAAAAGTGCTCCCTGATTTATGGGAGTTTTTTTCCCGATAAATAGTTGTCTTAAGGGCTGGTAGGGCGTTCAGCACTCATTTTTCCTAAGGTGGATATTGCCTTTTTTGCTGATAAAGATATGACGAATGAGGTATGTGTGAGATAGTTTATGTCCTGTCAGATTTATAACATGGGTTTTTATTTTACGATCACTTTATCATAGGTGTGGTTTATTTTGTGCGTTATTTCCTTGATGAAATTGGGGAACTTTTTATAGGAGTTCTTTGAGGACGCGATGAATAGATTGGATTGTAAATATAAAAAAAAATTGTTCACGGTTCCTATTAACAGTTATCACGTAAAATTATCGTCCGTAAACAGTCTTTACAAACAACCAATTTTTTTTGTAACGTGTGGGCCCAATAGTGGGCTATCTCCTTACCTTGATCCTTTAACCGAGAACTAAATCATACACGCACGCACTTTGTATGATTCTATTCATTTTGTGCTACGAGACTTACAGTAAAGTAGGTTTTAGAATAAACAGGAACAACATACGCTTGTAAGCCACCTTACAATATGGAAAATAAAATATGTAAATTTAGACCTTAAGTCTTCAGAACTAACACTGGACTTTGTTTTCGAAAAGACTCAAAGCGTCTATGCTATGGGCCGAGCTATGACTGACTACCGAGGGATTCCTACAGAAGAAGGAATACAGAAATATAAATTCGAAAATCTAATTATTTGTTCTTTGTACGATTAAGGACTCCAGACACCCTTGAAAAAGCGCTAGCATTATCACTACATGTAGACAATAACAGGTTATTTTAGTTGTAATTTTTTTGCTGATCTGTGCTCCAATTGTTACCCTATTTTTTTACCCTACATTCTCTAAAGAGCTTTTGCCGATAAAACAGAAGAGAGCTTTAACACTTATTATACTTAGATTATGAGACATTGGTCCCAATTCTGTTACTTCACTCGCTAAATTAAAATTCACTAAATTTTCTTCATATAAGATGTAAACCTTGTACCCTTCGAAACAAGGTCTTATTTCAAATTGAAACAAGTAGGTAACATATGTCGCTATCGAAATAAGCAATTTATTTGTCGAATTAACTCTGATACGCTTAAATAAACTTTAATACCACGTAGCGAGAGCCGCTATCCGTTGAATGCCATATCTTTTGCTCTGTGTTTTTAGTAAGCGTCTTCGTAGGTGTCGATTAAAATAACGTCATCTGAGTTCGTTTTGAACAAGTTTTTATACGGCAATTATACGGCATTTGAATAAATGGAGACTCGCTGTGTGGAAATAAAGTTGAGTTTACGTTGACAGGTTTGAGTGAAATTTAGTGGCGCTGAGAAATAGATGCCAGTAACAAATAGACTTTATTACGAAAAACACAAGGTTGATTTCATATGAAGGAATTAAGTCAGGTTTTAGTTTAGTCGAGTGTCCAATAGAATCGGCACCATTATTTTGTTTTTAAATTTTTGTCTTTCCAAATTGTAGGACAATATGACGGATCCTAATAACAAGCATAGATATATTTATAAACTGATGACTCTTGTGAATTTAATGAGAATATTTTAATCTACTCTAAAGAACAACGATAGCAATATTAGGCATGTACGTAATATATCACACTACCCTAAAGAAACACAAATCACAATTCATCCATCTTAAAATAACCAATCTACCGCAATTTAAGCTCGTCTCATTGAACAATAAACTCAACTTCCTTCGCGTTTGATGTCGCCACTGACAGGAAAGGGGGGAGGGCTGTAGGGGAGGAGGTGACATGAGAGGATCACCGCGAACAAAGATTTAACTAAGAGACAAAACATGCTTGCTTAGGCTTGTTACCTATTTTATCTACAGAGTGTTTGGAAAATAAATTTTAATTTGAATTCTAATGAGAGGAATAGAAAAGACCAACGACTTTGTTTTTTTTTTTTAGGATCAATTTAATAGGTTCCTTAAGGTTACGCTCAGACGGCGACTATTTGATTTGATTGTTTCACGTGTACAGTTTTACCGTAACTTTTTGCCTCGCACAACCAATCTGTGGAACACATTGTCGCCTGCGGTATTTTTGGACCGATTCGACATTCAAACCTTCAAATAAAGTGCGTACTCCCATCTCAAAGGCTGGCAACACACTTGACTCTTCAGGTGTTCATGGGCGACAGTAGGTAGTCACTTACCATCAGGTGACCCGTCTGCTCATTTGCCCCTTATAACATAAAAAAAACGTGAACTTCAGACACATCTCGAGCGCGGGATTTTCCCGTATAGACTACGTGTGAATTTTTGTTAAGATTAGGTGCTGTCATTGCTCTATTTGATAAATTATTGTTTACAGTATACGGAAAAATATTGCGGTATGAACGTAACCTAAGTCTTTTCAATACAAAATCTCTAGTTCAGTATAAATTCTGAAGAATAATTGGTTTCTTATGAAATACGTATACATTTTTGATTCAGTTCAGTTTCAGCAAGTGTAACATCAGTTGTTGGTGCATAATACTACATGCGAATGTTTAAGAACTAGTGCGAAAGTTTAATCTATTTGTAAATTTTGATAATCCTGTGTTTTGTGTATGATTGTTTTTGGTTTTCATAAAATATTATTTTAGACAAGTTTCTGAACAATGCAAAAACCTGACAATTTTTACATTGGTAGATTGGAAACTTAAAAGATCTAGTGGGTACAATAAGTGCAAAATATGTCAAACATAGAAACAAAGAAAAATGAGTTCACCTCCTACAATCAAATTGACAAACTCTTTAAGATTAAAGTGAAATATTTATACAATATTTTGTTTAGATGATAAAGACCATCAGCCTGTATGTCGTATCTCACCTCTCGCCATTGTGGTAGTCTGTCGCAGGCGCGTCTCCATCGACTAACTTTTTAACGAGCGCTTCATATCATCTGCAGCTCATTCAGGCACCTCCACAAAGTACTTACATTACATATTTATTATATTATGTGTTGTATTGACTTATTTAGAAGATTATTTAACCAATGATGTAAATATATGAATCTGTCAATGTAATACTTTATTATAACTGAAATAATATCATTAAGAACTATTTGTTACATACTGTAAAAAGTTGTTATTTTTAGTCAAATAGTAGCTTGCAACTACATTTTTTATTTGGAATTGAAGGTGCAGTTTATTATGTCTGCAGTTATAAATATGTAATCCTCTTTTAGTGTAAGTATTATTATCATTTAGCGTCAAGCTACTAAGCTCAATCATTATATGTTCTTAAATTAAGACCTATATGTAAAATGAAAATGAAGTGAAATTCTGAGCGCCTATCTAAAACCTTTCAGCAAAATATTGTAATATATCAATTTGCTTTGATGTTATTAGTGAATCTTTAACCATTACTTGATACTGGAGATCGCCGGGTGATCGAATTTCAACCATATTTTATTAAAATTTAAACTTATTTGTAACGTAAGTCAAGCTTTCTTTCAGTTACAAGTTTAACTGTCATTGTATAGACTCGTACCCACTCGTACCATGACGTTACTTGTTCAAACGTAACATAGGGTACTTTTCATTAGGTTGTTAAGTAACCACTTATACCTTAATGAAAATATATTTGTGTATTTTTAGAGTATACACCATAAATAGTATAATATAAACTAAATCACAGACAGATTTATAGATACTTTGTTGTCGTGAAGGTGTGTAGTGTAGTAATGTTCTTACTGGTAAGCAGAATACAAAACATCTTATGGAGGCCGATGTATACTTAATATAAATATTTAATCGACTTACCTACGTTATTTACCACTTTTGAAAAAATTGAGATCCAGAAAGAGTATTGCCATTTCAGCAGAACAATAGTTGCAACAACATTCAAGCATTTATAAAAACTAAAGTAAAAAAATCTTATATTTATTCATAGGAAGTAAGGTAGTATAAAGTAAGTAAGGTTTCCTAGTTCTCTACTTCTATGTAACGGGTGTTACATTCACTGTGATATATAAAATTGAAAATGCCTATTGGTTTTGTAATGCAAAGGCGAGCGTAGTTATCTTAATCAAAGTCATACGCGTCTTTGCGAGGTGCTAAATTTCCAGCGCTCACTTTATGCCAACCTGGGCGGCACCAACATTTGCCTGTCTTGCACATCATTTCCAATACGTTGATACCAAGTTCATTGCAAATTCCAACACATTCTTCATTTGATTCGCATTCTATATCTGCAATTTAAATTGTTTTATATTTATATGGTATTAAAGGACACAAGAATATACCTCTCTAGACTTTATGTGTTAGTCATGATAGGCATATTCATCCAATAACTTAAGCACTTCGTGTCTTGATATATACCTAATCAATTTCAACTACTTATACATCAATTTCATTGCCCCTACCTCGTTCTAATTCTATATAACCATAAGGTTGACTGGGAACGCCTTATTGTTTCTAAAACTAACACAATAATAAATTCTCTGCGGATGTCAGTGCGATGAGAAAATCTAGCCGTGAGTAATTTTAAACAAATCTTTAAACACTAACAACTATGCCAACGGTACGGTAACACTTAAAAGGAGGGCCAAATATCTAGAAGTAGCGATAGAAACATACAGTTTTGTAAACTAGAAATAATGTGAGAGTGTAAATTTCGAAATATCTACAACTCCGTTATATAGCTGAATATGATGGACCATGTGAGTCTGCTATCGCACCCTCGAGAACCTTACCTGGTGCAGGAACACTTTCTACAGGCGCCTCATACTGAGCTGTAACCATTTGACACAACACTATTAAGTACATATATTTCATCTTATGCAACAATTTCAAAACGTACTACAATCCTTTGTTCGACGGCGAATCCTGATCTTTACTGGCTTTACTGAGCGACAGTAAGTTCGATGTTACTTCTTATGAATTATTAAGACCCAGATCTCTTATATTGTATTATAATGGAAGTTACCTTTACTATAACAAGTCATATGACTATTTCTAACGAACGTATTTTCAAAACGTAATGCTATAAATGAAGTTAATCAATTCGTTCTTAGTTAAATGAATCGCATTGTTAAATTACGTGATTGGTTTTACAATCGCTGTACCTATGTGATTTTTTAATTTCGATTTGCTTTTTTTAATATCGATAGCGTAATATATAGATAAGTATTTTATTAATTCATATTAGACGTAATTTATTCTCAAAAAATCAAAACTTCTAAGTCTATTTATAAAAGAGTTTTTGTATAAGTCACGGAGGCAGGCATGACCATTTTTTTTCTTAAATTGCCTTTTTATTTAGCCAACAAAAATAAATATTTTTTATTTAAAATCAAAGTAACACTTATGAATGTCAAAATGTGTTGCCTACAGTAATTGTCACTTTTGCAATGCAATACGTAAAGTCACTAAGAAATCGGTTAATAAAAACTCACGCCACTCTTTCAATCGCCGTCTTCACGATAACAAAATAATACCTACATTTTGTTATCATAAAAACGGCGATTACAGCAAGTACTGTAACAATTTCACCACAAGTGTATTAATAAATTAAATTGTGCCATTACTACAGTCTTGGCTTTAATGTGTTATGGGATCAATGGGATCGTCCATTTACTTTAAATAAAAGTAAGAGTATTATTATTAGTAGTATTATTTAAGTATTTACTTTAAATATAAGATAAAGACACGAAGCGAATGTAGGCAAAACTAAAATGTAAGCTGCTTAAGATAATATATTTATAAGTAGGCCGATCAGACCACGATGCGTGTCAATGGCGACCAGTCACCACAAGTAGAGATTTCAGTCAGTCCTCTCGCATCTTTGGAAATAAGAGTATTTAAGTGACATGTCGTGGGTTTGACACCCACTGAATGCAAACATTTGTATATCTTGTATGTATAACATGTAAGTAGTAATAGTAAAAGTTAGTAGAAAACGATGTCTAATGTGTCAAATAATATCGAGTTAGGATTGGCCACACTATTGACAACAGGCACCCAATAACCCTTCCGACTATCAAGTGGACCGTTTTCTTAAAAGATAGGGACATAAATAAGAACCCATGACACAAAATTTTATGGCATACTTCTTTAACCTTTAGATTAATTTGAGGCATACACAAATACACAAATACATAATGCAAGTTCCCACTGCACAAACAAGGGTGCACACATTTCATTAACCTTAACACTTTAATCCGCAATCCATTGCATACATTCGAGTTTTTTCAATAGTCCTTCACAACGAATATCGTTCTGGCAAAGCGGCTGATCAAATCAACCGTTTATTTGTACGGGCGCACTCGCCCGTGGCGGATATCGCGGATATTCCCGCAGATACGCAGATATTTGTGGTGTGCATTCGGAATTTAAATAGCATGCTTGTGTACATGTTGGGCCTACACTAATTTGCAGGGTCCTGTTTAATTTCGTGACATTGGATGCATTAGTTCAAATGATAGGCGTCGTGGGTAGACATTTATTTTGAATTCTGTGTGTTATATTGTACTAATCAATAGCACATTATTACGTATTGACGATATTAAATGATTTTTACCATTAGGTTTACCGTTAGGTTTCTTATTTCATTAAGACGTTTCTAATAGTGTCCTTTTTACAAGCCTGAACTGACTAAACGCAGGTGATGGGCCTTACTCAGCGTTGAAATGAACCATTCGAACGACATCATAGGCCCATTCAGCGGTAGATGGCACATAAGTTTAATAAAAAATTACCAAATTTAGGTGTCGCATACTGCTCTGCTTTTTACAGAAAATGGACGTGATGATTTTGTACAAAAACTATCACTGTGGTAATACCGGGTACCGCAAGTTAATACTAAATTATAGCACCGCTATTTACGAAACAAATAAACTCCAACCAAATTAACGCGAACTACCCTCGAAATGCACAGCCGATTTGTATGAATGAGTTTGTATTGACGAAGAGATCGAAATACAAAATTAACCGATTTTACCCGAATGGTGGACCAATCAGCTTGATGGCTTTGAATCAGCGGTAATATGGACAATGTTAATACTTTCTATTTAGTGGGACCGTTGATTGCTTTTTGGAGATAATGAGCGTAGGGATTCTGATTAGTTTTCCAGTACAGTTATCTACTTACATCTACTGGTAATAAAACCGATTTAGAAAATTAAAAGCTTTTAACAAAATGCACCTAATATAATCGTTCTTTACTCCAAATATAAAAATGACTGGCCTGTTGGTCTAGTGGTTAGTGACCCTGACTGCTAAGCCAGAGGTCGTGGGTTCGATTCCCACCCAGGACAAATAATTGTGTGATGAGCATGATCATTTGTTCTGTGTCTGGGTGTAATTTATCTATAACATGTATGTATTTAGAAATATATAAGTATGTTTATCAGCAGTCTGGTTACCATAGTACAGGCTCTGCCTAGTTAGGGATCAGACGGCCTTGTGTGAGATGTGTAAAGTTATTATTAATAAGGTAGGACACAATTTTTTACACATATTCTTCAGAAGTTTATCATGACTTCTAGAATTGTAATATTTCTGCTGGTGATATGGTACCTACATGTCGAGTGTAAGGATTCAACAACCACTAACCTTTCCAGGCCGTATGTTTGCCTGCTTGATTGTGTAAAAATAATACAAAGGTTGCA
Source organism: Callimorpha dominula (assembly GCA_949752705.1). Lineage (NCBI taxonomy): Eukaryota > Metazoa > Arthropoda > Insecta > Lepidoptera > Erebidae > Callimorpha > Callimorpha dominula. The sequence goes on along the minus strand of OX456999.1, from coordinate 1,044,678 downwards.
TATCTACGTTATTAAAAAATCTCAATTTTTATTGTTCAGTACATACATACATACACTCACGCTTGTAACTTCGAAGGGTTAGACAGAAGAATTATAAACACCCACATTTTGCCACCTATTATTTTAATACTACTCAAGCATATTGCCGTCCACCGGGCACTTTTTTATGCTATAGGGGGAAAACGAGCAGACAGGTCACCTGATGGTAAATGACTACCGCCGCCCATAGGCACCTGACACTCAAGAGTCACAACTGTCACAAGTGCGTTACCAATCTTTAAGGTGGGAGTAGGAGAATGGTGGAAGAAAGGGGTGAGGGGGAGAGGGAAGGGTTGGGGCCTCCGGTAATCTCACTAACTCAGCGAAAAGCAATTCAAGCATTGCTTCACTGCCGGTTGTCTGTGAGGCCGTGGTGTCAGTCCGGTCTAGTCGAGCCATACGTGCGTACGGGAAATTAGGAGTATATTGAAAGGGAAAGGTACGAAAGGAAGGTAATGCGGTAGCGTAATGGCTAAGGCGTCGGACTTGCGATCAAGTGGTGGCGGGTTCGAACCCCACCCAGTGCACTACCGGCGTGAACCCACTCCTAACACAAGCATTTAGCTTAGCTGGAGGAGTTAACATGAATACTAGTCATGTGTGACCCACGTTACTAGTAGTCCTTAAAAAAATAAATGAATAATACGTATGGATTGTTGGGTTGAGATGTTGTTTAGTAGGGTCCAGAAATCCATGGAAGAGGCCTTCCTCCTCTCTTCTATGGTTGATAACGCACTAAATATGACTCCACCAGTGTTGTGTTTAAAGACACAGGTAACCGCTTACCCTTATGTGTCATGTGCTAGTTGACTGACTGCTGCCAACTTATTTAATAACTAATATACTAACGCACAACAAAACAGTGATGTAAAACATTTCACTAAATATGGTATAACTATTTCGTGATATAAAAGAGTGGCCGTGAGTTTATTTGCCTGATTTCTTCTCACAAGGCTCAATTACTTGGAAAAGGCGGTTGAAGATCAACAGTAGCACTTGTACAATCAAACCAAGATAAGACAAATATCTATTCACTATAATGTAATAAGTATAATACCGAATAAAAAAAAATAGGTTTTTTTTCACAAATGCGCCTCCACTACACTCTTTTGCAACACTGCGCAATTTCTGAAGAAAATTGTGTCGTGACGTTATACGATCATAAATGAATATCACAAGTAATTGTTTATGAGTGTATGTGGGTGTAGAGCTATAAAAACAGCGAGTAACGGGTGTCATTCACGCGTCGTTAACAGCGTATTTACATACCTGTCGGAGGAAGGATGTAAAGAGCTGTGTATATTGAGCATTCATATTAAGTGGTTATCATAATTATATCTTGAACATAACAGGAACTAAAACAGAATTCTTAATAAGTTGTACATCAGCTATAGCTTAATAGTTATTATAACTGAATATTTTTAGTTAAGATATTTTAAGTGCGCTTAAGTTAATTTTAATTATCTTATAAAAAAAGCATCACCGACTTCAATGTGCTATTTAGTGTATAGTAGATGTATTTTGTTTAAATATAATATGAGTAGGCCAACTAAACACACTGCTCCAATGACACAGCGAGGGTTCGGAGTAAACGAAAATATCATCATTCATCACTGTATATAATTTTTAGATATTTGTTGATTTTACAAAAACCGCTCTACCGATTTCGATAAAATTTAAATGGGACCATTTGGGAAGTATAAAATTTTTAAATAAAAAAAGAAATTTCTAAATTTGTTCAGGCGTATTTGAGTAATCGGTGAACATACATTAAAAAAAGATTCCGGCGAATTGAGAACCTCCTCCTTTTTTGAAGTCGGTTAAAAAGACAATCGAATATAAAATATTGAATGTAAAATATCACGCTTTTAAAAAATAAGAATATAAGTTTAATTATCATGTCAAACAAATTATTTTGAAGTGAAATGCTATTTGCTATTAGAATATTGTGTATTTTTTAAGTTTAACTAGATTAAGTTTCTGCAGAGCCATAACTTAGTGGTAAAAAAATTAAACTAAAATAGTCATGAAATCGACATAATTAAAATATCAACACTAATATATTTCCACGAATGCACCTTAAAAAAAAAGTCACCGTCATTATGTATATCACTCCACAGTTTTGCCATTTTGTCACAACACAATTACTTCACGCCAGTCCGTAATTGGCCTCTTTGCACATTCTCGTTACATTCATTATCGGGAATGACGAGAAAGAGTAACGTTCCCGCTTGCTTTGTAGCCACACGACATGTTTATGCGTTCTTTTGATACGTTGCAGTTCTCTGATAAATTTTATCGAAGTGTATTTGTATTTTTTAAAGGTTTTGGAGGGAAAGTTAATGTTATTTGTTGTTATAAATGTTTTTAAATAAGTTGTAATACCCGATTTGGTATATTTTGAAAGTTTTGTTAAACTTTTGATATTTTAACTTAAGTACCTACTTATGCAAATTAGCTTAAATTATTTGAAATGCAGTTTTAAAGTTTTTGTATGAATTTATACAACACTAGCTGTTCCCCTCAGATTCACCCGCGTTTGTGGTCTAAATAGTTTAGAAGGTGTTATAAGTTTGACGTGTCTGTGTGTCTGTCTGTGGTGGCATGTTAGCTCCCAAACGGATGAACCGATTTGAGTGTGTTTTTTTTTTGTTTGAAAGGTAACTTTATCAAGAGTGTTCTTAGATATAATTCAAGAAAATCTGTTCAGCCGTTCGAAGATCATCAGCTGTTTTGGAATCGTTGAAGGGGTTTTCGAGTAGGGGTATTTTAAATTTTAAATGTATAAATATTGGAATAAGTTAATTTTATTTCATGTAAATTCTCCAAATTATGTATTCAGCTGTTGCTTTGACCTGACTGACGTTGTCAGATTGATTATTCTTTGAGAAATAAAGAGTTCTTTTCTACCAATGCACTTGTTACTCTTGAGGTGCAGGTGTCCATGGCCAGCGGTAGTCACTTACCATCAGGTGAATACCCTCTCACCCCCTATACCATAAAAAAACATTTGAGCATAGTCAGTGAGAGTACCTGATTAAAAAAGAACATTTGTTATAACTAGAGATCGGATAATCGGATGCATATTTACCTAAAGTTATTTTTTGGATAACAAATTATGGAAGCGGCTTCTAAGTATATTTTTATTTACGAATGCAGTTGTATTGACGCGTTGCTACTTGCGCACAAGCAAGTATAATTTGCCGTCTCACTCGCACTCTTACAAAATGCTTACATTTCCTGGGGTTTAATAGGCCCGATTTGACACTTGTCATAACGTAATAAGGTTGTTTTTGCTTCGTCAAAAATCACTGATAATAAAAGTAGGGAAAAGCAACCATTATACGTTGTAACAGAGCAAGTGTCATTTGTGTCAAACTGGGGTTTATTACATGTCACGGAGTATAGGTACACTTAAATTTGAATTTTCCGGAATAGCGGGATTCTTTCGATAAAAAAGTGCTTTGCATAATAGCCAACATCTCAACTTTAGATAAATATGCATCCGAATATCCGATCTCTAGTTATAACTCATATTATTATGATTTTTCTTATCAGCCCGCCTATCACCAATACGATAAACGTCAGCTAGAGCCAGCCATGGTAGCGAATCATAGCGTGATTTAAAGATATAAAAACAACACAAAGGTAAACAAAAAAAAACATCTACATACTAGAAAACGGAAATTAAACTACCACCAAAACATCCAGCAAAAATTAAAACATCAAAAGCCAACCCTAATAACAAACCACTAAACAATTACATAGTAAAAAATAAAACGGCTCCGAATCACCCATAACGCGTTCTACAATCGGGCGTTAAGACCTCAACACACGGCACAGCGTGAGTCTAATGGCGATCTGAGTGGTTTGCCGTGTACCCTCACCTTAGGCGCTCGCTCAGGGCGGGCGGTTAATCCCCTACTTTTAGTTTTTTAACTTGGCGCAAAGTGCACAATGTATTGCTCTCTCATAAGAGGATTTTATACGAAGGTTCTCATCTGTGTAGTGCGCTAATTTTGTTTCGCTATTGTTGGGTGGTTGGACGGGGTTTTATCTTATTAAAATGTTTCGAATGAAATTGCTGCTGTAGGTAGTAAGTACACAAGATCATGAATTTTTTTAGTAGTTTTAAGTAGTTCTTCGTTCAGGTTTTCTATATTTATTTTTCATTAAGCCGGTAAAAGTAGGATAGGTATGATACTCAAAATAATGTCTGATGCGACTAAAATCATACGATTGCTTTTTTAAATAAAAGTATATGTTTAGTTATAAATTATATAATGTCCATGCATCCTGTCATTTTATATCACTACATATTTTAAAACAAAGTCCCCTGCCGCGTCTGTCTGTCTGTCTGTTTGCGATAAACTGAAAAACTACTGAATGGATTTTCATGCGGTTTTCATTAATAGACAGAGTGATTCATGAGGAAGGCTTAGGTGTAAAATTTGTTAAGATTTTGTGTTTGGGATTGATTGAAATATATTGATGATTGTTGAAGATATCTCTGCTACCTGTGCGACGCCGGGGCGGGTTGCTAGTAAACCAATAAAAATACTAATATTCTTCATTTTATATCTAGTATCTTTCACGACATGGTAATAAAATATAAAGATGCATGAATTTTGGCACATGGTGTCATAATAAAAATATTTTTCATAGTTAAGATGGTCGGAAGTTATAAATATATCGTTTTTGCTTTATTGTTAATTGGTAACTGAGAGACATGGACAATTTTTTATATCTTCTATAGTTCTTGGAAGGTGTAATTCCGAAAAACGGTTCTGAATCGATAATAAGACTACACTTCGACTGCTTGATTTGAGGTAGTACAACTGATGCAGTACATCTACTGTACAAGACATGTTTAGACAGCAATAGAGAGCAATTATAACCATCGGAGGTCCATATGATAAGGTTGGTAATATGTATCGAGTGCATATTACAAGTAGCCTGATAGGCTGTGCTTTTCAGTCACTTTACAATAAAAATTAATGAACTTTTCACTTCCACTAATAATTCGTGTAAAATAGCACTTGCAATGATATACAGCATACATGTAGACATTAATAGATGTTTATTAAATATATGTGGGTGGAGTGTAAGCAAAAGCAATAGCAGTTCAGGGTCGCAAACCTGTAACTCAAACTGGCTGCTGCAGTTCGAGCCCACTTACAGTAAAAAAAAAAATATATATGTATAATATGTTAAGATGACAATTTTTAGAAAAAAGTTCAAAAACTAATGCCAATTCAAACATTTTTGTTATGTATTAGTGGAGGTAAGTAGCTACTTACTAAATTCCAAACTTCTTCTAACTAGAAGAATGTGCGGAGCATGTTACTGCTAGATATCGAATCTCCCTTTTAAGAAGAACCTTCACACCACAGATATTACTGTTAGTCTGCCCAGAAACAGGAGACGGGCTTAGTAACGCACAAGTGATACACGTATTATGACAGTTTATATATTATACCAACGGTAACAGCTTACCATCAGGCATGATATGTGGTTTCGGGATAGGTATGTGCTTTTCTGCAAACTTAACAAATAAAAATATGTGTAGGTAATGATTGGAGAACCACGAATATTGCGATAAGCTTACCGTTTTGACTGTTGTGTTTTTGAATTGGAGTTTTACAAGTTTCATAACGTTATAATATCGTTTTTTTGTCGTTCTTACTAGCCTTCGTCTTTATATCTATCGCGGAACACTAAATGGACCGGCCACTTTCCCTGCCTACCCCAATTACATTCGGAGTCGAGATGAAAGCCCACACAAACATTTAATTAGCGTGACGTGACGGATCTTCAACGCAAATTAATATGTGTTACTAAATATTCGCCATTTTTTTTTGTTATAATAAATTGTTAATAAACTGTGACAAATTTAATTGTATTTGCAGAAAACGTTTTGATTTTTGAAATAAAAACAGCGAAATTATTAAAGATTGGCGTGTGTTTCAAGGATTTGTGTGTGTGGAGACCCTCATGGGTCATCATCTCATTGGACTGGACATTGGACTAGGTGACAGTTTCAGTGGTATGTTAGAATCGAGCCGACTTCAACCACACGGTCTTCCGTCTCAAGGGTGTCTATTGCAAGAGACTCAGGTATAACTAACGAAGGAAATCCCCGAGGACCTCGGCCGCCTCTTGAAGAGCAAGATCGACTAGTTTCGGTCCAGAAGATCCTTTAAGCAGCGCCTGACATCAACGCGACATATTTATTAAGAGAATTAGTTTGGATAAAATAAGAAGTGATATTTACAAGATTAATACATCATGGTCTGATTCCAAATAAACTTGCTAAAAAATGTAACATCATTACGACCTACTTTTTAAGAAAATGATGGGGAACTACCGCTTTAAAGACAAAGAGCCAGTATTAAACTTTATATTTACAAACTCTATTCCGCTCATAAATTATATTGGCCATAAAATATGCATATAAACTATATAATGTATAAGATGTATGCAGTCCCTTGCAGCAGCATGATGTATAGACACGGGCCGCTCCGGACTCATTTACTAGTTAAATTTATGTGCTTTCTACCTAGTGTTCTTACTGCGGTTGTACTGCAGCTTTCTGTAATAAATGGATTTCTAATATATCGTAGAAGTAAGAATGCCAAATTTTTAAATATTGGTCTCTTTTGGTTTATGGCAATCTATTGCTATAAATATGTGATAGTAATTTAAAAATGGAACAAAGTTTTTATTTTGAAACAAAGCAACCAAGGAGGTGAGGTAACAAAGATTTTTTATTTTATTTCGATGAGAGATCTTTTAAATAAAAAAATGGAACAGTTGAACTTGTGTTTGTGTTTGTGGTTTTTGATGTAGATATTTAACGTCACCTGAAATTAAAGAGTTGGCCAGAGTCGTAATAAAAAACTTGTTCCCATTAAAATCCAAAGGAAATGATTAAAAGAATATGAAAAAAATATCTGCGCGAGGAGTGAGAAAGAACATGAGAAGTGAAATTCTTATTTTAAAATGTTATATTTGAATTATTATTTGCGTTATTCAGGAAAAAGTTCTATACAAGCCATGGTCGGAACCAGGTATTGATAACTACCAAGATTTGTTATATATTATATTGTACTTTATAAGGCGCAGGTTCGGCCGCATATGGAATACCGTTCTCATATCTATGCAGGAGCACCCCAGTACCAGCTTCTCTCTCTAGACCGCATTCAACGGAGAGCGACTCGAATCATCGATTGCCAGGATATTTCAGATCGGCTTGACCCCTTGGCGTTGCGTAGAGATATAGCTTCACTCTGCATTCTCTATCGCATGTATCATGGGGAGTGCTCCGACGAATTGTTCGGACTTATACCGGCCGCAACGTTTCGCCATCGTTCGCGCCAAAACTTTTATCCCCATCACCTGGATAATTGGTAATCCACCACTGTGCGGTTCTTCAGAAATTTTTCGCCTCGCACAACCAATCTTTGGAACAAATTGTCGCCTGCGGTATTTTCGGACCGATACGACCTTCAAACCTTTAAGAAAAGAGCGTACTCCTATCTCAAAGGCCAGCAACACACCTATGACTCTTGAGTTGCAGGTGTCCATGGGCGACGGTAGTCACTTACTATCAGGTTACCCGTCAGCTCGTTTGCTCCCTATAATGTAAAAAAAAAATCCAAAAGTTTTTGTTCAAAATTATCAATGTGAATAAAACCAGACAAAATACACGTAGGGAAAGGAAAATATCATGTGAAAACAAAGAATACACAAGGTCTATAAATCCGCGAACAGCCCAATATATGCAAGCAACATTTTCATGATAACTAACGTAAGTAGTACTGAGTTAAAGACATAACCATAAAATAACACACATCGGCGACTAAGCGCTTGCGATTCGACTCCGACAAACTGCTCAATTAGACCTGGCGCGCATTAGCAACATAGTATCTTCTTAATGAACTTCCTAGGTGTTGAGAGCTAAATATAATCGGTTTTCGTTGTCGCTACTGTCTCTAGCTCGAGCGTTCAGTGCCACGCACTGTGGAGACTGCTTCATTAAAAGCTTAGGTTTGGTTGAGGAACTTAATGTTTGTGTTAGTAGCGAATACATGACGAATTTTACATGGGAGAGCCATGCTTCGGCGCGTATGGGCTGGCTCGACTCCGCTCGATACCACGGCCTTACAGAAAATCGGCAGTGAAGCAATGTTTGCATTGCTTTTCTCCGCGTAAGTTAGGTTACTGGAGACCCTAACCCTGCAGTCTTCTCTATTCCCGTCCTTCTCCTCTCCCTCCTCTAATCCCCCTCTTCCCACTCTTTCCCCCTCTTCCCCTACTCCCACCTTAAAGGGCGGCAACGCACTTGTGACTCTTGAGTTACCGGTGGTCATGGGCGGCGGTAGTCATTTACCATCAGGTGACCCGTCTGCCCCCTATACCATGCAAAAGAAATGACGGTAGATTTCAACCCGTTACCTTTCATTTGCAAATCCAATTATTAGATTAAATACATAAATACAAATAAAGATATTATTATCACTTTATTTTGACCTTTTTTCAGAAGCTCTTGCAATGTGAAACTTACCTTTGTTATGAGTATTTTATAAGAGATCGATTCCATTTCCATACTCGAGATCCCCAACATTGAGTTCGCGCACGAGTCGTGTTGCGTGTTGCGCGCCAACATCAACAGGGAAGTAGCATTGTACGTACGCGACGAGACGCATGTCTATCAACAACACTCCGCTACCAGATGTACCAGCTATTTGCTGGGTTGGATTTCTCACGGCGTACTTGTATATGTGTACCTAAACCTATTAAAAGTCTTCTTTTAAAGAATGTTTAATGAAATTATAAACTGTGTGTGTAGTTATGTACGCACGTAAGAAGTTATACTTCTTTGACGGTTGTTAAATAAAGTTTATTTAAATATCATAATAAATAATACATACCGTCAACTAAACTCTAATTCTACAAACGTACTCAAAGTACTATGTAAAAACCATTTTTATCACTTATAATCACAGTAAATTATCTTTAAATCAATAAATTGTTAATAAATCACCACGATATATTATTTGAAAAAATATATTTCAATGTATATTCATATATATTTTATTCGGATGCAAAACACGTGTTGTAGGTTCAGAAACACTTGAATAAATATCGTGAAATTTGTAACTTTTTTGAAAAACTAAAATGTTGACTTCAGGATGTCGGTTTTTCTTGACGGTGTGCGCGCGCACCCTAAAAAAATATTCTCATCATTTTTTCCTAACGCGCTAAAAGAAGTATAACTTCAAAAATATTAAGCTCACTGAGAGTTAAATGTTTAAAAGCAAATTGATAAACAAATTTGTATTTTTTTAATTTATGTACGTATTATATTGTACCTGTGGGTTATATACCTACGTTGATGAAGTATTATAATATTATTTGCTTATCTATGATACCTACAATATGTTAATAATGAACTTGCTACCTATCGGAATATTCACACACTTGTTTGTGTCTGTTCATTAATTACGCACTTAACTCTATATGATCATAATTTGAAAATTAATTTAATTAATTGTGTTGTACAGTAAAAAATATCTATCCAACTATTTATTTTATTATATTTATTACTATGTTAACTGCAATAAATTCAACAAACGTCTTATACAAAGACATTATACTTTATGTTGGGCATATTAATTTATATGACGCCACCTCTAAACAAATTAGCAGACTGTATAGCTTTTAGTATCGCACCTTTAAATAGCATAGCTAAACGATCAGGTGCTACCCAACGTTGGGATTCGCGCGCAGACAGACACAATAACGCGTTTAATGTTAGCCCACATTACCGGCAACTGTTCGTAATAGCGTGCTATTTATGATGTAAAGGTGGTTGTGTGGTGCGTTGTAATTGGATAGGAGCTTGGTAGAACTTGTTCAGTGGCAGAGTAAAGGCAGTTAGTGTTTTAGTTGATAGTTTTAGTCAATTATTTTAAGAGTCTAAAAATCAGATTAAAGTCAGATTGACAATTACCCAGGACTAAAAAGAAGAAAGAGAATCTTGCGTAAAATAAATAATTGAGTAAAATAACCTAAGATAGGGATAATATGCTTTTATGGCGGACGGCCTGCCTGACTCCAATCCTTCTTGCAAATTTAGTCGTTTTCAGACGGGACAAAAGAAGACGATAAATTGGGATAAGAAAAACGGATAGGGCGAGGGAGCCATGGTAACGGACACAGCAAATCTCAGATGGGCGACCGGGACTGAGACTGCAGTAGCTCGAAGAGGCAGGGATCGCGTACCCGTATGTCCGTCCTGTAATTGGAGAGACCACTAGAACAGGGGACATCCAGTTTCTGGGAATGTCCACATAAAAAGAAACAGTATCTCTAAATTGATTTAAAAATGCATAATATGTTGTTTGGAAATGTGCACCCGGAAATTTTTTTTTCAGAAGAAAAAAAGTGTGTGTCACACACGGCAGAAGTGAAACTTCAAAATTAATTAAACAACGAATTTTAATAGTTAAATTTTTTCTTGTTTATAGTATAGATATACCATTTTTTTTTAATTTTTTGTTTTATAAGTTTAACGTGTGTTAATAGCCAACTTTTATTTAGTTTCTTTTGTTCGAAAGGTGACTTGATCGAGAGTGTTTTTAGCTATAATTCAACAAAACCTGTTCGGCCGTTCGTAGATTATCAGCCTTTCTCTAAACGTTAAAGAGATTTTTAAGTCGGGCGTATTTTAATTATAATATGCTTGTTGGATGCAACAATATGTTAGTGCCGTACGACCAACTAAATATTGACAAACTAAATATTGGTGTCGATTCTATTGCACACTCGACTAAACTAAAACCTGGCTTAATTTCTTCATATGAAATCAACCTTGTGTTTTTCGTAATAAGGTCTATTTGTTACTGGCATATATTTTTCAGCGCCACTAAATTTCACTAAAACCTGTCAACGCATACTCAACTTTATTTCCACGCAGCAAGAGTCCCCATTTATTCAAATGCCGTATAAAAACTTGTTTAAAACGAACTAAGATGACGTTATTTCAATCGACACCTACGAAGACGCTTACTAAAAACACAGAGCAAAAGAGATGGCATTCAACGGATAGCGGCTCTCGCTACTTGGTAATAAAGTTTATTTAAGCGTATCCGTGGCCCATGTCGAACAGTGGACGTCCTATGGCTGAAATGATGATGATGATGATGAAGCGTATCAGACTTTAGTCGACAAATAAATTGCTTATTTGGATAGCGACACATGTTACCTACTTGTTTCAATTTGAAATAAGACCTTGTTTCGAAGTGCACAAGGTTTACATCTCATATGAAGAAAATTTAGTGAATTTTAATTTAGTGAGTGAATTTAGACTTGGACCATTGACTAGTCGGTGCAAACGCTCCACCAATAAACGCCAGGTATTTACGACAGGCGTGCGTACGCACCATCATTGTTTCGTATTACATTCAACTGTTTAACCTACAGTACAACATATTATTGTTATTATTGTACTGTTATTCGATTAATATTTCCACGGGAAACTGTTTGAGTCGTTAGTTTGTTTTATGGCATTAATATCAGTTCGGTTTTAGGAGAATCAAAGCTGCTATTGTACAATCTACACAGATATTTTTTTTAAACTTAAAAACGCAATTTGGTTCCTTTTTTTTTGCAATTCCATTTTTGAACCAATGGTAACCAGATATAATTTATCCCTCAAAAAACAGTCGCATAATAGGATTAGATGGCTTGTGTTTGTGTATTTACAAAAAAAAAGTGTCGAATGAAGCACCTCCTTCTTTTTGATGTGGGTAAGAATGTTCTTCTCATTTTTTAATGATTATATTACGTCATTGTGTCGATATCAAGATAAATGTATTAGTTATTAAAAAGACAATATAGGCACCAAACGTGAGCCTAAATTACGGCTTTTTATTTAAGTGCATTTTAAAATATTGAAAATACCTATATTTCAAATATTTCCATCTTCTATTAATTAATCAGTTGCTCTTTCGGTAATCAATCATTCATTATTAGCGCAGTCAACCTAGCTATTTTATGATGTATAAAAATGCGCTGATCAAGATTTACGGTCCCCACAGTCTGGGCAAGTGGGGCGTCATTTTTATTTCATCATTAAGCGAAGCCTTTTTTTATATTTCGTGTGATATCTCGTTTCCAGTGCGTTTTTCATCATATGTGCCCATAACTTTCTCACTCATGTACCGGAATTCTCCGTCGAATAACAGTTCCTCTGTATCTGCTTTCATCTTCATCTAAACATATCTACTAAATTTATACAAGTCTATTCCTTAGTACATTTCTTTTGTTTCTGTGCAGCGCAGTGATATTTCAACAACACCACCTCTGCCACCAAAGAAATTCACAAAACATCAAGATGTTTAACCAATAACTTATTACCACCTGCTAATACATTGACTGTAACTAATGCGTGACAACCTTAAGCTGCTGTAGTGCTGCGACATACTATTAGTAACTATTAGTATTGAGCCGCTTTGAGCTGCAATAATGAAGACTAATCGACAATTAAATCAACAGGTTAGCACGTTAGCGAGGATTTAGTAATTGCGGATTTAATTCCGTACGCAGTTGCTTATAAGTTTGTATTGGAACATGTGTGGGCTGGTTTAGTAAGGGATAAAAAAAAAACTACTAAAATCCCTACAGGTTTTTTTAATTAGTTCGAATCTGTGTCAGGTCACTGGGAGTGAGTAATGTTTATGCCCTCTTGGCTGCCTGCTGACGGTCTCTGAAATGTAAGACTGTAAAAGGAATAAGTGGATTGAGAATAGAGTAAAATGAGCGATGTTACTAAACAAGTTGCAAACTTAAAGTGGGAGTGCGCTCGCGATGTTGCCCGTAAGTAAGGCTCTCGGTGCAAGGCAGTAGTAGAGTGGAGACCGTAGGGCGAGAAACGTACACGAGGAAGATCACAGATGCGTTGGTACTACTACCAGGAACAAAGTGGTTAGAAACTGCTCAAGGCTAAGAAATATATTCTAAACTAAAGGAGGCCTACACCATAGCGGTTGGAAATGGCTAAAGAAGAAGAAATAATTTTTTTTTTTTTTATTTATTCTTCTATATGGTGGAGTGTATAGATATGAGTAATAAATAATCAAGGAGATAAAATGTAATAAAGACTCACTGAAAATATGGGATCCACAGGTAAAACAGCAACTCTACACCGATATACTTAGCTGTGTAGTCCACCACAAAACCTTCGAATCCCCATCAAAGCAAGTGATAGTCGATAATGCTAATTCATGGAACGTTAATCGTCTGCATTAGAAGCTAATAGTTAGATAATACTTAACTTTTACTCGAACTGATTGCTACAGTGTAAAATAATAATATAATAAATGTTTGGTTTTCTTGCGAATATTCAAAGGATGCCTCGTTAAAAGGTGCAACACTACGTGTGTATGTTATGTACGTACATTTATGTGTAGAAGTACCTGCTAGTTTAAACTCGTGTTTAAGGTTGCCAGACTAAATCAGGTTCTAATTATGGTAGTATTATGCTTTAAGATGCGATAGGTATTGTTTGTTTACGACATGTTTCTTTCGGGTTACAGCGAAACGCGGTCATGGATGATCGTCTACATGTAACCACGACTCTGCGCAAGTGTCGATATATATATCTAATCTATTGGCTACTTAATAAACGTTTTCAAAGCTACGAGTACCTATATAGATAGAATATAAAAATTGCAGTTAGAGGCATAACTTTCACGTTGAAATATGCTTGCATTTATTTGTTTATTATATTTGATGGCATTTTTACCGACTTGATAAAAGGAGAAGACTCTATAATCAGCTTTTTTTTTTATGTAAGAACCTCTAACAAAAACTTGTGCCAACCTTTCCTTTGTTTGCCATCCCGTCTTTCAAAGCCTTGGCTTTGGCTATTGTCGTTGTGAGAGTTCATAATGCAGCGTGAATAGTGTGTTTCTACTACTGGTACTGCGCCTTACTGTTAACATTCCCAATTTCTTTTTATAACAAATATATTTACCATACAAACTACACCATCAATGTAAAAACCGTCATGTAATATACGACATATTACAATACGTTGTTTAAACTGGTGGTTTAAACGTCGTAGATAGTTTCTATCAGTTTACAATAATTAAATATAGATAAAAATAAACAGGTGACATTCTAAAAATCAATATAAATAAGTACTGGTTAATCGTAAGAATAAACAATGTAACACAGAACCAAATATTAGATATTGCGTTGAAGTGTTAGCATCTAGCCAATAAAACATCGATTTATCATTCCAACTCAAAACACGATACATATTAACAATATTTCTCGTCCAGACTGGTACATTTAAATGTGATTTATGTTCATTACCTGACATTTGTTCGAGACCATCCATTCAGATACATTGTTGTCGTCATACATTACCTTCTTAATAGAGCGAGAGATTTAATAGTACAATATTTGCTTACAAGGAAGCCCTTCAGTCGCACTAGATGATACAGACAATTTATTCAATGATTGAATGCTTGCCTAAGGAAAGGTAGTTATTGTAGAACAGAAGTTGAAATTGAAGACAAGTGCTTTGATTATGTATGAATCAAATATATAACGTGTATATATATATAAGAGGGGCAATGCACTTGGTCTGGTTTTCCGATAAGAAAGAAATGGAAACTAGAAGTTTAATTTACAAGTCGAGAAAAGAAATACGATTTAATAGCGAACCGAATTAAATAGTGAAAAAGAGTTTCACTATCCACCTGTTAGCTTCATCGTCAGATCAGATCCAAGGTGATAAAATTTTAATATAGTATGTCATCCAAACTACATACACATACAAAGATTCATTTCGAAACTACAATCAGAAGTCGGTTAAAATTTACTACCAAGGTTTGTTTACAAAGTTACTTATTTCTTTACCAGTGAACCTAATATAAGCATGTTAAAAAAATAAGACTACAATATACAAACCAAGTAGCGTTTCCTAAACCCTAGCATAAAACTTTTTAAACATGTTTGATCAGATAGTATTTAATAAAACTATATCGATCTTCTTTATCCATAGTGTACAGCATGCATTAGCAAAACCGTAACAATGTAACTCCGAACATTATTTATATAACGTCGTTGAACAGTATTAACAAAATATTTGAAGCGAAATAATAAACCGCGGCATGTCACCTCAAGATAAAAGGGATTAACGCACTTGAGAAACAGGTTGTCTTAACTTCAAAAATACCAACATATATTTTTCAGTTTATAACGATTGTACGGGATGGATACAAGGTTTAATTTTGATCGACTCGATGTCAGATTAATTTTGAAGAAAATAATCAGTATGTTATTGCAAGTGTAGGTGAATCTTTGTATAATTTCATTTCGCAACAACCCTAATGTGTTTGTAGGGATGATACAGAAAATGAAGCGAACGTCGACATTTTTTTTTTGTTTATATATTTTGTGCCATTTAAACCACTCTTAAAGGAAAAAGTTAAGTGTCTAAGAGACTCGATTGAAGTCAATCGTCTACGATTTTTCTGTTCAGAAGTTTTCTATTGTTATAAATATTATTTACTAATCCTAACTATTATTATAAATGAAAATAAGATCTTTTTTGTTTGTTATGCTTCCACGCCTTTGCTTTGTAAATTTTTTTCACCTACACTTTGAGAGATATTCATGTAATCTGATTTTTTTTTTATTCCTAAAAATGTATTCATATTGGTAATTTCGAAACCAAAAGGAGCCAAGTCTGTCTAATACTTCCTACTTCCCCTGCATCCTACTGACTTCTCAGGTAATCTTTACTGTATAGGTCGGGGAAAAAGTTTCTTTGTATTTTATCTACAAATTCAAGATTTTTTTTCCAAAGTTCAATTTAATTATATTTAATTATAATATATATATGCCATTTTGTTCAATTACTTGTTACTTTTTTGTAGGTAGTGACATAATCCCGTTGCTGTAAAAATCTTGGGACTTTTTTTTTTGCGGCTTGAGTCGCATTTTTCCCTTCTTTGTAATAAAACTTCAGAATGTATCGAATTTCTTCATTAGATTCACTCATTTTGACAGAAAAACAATTGAAAAATGGCGGGAAAGTGTTTTTTACTTTTTCTTAATGTCCTTTATTTAGTGATATTAAAACAAGCCAGATACAAACAATACAACCAAAGAGATTTTTCTTCAATTTTATACGTAGAAAATACGAAAAAACAAAAGACAAAAATTCATCGACACAATCTTGAACCGCGCTTTCCCATCCTTAACGTATGTTCATCAACGGGTAATAATAAGGGGTTTAAATGCGAATTTTAAGTGGTTCACATTTGAACTGAGTTTGTTCCCCTCATGACGAGATACGGCGTAATGACAGGTGAAGGTACTATGAATGCCGATAACAACCTTCTTTGTTTGGGACACTTCGTTTGAATTTACCTTTTGTATTTGAAGACAGTGTGTTTATGTATGACGTTCTGATATGAGTTATCCTTATAATTAACTGCGATAAAAGTCTGAATTTAGGTGCATGACTAAGAAAACACTACTTGGCTAAAAAGCAATGTGAAGTATTCAAGTATTATTCAAATGAAACTATCGCTAGCTATGAAGACCTCTTTGTCTTTATGTGTCCATTTGTAAGATAATACTGATTGGCTAGCAATTTAGCAAAGGATGAGAATGAGAAACTCATGTTTATGGATAAGTTTACTGACAAGAATGTCAAACCATGTACCTTTAAACTTGTACCTTTTTAAGGCATTAGCAACCCGTGATAAAGAGCATAAAAAATTAATTAAACACCTAATAAAAAAATTAAATAATCGTGAGTACTACTCTAAATATATTATTCTATAGGTATCATCTGAAACCTTGCTACTATAGAGATGAGAAATGTTACCAACAAGTTTGTTAGCACATTGAAATATTTCGCGGTTTACAGTTAAAATCATAATGAAAACATGAAACTGGATTCCAAAAACAAATAAAACTGATCGCCCCATATAAAATATGTATGTACTATGTAATAAAAAGTAATGTATGTAAAACGCGTTAATGTTAAAATAGAGCATATAAAAATACACGTGTGCGAGCAGGTAATGGTGATTGCGACCGAATTGCGGCGCGCGCGCAACCGATGCCGAACACATGGCCCGAGCGTTTACGTGGAATACCTGGATGTTACAATCTTGATAGTTTTTTAGGATATTTAAAAGCAGTTCTTCCAATTCTTTTTTAGTTAGTAATTTTGCTATAGAGAGGCTATACTGTCTAATAATATTAATAGTACAGTTACCAGTATTACAATAAGAAGAATTAAACTACTGTTGGACGTAATTCTTAACTATGTCCGCTGTAGTCTTTGCAAAACTACTATCATAGGTAATAAATGTGATTAAATAATAATAATTATTATTTATCCGCATTTATTACAACAACATTATTCCTTTACATTAAATTACAATAACATACATGTTAGGGTTGCACAATTTGATGATTTAATTTGGATTTGAGATAGCTAAACCTATGACATTATTTACCTACTCTTAGAACTAGCTAGCACTACATATGTAGGTAAAATCGTGGCATACTCACTTACTCTCTCCCAGATACAAAAGGAGTACGGAGAGTATTAATTTCACTTCCACGATTTATTCATTTTAAATGATGTCGTAGGTTTAACATAGTCACAGTCACTCTTACAGTAGGTTATTATAATACTCTTACTTATACTCGGTTTTTAGTGTTTATTAATTTTACATATCAAAATTCTCTTCAAAATACAGTCTCTCTAAAACCAACTATCTTAAAATGAAATGAAACAGGCTTTCCATAATTTAATATAATTAATTATAATTTGTATCCTAGGCTTCGCTTGCGTTAACTATATTGTTAATCAGATGATCGTGGGTTATGTAAATCAATTCAAGTATTCCTCGGGGTTAGGACTTTTTTCCTTAATCTTAAAACGTGTAGGTATGCAAAATGATAGGTTAAGGAGGAAAGTGTAACAAACAGGCAAACATGTTTGTTTTTATAGTATTAATTACGATATTTATCGGAGATAAAGTACTATAGTACCAAGACTACACGCCCGTGTTACACATGTCGATCAAGCGCAAACGCATCAAGCATTTCAGTGAAACCAACAGGTAATTTACAGCTGCCCGCCGATACCAATGTTTATTTTAGTTCATACTATTTATTTTATTATCTCAGCACCGTACAACGATGATTAGATTTTATTATTACTACCAACATATTTTTTAATGAGATTCGCCACCTGTTTTCTTCATACGTTATTTTTTTATTATTTTAAAACTATAACATTATCTTATACTAGCGCCTGAGAGAAAACGTTGTGAATAGACGTGGAGGAAAAACAACGGACAGAGAGACAGGTTCCAGTTGGTATAAGTTTTGTGCAACAATTTACTACGACGTAAGCTTACTTAAGAAACGCATTATAATCTGAAATATTATAAGGGTTATATTAAGTCAATTAAGGCCGACAGTACGTAATCGCAATATTTTTGTAAGGTGGAATACTTTTTTGTGTAGCAGACTTTTCGGTTAAATTGCAGTGATTGTTGTCAGGCTTCTACTGTTAAGATTATACTAACTTTTAAACTTTCGTGTTCCATGATATAATATTATCTACGTATTTACGGGAATTAACGCGATCACGAAAAGGTATTACATACCTCTGAATTGCCTGACGTTTCGACCAGGTTGCACTGACCGTGGTCACAGGCTGACTGCTAAGCGGTGCACGCTCTCCGTCGTCGAGGTCGTGAGGTAGAAGGTTCTTCATCCACCCGCACACTTTCAATATTTTGGTTTCGCCATGTACCGTCACATACTATACTAACAATGCCGTATATACAACAGGCCGTGGTCAAAAGCTGACCGCTGGTCAGCCTGTGACCACGGCCAGTGCAACCTGGTCTAAACGTCAGGCAATTCAGAGGTATGTATGTAATACCTTTTCGTGATCGCGTTAATTCCCGTTTAAATACATACTCGTAATTATACTATTAAGATTTCTGTTACGCTCCCGTAAAGTGTAAGTTTCAGCAACCGTACTTGGTCTTAATTTTTATTCGTACTGTTGTTTCTTTGACATCGATCGCATATTTACTTATGGTGGCAGGTTAATAAAATAAAATTTGGAATACTTAAAATGTATGTATAGAAGTGCAGAAAGCTAGAATTTTTCAATAATATGTTTTATTAATTAAAAAAATTACGTGAAAACGGCTACATCAAGCTACACGCCAGTAAGTATATATATAATAATATATGTTACCTGTCATGGTATGTAAGTCTATAAAATGACAGTTCAAGTTATACTGGTCATAAAATGACCCTACAACCAGGCTATCTCCAGTATTAATAAAGCTGTGACTACAAACAACAATTGCATCAAAATATTCAACAGTTAACAAAATGTTTACTGCATTATAACTAAGCTTGAACAACAAAAAAACTGTTACCTTATACAGTAGTCAGATTTCTATGCAATCCGAGGAAGCGATGCTCTAATTGGTCCACAAATTAACTCTCAACTGACAAATATAAATAACGGACACGCGTATTTCGCACCCAGGACAAGACATTGTGGATGGGCGGTGGAATACGTCCGGTACGCAAGCGTCATGCACTAAACGCCTGGAGTATGCGACTAGCACGCATTCGATACGCGAAAAGCACGCATTCGGCACGCAAAGAGCACGCGACGGGAACGCGACGACAGTACGAGGTGCTAACGATTTATCGCTGCTAAATTGTTTTGAAAAGGTGAGCGTTACATTATTTGGATCTGGATCAAGTTGAAATACGACGAATTCTGTGTTACTGGTATTGGATTTATTGTGCACTAAAATAGTTTTAGTTTCATT
The DNA here is from genome assembly GCA_949752705.1 of Callimorpha dominula. NCBI lineage: Eukaryota > Metazoa > Arthropoda > Insecta > Lepidoptera > Erebidae > Callimorpha > Callimorpha dominula. The sequence goes on along the minus strand of OX456999.1, from coordinate 1,024,723 downwards.
AGATTTATAAGTTTATCAATTTAGTGTTTTAGAGGTAAGTGTGTATGTTTCTCCAATTAGCTAGACTAATTTATTATACTGATACAGTTTATGCAGTTTCAAAATATAACTCCGTGTGTTATTGCTTAAATATTTATCATTTTCTTCATTAGATTTACTACTACAAGACTATTGTCAACACGTGAGTATATTAAAGTATATTTCCAGTACTTTATAGTCGATTAATAAGCCACTAGCAGCGCCCCGCGGTTTCACCCGCGTGTCCCTATCCCGTGGGAATATCGGGATAAAAAATAGCTTATATGTTAATCCAGGTCTCCAGTTATCTACATACCAAGTTTCATTGCAATCGGTTTATTAGTTTTGGCGTGAAAGAGTAACAAATATCCATCCATCCATCCAAACCTTCACATTTATAATATTAGTGGGATTACATTTTTACTGAAAGATTATCTATCTAATGACGACGGTCCTCCACTACCTACTTTGCCAAACTGAAACCTTTAACCGTTATTTGAAACACACTATCAATGTTAAAAGAAAAAAACATTTTTAACCGCTGCTGTCAAAATTAATCTTTAAGAGTTGGTTCTAAATTAGGAGTCACAGATTCTAATTGAATAGTGGAAATTATCTCTTAAAAGACATTTATACCTATATAAAATAATAATAAAGCCTACGAGTTACATTGCCTTCTCCTTAACTAGAAATTGGTCGTGCTTTCTAAGAATTCAGGTTTGGTGCACATACGTTCCAAACTTCTAAATGTGGATATAAAAACAATGGTATTTCTGTACATTAATGTATATTGAATGACTTCCAACTATTTAAAAGCACAACATTCAAACATTCGCACGTTCTTACATTCATACATTCACATTATAATCCGTACTCCGTACAGCTGCGAGACATTATTTTAAAATAATATTGTTTACTCTCCGAGGAACGTTTCTCACGTATGCCTGGCCGTTTATATTGCCGTGTTTGAGCGTGTTTGTGTACCTTTATAAAACGTAAATATATCCAGTTAAAATTAATAATTTATAATTAAAATAAACGCAGGAGGTTCAGATGAATTTGTAGCGTATGTATGTGTCTTGAAACGCAGTCACACCGTACCAGTAACCTATACCACTACTACCTAACCATTGCTGAGATGAAAACTCACAATAGCTTACTTTGTTAAACTAGAGGCCTACAAGAGAAAACGGTCACCGTTAAGACATAGGTGCTATACCGTATCCTTAGCACATAACTTAGGAGGTGTGTTGCCTGAAGCTGCAACCAAAATGGGAACTTAACCTAAATATTACTACGTCTTTTAGACTTCACCTTTGGTCTCGACGGATTTAATCGGTTCGAGTTTAAGACTGGCCACAGTTTAATAACGTAATGTCAGCCAATCGCGGAGCGATCTGAAGAAGCCTTTAATTTTTGATCTCTCTGGAACGTCTAGGCAGGGACTGGTAGCTTAGGATAAAGACAATATGAACGGCCATGTTCAAATTAAACAGGGATCCCCGGTGGGTCTATGAAAAGAGTCTTGTTTATGTCAAATATGTGTATAATAATTTAAACGAGTCCGTTATTATAAGAATTAGGAACACGAATTTGTTACGACAATTTCAAAAGATCAATCATAACCAAAAGATCAAATGGATCGGTGGTACACGGTGATTAAAGTTGTCCGAGATAGAATATTAATACTTGATAACACAATTAATTTGAAACTCCTTGAGGGCGCGGTCACACTGCAAGAGAGTAAATGCTGCACTAGGGAAATATTTCTACGTCATCCCATCGTGAGGAACTTTTTAAATCTACACTTAATAAACATAAATGACAACCAGGATCGGAACAATTGTGATTAACATTCATGTTGAATGTGAGATTACCAGTTTAACACAATGCCTATTTTGATAAAAAAAATATTTAGCACAACACAACTCGATACATGGAATGTAGTTTTATGGCAATTTATTCATATGGAACCATTTCTTTTGGCCGCCGATAATTACTTGAGGTTTAAGTTTATTTATCAATTTTCAGATTCGTTTTCAACCAGGTTAATTGATGTTATTTTAAAATTAAAACTTAACAAAAATTCATTGTAATTCGAATAATATTTTTAGGGGTCGGTAGAAAAAACAGTAGCAAAAATTTGAGTAATAAGTTTATAACTCACAATTGTACTTAATTTACTTGAAATATACCAACAAAAAGGCAGTTATTGAGAACAACCGTTCCTTGCTTACACTGAAGCCATACCCAAAAACTCGTAAAATTTTCAATTTGCTCGCTAAAGTTTTACCTGATAAACGTGAAGTTAGGTGCGTTAAAAGGAAAAGTATTTTGCAGATAAGACGAAGCGGTCCGTGTAATTATACCGCTGCGTGCCAGTAGGGGGCGCTGGCATCCCTAATACTTGTAATTTACTTACTGGGAATTACCGTATCTGGTGATCTGAGAATTAAATGTACAACAGAGTACAGCTTGTCTAAATTGGCCACTACACTTCGTGGCTAGCGACAGAATTTGATTACCAAGACGATAGAAAACAGGACGGTAGATACTGTTGTTTATCATTACACAGTAAATCGTCTCACTCTCCCATTACCTAAGCCCAAAATAATGTACTGCAGAACGGTATTGCAGATTTCTGAACGAGTCGAATAACCTGACTGGCATAGTATCCATACCCTACCTAAGGGCTTCCTTCAATAATTACTGGCATAATGTTGCTTCTAGCGACTATTAGTGCCACCATGTTAGAAGATAGGGTTGCTAATGCTATGGTGACACTGCTTGTTTAGCAAGCCGTTACAAGAACCGCCAAATTGATTATCATATTATAAGTTTCATATGTATCTTTTTAAAATAAAAATATATGTAGAGATCTTGAAATATTTTATTCACTCTTTACTCTTTATTGATTAATCACTACATCGCTTATAGCTAAAAAACTGTAAAGGTACATAAACTATATACCTTCTGAGGTTGCTACGACAGAATATTATTGTCGTAGCACAAAAAGTCGTCTGTCGGCTACGAGACATTGTCTTAAGTAGGTGATGATAGGCGCTATTGAAACACACCATTAACTCATTCTCAAAACAACACCTCTTCATAACTCATAATTTTTTTATATAAAAATTCATACTATTAAAATATTTCTGATTTTATAAATATGCAATCGATATGCACACAAGTTCATAATTAATAAAATTATAAAATACAACTGCCCTGCCAACATTCGAATTACGGCGCCATACCGCCGAAATATTCTGTTTTATAAAAAAAATTATAGCCAGTGTCACTTGGGATGATGTAAGGATACCCCATACATCTATCCATCCATCTATCCCCATCCCCATAAATAAAGGTCATTAACGAGTTAATGACCTATATTTAAATAAAATTTATTTCATTATTTCATTCTATGCAAAGATTTAATATATATACGAATTCGCACACTTGCGTGTATTCTCTGTGTATCTTTAAGAATGTTTAAAGAAGAAAGGCATTATTTATTTAGTATTTTGGGTATTGTTTGATCCCGCAGCCACGATCGTATGTCCGACGCCTGAACTAATACGGTACTGCCATTTTAATTTTTTACCCTCAATAATCATCAAATCGTCTTAAGTCGTTTTATTACAATATCCGGGATCTACCTTATTGTAATTTGCTTGATCGTTGCAAACAGAATGAGTATTTTATGTGGCAGTCAAAGTAGGATGGTTCTTCATGTAATTTGATGTACTGCTCGTGTTCAGGAAATTGGTAATTAGATTTATATTTAGTACGGTTATTGGTACGACAAAAATAACAACTAAAACATATTTAATTGCAACAGAAATAATCGTGTTATTTTAGAATCGCCACCTTCCAATTAGGGTGAGTTCGCAGTGCGCGTAAAAACATCGGGTGTACAGTCACAAACACAAATAAAGACGTTAAATTTAGAGGCGTGTGGTTCGAGCACCTGGTGCCGACGGCACGTGCCACTTTTGGGCTTCATTGTACAGGGTGGATTATTATAGAGCTGGTTGCAACTATAAAATATGATGCGTGTTCGAAGTTAATTGCATTAAATCTATTTGTCGCCAAAGTAGTAACAGGCTGAAATACATTATTTCATATTTTTGCTCAATAAAACAATGCCTTATTTAATTAGATACACTTTTAGCTTGTTATCAATATATTGAAAAAGAGTGTCCTTGGAGTTTCTTGCCTGTTCTTCTCCATAGGATCTACGTATTGGAACAGGCAACTAGCTTCACGACTGATTTAATCTGACTGACTCCTACTCCTGACAATTAAAAAATACCTATTATTGGTTTAATTGAAATAAATGATTTTGATTTTGATATAAATATGAGTATATTTTTATAGAACAACAAATACGAGTACTTGTGACGTACGAGTTTGCCTGAATGATAATGCAATATGAACCTTGTATTACAATTTGTATTTAGAGTACCTACTCTAAAAACAAATTGTAGTGCAAATACATAAGGTCTGTGTGATGTACCTACATCACACAGACCTTTTCAGCCCAATTTCATAAACTGGTAAAATATAATAACTAATAATAATAATAACTCCACACATCTCACACACGGCCGTCTGATCCCAAACCAGGCAAAGCCTGTACTATGGTAACCAGACTGCTGATAAACATACTTATATATTTCTAAATACATACATATTATAGATAAATTACACCCAGACACAGAACAAATTATCGTGCTCATCACACAATTATTTGTCCTGGGTGGGAATCGAACCCACGACCTCTGGCTTAGTAGTCAGAGTCACTAACCACTAGACCAACAGGCCAGTCAGAATTTTAATTCATCTTTAAGTATTCTGCAAATATTAGGAAGTGGTATTATCAACTTTGCATGTGTCTGTCGATACTCTAAATACCACCAGTGTATTTATTCCGGTACTTTTACCGGGAACGGGTCGCCGGCTAACTTCTTTCAAAGTCCTACGTACAGATGTTATTATTTGCACGACCAATTGGCTATTGTTTTCTTTCCGACTGTACTTTTATTTGTCATGGAATAAATTTTTAAAATAAATTTTTAATTATTTGCTTTGGTTTGGGTAAAAAATTTCAAATTTAATGGAACACCGCATCTGCTTGAGTACTTTTGAAGGAACAATAATTGGTTGGAGCCAAATAATGCATCAAATTGTTTAAGATTGACAAGCTTTCATGTAAATGTTTTGACTAGATTGTTAAAAAATACCATAACTTTTATACACAGATTTTATTTAAACATATATTTTTAATATACAATTTGGCTTAACCGCAATATTATTTCTTTATCATTGAAAAGAAAAATGAAAAAGAAGTACTAATTGACCATGATTTTCTGTAAATACTTTATTTTGGAGCACGATAGATTGGGGACAAATTTAAACCCGTCCTATTGCCTGAACTATGAAATCCACTTTCATAACTGGAAGCAAACTCTGAACCATCAACCATTATAAATTTACAGGATATGTTCGTATGTAATGTAATTAATACACCTAATTAATTTTCTGCTACTGCCATAGGTGTGACACTGCCGTGAACGCACTTTATTTGAACACAGTATAGTTAAAGAGCAGTTTATTACCCAATATAAATATTGTAATTTAATGACGTGTGTCCGTAGTTTACTAGTTTACCTTTTAAAATATCAACCGCAATCATCATAAACATGAAGCTTAATAACTAAAAAGCAATTTGATAATAGTTCGGGGTAAAAGTCATTTCGAATTTTGTATGTATAAAATTGAAGAAAAATCTCTTCAGTTGTACTATTTGTATCTGGCTGCTTTTAATATCAATAAAAACTAAAAAACACTTTCCCGCCATTATTAAATTGTTTTTCTGTCCACCAAAATGAGTGAATCTATCGAAGAAATTCGATACTTTTGAAGGTTTATTTAAAAATAAAGGGAAAAATTCAACTCAAGCTGCGAAAAAAAATTGTGACGTTTATGGACCTAATGCAGTGTTAATTAAGAGTAACACAAAACTGGTTCAAGCTTTTTCAGTCGATGCCATTTTTGAATGAGTAGAACAAGATCGACATATTAGTAGTAACGACATAGCCGAGGAACTGTGTGGATCACCTACGACAAGAACGTGCTAAACAGATCATGGTCAAAGGGTAGTCAAGCTCCACAGACTGTAGCGAAACCCGGATTAACACGCAGTAAGGTGACGGTGTGTGTATGGTGGGATTGGAAGGACATGGTTCATTATGAGCTTTTACCGCCAGGCAAAACCATCGATTCGGATCTCTACTGACAACAACTAATGAGACTCAAGCAAGAAATTAAGAAAAAATGGCGGGACGGTCTTTCATCATGATAACGCCAGATCACACACCTGCACCCTCAGATTTTCACCTGTTTCGTCTCTTTAGAATTCTTAGGTTAACATCCTACAAAACTTACAATTATCCCAAGATTTCTACAGCAATGGGATTATGTCACTACCTACAAGATGGCAACAAGTTATCGAACAAAATGGTATATAATATATATTATTATTAAATGTAATTATGTATCTTGAGTTTGTATATAAAATACGAAGAAAATTTTTCCCCGACCTTATACTATAATAGTTATTACGTTCTCATAAATGGTAACCTACTGACAACAATGTCGGACTGTACTGTTTTATTTATACATACTTCAATTTAGGTCGAAGACTAAGTAAAGAGTCACGTATCGTAGCATGTAAATAACTTTGTTCTGTAGAGGTTCTAAATGACCAATATGGCGGCACTTTTAGTATGTTTAAATAAACTAGAGATCACCTGGTGGTCATACGATTTTGACCATAATTCATTAAGTTTTAACTATTATGCTTTACATCGTTAAGCAGTTTAACTTGAACTGTCATTTTATAGACTATATATAACATTTATTCATTTGTTTTTTTTTTTGTATTTTGCACTTTTTCTTTAATACTAATTTTAAATGTTCCAAATTTAAAATTTTTAAGTGCGTGAAATTTGCTTCAAATGCGTAGAACTAAATCTCTGATTTTCTTAATGAGAGGTACGGGTGTTTTGTCCCTCCAACACAAAAGGAGGATCCTCCGACCAGGTGAGGTGATCATGCCTGACGGACCGCGGCCTAACAGTTGGAGTTAGGAAGTTATATATCGCACTGCTATTACGAGACTGTACCAACTCAAAATAGGGTAAATTTGAGATAATTCATTTTTCATACGTAAATATCAATTCCCTACTCGTCAATAAATATAAAATAATAATAACACATTGTAATAAGCCAAATTTTTCAACAAAACAACTAAAATAATTCATTTTATTTTATTTGTTCAGATATTAGAGTATTAACTCAAAAATTGGAAATAACTTGATAACCTGCAATTATTTAAATAATTCAATAATACAGAAATCCCTTAATTTTATCAATAATCCATATACAGTGTTCACTTTTTATAATATTTAACAGGAAGCGACTAATCAGTTTTCTGTCGTTTCTAAAAAAAGCTACATTTTGAGTTGATACACTCTTGTAATAGCAGTGCGATATATACTAGTCGACGCGAGAACTTTTATTGCGCGATGCAGGATCAGTAGTTACTCCGTAATTCAATAGCGATAAGTATCTCCCGTACTTTAGCATTCGATTTCACCACCGTTTGGTAATGAGAGTAAGTAAACGTATGCATTGCTCCATTGCACCATGACCAGTGGAAGTTCATCTAAGTTTTCTTGTGTGTTTAAGTTTACAGTAAAATTTACTTTACGTAGGTATATTATCAGGCCTTCGTCGCACCAGTTGACGGCAATAGGCTTATGATCATAATACTATTAACACTGTATGTTGCATTACATTGTTATATCAACTTTAAGATTGATACAATATTGTAAATGCAATTCTTTTAGGTATTAATAACTGCAAGAAAGTAGTGGTAAGTTGTTATTGGTTGATTACTTTTCGCTGCCTCTTGCCTTCTTTACCTGGCATTAAATCTTAGATGAAATCATTTTGTTGTGTAGCTATTGTTGTTGTATACGCAGTGTGTTGTAAAAGCTTTTTTTTTATTTATATTATAGGGGGCAAACGAGCAGACGGGTCACCTGATGGTAAGTGACTACCGTCGCCCATGGACACCTGCATCTCAAAAGTCACAAGTGCGTTGCCGGCCTTTGAGAAAGGAGTAAAGTAAAACAAAATAACAATAATAACTTGACAGACCTTACACAGGGCTGTCTGATGCCAAACTAGGCAGAGCCCGTACTATGGTAACCAGACTGCTGATAAACATACTTATATATTACTAAATACATACATATTCTATCTACATACATACTAATCTTTATTGTATAGGTCGGGGAAAAAGTTTCTTTGTATTTTATATACAAATTCAAGAATTTATTTTTTCAAAGTTTCATTTAATCTTATTTAATTATAATGTACTAGCAGCGCCTCGTAAGTCCCGCTCGGGTTGGGATAAAAAGTAGCCTATGCGTTAATACAGGTCTCCAGCCATCTACATACCAAGTTTCATCGCAATCGGTCCAGTAGTTTTTGTGTGAAAACATTACAAACATACACACAAACGTTTCCTCTTTATAATATTAGTTTAGATGAATTACACCCAGATAGAAAACAAATGATGATGCTGATCACACAAATATTTGTCCTGGGTGGGAATCGACCCCACGACCTCTGGCTCAACAGTCAATACATAAATGCTTTATTTTATATTAAACATATTTTTAGTAAACACATCTGTATTATTTAGACTAACACTTATATTAAAAAAACATTAAGTCATTGACACTTAAAGTTAAATAATGTCATAACCTGACTTTAAATAGAAAAAAGTCCGTAGGTACTTACTAGTGGTAAACTAATAATAACTATAATTATTTATGTCTGTTTTACTTATTTGGTGTACTTTTAAGTGGGACAGAAATGAAATTATGACGCTAGGGAAAATTATAGTTCTGTCTAACCTGGAGTACCTACCTACATGTTCTACATAGATCTATTACGATAAGAAAATACTTGCAAATTGTTAAAATAGGTATTTTCAGATTCTTGATTTTGAATGTTTTGCTAGTAATCCACTACACTGTTTTATTCCACTTCGCCAATTTCCAGTTAGAAATAAATTTTACGATGCAAAATATTAATTATGACGTTTATGTTGATTATTTCAGTATCTTCAGTCTTTAGGTGTAATAAAGTCATTGGTACGTAACTGTCTGTGATTAACAACTCCATGATTTTAGTGTTCTGCGTAGAATGTGGCGTCTTCTGTAATAATTTTGGCTTTTAATGTTTTTAAGGAAATGACGTTGACTACCTCGTTAGTCAATTGAATTTTATTTACGGTTCTAAGAATTAACAAACAATATATTATATTTTTTCTTGTGTAAAACTTTAAGAACATTTATTATAGAAAAATCACCGTCTAAATATTTACTAATGATGTATTTTTATGCAGTTGTTTGATAATTTAATTTAAAACCTTACCTCATTCCGCCTTTACTCTTTTGTAAGTAGATGCTCCCATTGCTCCCTTCTATGTTAGTTTCCTTAAATGTTCATTGATCAAGCTGATGATTTAGACACTCAAATGGTATTGAAAAAGTATTTGTTGAAATCACTATACAGTAGTACAGAGGTTTCAACAAATAAGTTTTGACTGATTTGATCACTTTCGTTTGAATCTAAACTTCAGAATCATCTGTTCATGTACACAAAATTTAAATAAATCTTCAATAATTTTTGTTTTATTATATTATATGTGTCATATGAAAATATATTACTCAGAAGTTCAAAGAGAAAGAAAATGAAGCTAATCTCTCGTAGAGCAAGGTTATTTACCCATTTTGGTTGCCAAGTTTGATTAGTATAGGTTTGACGCTTGAGTAGATTCATCTTTGTCTGCAATGCCAAGTAACTTTTTGGTATGCATACGGCTAAAAGTAGCAACCATCCAGTTCACTTCCCATATGAAGTACACGAATACTGTAAATCACAAGAACTACACGTAAATACGTGATCCTCATTATTCTTTGAAGACATAAAACTACAAAGTTGAGTATATGACCAACTAAACAGTGCTCTACTGTGTTATCTACTAGAGTTTGTTCTAAGAAATAATATTTCTTGATCTATCTAAAAATTTAAGGGGATATATACCATGACTAGGCAAGGCACGCAAGGCGGTGTTCTCTCACCCCTCCTGTGGAACATTGTGGTCAATGAGCTTATTACTCATCTCAATGACCACAAGTTCCTCACAGTGGGCTATGCAGACGACCTGACCATCCTCATCAGCGGCCCCTTTGAGAGTGTGGTATGCGACCGAATGAGGTCCGCTTTGAAGGTCGTTGAACAGTGGTGTGAGAAACACGACTTAACAGTGAACCCGACAAAGACAGAGTTGATTATGTTCACAAATAAACGTAGTTTAGGAGAGCTAAGACTACCTAAACTTTTTGACACCCGTCTAGCCCTTACCAAGGAGGTCAAGTATCTAGGAGTGATACTGGACAGTAAACTCCTATGGAACAGGCACCTGGACACAAAACTGAACAAAGCCAGCATTATTTTCTACCAATGCAAGCGACTCCTCGGCAAAAGCTGGGGCTTATCACCAAAAATCACACTATGGCTATACAAAACGGTCATACGGCCAATCATCACGTACGGTGCTATTGCCTGGTGGCAGAGAACAGAGCTAAGTACAGTCAGAAATAAACTGCAGCAGTTCCAGAGACTCGCATGTGCTGCCGTCACTGGCTGCATGCGCACAACACCCACAGCTGCCCTTGAAGTGGCTCTGGATCTAGCACCACTAGATCTATATATACAACAGGAAGCAGCTGTGGCAGCCATCAGAATCAAGCACCTGGGTCTGTGGTGCAACCTAGAGGGTCCCCATTCCAAACTATGGAATCAATTAGTGGAATATCAACCACTAATAGCTGCCCCATGCGATAGGATCCCCAGACAACACATCTTCGGAAGGAGGTACCAAATACAACTATCTGAAAACGACAGAGATCAATCTGGCATAAACGAAGTCCGGATATACACGGACGGTTCCAAGATGGGGACAGGGACTGGAGCCGGAGTTTTCTCACAAGACCTGAATATAACAATATCACTGGCGCTGGGCCAACACAGCTCCATATTTCAATGTGAGTGCGTTGCAATAACCTACGCCGCTACCGCGGTCATGTCAAGAGGTATAAAGGAGTACAACATCCGTATACTGTCAGACAGTATGGCCGTCCTAAAGGCCCTGGAGGGCAACACCATGAACTCCGGTCTCATTTACGAATGCCACCAGACCCTGGAACGTCTAGCTTCTGCCAATGGGCTAATTCTTCAATGGATCAAGGGGCATAGTGATTCACTTGGGAACGACGCCGCCGATGAGCTGGCAAGGAAGGGATCTGTAACGTCAGTGGCAGGTCCAACTGTACTGCTGCCACTTCCCTTTATTCAACTTCGCTCATGGGTAAGGCAACGGACCCGTGAAGCGCACAACGGCCGTTGGGCCGACACACCCGGCTGTAGGCAGTCTAAACTGGTGCTGACGGAGGTCTCACCACGTTTAACGTGCAGACTGCTCAGTCTCAACCGATTTGACATCAGAATAGTAGTAGGAACCATTACGGGCCACTTGGCCCTAAACCGACACCTATTCACTATCAACGCGGCAAGCAGTCCTCTATGTAGAGGCTGTCTCAACGCGGAGGAAACGGCCGCCCACGTGGTCCTGGAATGCGATGGAGTGGCCACACAACGGGCAAGTATCCTTGCGGGAGCGAGGTCGCTCCTAGAAGCCTGTGAACGCCCCAGGAGGCTTCTGTGCTTCTGGAAGGAGCTAGGCTGGCTCAACTAGTCAGCCTGTCTGAACGCATAATGGACCGCATATGAGTCTAGATGCGGAAACAGAGCCCTACACCAATACCAATACCAATACCATGACTAGGATATTGCATAATTCTGGAACTTCTTGGTTAACTGACCGTCGGAAGTCGAGTTTACTGAATTTGCAAAAGTCGACAGTAGACGATGTGATTTATAAGTCTTCACCCATGCTTGAAATTAAACTCTAACAAATTAATTAGTTGAAATGGAATGGAAAATAAAATCGAGCATGACACTCGGTGAGGTTAGAATAAAGTTAAACTGTATTTCAACCTGCAACGAATTTAATAAGAAGTTTTCATAAAATTGTGGTTTAAGGCTCTCTACTCAATATTCTACTACAGTGCTAAAATGTACGAAAAGTATAATGTCCCTGTTAAAAAGGAAAAATTAAAAACAGTCTTAATTTATTCAGACAATAGAAGTCTATAACTACATTTAACAACTCAACAACTCAAGACAAAGAGTGGCTTACTTCGCTAATACTTGTTTAATGTTTCAGAAGAACTAAGAACTAAAGACGTAAGACTAGTCTGGTAAAGAACGAAGGATTATACATAGTTCATCGAATCATTTCATTCAGTTATAGTGGCCACCTAAGTCAACCGATCATATATGAAATACACGCATCGGCTTATAGACTATCACGGTACGGTTAGCTAGGGCTGGCAGGGAGCCAAGTGCACGGCTATACGTTACTGGTCGCAGGTAACTCTCGTCGTGCTTCGTTTACATTAGAGAGTAAAGTGGAATCGTTTATTAATTTTATTAGATCTTTCAATTAAGTTTTGATTGTGGATGTCTTCAGGAGAGCGCTTAGGTTTAGCAGAAGGCATCCTACATAATACAGCTGATGTAAAGGAATGGGCGTGATATTCTTCTCACATAATGGTTATATACTAATAAGCGTGAGAACTTATACCTATTGATGCATAATATAATCAATATTTACGAACGTTAGTGTGGCGTATTTTAGCTAGATGGTTTTCATTACCTCATTTTGATTGTTTTGTCTTTTGAGCATGTCTATATATCTGCATTTCATTGTGTATATGTATGTATGTATGAGTGTATGTGTATGCATGCATGTGTGTATGTATATTTATGTGTATATTATATATTACTTTTACTTTTGGTCAATCTAAATCGACAGTTCTCTTTAGAGTACCTATATGTGGAGACTTGTAATTAGCAATATGATTATTTAATTCTAATGATACAACATTGTTATATGTCTGTAAGTCTCTCTAAGAATAAATAAATAAATAAATTATTTACGCTGTATAGAGATGACGCAATACTGAAAATGACTGTTAGACTATAGTAAAAAACATTCTCAAATTATTACAGGTGCTCTGACTTCTATCCTATACGTGAATTTTATGTGAATGCTAAGTATTGTAAAATAGAATCTGCATTTATCTAAAAGCTAGGAATTTTTCTTATAAATTTATGTATTAGTAGGGATAGGCCCACGCAACACTTGATCTATAACAGTTTTTTTAGTTCTAAAACAAATCCCCCAAACCCCCTGGACTGTATTGGTTTTATTTTGAACTTAGTTGAGGTACTTGGTCATAACACCGTTTTTTTACATTTAAGTAATGTTAAAAACCGCTTATATGATTGGCATTGATCAAAATAAAAACATATGCCAGGGTTTAGTAGGATCCAGCTCTGATATTTTTTTTATTTAGGTCCAATTTTCAGAATTCAGGATTTGCCAGTCATTTGCCTTCTCACATGCTCTATGAATCCAAACCCCACTGATCTGTGGTACGCGATAAAACGCAGGTATTTACGGTCGGCGTGCGCTCTATTGTTTCAATATCGATCTGCTTATCCGCCTCTGCGTGATAATTACGCACTTTTGGTACACTGCGCTGTGTAGCTCCACCTGATTAATCTGATAGAAGTCAATTTGATCTTGTTGATAACGTGAGACCATAATATGACAAAAATCTTTAAACTTGCAGTTGCAGTTATCTTTATGTTTTTGAAAGATTAAAATATATGCAGTAACCGCGTTGAAACACGAATGCCATGGTTAAAAAACGCTAATCCTCATTTTCGTAATTATCCATAAGTTATTTCGTGCAGTATTATATTACTACACAAGTTAATAACGTTTCTATAAATATAAATACTAAGAAATTAACAAAAAATAAAAAGATAATCGAATATATTTTCTATACAAATTTAAGAATAAAATCTCTAGCATAGAATAATTGGGGCAAATCTGGAGGAAAAGGTAACATTTTTATATTAGCACAAGCTTCAGACGAAAGTAAATAATAATTTAAAATGATGTTAACTTAGTCGTTACAATAACATTGTAAAAACTCCGAAAAATAATAAGAGTCTATATATGGTAAACTAGCAACCCGCTCCGCATGAAAATTCGTTCAGTAGTTTTTGAGTTTATCGCGGACAGACAGACAGACAGACCTTGTTTTATAATATGTAGTGATGATACCTAGTACATCTGGTAGAACTGTCCGATGAGTTTATATTGTTCTTTTTTGTGTACATGCTTTCACTCTCGTTCTTTCGTAAGGCAATCAACTTTGAAAAATAGGCAATGTATTTTTCCATGCTTCATTGTTCCGTTCTTTTTAAATGAGAAAAGATACTCTAATCATAAACACTTCATATGTGTACATTTCAAATATCTACCGTAGTCGCTCTTCCCTTAGTTTTTGTTACATTTTCAATTATTATTTAGGTACAAGCAAACTTTCACCATCCAAAACACAAACAAATAGTCCATAACTAACAAAAACTAAAATGACTCATATATCATAATAGTTCTGCTAACAACAGTGAGTCATATACACTTTGCCATTAATTCCCTCACCGTGGTATAAATCTAATCAGCATAAATTCAGCGCGGCCAGCACCGGCGCAGGAGAGGACGACAGATGCCGTGTAATTGTTCCTGTGACAATTTTTTGTGAACACCCCCTAATGTGTGATCGAATCTGTTTAAAATTGTTAGGCAAGGGGAGAGATGGATTCTCTATTCAAGTTTATTGCTTAGTTTATGTCAGTTTTTAAATATAAGAGACATAATTATACGTACACATATTAAATGATTTTCAGAAGTAGGTGATAACCGTCGTACCAGGCAAGCTCCACCGTAGGAACTTAAAATGTTGAAAGTTGGTTTTAATAACGCTCGCCATTTGGTTTAATAGTGGGAAAACAGTAAGCCGTCGTTCAAACTACCTGGCTGAGAACGGCCTCCGTCTTACAGAAGAACTGAAGTCTTCCGTAAGGTTAACCAGATTTGTTATCAGGTTGTTATTGGATTATCAGAGCCTAATTCAGAAATAGGCTTGGGTATTTATAGGTACATTTTTTTATTCATTTATGTACACTTCCTGCAGATACATTGCATGAGGCGGACGTAATGCCGTAAGCATTTTATATCAGTCAACCTTTGGATGATAGAGAGTTGTACGTGGCAGGTGTATAATAGAAAGAAAAAGAATTGTAAGTTTAAAAGAAGAACAATGTGTTCTAATCTCAGTAGAAAGACCGTCGCCATAGTTGTCTTGCAGCATCCCCACAACAAACGCAGGGGAGCGGTGTACTCAGGTGTCGAATCGCGACCGTGCCGAGTATGTGAGCACTGGCCCTTCTGCTCTACGTACGACAAACTACAGTGCACAATTGCAAACTTTGAAAAGAAGACAAGCCGATTATTCATTAACACACAAATATACTATATTAATTGGGAAAATAACTTCTGCCAGTAGAGGATATCAGACTGTCATATCGCGACAGAGTACGATGTCAAACGGATTAAACTCCTACCACGAGCAAGAGTCTTAATGGGTCCATAGTAAGCTTTATATTTTCATTTTTTTTACAAGTAGATCGGGTACAGCATTTTCCCTGTCATCGAAATCTTAAACCCGTGTGTTTCTGTGCCTTTAAAGTAAGTTGTACATTAATTTTACAGGGGCGATATGAGGGTTTTTGAGGCTCCATGGGAGGCTCTGTATTTTCAACGGTAAAACTATCAAAACTATTTGCACTACCTGACATAAGAAAGCAGGCCTACTTAGAAGTAGGTCGGACAGTATTTCGAGAAGGTCGTGTATTTCTTTTTCACGAAGGTAAAACAATAATAATTTTTACAGTATTCTTCGGTTTTTAGTTTAGTTTTTTTTTTTAATGGGCCAGGAACACGCGAGGAGACTTTACAATTCCTTAGATCATGTTGCACTCTAATCATCCAAACGATGTATGAAGAAATGAGGGTGGTATTGCAATGGGGTAGTTTTATCCCCTGCACCGAAACTCTTTGATGTGGCCGCCGTGACCGTGAAAATTTGACGTCGATTCATTTCAGACGTATTACCGGATTTGTAATTGCATTTAAATTAAGGTCTTTGTGTGTATCTACTGACTTTTTTGATGTACAAATGTATACGCAAATTGTATTTTAGTTAGTAGATCTTAATTATACACTCTCAAACCGAAAGTTACAGTTATACATACATATATCGCGATTGTAGATTGGCTTCTAGATTCTTCGCACACAATTTTAACTGACGACGTTTCAGCGGTTAATTTGTATTGGACAGAGTAGTCAATGAGAAAGGTACATAGGTTAACTTAACGTGGACTGGTAGAGAACACCATGGGCATTACGCCTGTGTTACGTTTTGTGCAAGAAGCTTCAAATAAATTAATAAAAGCTTGCCTGTGGGGACATAAAAAGAAATGCTGGCACATTAATCTTCATGAGATTATCAGGATTTAAGTAATAAACACTGTATCATACAAGTGTGCAGTTGTGCACTGTAGTTGGTTGTCAGTAGACAACGTCACATAAATATCACAGCTTAGACAATTGCAAGTACTTAGCTTTTGGCCTTACATTTCTTTTTTTTGTTAGTCCAGCATGTGTCAAATCAAAAATTTTACTCAAAATTATTTTAATAAAATATTTACCCCCCCCCCCCCCTTCGGTACGTCCATGCAAGTACATATTAAGTCTCAATATTTCATTCCTACATCAAAGAAACACCACCTCGTTACGAATTTCTGTTATCTCTTTTTATTGTTATGGTTCTGGGAAGACGTTCCTAGCCATTGTTCATAAGTGTTCCGGCTGTTTGTGCCTCTGAACGTCATTAGTCAGCCCAATTAGCATAAGGAATGTATTCGCAGTTACCGATTAGTCTTGTACACATTCCTTGAAATGTCTTTTTGGATGTGACTTGCGATTTGTCGAAGCCCGAGCTCTGAGGTTTGATACATTACATACATCTGCCTGGGAGTTAAATTGTAGTTTAAATTCTTAGTTACGTGTGTTTTATTGTACTATAGTTAGCTAGGTTGTAGAGTAAAAATAGAATTAAAAGTTTTTTTACTAGCAATGTAATTTTGTGGTGTTATATTTTAACTCATGTTTATTTCTTCTTGCTCACATACCTAATACAAATATACTCGTAACGCAATGACAAGACTTTTACATTCACTGCGAGATATTTGGCAAGCTTAACAACCGCAAAACAGTTTTTTGTTTGAAAATGTTACTCGTAGTTTTGAATACACACTTTCAGCTATCAAAACGAAACTTAAAAAAATATAAACAAGTAATTTTTGGTAAAAATATATATATATTTTTATTTTCAACATTACTATCATTACAGGCTTACCCTAATATGACAGTGTGGTCCTTAATTACAAAAACATATCACAAACATGGTTACTTTTGTGAACTCATTCAGAGAACAAGTAAAACTGTCAACATTTTCCGCAACTTTATTTAAGGTAACTAGGGTTCTCGTTGGGTTGCTCAACAAATTTGTCCTAACACACGTTACCGCCAGTAGACGCGGCCGCCATCTACGCACCACATAATGGTCGGGAACATATATAACATATAAATTAATAACATATTAGATTAATAATTAATAAATTATGTTTAAGTTAATTTAAGGTTTTACCAAGAATCAGTAATGCCAGTAAACGTAGCAATGCTGTCAGTCTTTGCTTGCTGCGAATTATTTATTTACCAATTATATTAGAGCTTTGCATCTTAAAACACACATTTTGCTACTTACGAAATTTTTCTTTGTAAATATGCTGCGAATGCCAACGCGATATGTGGTGAACGTGATTTTATTAAACTGTTTTTTAAAGTACAACATAATCTGTCTAAAAATCGGCTTTTGTCTCGACAACACAAGACTAAACAATAAAAGAAAATAAATTATCGTTTACCAAAACCAAAAAAAGCACGCTTTGACAGCAAAACAGTAGAACATATTTTTGGAATTTGAAGAGTTTGTTCTATAGCAATATAATATAATGTCAACGAGTTCATTATAATTTAAAAATCTAATAAGGTTAATAGTTACCTTATTAGAAAAATTGTAATTAAGTTACTAACATAATAATTAAAAAAATTGTAAAAAAGCGTGAGGTGTTCAAAATCGAATGAACGTTACAAATAGTTATTTGTTTTTGTCATTTTTATAGTTGTCTTTTTTATATAAAAAAGAACACACAGAATTTGCATTGATTGTACGGCTAGACGTTCACTATGCCACTGTCAAACTCTGACAGGTAAGAGACAAAATAAAAGTAACTACTGATTAACAGATAGCATCACACTCCACAACAGTAATAACGTATGAACATCTGTCGTCAATGGATTCCTTGAAGGCTAATGTACGAAGCACTTGTCACTTGATTAATGAGCCTAATTAGCTCAATTATATCTGTTACTGATGTACAATTGAGATTCGGTTGTGATTTAGTTATCTAGATTTCTGGTTAAGAGAAGAAGCGAAGAGAGAGAGGTACTTAAGGGTAAAACAGGTGATAACTTGAATTTCAATTGTTTAATCTAATAGCCAATTGAAGCAACCATTAAATAAATCGATACTTAGATATTATTGATGGGCCTCTTGGTCTAGTGGTTAGTGACCCTGACTGCTGAGCCAGAGGTGGGGGGTTCGATTTCTATCAGGGACAAATACTTGTGTGATGAGCATGATCATTTAATTTTGTTCTGTGTCTGTTCCTGTATTTGTTGTATGTATACCTAGTATGGCATCAGACGGGCGTGTGTGAGATGTCTCAAGTTATAATCATTATCATTACACATAGAAATATCCAGATCAAATCTAATAGACAATATAACAAATATTTGCATTGAGTTGAAATTAAAACCGCGAGCAAAGACGTGGCAGTGGAATGCACCACGATTTGTTTATATGATATTTCCCAGATTGACTCAAACGAAATATAGCACTCAATAGTGGCCTTTTCCATAAAACTTTTCTTTCCCCATGCTTTAATATCGATAAAAACATCTCCCCTTCAATAAATATTATAAATCATTCTCAATACTGTATGTATATCGCGATTTTATCGGTACCAATAACTGTTTTCGCCAAACGCATCGTTTTTACAACGGCACACCGACAAACTTGTTACTACCATCTAAAAATACACACCCTATACCAATTTCCCCTTTAAATCAATAAGTATAGAGGTTAAATTTCTTTGAGTTTCTAGTGTTTGAATGTTTAAATTAAGTTGGCAACCTTTTGTAATTGTCTAATACCCCAGGAGACGGTGCGTGGCTGTGGTATTAACATTTTAATGTATATAGGTGTAATCAGAACGTAAAGAGCTAATTTATATGCGTCTAGACGAAAGACCGCGAAATGGAAGGTGTCCTTAATTTGTCTTGCAAGGAATTAGATGGTTTTAGAGAGGCCATCAGGACAAATATATACAGTTATAGAATTTAAAGAAAAAAGCTTTAAATAAAAATATATAATCTCAGAGAATTCGGGTAGAAAAATCTCTTAGTAAGTACTCTGCCGCCGGTAAAAAGAAGCACATATAAAAAATGCTATATAAAGAAAAAGGGGACGTAATAGAGTATTGACCCTGTTAGGTTAATTTTTTAGACAAATTTTCAGTAGCTGTACGGAACCTGGAAATATGCATCGTAAACGACAGTATACTTGCTCGGATGTTGCTTCAGGTTGTATTTCTGAACCGGGGGGAGAACTTTCAAGAGGCTGCGCGCCTGGCCACCAGGGGAGTCTCTTTGGTGGCCGGGCGCATTGAGGCGCTGGGCTTACGGGTGGCCCTGGATAAGACGGAGGCCCTTTTATTCCATGGGCCCCGTCGTGGTCCACCCCCTGGCGCCTACATCGAGGTCAACTCGGTCTTCGTACCGGTTCAGGCCCACATGAAGTATCTGGGCCTGATCCTTGACGGAAGGTGGCGCTTCGACGAGCACTTCCGGCAGCTTGGTCCAAAGCTGGTCGGCGCTGCGTCCGCCCTGGGGCGACTTTTGCCCAACTTGGGTGGACCTAGCGTCGCTACGCGACGGCTGTACACGGGGGTTGTCCGGTCAATGGCACTGTACGGTGCACCGGTGTGGGCGGAGGCTCTGACCGCCCAGAATAGGGCGCGCCTCTGGCGCCCTCAGAGGGTTATGGCGGTTAGAGCCATACGCGGTTACCGCACCGTATCGACGGAGGCGGCGTGCGCGTTGGCCGGGACACCCCCGTGGGATTTGGAGGCGGAAGTGCTCGCCGAAGTTTATCGGCGGACGACTGAGTTCCGGGCGGGAAGCGGCAGTCGGCCCCCGCCCGAAGAGGTGCGCGAGTGGCGTGAGGCCGCTCGCCGAGCCACCATGGCTCGTTGGTCGTCCCGGCTGGAGACTCCACGTGCTGGCTTTGCCGCCGTGGAGGCGCTCCAGCCGGTCATCGTCGAGTGGGCAGGGCGGCAGCACGGGACCCTTTCCTTCCGACTGACGCAGGTTCTTTCCGGGCACGGCTGCTTCGGGAAGTACCTGCACTCGGTCGCTAGGAGGGAATTGAGTCCCGCCTGTCACCACTGCGACTGCAGTGAGGACTCGGCTCAGCATACGCTGGCGGTTTGCTCCGCCTGGGCGACGCAGCGTCGGGAACTCACTGCAGTCATCGGAGAGGATCTCTCGCTACCGGCCGTCATACGCTCCATGGCCGGTAGCGAGAGTAGTTTTACCGCGGTCGCATCCTTTTGCGAGGATGTCATCTCGCAGAAGGAGGTGGCGGAGAGGGCCCGGGAGGAGGATCTCCACTCGGACCTAATTCGCCGCCGGCGAACCGGGCGGCGAAGGCGCGCTTTCCAGCGCCTCATGCCGCCCTGAGTGTGGCCGCAGGTGGACTGGAGGGGTTTTTCCTTTCCACCTGCTATCGTGGCTATCCGCGAGGAAGTGACGTCCGCGTGTGCCTGGACGTCACCTAATTAAGAGGTTTTAACCCGAAGGTGGTGCCCGCAGTATGGTACACCGTGTGGTTTTAGTCGGTTCGATTCCGACACACCGCCCCACCGAAACCCCGGTGGGGTGACGGCCCGAGGGGGTTTCCACACGCAAAAAAAAAAAAAAAAATTCAAGCCCTTTTAATCCATTTTTGCATATACCACATAACTACAATAAAACATAACTATTTATTTTTACCTTTCTTAATTCCTATAAAACTATTGCCTTATTCATTCGATTTATTGGCTCCAATAATTTAATGTTGGTTTTGCAGATATTAAATTTAAACTTATTTTGGGCAGTAGAATCCCAGGAAACGGATTGGAAGAGACTGACAGCGGACAGGCAAGAGCAAGAAGTATAAGAGATTAAATCACACCGGTATTTGATTATGTCTGCTGTCTTCTAGCATCTCTTCATGTCGCCGTTGTTTCAAAACAGTAGTAGCCAGCTTAGCTATTTTTAAGTCCGAAGAACTCAAAGTTCGCACCTTACCATAATGTTGTAAGAAAAGAGAGCGGTACCTAAGTGTCTGAATCAGGTGCTTAACTTCCCACGAAAGTTATGAGCATCTGCCGAGAGAAAGGGGTGGCTGCGATGCCCGCAAGCGATTTTTGACAACTCTGACGCTCTAAGTGCGAGTTTCGTTTAATAAATAGTAAGTGATATCGATTACATGAAGCATATACTTAGTATACTTTATCTAGATTTTTTTTTTGTTTAATGTAGGATGAGATTTAGCCTTTGACAGCCCAACCATGGAGATGTTTCAATTTAAAATTAAAAATTTTGACCATGGTAACGAAAACGATATTAAAAATGACTTCTGAATTCTTATGTCGCTTTATATTATATAGCCAGGATATTAAAAAACCAATACATTTGAACATATTTGATTTTTATTACCTATTTTTTTTTATAGAAGTCTGTCCTCTTTTTATACCATATCACTAGAAAGTTGTCTTTTATCATATTTTCAGTGTCAAAATAAAGTTATTTCAAATCACGGAACCTAGAACTTTTATTTATGTATAACAAAGTATATACACCCGAGCATTATTATGTACTTGACTTCACTAATTCTCAAATTGCGTGTGATTTCTTCGTTTATTGGAGAGACTAGACATACGAGTAGATGTACTAAACAAAAAACTCCTCATATTTTAATAACATAACTGAGACACGGTGATAAAAAAAAGAAAGTATCATGATTCATGACCTTTTCACACATCAGTGATTGATTAATCAACTTTTCCAATTTCCTTACAGTTAAGACCTACTTAAATATCTGCAAACACAATGATATCTACACCTATCTATAAAAGACGCCGTCTCCAACAAAAACGTAATGACTTTACAATGACAGATCATCTGTAGGTACAAACCTGTATAAAGGAAAAAAACAAGTCAAAATTAATCTTTTCACAAGGTGATAAAGTTTACAATTGTTTGTAAGTCATTAAGAACTTCGCTACAGAATTGACGTATTAGCAGAAAGTGAGAATATAAAAACAAAATTACTAGCTGCAGCTACGTTGAAGTTATTAACAGGGAATTACGGTATAATTTCGCATGGTTGTGTTGACACGTGGTCTCTTTTGGCCAGTAAGCTCATCAATCAAGCAGGACTTTGATGGAGGTGGTCTGATCTAGTTTGTCGGTGTCTGTTATGTGACCAAACACCTACTAATTGAGGGGACAGGTGTGCATTATAAACAACTTTCACTTTCGTAACTAAGTTTTGAGAAGAACGAGAATTGCGATCGATATATGTACTTCTCTTTTCACTTTTAAGATATTAAATATTTTGTTTTTGAAGGAGGTTTTACACACATTTTAATGGACATAGCAGCGATGGTATTAAAGTGACCATTCAAAGCATTGTATTTTTTATGAATCTTTTATTATATAAAGAACAGTTGAAAAACGAAACCAAAATAGTTTGCACTAATTGCGGTAAATTGAACAGGATTGCCAAAGCTTCACAAGATTTATAATAATTAATAAACAGTGTTACACGCAAGTAAAATGTCTGATTGAAATAGTTTGTACTGAGCTCTGGGCATTGGCATTTAATAGGACTAGCAGTTGCCCACGAATTTAGTGAAATCTATCCCACGGGAACCGTTCATGTTCTTATGATTAAAAGTAGTCTTTGTACTATTTTTTTTTTTTTTTTTTAAAAGACAACTCCCGCATTAGGAATTACTCCTGTGTCGCGGGGGACTTTACAAACATACAAACAACGGACACAAAGAACACCCAGACTCAGATGGGAATCGAAAACACGACCTCTGGTTCAGCAGTCAGGGTCACTAACCACTAGACCAACAGGCCAGTATTCCAGACTATAATCTATTTTTGTGCCAAATTTCATCCAGATCCGTTTAGCTGTTTCAAATGTGAAATCATCAGCCATCTATCCTCACAAACTTTGGCCTTTATAATATAAGTATTGTTGTTAACTACCTTGACGATATAAAAAATTCTAAAACTTCAACTATCATTGCTATATAAAATGATGGGTATATTTATGTTATAATATACCTACAGTCTCCATTTTCAATTTCATAGGAACCAATAAAATGAGACAGGACAAATAAACATGTTTAAGTGTCTATAACATTTTTTTGTACAAGTTTGAACATATTGTACTGAGTTTTTAATTAAGCTATACAAATAAGAGGTAAGTACGTATAGAGAGTGCAGTACACGCGCATCTGTCGATCGGGAGTTGCGCCCGCGGCTATCAACTAGCGGCCTCAACGTAAGAAGGTTTAATTTATGGATGCGGTGCATTTGCGTTTTAAGTTGAAGTATTGTTTTGTTATTTGTAATCAAATTTTGTAGTCATTTGGAATTAAAGAATTTAAATAGTGTACTACTCCTGCAAGCGTCACTGCACAGTTATAAAAAAGAGATATGAGTTGGTACAGAAAATTCCAATCTTGTGCCAAAACTTATGGTACAAAATAAAATGAGATCTGTTAGCTACGATATCTTCTATTACATAATTCTTTAAGGTCTTGTTCAGTAGCACATAAGGTTACAAACACTAATAGTCATTAACATAACTTTCAGCAAGCTTTTCAACAATTACACATTTTTTGTACTTACTTGACAATTCACACATGCTTATTCAATTGACATGATTACCATAATTTAATTGCGTTTATTCTGAGACGTACGTGTAAAGTAAGGCGTTTACCATATTTTTATTGTTCTCAGACAACTTTTTTTTTATTGTATAGGGGGCAAACGACGGGTCACCTGGTGGTAAACGACTACCGCCGCCCATGGGCACCTGCAACTCAAGAGTCACAAGTGCGTTGCCGGCCTTTCAGGTGGGAGTAGGGGAATAGTGGAAGAGGGGAGGGGGGGGGGGGAAGGGTTATGCCCTCCGGAAACCTCACTGACACGGCGAAAAGCAATACAAGCATTGCTTCACTGCCGGTTCTCTGTGAGGCCGTGGTATCACTCCGGTCGAGCCGGCCCATACGTGCCGAAGCATAGCTCTCCCACGACTAATATTATACTGACGAATATTATAAAATGTGAAGGTGATTATGTTTGTTTATTTGTTTGTTGCTTTGTAACGCTTTTACACCTTAACTGATTTATCCGGTCATCCTGACATTTTGCATGCACCGTTTATCCCGACAAAAGTACAGTTCCCGAGGGTAAGATTGATTGACCAACATACCACATCCATACTTTCCTTCATTAGACTCCTCATGTTGAGTGCTCTTCCCCTAGTTTCATTGGTACCCTCAAGTGGCGAGGTGTGCACGTTCACCACCAAATCGATATCGCTTATTGTAATAGCTCCTACAGATTTATTTTTTTATAAATAACAATTGATCACTCTACACATCTCACACACCGCCGTTTGATCTCAAACTAGGTAGCGCCTGTACTATGGTAACCAGACTGCTGATAAACATACTTATATATTTTTAAATACATACATATTATAGACAAATTACACCCAGATTTTCTTGGGTGTCAATTGAACCCACGACTTCTGGCTTAGCAGTCAGGGTCACCAACCACTAGACCAACAGACCAGTCCAAATGTTAATTGTTTGAGTTTTAGCAGCCGTTGGAGAATATACGATTACATTAAAGCCACGGTTTGAGGGAGTCATAGGCGGACTTCCAGTATATTTTCCTCATCGTGTATATTTTCATTATTCTTCTAATTTTAATTTACTTCTTTGATCGCACATTCAAGTAATAAGACAAATGTGCACCACAGATTACCTGTTCTTATACGATATAGTCCATCCTAAGGTTGCCTGTAAGAGATCGACGACTGCGATAAGCCTAGTTTTTTTTTTACGGTATAGGAGGCAAACGAGCAGACGGGTCACCTGATGGTAAATGACTACCGCCGCCCATGGGCACCTGTAGCTCAAGAGTCACAAGTGCCTTTCCGCCCTTTAAGGTGGGAGTAGGGGAAGAGGGGGAGAGGGGGAAAGAGCGGGAAGACGGGAGAGGGGGATTAGAGGGGAGGAGAGGGGGAGAGGAGAAGGACGGGAATAGGGAAGAGGGAAGGGTTAGGGCCTCCGGCAACCTCACTCACGCGGCGAAAAGCAATGCAAGCATTGTTTCACTGCCGTTTTTTTGTGAGGCCGTGGTATCAAGCGGAGTCGAGCCGGCCCATAATTTTCAGAAGAACTATTATTATTATACATTCAAAAGTGATCAATATAATTTATTTGCACTTACGCTGTATAGTTTTCTTTTCTGTGCAATTTTCTTCTTGAACGTTAGAAATATTAGAGCGCATTCCCCATACGTTGTTATTCTGTACATTTTGGAATTGTCTATTAAACGTTTATAGGCAACAGGCATCTAATCTGGGCTCTTTTAAATCATAAACTTTTAATATTTTTTACAAATATAAGTAGCAAGGTTGTGTAAGAATATATATCTTTCGTAACGCAATTATTCAAATTTTTCGCTGAGCCAGCACTGCCAGTTGCAGTTTGTGTTATTATAGATTGTCTAAATTTTATAAATAATATAATATAAATAGTGATAATAGGGACATTTCATCATGGAACCCATTCTCAAGCGAAATAAATATTTTGCTACTATAATTTTGAAAGGCGTTAGGTATTAAAAATCAATTGTTTTCTGATTTTTTCTTTGTATGCACACATTTCAACTTTCTAGGTGATCTGGAAGTTTGTTAGGTTTTTGATCTGTATGTCAGTCAGTCAGTGATAAAAATTTGGGGTTCTAGTTAATCTAAGGGGTTTTAATAACTACCAAACTTCATGTTTTTCTGTTAAATAGATTTTGAGTTATTAAGGCGTCAAAAGTGACTCCAAATGGTTCGTGTAATATCACACACGGCTGCTGCGTCGCCAGTTCTTGGCTTGAACTTAGCTTGACACGCTGCCGCGTGTCTAGATCAAGATCCACACAATATCAGAGCCCACATCTACCTCAAGCCCCGGCAAAAGGTACCTACTAACTCCTACATGTATAGAATGTAATTACAACACTTTTGGAATTAGAATAAAATTTAATTAAACCAACCGTGAGCCGTGTGACCGCGGCCGTCAATAATATCGTTCACAAAATGTTTTACATGAATAAAAAGCCTTTTTATATAATCAATGGATTTTCCACGCGACCAGCCGCGTGTGTCTGACAAACAGCCACGTCCTGACAAAGGTCATCGAAATTTATGTAATTAAATACAACCGTCAGACGGTTGTCGAGGTTTTTTGTTTGACCGGTTTTCGAAAAGCGAAATGGGTACAAGTATTGGAAGTTGTTACAGCTGGGAATTGTACTTTAATGTTAAGTATTTTGCCCTTTCATCTATTGCAAAACACGTAGGTTGTCAGTCGTGGGTTGTTATAAGCTTTTATGATTATATATTGAGATTTAGAGCTTTAAATATTTAATTAGTGCGGTTTCTTAAAAAGTGAAGTGCAAAGAAAATATTAATTTAGTATATTCACAAACAAAATGTGAGTATCTGTATTGGAACTATAATACGCACACGTTTGGGTTTACAGAACCTTTGTAATGTTTTTAAAGAAAATAGTTTTAGAAATTCTAATCTTATGTTATCTCCTTAATAGAGCAAGAGCCCACGACGGCCAGACCTTCGTTATTTTATAAAAGCTGTAAGTTTTTCTGTGCATTTCCCCTATACAAGGAAGAACGACCAGCGACTATAAAGTTTGGGTTGTGGTTACTTGGGCAGGTAACAGGTAGTAAAGGTGTATCAAAATAGTACCTTAAATTCGTTAAAGTATAAAGCTCAATTTTTATATATTTTCTTCGGGATAACTTTAGAAATCTTGTCATCCATTGCCACATAATAACCACATCATATAGATTTTATAATAATTGACGGTTTCTTCCTATTGCATACAATGAAAAATGTTCCAAAAAACATTTGAAAATATAAAAAAAAATGTTGCAAATGGTTAGTCAATTTCAAGCATCGAGAATTGATGTGATCTTTGATCAATACCTACTTTACTCCATCGATGACGAGCATTCCCAACGGTTAGCATCCGCTCAATTCGAGTACTCTTTAACTGGCCCTGAACAAATTCGATCAAGTGATTTCGCGAAAGCGTTAAAAATTTTAAATTTTAAAGAAACTCTGGTTAATTATTTTTATTTCAAATTTGGCTATTGATGAAGTGGTGCCATTTATTGTCAACATACATCAATTTCAGAAAATGTCATTCTTTCACTGTTGATAATTCCAATAAAGTTGTCTCAATCTTTGATGAAGAGTTGTCATGCCCAGCACATGAGGAAGCAGATACGAAGATAGATACCATGCATGTTCGGATGCTTACGGGTACTGGCAATAATTTAAGATATGCGGACCTAACCAAAATACATGCAGAGTTGGGACAGTTAATTTTTCAGGGCTTACCCGGATTTCATGTCATCACAGGTTGTGATTTTAATCCTGCGTTATTCAGAAAATCAAAATATAAACCATACAAGACATTAAAAACATATCCAGAGCACCAGGAAGCTTTCAAGAACTTCGGCAACGGCGAATTAATTGAAAATTTAGATCACCAAAAAAACATCTTTAATATTATTCAGAGATTTATATGTAATGTTTACAATTTCCCTAATGAAATTGATGTTGATGCCGCTAGACTTTAAATATTCATCAACTCGTATACAGTTTCCGATGTATACGAAGCTTTTGACCGAAAGAAGTTGCGAAATTTTGACGCTAGCAATCTACCACCTTGCAAAAGCGAGCTGTTGCAGCAATTTCTGCGAGCAAATTATATATGTACTTATACTTGGAATAATGGTCATCTGAAAAACCTAACCACATATCAACCAGTCAATAATTGAAAGATGACAAATACCAGTTCAAATGGTTTGAAGGGGATCAACTACCAAGTTTTGTTAGTTACAAGTACAAGTTATTATGTCAAATTATTGTACATAAGTTTTTAATTATTCATAATTGTATAAACTTATTTGTTTTTAGAAACTGGCGAAGAAGGCGATATTGACGACGATCATGCCATCAGCTGGAGGAGTAGTGACGAAGAAAATGAAAATATCGACGACAATGATGAAATTTATAAAAACGATTAAATATTTTTTTTACATGTAATAATACTTTTGTATTTTATATTAAAATAACATTTTTTACTTTATATAACATGGCTATTAACGTAATAAAATGATTGTTTTATTGAATATTTTAAAAGATCGCAATCGACTAAGCACTCGCGCTCGCACCTACAGCGGACTTTCAATGTGTCTGGCAAGAGGTAAAAACCATTAAAACTGTCCGTCTATTGAGGTACCATTTTTTATAGGTCTTCAAGTAACATATATAAAATTTAGCTTTTATACTATAACGAAAGTATAATTATATTTTTTTAAAGTTCAGGGGTGTCTGGCAGGGGGTAGCAACTGTCATAAATGTCCGGCAATGGATGACGAGACTTCTAAAGTTATCCCGAAGAAAATATATAAAAATTGAGCTTTATACTTTAACGAATTTAAGGTACTATTTGATACACCTTTACTACCTGTTACCTGCACAAGTAACCACAACCCAAACTCTATAGTCGCTGGTCGTTCTTCCCTGTATAGGGGACATTCACAGAAAAACTTTCAGCTTTTATAAAATAACGAAGATCTGGCCGTTGTGGGCTCTTGAGCCATAAAAATGTCTAAAAGAGTGCTAATTGAGTCGACAATCGAGTTTGCACAAAACTCCATTGTCGATTCCCAGGCTAATGCTATTTGAATCGCATACTCAAGAATAATGTGTTTTCATTTACCTATAATTAATTGATTCACAGTTCTCACCAATTTCGCCAGACGGCTTCTTAAATGCTTTGATTACATAATTATATGTTATAGCTTTTTGTTTTTAGAAATATTTCAAAAGGTTTAGAACTTTCTTAATATCGAGATTTGAAAGATCCACACTATTTAGTAGGTATATAAATTCCATAGAAGCAAATAACAATGTTCAGCTTATCATATTGTAGGTAATGTAAGTTCCCGAAATAGCCCATTTCGCAATTTCCAGCCATCATTAATTACCAAAACATTGGGTACGTTATCTGCAAGCAACAACGTCAAAATGCATTTAAATTCAACTTCTGCACCTTAGCGGTAAGTTTTCAAGTAATTTACGAGTGAATATTTAAGCATCACCTACCAGGGGATCAGAACATGCCAGGGGTGGAGTTTTGTGTGTTTTACTAATTGCCAAAAGATGTTAATCAGGTACCGGAGACATACGTCTACCCTGCTCTAACGCATCAAAAGATTTATTTTCTATCTCTATCACCTGTCCTAAAGATATAACTCAAAAGCTGAAGCAAAAACCATGACAAGGAATTAATTAGAACTCAAGGTAAATAATGAAGATTGTCGCTGCTACTAATGAGTTTTCTGGTAAGTTTTGTTTGGTAAAATAATTATGAGACAGGTAATTAAGAAGTTTAGGGGGAGCATGCAAATGGCCGAAGTTAATTAAACAGAAAAATGGTTGAGGAAGAATAGTCGATGAGTAATCTTCTATATTGTACATTTAATAGATCCGAGCATCTGTTACAACGTTCCAAAAATAAAAAATTTAAAACACCAAACGCTACCAAACACATGGAAGGTTATCATAGTTAGATAATACAACTCGATAGTCTAAGCTGTGCTACAAGAGCTGTCAAACAGAGGTTAAAATTCACAATAAATACTCATCTGTCTTGTGATGAGATGTTAGCGAAGGGGTACAATGAGAGTGAGGATAATCAGGAGTATAATTTAGTTAGAGATGTCGGACTTGCCAGCAACCGCCAGTACGAGTTACTTACCAGTACCCTGACGTGATCGAGCTATTGTTTACACTTGTCTATCCATCCATTTATAAGCAACATCCCTTACCTTCCATTGTATTTTTACCTATTTTTCCCTTTTTAGTATACTCCCAATTTTTTACCCGGTTGACGGCAATAGATTTGCCCGCTATATATTAAATATGGGTGTTTGCTACGCCTCTGGGATGCAGGCGTGTTTGCACGTATGACTGTATGTATAATCAGGCTTTTCTCATTTAGCATCACAGTATCAAAAATATATACTTATAAGCTGGGTAGCCGCTACTCAGCGGCTTACTAAGATGGAAATACGTGTACATGCGACGTCTCGAATTTTTGATACGATACACGAAAGCATCGTGTACGGATTAAAAAATACTAATTGCCGAATCGATCGAACGCGAGTCCTCTCGATGGCATGCAAACAAGCGTCAATATATTCCATGTAACCCACGAAACGGCCAAAACTATAAAGAAATATCTTCTATCTTTTACTTTTCATTAGTTTACAAAGTAACTTAAAATTACGTTAGCACTGTAAAAGTTCATTAAGTATTTTTTTGGTCCAAAGGGTATTTTTAAATACAAATACTAAACTTACAAAAAATCTCCGTTTTGCCATTTTTAAAATATTGTAAACCCGTATACACACACAAATAAAATAACACGCACACTCGCCCACGCTCCATCTTCTACCACATTCTAAAGGTTTTTCATTAAGCAGCATACTCGTATGTGTTACAGCGTCCTTTGAACGGAATTATTATGCGACACACGCTTTTAAAAAACATACTAAACCACAGAGATGTCTGAATAAGTGTATGAATGCGGACAAAACACGACTAAAATGACCATTTCATTAGTATATTTCTGTGCTCATTTCAAAGTACACCTTTTTGCGTTGTACCAGGTATTGAAGGAAGGTGAAATTGCTTTTGGCTTTTGGAAGTAATATGAATTTCGTGTTATTAATGTTTCAATTATTTTTATTCCTATAACGGATATGCTTTTTCAGTGGATACGTTTGATTTAAAAAGTCACATCAGTGAGGGAAAATAATGATGTATATATAATGCAGTGTGTAAAATAATGATAACTGGTCGCCGGTTTTGAGGAACACTACAAATACTGTGACTTGCGAGTTACCGACTCTGTACTCTCCCTTCGGATCTCTGTCGTCTATAGTAGAACCTTGTTTCGGTGGAGGTGCTTCTAAAGACGATATTAGGGTTGATTATGCTGTCAAACATCTATGTACATACATGCACCTTCTTCAGAGTTTTCTCACATGTAGATAGACCTCAACACAAATCGCAACTTAATTTATGATATTGTATTAAAGACTGAAGAGATCCATAGTAATATTTCATTTATTTTTACAGTATAATGGGGAATTTAGTCGTCGCGAGGAACATTACATTTGACTGGCCTGTTGGTCGAGTGGTTAGTGACCGTGACTGCTAAGCCAGAGGTCGTGGGTTTGATTCCCACCCAGGACAAATAATTGTGTGAAGAGCACGATAATTTGTTCTGTGTCTGGCAGAACAAATTAAAAGTGTAATTTATCTATAATATGTATGTATTTAGCAATATATAAGTATGTTTATCAGCAGTCTGGTTACCATAGTACAGGCTCTGCCTAGTTTGAGATCAGACGGCCGTGTGTGAGATGTGTGGAGTTATTATTATTATTCTCTTCATTTATTTTTTATACATATAAATTACATTTTTAAATACACTTATAATTAAAAAAAAACAAAATATAAAAAATAGTGTCCCACCGGTATCGGGTACAGGGACCAAGCTACCGGTGGTTAGGGTTCCAGAGATAGAAACCTCCTCACTCGTGTGCCGTATCAAGGAGGACTGTCTTCTGCATCAGGCTCTTAATCCAGCTGCCTAACGTGAGCCTCTGAAGGTGTTGGTCAAGGTTCTTAGCAATTAACCCATGGGCCGAAATGACTATCGGCACAATGATTGCTGAATCCACAACCCACATGTCGACAATCTCGTTTTGTTTTTGAGGAAAGAATACTAGTAACGTGGGTCATACATTACTAGTATTCTTGTTAATCCCTCCAACTAAGCTAAGTGCTCGTGTTAGGAGTAGGTTCACGTCAG
Source organism: Callimorpha dominula (assembly GCA_949752705.1). Taxonomy (NCBI): domain Eukaryota; kingdom Metazoa; phylum Arthropoda; class Insecta; order Lepidoptera; family Erebidae; genus Callimorpha; species Callimorpha dominula. Next base: position 992,008 of record OX456999.1, on the reverse strand, counting down.
TAGTGCACTGGATGGGATTCGAACCACTTCGAAACAGCAACGTAGTGTAGTTACTTTAGAAAGATGAGTAGCAGGAGATATAAAAATGGTTTCTGGTTGTCGGTTATGCGATATTAATCAGAATGCTGTCATCTGCTACTACATCCCAAAGTTCACAATTTTACAGCACATTTTAGATACTGACTTAGAAGAAGAACACTGCACTTAGCCAATAGTACCAGCCCCATGAAAAGAGAGATAGGATTGTCAACGCGCAGATGATACAACTTTTGTTGCAATTGTTTGTCGGTGCAGCAATCGACGCGCCGGACGAACGACGGCCGTGTGCTTGCTTAACCACTTCGTAAAATGTCTTGAATATTATGATTCTCAGTATTTAAACAAGTGTAATTATGATAAAATGAGATGAGAATGAGAGATCAAAACTTCTTTGTTTACATCAGAATGTAAAACAAATGACGCATAATTCTATTTTTAAACTTAATCGTGTGTGGTCGTCTTCGGGCGATGAAATGTGTCCAATCAAAGCGTTTAACGGTCCAACAGTTGTTGTCAAGTCAAGTAATATGAATTTGGAATACAACGCGCGATTGGCAAGACGCGGCAGCAATGACGCGTCTCCTGTCACAGTTCCACCCCGTTGTGTGCGGGCCTTTATGCTAAATGTGTAAAGTGCCTAATGTCTGCATTTTTAAAGGCTATTAAAAAGATTTAGTGGTACTTGTGAATAATATTGCAAATCGGGCGGAGATAAAAGGGTAATAGGTTTCGTTTCATATTTTCTTTCACGATTTTACATGTGTTTATTTTAGTACACATAACAGTTAACAAAGCAAGAAACATAGGTGCTTACGTAAAAATAATGGCAATATTATTCATAGGTATTAAAATTAAAATAGTTTTCTTTACTAATATGTTTGGGAGAATGAATAATCGTTATTGTGAAATAAACAAAGTAGGCGTTGAGACACGCTGAATTATGCACTAACAGTTTGTAGAGTGAAAAAATAACAGTTTGAAGAAAACAAGTTACTCCACCTGTGAGGGAACACCTCCTCCTATAGGGGAACAGGATTTGACCACGTTCCTAGCGGGCGGCAGCTGGACAGTTAATAGTAATTAGTGAAAGAACTTTTACAGCGCGAACAAAATAATAAAATTGATTTCAAAAACAAATGTTGTACATCGTATGCCGTATTTCGTGTGTGATTATTGACAGGAGTCGGATCATGGAAAGTAGATGAAAGAAAAAAAAAATTCCGGAATATTTTTCCAGAAACTTGACATGAATATTTCTTATATTATTTGCTAAATATTTAAAATTCGTAGTACAAATTTAGTATAAACGTCTGTGTAGATGTAGACTATAGGTATCGCAACGCCAACGCGTTATGACGCGTGTCGTGGCCACGCGGCCGGAGTAGTTTGTCTCCGCTGACCATTTCCTGGACATAACACAGAAAATGTATAGAGTCGCATTTATACTGTAAAATTTTATAAGTGTAAATTTTGAAAGTAAAGTACAGGAGGAGTTTGAGTGGTCACCTGGCCAAGAGTTCTTACATTGAGGGTTGTAGGTACGATCATCGCAATGAAGATTCTGAATGTGTGTACAATTTATATATTATAATTATGCTTTTAAAGTTAATTATATGGTATGTGCCAGGCCCTAGTTGATAAAAATGATTAACACATTTTTTTAAAGTTATCATCTCACTTTACACAATTTTATTTTAAAATTTGAAATTATTGAAATTGTTGAGGATAATTAACTTATTACACTACAAACGTTCATACTATGGAGGAACGGGTGTCATGTCCCTCCAACACAAAGGGAGGATCCTTCGACCAGGCGAGGTGATCATGCCTGGCGGGCCGCGGCCTAACAGTTAATGTTGGGAAGTTGTATATATACTAATCGGGGCGAGAACTCTCATAGCGTGATGCAAGATTAGTAGTTACTTCGTAGTTCAGCTCTTCTTCGCTAGATGATGTTGGAGTATGTTTTTGCTATATGTGGAAGTCACCGCAATACCTAGTGTACCTGTTGAAACTCTATTATAAATGGAAACACATAATAAACTATGGCACTAACTCACGACTTAATCCTTTTTTTTTTTAAATAAAGCTCTGTTAATATAAAATTTCAATAACTATTTGTATCTGCTTTTTTGAGATGTTTACCATCATTCATATCAACAAACTGGTAAGTTTAGCAAAAGTAAATCACGATCGTATCCATAGTTTTTCAAACCGTCATAGGTTGTAGTCGGTCCCCTAGAGGGAATATTTCAAGAATATTATTATGTAAGAACATGCGCGGGACTTTATGATCACCTAGCCTTTCACGGTGACCGCTCTGCCGCGTCTCCTCGCAAACAGCAGGGTTGACTCCTTAGTATGTTTTGACTACTATTTCTTATTTATTTTCGGTTCATAAGCCAATAATAGTGAGTTACGCTATGATATAGTATTTAAAATATACCAGATATAAATAACGTTATTTTAATTACCTTAATTTTAGTGTTGTTTTTTGCACTAATTTACTTGTAAATGTAATTTTATTTTATTTTCACCCATGACCAAAATTATTTTCTCGTCGTAAGCTATATTATTTGAATTAATCACGCAAAACAATTTCAGGTCAATCAAGCTGACATCTCGTAAAAAAAATCATCGTTGTTCTCAACGGACTAAAACGTCCCTGCGAAGTGGAAGCATTTTTTTTTACAAATCGCAATTTAGACCTCATTAGAAGTACTGCTATCGTCGCCATGGAGAACCATCCAAAGTCTAGTACATCTAGTAGTGACATTTTTGCAAATCTATATTCAAGAGACTAGCCTAAAACCTGCCATAAGGTTACGTCGAGAATTTGTTACAAAAAAGATATTCACCGATGCTAAAACACTTCTCAGATGTCTACCAGCATGCGACAAGTGCTGAAAATTGATCTACTCATACGTCATGACATTCTAACAACCGCATTCCTGCCTATTTTTGTAACTTCACGTTGATTGACTGGCTGTTTATCCCAACTCAAACCACATCTGATCAACAACTGTTTAAAATTATTATATTTGTTTTAAAGTACTGCTTTAAAAAAAATTAAATACAGTTTTTATTTATTCTATCTATTCTATATGTACTATGTACATAAACTCCAAACAAAAGTTTTTTCTTTTGGTGTTTGTTCAATCGAGTCACAAAACGTTAATAAAACAACTTATTTTAGGTATAAACAAAAACTTTTCGAAACCGTGACTTTTTTTTTACCCTGTGGGTAGTCAGAACAAACCCCAGTTCACTATGATATGTGTTGCGTAAAATTTTGTTTTTCAGAAGTCAGCCCGGCCGTCGCGGGCGGCCTAAGGTATCGCTGACAAATGTCCGACAGTTTATTATAAAGTGGATAAAAGGGATAGTGGACGCGTACCTTTAACGTGTTTGGTTTGTTTATTTGTTGTTCATGTTTTTTGAATATGTTTTAATTTTTTACTTTTTATGTAGATACTGATTATATTATAGATACGTTTACATATAGGTTTTTTTAATAGACCGCTAATTATAAGGTTAGTTTACTCACCGCATTTCTCATAACTATTATGTTTACGACTGTAACTGAGGAAAGTTAAATAAGTAATTTATGACATTCGACAGAAAACTACCCCAAAGCAGAAAGAAGTCAGATATTAATTAATTTACTATCGGATTGTATTATTGGTCTGCATTACGCATCCCAGTTGATCAACTAATAGAAATAATTATTTCTTACTTCATCATTGCAAAATATATATTAGATATATACAAATATTTATCCTTATTCCTGTATTCTTTGATCTAAAATAGTAATAAAAATAGATAATACAATAATTCCTCCGTACACAAAATCAATAATCTAACCCCACAATCGCTTGCACAAATCCTTTTAGCCTGCATAGGGCTCCAGGTAGAGATTATAAAGAGCGTGCAGTTATGCCGCGGGGCACCCCAGGTATTATGCCGCGTGCTGTGCCGCTATGCCGCGGGCGTAGGGGTGATTAGTCCAACCGGGGATTACTTACGGTAGTTGGGTGATTGATGGACGGGGGACACTATGAATTGCTGTCTTAAGTTGATTTTTTGTAGACATAGCTATGTTAAAATTGTTGGTTATTTACATTGACAAATATAAAATTTAGTAATTTATTTAAACTTAAGTAAATATTTTCGTAATATTCCTGAATTATTCACGAACTTAGTAACAACTGGATTGGTGTCTATTTAGTTAAGATGCATAGAGCGCCTTCAAAAAGGAGGAGGTTCTCAATTCTACTGAATATTGTTTTTTTTGTGTTTATGTTACGCGATGTATTTTTCTATTTGTGTGCCAATTTTAATATTTCTTTCTTTAATTGAATTGGCTGTACTCAAGGATGACTTCATTAAAATTTTAAGTAAATAATCCAACTCTAAGGATGCAAAATAAAGGGGTGAAGAATATAGCTTATTACAATTTATAAATACATGACTTAGGCGCATTGAAGTCGGTGATAATTTTTTTAAAGTTAATTATTTAAGAATGAAATGACTTCATAACTCTTAATGTGGGTCACATGTTACAAGTGTTCTTGTTAATTTCTCTAACTAAACTGAATGAATTAACTGTGTAAAGAGTAGAAGTAGGTCCACGTAAGTGGTTGGTGTACTGGCTGGGATTTCAACTTGCAAGCCCAAGCATACTCTATTAGTCGACTGTCAATACTGGAAACTTAACGCTGATGAACAATTGCAATCGATTATAAGATAATCTGTTTATTTATTTGTTTTTTTACAAGTAACGTAAAGTATATACATACTGTGTGCTTACTGTTAACTTACTTGTAAGTTTAATTTAATTCAGACGGCTCTGATGCTACCTCTTTATATTATTGTCATCTTCAAATTCTTTATGTTGGAAAGTTTTAAGCATGAAATTTACCTGCGTAAAGCACCTCTCAAATGTTTCGAAGCCTCGCCTCTACCCTGTATTAGCCAAAATCAAAGTAACCCACCTACTTGTAATATACACTCAACAAGAGTACACATCTGTCCTCATTGCAATTCGCACCGATCGATTGCCTCACCTTGGATTGAACCCACTTGAGTCGCCCCCATACGAGCACCCTCCGTTTATTACGCCCCGCGGCAAAACGCGTATTGTTCCATCTTTTCATTAAATAGTTTACCTTTAAGCCTTGTGAGATGGGTATGGACATAATGTTAAGTATATATTTTTCATCGTTGCTCTGTGTTTATTATAAATATCATTAATTAAACAATAGACATTTAAAAAATCCAACATCGAAAAAAATTGTTCAAATAAAAATGAGATTTTGAGTTTTTTCTAATCCAGCTGAGATATTTCCGAACAATAAATTCGTAGAACATTTTAATAGTTTTCTGGTATCGTCCCTTGTCTGTCAAGATATTCGCTATCTATTATTTGATTCTATGCCACAGAAACATCTGAACTCAAAATGAGATTGACATGTTAATCATTTATTAGCATACATATATTATGTTTGTTTTGCAACAATTTTGCCAATGTCATATTGGCAAAATGGTTGGCAACAGTAAGATATAAGAAAACTGTATCTGTAACCGCTGAACGATACTGTAAGATAAAACGATCGATAATACTGATATGTTGGTCTATTTACACAAATATACAACAGAAACATCTTGTGTTTATTGTTATACATACAAGATATTTCTGTTTCTGGTATGGACCAGGTATAAAAGCAAGGTATAATCAACTCCTCTTTTTTCGCCATTTTAAGTAGCCATCATATTTCATTATTGTTTTAAAATAACCTATGGCATAAAAGTAAAAACTTGATGTTTACAGTAAGCTTAGCCTATCAGCTACAGGTAACAAAACCAACAAAATCGTATGTGAAAAACACAGAGACACAGAACACTCAACCTAAGCAATGCAACATGTGTGTTCGTCGTTCGTCCACACTACCCCGTAGAAGCAGAAATAACGTACAATCGCGATTTTCTGTAGGATCAATTTTCTAGTTGTGGAATAACCTAAACAAAGTAGAATAATAAAGCAAATACTTATTTTAAAAACAAGGCCCAATTTCGATATCTGTTGAATGAAGCTACGATTTTTTGTAGACGAGCTTTCTTAAATGGTGCTTGGAAGAAATTGACAGAAGGTCGATTTCTTCTCAGTTAACGCTTAAGAACAGAACACGGTACTTACGGTCGCTACCTCCCCCCCCCCCATCCTAGTAGTTATTTGAATACAAGGTTGGAATTTACTGTTATCGTGTAATGGCGGCTAAAGGCGACAGCTCCAGTATGAGAAAAAGTAATGCGAGGCAGTAAAAATATGTCGCACTAAACGAACAAAAACAATATTCTAAACCTTTACAAGGCAAGTAATTTTCAAATGCACTAGTTAGTAAACATGAAGTAAAATACGTAAAATTTATTAGAGATAGAGTAAACTTTGCGGCTAACTAAGTATTAGATACGAATGCATTCATTACTCTGTATATATTCATAAAATTAACTTTCATAAAAATCTCCATTTTTACATAAAACACTGCCCTTTTCAATAAAGCGCATTCGTATGCACCAAGCCGAAGCGGCCATTTTAAATGGTTTTTGAATTAAGAACTCGCCCGCAGCGTAACGGTCATTTTTTTTCTCTCTTGTTATATTATTTTATTTGCACAGGGGCTTACAGGCCCATAAAGGTAGGGATGGGTTAATAAATTTCGGACGTGTGGCCGTAATAAAAATTTTGATTGTGTTTTTAATATAATGGTCGTATTCAACTGTGAGTGTATTATGAATGATTATTATTTTGTGTGGATTTGGACTGTCATTTATAAAATTTGGCGCTGAACTGGGAACGTAAACGTCCACTTGAGAGAAAACTGTCGACTATTGTAAAACTGTTTTCTTTGTTTTAATTTTGAATTTTTCGGGGTTCATAATAACATAACCAACTGTCGGACAACAAACCTTCCTTATTTACTTTTAAGGCTATAAAAATAGACAACATTTTTTTACTGGTTAACTAATTAGTTGTTACAATCCATATTTCGTAATTAAGTAGGTAAATATTATAAGTATTTTTTTAATAATTAATATAACAAAATAAAAACTTTCAAGTATAACAATCTTTTAAACAAAACCATTATCGGTAACTTCGATACGAACCACATAGTTACCGCTACTCCTCGCTAGAGGAGCTCTCGTCGTCGCCCACGCGCTAACCCAATGAATGAATCGTTGGCTGTTTTCCCGAAGGTATGAGATGCTGAGATAAATACATCATGATGTTTCTTAGAAATAATCGTTTATAGTAGTTTTATGACCACGTGTGGACTAAGGATCTCTCTAAATATTATTAGGTACGATGGAATGTGTGTGTTTGTAGAGCATAACATTAAAACGATGTTGTCATCTTTCAGAGTACATAATAAACATTATGTTTAGTTAGTTTTCCTGTAGATTTCTTCTGATGTACTGGAATGTTTACACATAAAGCTTATATAATATAGTTTATAATGTAGTTTAAGGGCATTTCGTTCACTGAAATACATTTTTATTTAAGCCAAACAGTATCACTTCTTTGTCATATGAAATTACAAATTTGAATTATATTATGATTTACGCTTTATCCTGAGGATTAACAGCTGAAAGCGAAGGGTATGGTCCGCAATACTGAAATGTAAAAAAATGGAAACTTCGTTTGTAAAAAACCATATACTGGTCTACTTATTTTCAATAGACATGTATTAATACTATTTTGTACTTATCTGCATAAAAGGTTACATTTACTTAAATATATATTTACCTATTTCGATAGGTATATGCGCCTCATTTTTTTTCCCACTAGGATACGTACCTACCTAAATATAATATGTTGAAGGAATGTCCGGATTTGTCGGTAAAGCTCAGCCTAAAGAAAATAAACGAGTCATTGAAATTAAATTCAGTTGTTTACAATACGAAGAAAAAAAAAGCTATTAATGTTGGTCTCCTGGTTAGTGATCGTGACTACTGAGCCAGAGCTCATGGGTTCAATTCCCACCCAGAACAAACAATTGTGTGATGAGGTCACGTGTGACTAGGTGTAATTTATTAATAATTATTAACAGTTACTATTAAATTGTGTACTTATTATTTGTTACATACTATTGCTTTTACGAGCCCATCCTTTGTACATATAATCTCTTGTTGTGTTGTATGTATGCTTAATATCCGTCTAGGGGACAATAGAGATTATTCTATCTATCCATCCTAATGTTTCCTGTCATGTAATGACAGTCATCTATCTGTAAGCGTACCTTTCAGAAATAAATAAATGTCAATTACAGTTACGCTTTCTTAAGAATAAATACTCAGATCTCATTTGATAAACTTTAACTCTTATCATTAGTTAAATTGTTTGTGACACGCCTTTTATCTCTAGTCTTATTCGTATTGTTATGGTCTATATAATATTTTGAACCTATAAATAGCTGCTCCCTACTGCGTACTGAGCCCATGTTGGCCAATTGGTTACCACGAAATGACACATGTTAGCAAATATAAGTGATATTCAGAGAACTAGTTAGAGTTAGTGTGAGTTGTTAGTTGTTGTGATAATCAATTAATTTAGTCGCGGCAATTAGTCGCAAGTCGCACCTCGTTCATGATTAAGATTAATATCAAGGATGGCTTTATGTGGCAATGAGCTGGGATATTATATAAAGTATTACAAGTATTGTAATACTTTATAAAATATCCTATGGTTGTATTGTCTTATTGCTGTATTAAAAAAGAAGTAGGTAGGCATAGGTGACAATTCGCATTTGGAATAAAAAACTAAATTTATATTTAACTATACCGATTGATATAATAGCTATATGAGTTCTTGTATTACATAAAAACGGTAGGTAGGACGCCTCTTAACCGGATGGACCGACGACCTGAAGACGGTAGCTGGGATAGACTGGAAGCGGAAGGCGGAGGATTGGGTCCTATTGCGCAGATTGGGAGAGGCCTATGTTCAGGAGTCTACTATAATATTATAATTTATTGAAATGGTATATAATAATTTTCCTGAAACACGTTAGTAGTTCTGAAGTTAATTTGTACTCTGTGTTTATTTCAGACTGGATTTTGTTCGTAAACCTACATATATGTAGTAATTAATGTTTACAAAAAGGGACTATACGGGAAAAAACTATTACTGAAATGAAGCTTTTTTTTTTGTAGATTTTGAGTTATTACAACTCATTTTACATAAGTACACTTATAAATTCGGATCAGTAGATTATTAAGGTTTTCAAAACGTAATATAACCTTAAAAGCTTATTAAGCTCTGCATTACCCTTATTCACGTCAGTATACATTTTAATCTTAAATCCCCTGCAGACAGTACAAACAAACCTACATATAAATAAATGTAGATATACTTACATACAAACGCGTGTAAGCTCCAATGATATTTTGATACAGTTATAGATACATTTCGTGTTGTTGTATGACGTCGTCGAACGAAGTGAAAATCTCACAAAGGAACTTGTTTACCTCTAATTAATATGCCTTAGGTAAGACAACATCGCCGTGGAGTCGCTTTAACTATGCCTATATTTTAATAAGAAGCCGGTATTATACCCAATATTTTATACAAATAGGCTGAGATAACATCCGGTCTTTAAGTGTAACTTTCATATTCCTACAAATTATTACTTAATTATTTTGGTATTTTTTTGAAAAACAAATATATTTTGTTGAAGTTGAATTTATATAGTCCTAACGCTATTATCCTTTGCCTCACTCAATATAACTTGTGGTGTAACTAATATCGGTAAGAATAGAGTAGATACTGTGAGTACTGACATAATTTCGTTAACATACAATTAAACATTCCACACAAATGAGGCATAACTTGCAGTGGGATGACTATGGTTTAAGTGATATTTTTCTTTTTCTTTTTTGTCAACAGTAAGAAATGTTTAGCAAAATTGCTACACATTTCTACTATTAATCTTGCTAAATCGACTCCACGGAATTCTTGTGCATCAAAACGTAGAGAATGACATCAACCCATTAGCGGTGCGCGCAGTCAGCGCCGCCCTACCGTGTACACCGCGTTTGTCTAGCGAACAGAAATTTATAGAATCCGATATGTTTATAAATTATAGTCTAGTCTATCTCTTTTTAGCCTATTTTTTTATGAATTTTGCGCAATAAATATTTTTGTCTTAAAACATTCCATAGAGTTACAGGTCATAATTTCTTGAAGCTCTAATGCTTAAATTCACAATTCTTGCTATTTATTGTATTTAATTTTTATAAAAGGCAACTCCTAGCAATTAAATATTCCTATTATAATAATATACGCTTCATGGTACAACCAAAGCCAGTTCTACGAGAAATTGGCTGAATTGGAGAATTGGCTATTGCTAATTTATTCTCCCTACTCTTGTAGCATAAAGTTTGATAGTAGTGGTAACTTTCTTCTCGAAGTAAGTTTTTAACTTTAAAACATTTTAGATTTAAACTGTTAGTTCCTGTGATTAGCAAACTTAAATATACAGATATTTTAGCTTTACTGAAATTACAGAATTGTGTTTAGCGTTATCAAACGCATAAATACACATAAACTAGTACAGATTTTATTGTATTGCTAAAAGTCTTTTATTACGTTGTAGCAGGTTATAAGTTTTGAAACTTTCCCCATCTTCCTTCTAGGAGCAGTCTCTTTCTTCGTCCTGGTCGTGTATATCACACAGTGTCTAACGCTTTATCTTTGTCATTTCAACGCATCCGACACGACGTCGGGTCGTTACGTCTAAAGAACTCAAAAGACATTCTCCCACGTACATCCAGGTTGCTTCGCTTAATCAACCCTCAAGTAATGAGGGGTATCTTCCGAGGGGCTGAATCAATTAATGAATATTTTACTTCGCCAGGATCTTAATAAACGTTCCTTGTCCCGGATTTTTGGGGATTGCCGGGGATTGCGCGTGATTTATTATCCTCGACTCAAGTGATTGATTTAAACGTGATTTAATTATGAGTTTGAAATTGTTTCTGTTTCGATTTCCATTTAGAAAATGGCCGCTAAGGTCTTTACGGATAGTGTTTATTCCTGATGATTTCAGTTCGTTTTTAATGTTACTGAAAATTACTTGTCTATTAACTTTAGGTTGACTTTTCTGGTAGTTCCTGAATCACACCTTTTTTCTATACTTTTCAGAGTTCAGGTGACCATACAAACAGAGACAACACCACCTACTGTATCAACTCTGACGGTCTCTCTTGCGGCGTGATGGGTCATCCTTAGTAAGGCTTCCATTCTAGTAGAATTACTATATTCGTAAATCTATTATCCTGTCGATATATATACGGATGGAACGAATATAGTGTTAGGTGATAGATTAAAGTCGACAGGCTGACCTATTTTAAATGAGTTTGGCAGAGACTTGAAAGCTATCATAGCACTATATTGACGTACCCTGTGAGCAGAAATACACATGTACCTACGCTGCTTATATAGAATCAGTACCTACATCAGTATATATGATTAATTATTTCATTAATCGTAGGCAAGTAGAAGCAGTCGCCAGTCACTATCTGTCTTCAGTGCATAGAGTAAATAAAAAATCTATAGTATGTAGGTACTTACCGTTCTGTCTTTCGAAAATTACAATTTCAAAGAAGGTCAATAACCTGTATTTTAAGCTAACCTTGACGTATGCTGTATAGACAGCAAAAAAGAATATTTCAGTCATTTCTTTTACACGAGAAAATATTATATTTTGATTTATCTAAACATTAACGAACCGAATTCTTTAACAAGGTGTATAAATCCGGCGATAAAACATTTCGCAAAACGAACGGAAATACTTGCCTCTGTTTGTTGTATGTTCTCCACAAACAAACTAAAATCAACTATAAATCAATGTCATTACGTTTATTTTGTATTTGCTTCGTAAGTTTGTCGGACTCCACCTTTACCCAGCTTGCGCTAAAATTGATCATTAACTAAATTTCAAAGATTATTCCTCTCATTTCTAGATCACGACTGTTTGAAATTAATAACAAGCTCAAGTTTTACCAACCAGCTTATCAAAAGCATCAGAAAATAAACTTTATATGGATGAACTTAAGAGCGATTTTTAAGTTTCGCAGTTGTATTTATAAATTTGTTTTTACAGGGACAGCCAGAAGTTATAAATTATATTGTCAGAGTAAAGTCACCTGAGTGTTTTTATATTTTACGAGATTCTTTTTAAAAATGCGAAACATGTTTAGTTTGACAAAGCAGTAAAATAATGTTGTAGGTATCCATAGAAGTTTGATGTTAGCCGTCTAAAAGCTTTTTTATTTAGGACCGATTTACTTCATGTACAACTTATTATTACGGAGTTTCGTGTCTGATCTTTTGATCTATGTTTTGGTACTAATTGACTTATATAGTACATCAAAGTGTTATGAGGTGGCTTTGTACTATATTCTTATGATTTTTTATTATCATTGAAGAAATTTTTATCAATTTGTGAGAGAAAATAATCTAGTCAGCGTATCTTAAAAACACGGAAACAAGGTTGTGTCCTTGTTTTTGTATGAAAACTCACAGTTCTGACCCTAAGAAGGGTAAAGGTGAAATGGAGTCGTACCGATGTATAACTCTGTATCTCTGTTATTAGTCCAATTTCCAGGACAGGCATGTTATTCGAGACGTGACTTCTCCACCTACTCCCAATAAGTTCTGTTCATCGTTAATGGGAACTAAGAAGTCCAGTTCGAAGAGAGTTAACCCTCTTCTCTTGTCTTAACCCGGTAATTCGGTGATAGGCTGACTGAGGTGCACAACTTGACAGCCTCTACCGTTCCTGTTTAACGAGTAAGGAAGTAATAAATACTCCTGGAAATCAGCCGCTCCTGCGTAACCCTTCCTTTCTTTTTGTACTGTCTGCGAATCAGAAGAAGATGTTCAGAGACAGCGTGAGTAAACGATGTTTTCCTTCAGCGTTAAAGCAATTACTCATTTCGAATACGTATACTGTTAGCTTGGGAAAATCAGAGCTACATGACCGGGAATCGAACTCGAACAGCCGGTGTTTCAAACACAGGGTTTGGCTGCTGGCTATAACAAATATCGTAATATAACCATCACACGATTTAGAAATACGAATATTGATATAAAAAACATTTTTAATAATTAACGTACTTACCTACAACTAAAATCGATTACCTAACACAATAGATTGGATCAATTTAAAGCACTTAAACTGAGAGTTTTAGTGTATTGAACCGGACTGGACCCCCGTTGCGACTGTGGCGCCCCGCCGCGGCCGCCCGTGGTACTAATGACCACTACCTATTGTATGAGGTGGACTTCAGTATTGATGAATTGGACTAAAGGGGTAATCGTTTTTTCCATTTATTAGTTTTGTAATTGACCCTGTTGGCAATATATATTTATAATTTTTCTGAATATCTATACTAACTCTGATTTCCTTTTTGATGCTAAGGATTACTTTCCAAACTAATCCAATGATTTGATGGAATTCAAAATATATATTTGAAACTAGCATTTAAAGATTTAAAAAGCCTACCTCTATTCAAAGCAATAAATCGAACGAAAGTGGATATGTATTTCTCCAAGCACGCTGCTGTCTAGAAATTATTTTAAATTAATGGCTAACTTGCGTTCGATCACTATCTTTCTTGCTGATGTCAAGTCATGATACGATCCAGAGTGGACTGAGCTTGTTTAGAAGATACATCTTAGTACTACATTCAAGAGCAATGAACTCGGGTCACATAAAAATACGTGAAAACCTCAATAACAAAAACTAGCTTAGTGAAATAAATTGTATTTAATAAACAATTAAATACGCCTAAAAACACAAATAGAAAAACACTATACTTTTTTACAACTACAATTTTCTAAAATTTTAGTACTACGGTTACCTCCACGAACTGCCATTACAGCGGTCATGCGGTTTGGCACGCTGTACACCAAGTCTCTTACACGGTGTTGGGAAATATATTCTCTTATTTTGATGTCATAACTTTACAACAACCAAGAAGTTTAAATAATAGTCTGGAAGCACATAGGCAAATTTTTAAACGTATAAATGTATGATTTGATTGCCTGAAGTCGCGCAACAGATAGTGTTTGATAGCTGATGTTTCATCAGAAGAGATATCGAGAAAAAGAGACGTGATTTAATGGTGAGTATCAAAGTGGAAGCGTAGAGTTTCAGGTTTCATTTATGGTGTCTGATTGTAAGGTGGTGAAGGGAAGAGGTAAGAGTCATGTGATCACTGTACTTGGCTGTTCTCTCAATCAAATCAATATTCACAAGTGTCACCTGCCACTTGAACATTTCAATATTATTTTTTGTGGATAACACAAATGATTACCGGATGTAACATACAAACATAAGACTTAGAACAATAATTTGTGAATTACACACACAATTTCCTCATTTGTTGATTAATTCCACCCAACTAGAAGCCATGGAAAGTTGTTAAACTACATCATTAACCATTTGTTATGCATGCAATAAGGTCAGAAAGAAGAAAATTAAGGAAATCAAATTTGATCTGAATTAAAACACGAGATCCACTATATTAATGCCAGTTAAATCGTTCCATTAAAAGAATAAAAGAAAAAAGGGAGGAGGTTGGATCTTGCGGCCGAGGTGTCCAATAATTCACTGTACGCTAAGTTTAATCCTCCGCGTAACTGGAAGCTGGGGCGACGACCGCATTCTTGAAATTATGATCTTAAAGTTGATCGAGGCTATCTGTGTCGTTCATTGTGATCGTAGACTAAATAAAAAAAAACTCAAACATCCTTTCAACGATTAAAAAAGAGTTAAAAGCTAAGAACACTCTCAATCAAGGTTTCAAACAAAGAAAACTAAATCAAAATGGGTCCATTCGTTTAGGAGTTATGACGCCACAGATGGACAGATAAACGTTAAACTTATAACAACACCCCTGCTTATGTGTTCGGGTATAAAAAACGATTGTAGAAGAAAAAATTATATAACGGATACCCAGTGTTCTCGTAAAGAATAAAAACGAAAAAAATGTTGTTTAGAAATGTGCACTTACACTAAGAAAATCATATTCAAAAGAAAAAAAATATTTTTTTAAGCGAAATCATCTATTTGTCGCCTATTCATATCTAACGCTTTTAAAATTTGACCACACTTTTCTGTAACAACCTATATGAACAGCCTGAAAAAGTTCATTGCACCATGTGGGATACTACCTACTTTGGCCGTCTTCCCAAATTTAACCAACGAGTTACCAACCTAGTCCAAATCGTGGTAACCCTACTTATTAGGGATTGTCCATTAATCACGTGAGATATACTCGAAAGGGGGGGAGGGGGTTCGAAAAAATCTCGAAATATCACAAGAGCGAAGGGGGGTGTAGTGAGATATAACATTTATGATTTATTTTTTCGTAGAACGCGCGATCATATCTGTATTTAAAGATAATATTTAGAAAATTTTAAATATGTTTTACTTAAGAACACTACGGCGTTCGGTCACAAGTGAGTCTATTGCAAGGGACTCGGGTATACCCTAGGAAGGAAATCCCCGAGAACCCTGGCAGACCTTGGCTGCCTTTTAAACAGTCGGCAGACACAACGAGCAGAATCAAGGCCCTCCCTTGGCTCTCCTACCCGTTTAGAGAGACACACGCGGAACACGTCACGCCAACGTCTCAGGCCTGCTACTACTAGCCTTACTGCCTTACTGTCTTACTCATCCTAAGGCCAGCGCTCATGGAGATTGGAGATCATTCTGAAATCACTACGCTAGTAGTACTTGATAGCTGCGGTAGCCATTAGAGTGGTGTTGCTGTCATTCAGCTCAATTGTAATTGAATAATCAAAAATAGTAAATTACTTTAATTGTAAAAAATTGCACTGTTCACTGATTTTCTTACTATTTAAAAAAAATACAAAAGTTTAATTATAATTTTGCCTTTTTTGGCTACACCATATAACAACACCACCACCATACAAAATTTGTTCTTCACGTCACCAACGTGATAATCGACTTCAAAGGTCGCTTTTTGTTTATCAAAAATATTACTTTTTACTATGTAAAGTTTCATAATAATTAGCGTATTTCTGTAAAATCTTTAAAAATGTAGAACACTGGTTTCGATTTTGTTGATATTCGAATGCCAACTTTTTTTTCAGTCTGTTCCATGCGACCGATTATAACAACACCATTTGTCAGCTAAACACGAACTTTCAAATAAACAAGTGCTCACCTAATCTATATATTAATACGTGAGGAGAATTCTTTGTACGCGTTTTTTAAGCAAACGCGCACAGACAGGAATGTGAAATTAGGAATACTTAAAAGAAGAAGTGCCGAAAGCTAAAACATATGAAGTAAAAAAATTGTAAACGGCTATATATGCTTTCTAACCAATTTTGTTTTAGTAATATTTAATATTTTTGCTATTCTCCATATTTTCCTGAAAAAATGGAGATAGCAACCACCAATAGGACTGTCAATCTGTCTTAGATTTGCTTGCTTCCATTGCAGCGTGTTCGAAGTCAAGTATGAAAGATTTTGACTCTCAATCTAATAGCTGACTTTTATTTGTAAGCAGAGCAAAAATGAAGGGTATAATAATATTATTGTGAGGATTAGTGCTTCCTAAATCCACAGTACACAGTAGCGACAACTGACGCTTTTTCAAAGTCATTTTCATTTTAATTAAAAATAATCAGCCATTTTGCTTTGCAGGATTTTTCTTTCTAATAGTTTTCTATCTTTAGTTCCTCAAACAAAACCAATAATGGGACAAGATGAAAAATATTAATTTTGTAAATTTTCACATCGTCCTAACGGACCGAGAGTGTTTTGTGATAAAGCTGGAGAATCAGTCAAGTGCTTGCTCAAGTTTGTCTTTGTTGGTGGCATATGGGTCAATAGCAATGTATCTTGAAATCTTACTCTAACAGTATACCTTGCTTTGCGTTTTTTCTTTTGCCGTTGTAATTTTAGTCAGCAGTCTAAATTTTTTTTATGAAAGTCCTATAGGGTCAAAGCCAGGAGCGTTCGTATTAAAAATCTGGAACAAAAATCGTTACGGTACATAAACACGTTCGGTCATTTCATAAAACGTCTGTGTATTTTCTATTTTGATAGGTTTCATATTTCTGACCGCAGGGGGCGCGGCGATCGTAAAACGCGCGCAGTTTGGCTTTTTGCCCTCCGTTTGTATTTTATTAACGGCAAGCGCTAAGGTATGGCGTGGCGACTTCGGGATTTTAATAAAATTTCGGTAACACAGCCAAAAGTTGGAATAGAAACAAGTGTTTCTACATCTGCTGCTGGTTTGTTGACGTTTGCTCTTTTATCTAGGTTAAACGTCTCATCTGTGACTTGAACGAGTGATGTTCAACTAAATCTGGGTTTCTCTTACTATATGTACCTATTTAAGTTAAAATAGCTTTTTGCAATACTAACTTTTAAACTTTCGCGTTCCATTCCATAGGTTTTTGCAATGTTTTTGATTAAAGAGTGGAGGTGAAGAAAAGAAGTGAATAAAAACAAGAAGTGGGTGTATATTCGTGTAAAGGTGAAAAGGTTGTAACGAAAATGTATAAATTATCACTTTTGCTAACTGAAGTTGACATTGACATTACGTTTTTTAGTTGCTAGACCAGGAATTTCTAGTGTAAGCCTGTAAACAAATATCAGACGAGAGACTGCGAGAGAGTATCTTTTGTCTTGCTTTGAGGTACATGATTTCATTTACTCAAATCCTATTTATTTGATTTATCCTGTTGGTAGTGACCCTGACTGCTAAGCCAGAGGTCGTGGGTTCGATTCCCACCCAGGACAAATAATTGTGTGATGAGCACAATCATTTGTTCTGTGTCTAGGTGTAATTTATCTATAATATGTATCTATTTAGAAATATGTTTATCAGCAGCCTGGTTACCATAGTACAGGCTCTGCCTAGGTTGGGATCAGACGGTAGTGTATGAGATGTGTGGAGTTATAATTATTATTATTTATTAAAATTATGTTGAACAACTAAATAAAACGTAGATAGGTTTACACTTCAGATTAGTCCTTCTAAATGAGATCCTGGAAATAAACTTATAATTGTTTAGATATTTTTAACTTTACCACTTATACAGAATTTAGGTTTCATTTTATGATTGATGTTAACTATTAGTTTTGGTTCTTCTATTTCAATATTTTTATGACAAATCAATAAAATCAGACAAACTGACATTTATCTCTGGAGATCAATATTCATAAATATAACATTTTCATCATCCGTTTCATTTACGACCTCAATTTGTGGTCACAACTTTATCCTAGCTTAAAACCAAAAATCATCTCACAAATTAACTAATACACGTCGTATGTTATACAATAAACTAAAAATATACTAATCTAGTTATTACGAGTTTGGCACAAATTGGTCAACTCGTAAAAGTCGTAAAACTCTTATTTTTTTATTATTTTCTTGCACCATTAGTGTTGTAAGGTTTTATAGTTATAATGATAATAGGAACAGGTGCGAATTTTAAACAAAGTGATAATATAATTAAAATTTGTGACAAGGTTTATGTGGCATAAAAAACTCAGTTATTTGATGTTAGTGATTGTTCTCGTGATGTTATTTAAGTGCGTGTGAGTGAGTGTGCTATCTTCCTTTCATAAAATAATTGTTAAAAATATTTTTCCTTTTAAATATTTAAAATGCACTATTGTCACTTCCCAGAACTCATACTAAAACTAAATTATGAATTAAAAGGTAAAAACTCCACTATCCATCCAAACTCCGCTATACGCCGCGATCAGCTCGCAGATGCCAAATAATATTATTGTCATCTGAACTATACTGATACACAGAAAGTTTCATTTCTATACGAAAATTAGAAATATGTAGGTTAAAATTTACTTGAGATTTGATTACATTGTTTGTTGGTAACAAGTGAGGCTAATAAAAATGTGTTAAAAACTAACACTATTGAGAACAACATTGTCCTATTAACATAACGACGACGACAATCAATTAAAACAACGTTTCAAAACTCTCTTTTGAAAAAGAAATAACTTCATATAAAATTTATAGGAATATAGTGTTCCTAAACAATCAAATGAATAGGTTAAAAATATCCGCTAGCTGCTAGCTAAGAAAAAACTAAAAATGAAAGCACAAAGATTTGTTTCTATCTACGTCCTAGATGTTTATTAATCTATTGATGTACATATTTATAAAAAGAAAACTACTATTTTATACGCATTGAGTTTAGACATACACTCTGATTCAAACCACGAATTACCCGAAGAACTAATACTGTTAACATATATAACATAGTAAGAATAATATAATAATATTATATGCAAATTCCAAGAATCTTGCTTTCATATTTCGTAGCTATAATAAAAACCATTCACCGGAAACGTTCCAAGATTTCAATTAGATGTTGCGTGGGATTCTATAAACAGTCCTAAGTAAGGTGCATTGCATAAAGATAAATTAAAATAAGCACATCACTCATTCTAGAATTAAATTTTCCATTAATACTTGGAACGTCAGAGTTTTAGATGGGCAGAAAACGGCAGAGGTAACGGTTGTGTCAAAAGCATTTGTGAAATCTATAAAGTATTGAATGTTTTATCTGAAATATATTTGCATTAATTATTATATTTTCTAATATTTTGAGCCCTATCGAGTCAACGACCTTTTACATAATACTACTTGTACAATCAAAATAGAGAATTTTATTATTAATTTCTTAAAAGAGCTCATTTACATCCGGAGTTTCAGTTTATCTGACATATTAAAATCTACGTCAATTGCCACTTTGGCACAAAAACTGACGATCTATGTTATAATCGTCATATTCTTGATAAATTATTGACATCCTCGTCACGTTTTTCTCCACTTTCTAGACGTCACCGTTGCGGCAGTGTCAACGTGTTTTAGTTTATATTTATTTCTACCTCCCTCGTTTAATTACATATATGTAATATTGGCACCATTACCTTAACGACGAGTAGTAAAATTTTTAATATTACATTTAGCTTACTAAACGAGTTCTTGTTAGTGATATCTAAAATATGTTCAATAAAAATATAGTTTAACATTAAAACACTTTTACCACTTTGATGTCATCTGTCGTTATTGCAGGAATGCTTTCTTTTGAATATTTTAATTTGTGACATTCGGTGGTCGGTACAAATTAATTTTATGTTTAATAGTAAGACTTGCGTATTTAGGTACTGGTAATGCGGTAAATAAAATTAAAATTGTCATGTGATTTTACAACTTTTTTATTAATTTTCACGACATGCGAAATCACATTCCTCCTACGTAGTCGTTTTTTTTCTTATTACCAGTACTCTCGCTGTGACCACAATATAAATTTACCACGCTAAAATATTTGACATATTGTGTTCATCTTTATTTAAATCGGGAGCGTCCCTGTTGCCAGTTACTGACAACACCTTTTGTCTTAAATTTTCAGTGCAAATATAATTTTTAAATTTCTAAATAACACATGGCTTATACGTCAGACTCATACAATTACAGATGTGTAACCAAACCTGCTAACATAAAATTTATAGCTAGCCTTAATGCTTCTCATCGTTTTAAAAGCTTACACTGGATTCCCAAATACTTGATTCATTAGTAAATACGCTTGCCAATTAGAGCTTCCATTTCATCATGCCTCCATTATAGTTGCTCCCGCGTACATCCGGCGCCGATAAAAACTCCCGGACACATGATTGACGCTTGCTGTTTACCTTGTACTACCGGTGTGCTAGAAGATGAACACAAATGTACACACGTGTATTCCTTGAAATGTATGTCGCTGAGTAACTAGGTACCAACTCGAGATAGATCACTGTGATTGATCTGTGTTGTGTACCTTGGATTACAGGTGGTTTGGAAGTTGTCTGAATGCGGCATCGTCAGGTACTGGCGAAACTGTGTAATATGTACCGTGATGTAGGCGTGATACTATTAGAAGTCTTATTCATTATAATATGATTAAATTAAATTTTATTATATTCCTATAAAATTGGCTGGAAGAGATAAGACCGTCAATTGTTGTACATTTACTTGAATAGTGTACCTACAGTAAAAATATAAATAAATGTGCTTAAATGTAAAGTAATATTAAAAATATATGACTTTAGACATTTAAATGTTTATAATCGACCTAATTCTTTCTTAATAATCTAAAATAGTTACAATGACGGAATACCAATTTAAATGTACATTTGGGAAAAGTAGACCTTATTTTAGCCGGTGACTTCACATACGCATGACGAATTTGAGGTGATATTATGAGTTTACTTCGCGTTGGTTGTTTACTGACTACGGGTTTCAATCTGTGACCTGTATATAAATTATTAATTGTTTACTTTAAATCTTGTTAACTAGTCAGCTGAGCTAAATGCTTGCATTAAAAGTGGTTTACGTCATAAGAGGATTGGGAGGATTACAGTTGAAACTTTTTCAATCGCAAAATAAATAAAAACCATTATTTTGTTGGATAGATTTATGCCTTCAGATTTATAGCACCAGAAAGTTAGAGTTTCATTGATGTCCCATTAAATTTCAGAGCTTTTAGACTGTAGAAGTACACCTAGTTCAAACTAAAACTGATAAAGTCGCCACAGATCTTTGAAGAAATCGTCGGTCGATACATTCGGTTTCTATTTACAGCTTTAGATAATAGTGTAAGTAATCGTAGAAGTTGGAATTCAAACCCGCAACATATATATTGCATCTTTAAAAACTGCTTCCACTTTCCCTTTGAATGGTAACCACGGTACTAAATTTGAACATGTTAGCGTATACCTTTCGATGGGGTAAGGCATATTTCGTCGCAGCCATTTGACTTGGAAAACCACCTCCATCCGAAGACAGCTGCTAACATACACTGCTAATGTACTCCACGGATGGCGCAATTGTTTAAGTGGTCACCTCGCCACACCACACTAACACCCAGTGTCTGAAAGGCTGATCAAAACATTGTTTAACTAACAGAGCTGTCAAGGTAACAGTGGTGTCAAATCAATTCGAGGTTCTGAAACCTTGATCAAACAAATTTACCAATCTAATCAAATAAATTTATCAATAATCAATTTCATTGAACAATCAAATGACATTCGAAGATTTTGCAATAAAATTTGACATTTGTCATGAACTCTGTTAACTAATCCGATGATCAAATAGAACTGCCGAGCATGCTTTCAACAACTCAATATATTCTTGACAAGAGATTTGACATACGATTTACGGCCTAGGCATTTCACCTTTCAGAAACCTTTGAAAAGATTTGACTCATATGACTCATATCTACACTTGTGTAATGTGTAGGTACCAACTAATAACTGTAGTTTTATAACAATAGAAACATTATATCGGTACTTCGCTGGCGACTTAACGCCGGCCTATTTCAAGCGGTGACCGATCGGCTCGTCATCACCACACTTCGTTAGTATGTTTTAATTTTTTCATGATCTTGTTGCTTTTGGCTATGTTTTCGAAACGTACCTAGGTGCGTGCGGTTGTACGATGTGGATGAGTTCCGTTTGTTATTTAGTGCTCAATTTATTTACGTGATTTACTCATTTAAGTACTTTCGACAAAGATACCCATAAGATACAATCCAAGGATAGAAGTTCTACATGTAAATAGATAAAATAAACCCTGTTGAATTTTAATCAAAAATGTGGCATACTGTTACCTGTCTTGAAGAAAACGGTTCTTAATATAAGCTTATTATTTATTTTTCCATAATCCAGGGAATTGTAAGGTCCTTTCAACGTTTGCCCATCGTTAACTGAGGTAAGTAATTATGCCTCAAATCTCTACATGCGAGTGTTTACTTTGTATTTAATACTCCAGAGACATTGTTAAATGTCATTTGACGAATATTTGTAGATACAGTCACCGTTTTAAAACAGCTAGCCGGCTTTACTCCCCTGATTCAATATGTCCGAGACAGCTAGTGGCCTAAACGGGAGTGAGTCAAGTCTGGTGATAAGTTGAAACTGTACCAAAACAATGGTAAACGGTGGTTGAAGCCTTTATTTTTTTGTTCGGACGTTCGGTTGGAAGACACTTGTCAAATACTTTAAAATGCCGGATAAAAACCAAAAAAAAAATCATCTCTAACAAAGCTTTCGCCTGGTAATCCTTCTAACCAGTCCACTGTTAGTCATTACTTCCTCCTTCCCAATAAGTCTAAATAAAACTTTCTTTGATCTTTAATCAAAGGTAAGTTACATCAATATTTACACAATGTAACAATTTTTCCTGATTCATATGAGCAGTACCCAAAAACTAGCGGAAACTTGTGATAGACGCTACAAGCTCTAAGTGCTTTATTTAAAGCGTTGACGAAACTGTTATGTCTGTGCGGTGGCGTGGCGCCGCCTTATGCGAAGGTGCGGAAACCTTTATTAGAGACCTTTCACACTGGTGATTGAATCGTCCGATTAAAATTGTTGATGATTTGACATGTTATTTCGAACATCACTCTGTTAAATTTAAATATTACTGTCGCTTTTAAATTAATTGTAGCAAAAGAACTTGACTTGTGATGTGGCCGTGTGAGGCTCTATATTGTAGAAAACAGTATAGTACAGTACAGTACTACACAGTACAGTAATATAGTACAGGAGCAATCGAGGCAAGTCGATAGTAAAAATAAAAAGAATACCTATTGTTACTCAACACTAGCTCATATATCAATATTGACACATTATTGAAAATATTGGTATCACATAGATAAGTGCATCCTAGTTAGTATTAATACCATTGTCCAATATAGCTGCACAACTAAATCTTTAGTCTGAAAGCTATTTAATTTCTCCTGACAACGCGACGACTGAGAACATTTCGCGACCCTTTGATGTTCCACAACGCAATATATCAAGTGTTTTGTTTACAAAACCAGCAATGTATATTAATTGATGATAAAGTGTTTTATTTACTCAGCTAAGGTAAAAGGTTTCAAACATTGTTTGAAAGATTGACAGTCATGCGAAGGATGATTTCTTTGATGATGTTTCAGCTTGTGAATGTTGGCCTTTATATACATACCTACATAAATATAAAAGTACTAAGGTAAGCGCAACTCACAGTAAGAGACAGCATCAATTTAGATTATTATTAAATTCAAATTGAGATTCAGATTCAGATAATTTATTGTTATCACAGGTATACAGGTATACATAAACCATAATGTAGATAAATACAGTGCTATTAAAATGTGTTTTTACATTTTAAAGAAAGGAATTTTTACATGGTACAAATAACTTACATGTTTTAAGTTGACCGGATTAAAGTTAGGGGCCAGTTATATCAAGAGTTTAGTAAATATATCAAGAGCGAGCCTGTTCGAGTGTGACTTCTATTGGTCAAACACGAGCATTTTACCTTTACCACAGACATTAATCTAGGACACCATTGAAATTTAGAACAATTTAAAATGTGAGTTTAAAACTTGTATTTGTTTATTTAGGCTATAACACATACAACAATAAAATATGGATTTTTTTCAATAAGGTAAAAAAACTAAAACACTGGACATTTAGTCTAGAAAAGTTAAAACTCCGATCTTTTACGAGTTCTCTTTAATGCTATCTTATATATTTTTCTATCTTAGACCAGGTGCATTGCTTACGTGGGAGAGCCATGCTTCGGCACGTATGGGCCGGCTCGACTCCGCTCGATACCACGGCCTCACAGAAAACCGGTAGTAAAGCAATGCTTGCATTGCATTTCGCCGCGTGAGTGAGGTTACCGAAGGCCCTAACCCTTCCCTCTCCCCTATTCCCGTCCTTCTCTTCTCTCCTCTTCCCCCTCCCCCTCTTCTCCTAATCCCACCTTAAAGGGCGGCAAGGCACTTGTGACTCTTTGAGTTACAGGTGCCCATGGGCGGCGGTAGTCATTTACCATCAGGTGACCCGTCTGCTCATTTCCCCCTATACCATAAAAAAAAAAAAATTAAGGTGTATTGTGTTTAGCACACCCCATCTGTTATATTCACTGACCATAAATCACTTTTAGAACTGAATGTAACAACCATTCGAACGGCGACGGACTTTTATTGCTCTCCAAATTGATAATACTGTGCGATGTTCAATAAAACACATAAATGTTTCTTGGTGATTTCATTCTCTAAGATATTTCAGAACACCTTTACTCGGCAGATTCAAGCCACAATTAGTTTTCCATTGACATTTTTGTGACTATTTCCACCCACATATCTATTGGCGTGACTCAACCGACTGTACGAAAGTAACGAAAGTAACCAAGAAAATAAGAAGATGGTAGAATTGTTCTGACTTGTGTGTTTTGCGAAAGTACGGCTAGTTTCATTGTCGTGTCAAGTTGTGCATTAGGGTGCAGCAACAGGTCGCTTAACCCCGTGATATCTTGCCCCTGTCGGGCCTGAGGCTAGTCGGACATCCCCGAAATATACACGTGAATACTATTATAAGTATTCTGTTAGTTTATATTCTGAAAGATATTATCATAAATATACATATTTTGGTTGTTTTGAAACGATTGCCGTTCATTGTCTGCTATGGAAACCCCTTATATTGCGTCTTGCATCTATAGATAGAGACCGTCCGGTCGCCCTATCTAACCGATTTGCTTAATTCTTTTTTGAATAAAAAGTTTTGATGCATAGGTTTGTCATCAAACATTGGAAATTAACTAACTTTTACCCCACTCAAGTTTTTCTCAGACGTTATTTCCTCCTGTTCATTTTTTATGTTTTCATAGCTTTCTTTCTCGGTTCTTATTGAGCTACGTGGTTCGTTTTGCTCTGGAACTAAATCTTTCATTAGAGCTTTTGCCATTCAACTTGACTTTCATTCAATATGCGTTTTAAATAATTGTCATGTTGTTGTTTAGGTTAGGATACAACTACTCATCATATAGGAGCGTAATTTTTAATTATATTATTAACACAATGCCGCGGAGCAGCTCGGTACAGCAGTATCCCCCTCGTTAATTGTTTTTATTGTAAATAACTAACATCTTAAATAAATTATAGTTTAAGGACAGAAACTTATTTTTATATGAACTACTAGCAGCGCACCGCGGTTTCGCCCGCGTAAGTCCCGATCCCGTGTCAATATCGGGATAAAAAGTAGCCTATATGTTAATCCAGGTCACCAAGTTTCATCGCAATCGGTTCATTAGTTTTAGCGTGAAAGAGTAACAAACATTCATCCATCCAAACTTTCATATTTATAATATTAGTGGGATTAGTGGGATTTAAGGCACTTTTAGTCAATGACAACAGTATAATGTGACAGACCTTCTAGCAAACGGCAAACTTCGCGGATGAGTTATTACCAGTTTTGAAAATCGTGCAACGTCCCTTATAGTCAGGTTTAGTGAAGAACAGGCAGGTGTTCAGACGAAATATATTATATATAAAAGATGTAGGTACACAGCAGTCATATTGGCAGCATATCGGTAAAGCGTATTAGTAAACATACATAATTCAACTGCGCACTAAAAACTATTACAGTTTTGACAGATTTAACACGAAAAGTAGCAAACGACGTTATTTTAATGAGTTCTGGTTCGCAAAATAGATGAATTAGTAGGTATTTGGAACATGTTGACGCCATATGTGTGTTTAGATGTTCGCAGTATACATTAGCAGATACATCAAAGAGAATATTCAGGTAAATCAGCGAAGTACCTGATTACATTTGAGAAAGTTCAAATTTTAAAATCTCTACAACTCGAATAGCGTAGTCTGAGGTCTTATTTTAAAGAAAGTCAGACTCGGTCAGCGTATGTTTTGTGTGGTCGACCCCTAGCCCTCTCTCTCTCCCCCTCCCTCCCTCCCCCTATATATTCTGTATATATTTACACATACATATAACATAAAGGTATACACATATCTACTTACATGCGTCGAGAATAAGGAGTAAACTCTGATAAAGCATAAAAACCACAATAAAACGTTACGCTGCCCTCCGATCACTAAATTTTATTTTTCATATTTTTTTCATACCGGGCGCCTTATATGCAAATCGATTCTTAAGGAGTAAACTCCAATAAACTCAAAAAACCGGTTAAACTGTTAACAAAAATCTGTAAGCATTCATAAAAAACGACGAATGACGAAATTTATGCCTCGTCCTCTTTTTTGGAATCATTCAAGAATGTGTTTGTTATAAACTTATACTTTTACTTGTTTTGGTTCCAATTTTACATAATTAGTACTCTAGTGTGGATAGTGGATAGCAATGCAGTTGTAACTACGTTTTAAAATGTTACTAACATGTATATATTCTTTTTACAACAATGCGTTTCCAACTTTTTTTGGAAATTAACAAATGTACCTACATATCAATCAAGATAATGTAATCCATAATAACTTAAGATATTACTTAATATTTGACTACAGACTATCTATTTCTACAACTATTATCAAACCGTATTACAAACTCAAAGAAAGTTCAACTTTGCCAAACGTACAAGCTACTCGTATCTACCTCGATTCAGGTTCATAGACAAAGATCTCGTTAAGATGTCGCCGGAGACGGGATTGGTTCGTCTTATTGCTACACAGATTGACATACCCATTTTTTAAATTGTCCAACAACTCTTGAAGAAAACGAAATCAGATAAAATTAAACGTAGGATACAGCCATTTCACGTCTGGAGGAGCGTTAGGTACTAACTATTTTTTTTGCTTCAAGAATACCAAACCTGAAATATCGAAATAATAGAATGTAGTTTTTGTTTATTTAATTAGTCTATGGTTAATATTTATGACGCAGAACTGAGTAGACATTTTTAGTTTTACTGGTGAATGCTTTTTTATAATTGAAATATAAGAAGAACCAACAATGGCGCGTTGTATATGTAAAGAGACCTTACGGTGTAGATAAGGCCCTACTGCTAAGTACTAATTTTGTAGATTTAGCCTTGAACAAGTGCATTTTATTAAAAAAGTTACAAGGAAGGAAGTTTGATGTAGAGTTTCAGAGTGTTTAAAAAGATCAAAAACGCCATTTTCTTGGATAAAGTAGCTGTAAGCGTAGTTGCGTAGTTATTACAACGAAAATCCTGTAAGTACAGTCGATAGTTATCAAGCACTTGTGATTTTTGACGATAATAGTAATTGTAATGTATTATAAATAATATTCCGTTGTAATAGGAGTTAGTAATATTAGTTGTTCTAAATATATAGTTAGGGCTTAGTTTATTATTTGGAGAGGCAGCATGGCAGCCTCTCCTATCGGCTGACGCAGGCGCTGACCAGCCACGGCTGTTTCGGAAAGTACCTGTGCCGTATAGGCCGGGAGCCAACGTCTGCGTGCCATCACTGCGAAAGCTGTCGCGGGGATACTGCACTCCACACTCTGGTGGAGTGCTCAGCGTGGATGCAACAGCGTCGCGACCTCGCGGCGTCTATCGTTGTTGGAAACCTCTCGCTGGACACCATGGTTCTGTCCATGGTCCAAATTGCAAGTTCGTGGGAATCCGCCACTTCTTTTTGTGAGGAAGTAATCCTAAAGAGGTGGCGGAAAGGGAACGGGAGAGGGCTAGTACTCACCTGTCACGAAGAAGAGGCATCAGGCGCCGGAGAGCGAATGGTCTCCGGCCTCCATGAGCGCTGGCCTGTGGGTAACGGGTGAGGCTGCCCGTTACCCTAACAGAAGTAGACATGAGACGGAAGCGCGACGTGATCCGCGCGCGCAAGCAATGGTGCGTTTGCCTTCTGTTTAAGAGGTGGCCAAAGTCTGCCAGGGTTCTCGGGGACTTCCTTATACCCGACTCCCTTCCAATAGACTCACTTGTGACGGAACACCGTGTGGTTTTAGTCGATTTCACCAAAATTTCCACGCAAACGAAGTCGCGGACAACAGCTAGTGATAATATAAGTAAGTGTAAGTTGTAAGTTGAATATCTTTGTTTGTTTTGTATAACATTTGATTGATGATTGTCGTAATCAGGTTATCGTATTTAGGTTTGGTATAGGTATATCTATCTCTCTTTGCCACGTGACGACTGAATCTATTTCAGGTTTTGTATAAGATAAAACTGAATAACAAAAACAAACTCAATGACCGTAAAAGTAGATTTATACTCATTCTTAATATTTGTATTAACCGAACGAGCCTATGATCAAATCTTTTTAAAAAAACTACCGCAACATTTCTGTAATCCAACATCAAAACAAAATATTTATAGTTAAACATCATAATACTATTTCAAACTGAATTTCCATTATCCAATAGTTTCCGGTGGTACCGGATCATCGCCGAAAATAGCCGAATACATTGCTTTAACTAGATGTTTCAATATACATTACGTAGAAAAAAAACTCACACGCCGACACCTGAATACGAAAATAAACATCTTACACTCTTAACGCTTTCTTTTGTTACGAATACATTTCCACTTTTATATAACAACATAAAATAAACTGGTAAAAGAATCAAGCAGTGGATGTCGAAATTATAATTAGAGTTGCATCAAAGAAAGCTTTTCTTGACGTTTCATAATAACATGTTAGTTAGAGTGACAGTCCGCGAAATTGCGTAAAAAGCAATTAATATGGTTTTGGACGTGTTTTAAATTAAAGTTGACACGAACATGACTGAGTGTTTATGTATTATGACAGGTTTAAATATGTTATATTTTTGCTAACCTTTGGACTGATTTCATACCTGGTGATAACAGTTACATGCTTTGTTGCGTTTAAATTAATTGTATATTAAAGAAGATTACGTGATAGACTTAAGAGTGAGATAAAGTCGACATGAAATCTGTGTTGATCATGCATAGAAAGAAACCTAAAAAAGGAGGATGGGGCATGAATGAGTTAGTAATCATTGTTTAAATAGTTTAGCCTTAATTGGTGTCACAAACCACTATCATCAATCAATTTCGAAATCAGACGGTGTTTACTTTTTTAAATTGAGAATTATTAAGCAATTTAAATTGGGAGAAACTCGTCTTAATTGATTCGTCACTAACCATTCCCCGTAATTTATCATCACTGCTCCCTTCCTATCGATTGTATCGTGATCTTATTGTAACTTTCTTCAATAAATAGGTTTTACATAAGTGCAATTTACCTTAAAAACCTCAGCTTTCTGATTTCACTACAGGTAAATATAATAAAATAGTTGAGGAAATACAAACAATCACTGCTGATAGGATCTGGAGGTTTCTCGAAGCCATAAGTCTGAGCAGTGAACTGTAAACCAGAAGTGCGCTACAAAAGACCAGAAATGGTCGAGGTAGCACTAAGCACTTAAAACAATAAAAAAAAAATATCGATCGATAAATTGTCGATCGATGTCTTATTGAACGATATGAATATGAGAAATGCGAAGTTAAGTTTGTAAATACTGCTTTCGGACCATAACTACTCAACCGATCATCGTAAACTTTTAACTATATTTTGATCTGAAAAAAATTACTGTTTCCGAGTAATAGAAAAATAACTTTAATGTGGTACTAATAATAAAATGGAAAACAGAAAACTTAGAGTTAAAAATGCCATTGCATTCGTTCCTCGACAAATCTTTTACCGATGTTGCAACAAGGTTGCAGAATGCACTATCTATCGAAATAAGAAAAGCTCAAACAGCCTTCAAAGCAATGATGAAAAGTCATTACCTAAACTTATAGCTCCATCAAGAGGTAGGTATACTGACATCATCTGTCACTTTTATTGTTATAATGTTTATTTGCTGAATATTGTTATGTATTCTCTAAGTATTTAATTATTCATGTTATTGATTTGGTATATATGAAAATATATGTAAATATTTGTATATTGTATGCTTACGTATAAAACTAGGTATATGTTTGTATATATGTATGTATATATATGAAGTACACCGACAGCTACCACTTAATTCAGTCACTAAATCCATCCTAAGATTGTCTGGTAGAGGTCGCTCTTAGCGATAAGACCGCCCATTGTACATAACAATAACATTAATATCTATTATTGTAGTTTAATGTAATATGGTGTACAATTAAGAATATTCTATTTTATTCTATTCTTATTATTAGGTAATAAATATTACATAATTGTTTTGTTTGTAGTTATATTATAATAATATGCTGTATTTTGTTAGGATCGAATTGACAGAAGTGTACTAGTTAGGGTTCAAAGCCGCCATCGTCTTTCAGAATGACAACCATTATTGTTTAAAGGTAATAATAGTCAAAAATAAAAACTGAGGTAATAATTTTAAAATATTGACCAAATTCATAATTTCAATTAAATTTCTGTCAGTGTGGTATCTTAGTAAAAGGGTGCGTTGTTTGGATTCTATGGATTCTGTGGAGTGAAGGTGCTTTTCTAATCGGTCGACTTCAATCCGTGCTGAAATGAACCAAATTTAGATCATACGAACTTTGATCAACCGTTGTCTACAGCTTCGTTAGTTCACGTAGTTATTTTAAACACAGTTAAAGCTATTTTTCCGTCCTTGTTCATTCCTTTTGAAGTCTCACCTGTTTCCGATAAAAGCCACATTCTGAACTCAAAATAGAATGCTGATGTTTGGTATGTAATATCACAAAACCCGTTTTGTAAAATGTTAAAGTATCTATTAGGAATATAGTCAAAACTGACAAGCTCTTTGAAAAGAAGAATTTAAAAGTAAGTCAAAAACAATATATCATGCAAAAGTATTATAAATAAAACGTAAATGATATAAAAAATCGGCATAACTTTGTCTTGGTCACACTCACTACACACGTTTATGAAGAATTAATAAAGCTATTATTGCATCACAAGACGATCACACAGTAGGTATAGTCGTTTTCCGAATTTGCATAATATTATTATGATAGTAGATTATATTGAAACAAACACCTTCCACAGAAAGATCAATATTTTGACTTGTTTTTTTTTATTTTCTATATAATATCACATCACAGGACGCTCAAAATATTGTATATCTAACTACTGTTGAAAAGTTCATTTGTATGTTTATTAATCACAAAAATTTCCATTATTTTGCTACTTTTAAACTTTACTTTTAAAGTAAGATACACTGATAAATATCAAAAAGATTTTTCGTCAATACAATATTCAACCTCAACAAGAGTATCAAAAGCATTGAAAAATCAACACTTCTCGATATTATTTGAGCTAAAACTTTTTTATTTAAGCCCTAAACGAGTTAGGAGTCATTCATAACGCCTACATGCGAGCGCTTTGAGATCTCTAATCTTTTGGCAAGTGATCAAATTGTATCACACCTAGATATTTATATTACACGATTTTGTGACAAGTACTCACATATTTTTTTTTTTTGTAAAGTCTATATATAATTGAGGATTCTAATAAATTGTATTCGTTTTCACTACATTGAAATCAATTTAAAAGTAGTATTCTGTAAATACTAAAGAAAAGTTGTGCTCAGATGTTTTAGTGCGTTTCCATTAGTTTTAAACGGTAAAAAAGTCTTGTCTAATGAGTTCAACTGCTTGATTCCGAATTATCTTCTTTCTCTGTGATCATACCTTTAGTAATTATATTTTTGTTTTGATTGAGCTACATACATCGATACAAAGTAGATGGATACTAATACAAAGTACAGTTATAGGTATAAGAAGAAAATAATATCTTGCTGAAATAGTGCAGTAATAAGTTAAGTACTTGTACAACTGTCTTCTCAGTGTCAAAGACTTTAAAAAAAAAAGATAACAAAATAAAGATTATTACAAGTAATGTTCCGAAAGCAAAGACCTTAAGTAATTAATTAGCAAAACAAAGGTACTGCGAGTTTCAAATTGATCAACGAATATTTTATAGTAAAAGTAAAACATTGATTTAATGAAGAAATCGTCGTCGTGTCGTTAAGTCTAAAAATTATGTTTAAACTGTAAAGTTTTTTTCATACAATATTGTTCTCTTATATTGTTTATTATTAACTATTCTCTATAGTTTATGGGGTGAAGGAATTAGACAGATTTGAATAGTTATTTAGTTCATAGGGTTTGAGTTATAGCGTGAGACTCGTATATTTTTCGTTAATCGTAACTAAATCATTTCCTAGTTATATAGTGATTTGTTTATAACGTCGTGATACAATATCTGTAATATAGGATTAGACATATGAGATAGGTAAATATTAATGTGATCTATAGCACAAAAAGGTGATTTTCTTGTAACTATTAGTTTCTTTTTAATGATATTTATTGGTTGTTAGTTTTGTAAATATAGAATTTTAAATTGTTGTTAGATCGTAGATCGTGTGCGCTTTTTTGTGTAATTTGAAAAATAGTTTTATTTCTTTTTAGTTGAGTAGCTTAAGATATTTTCTCTACGCTATAATTACAACGGTGTCTTGTTTATATCTCGGTTTAAGAATATATATATAAAATAGAGAATAGTTTTCCTATTTTTGTTAGTTTCTACATAGAAATAAGATCACTGTGAAGGAGCAAAGCAAGCAATGTAATATGTAAGTTTATTTAAGTACCGTCTTTTATTTATTTACTAAGGAGCATCAACAATGTACATATGCAAAATTGTTGTTTACATTTATCACTACATCACATCTCTTATATGTACATCAATTATAGACGCCCACAGCATTCATTATTCGTAATGTTTACATTGAGTACTAACAATTATTAAAACGAATACTAAGCAAAGTACTAAAACAAAAGATGCAAAAGTTTTTGTATGTAACATATTTCTTTTTTATTTTGACTGCATGGTGACGCAATGGAGAAGTGAGATTGTTAAAGTGGTCGTGACGAGTACGACACGTGGACGTGGATGTGGGAAATTATTAAAGAAATGCATTTTTTTATTCGAATTTGTTTTAATATTTGTTTTTTTTTTCAAAACAAAATATTGCCATCTTATTTGAACTTTGATTTTTTAGTTTAGCACCGGCTTACACTTATACTTAACAGTAAATTGATTGGGTAGGAGACATAACTCCAACACGAAGTAGTTCATGAGTAACCTGAAATGCAAAAGATGTAGACCAATAATATTACATCCTAAACTAGGCAGAGCCTGTACTATGGTAACTTAACACATCTTACATCCTAAACTAGGCAGAGCCTGTACTATGGTAACTTAACACATCTTACATCCTAAACTAGGCAGAGCCTGTACTATGGTAACTTAACACATCTTACATCCTAAACTAGGCAGAGCCTGTACTATGGTAACTTAACACATCTTACATCCTAAACTAGGCAGAGCCTGTACTATGGTAACCAGACTGCTTATATATTTCTAAATACATACATTTTATAGATAAATTACACCCAGATACAGAACAAATGATTATACGCATCGTAAAATTATTTGTCCTGGGTGGGAATCAAACCAAATCAAAGTGGTTAGACAGTTGACATCCTGAACGCTGAGTCCCAGAGGCCGTGGGTTTGATTCCCACCCAGGACAAATAATTATTTGTTCTGTGTCTGAGTATAAATTTATCGTACATATGTATCTACAGGCTGTAGCTAGTTTGGGATTAGACGGCCGTGTGTGAGATGTCCCAAGTTATCCTCTCAACTTATAATTGAACCCCTAAACGACCGTAAGATACAATTACACGAACACTATCCAGTTACAGGGTATATTGTGCTACTTTTTTTAAACTGAGAGCTCCACTCGGAGTTCTTGAAGAGTTCTTAATTTGTCCATTTCAGCTACCACACCGTCACATCTAGAAGCTAGTAAAATTTAGTTTATCACAAGTATTTTTATCGTTGTGTTGGTATCGTAAGGGTTTTAATCTTCTATATAAACAGGCCCGAGGGACAACCTTTACATTGCAGTCACACACCCCCAACGCCTTATGTGTGATCATGGAATTAAATATTTCTATGACCCACTTCTCCAGTCACTGTTTTGTATTAGAAAGTGCTATCCTCACAAATATAATTTGTCGATTTAATTATTTTATATTTAGTTGTTACACGTGTAACAGTCTGAAATAAAATTGATAGTGGACGCTCCGGTGAGCGGCGGTTGACGGGCGGCGCGCGCGCATCTATTCCGGTCGGACACCTGCCGCTCGCACAATGCGCGATATACGCACATACTTCGATCTATACAAGTTTATAATTAAATAACTAACTAGAGTAACAAACTGAAAAAAGAACTCACAAAATTCTTAAGCTTTCAGAATAAATTATACTGTACTGTAGTCATAAGAGTCGTATGAGATATCTATAGCTTTAAATTTAACCACAGAGCCTTCCACTCATTTAGTTTTCTAAATTTTAATATTCTATATTTAAAATAATGTTTTAAAAAATAACATATTTTAACTGTAGATACGTATGTTTAAATTTTAATTTAATAAAACTTGAATAAAAACGTAGGGAGATTTGTGAAAGAGTGAGTGAGAAATGGGCCTTGATCTGACTATATTGGCAGTACATATATAAGAGTATCTAATTTTCCGACCTATAAAAATATAATCAATGAGCTATCTCAGTGTTATAGCACCAAACCTCGTTCTATCTCTGCACCGCCATCAAGTTGGCTGATAAAAATAGTATTTCAGGCATTTTTAATGTACTTATTAAGAAAATATAAATAAAAAATGTAAAAACCCAACTGCGTCAAAAATACTTACTGTAAGAGATATTTTTTTTAAACCATAGATTTTGGCGCCTAAAATATCGGGATTAAAAGTAGTAGTAGTTAATAACTACTACTACATAGTTCATGAAAGAGCAATAAACATCCATACCTCCTCCAAACTTACACGTTTATAATATCAACAGTATACCAAGTGTTACTTGTGCAAAAACGAATCTAATCTAATTATATCTAATGACATACATATTTGTCATCAAAATCTGTTCAGCCATTTAGTATTTACGAGGGAACATGGGGGCGGACATACATACATACATGTCAACTTAAATATAACCCTCCTATTGGCACAGAATACATAATAGTACTAGTACAGAAGGACCTCTTCGCAATACCATTTAAATAAATAGCGACTCTTGCTCCGATAAAATAAGGTGCAATTCAGATCGCACACCGCTAACTCCAAACGGGCTATATTAACCTAAACCTTGCCTCTCTTTCTATCGCATAACTCTTATCTGTTCTGATGCCGTTAAGGTTGTCTTCTGTAAGAAGAATTAATCTAAATATTTAATAACCAGTTGTGCCTATTACTTCCAATTATTTATTCGTACAGATGAGCAGAAAAGTGGTTAGTGAAAAAAATGCGATATAATACGTAATAATCGTATTTAAAAAAAATACAATTTAAATGTGGCATAATCACAGATTGAATAATAGTACTACAAAGTAGTCTATACTTTCGTTTGATTCAACTTACCCATACTTACTGATTTCGTAGCAAAATAATGTTAAAGGGAAACCTATGTAGTACGGTC
The DNA here is from genome assembly GCA_949752705.1 of Callimorpha dominula. Taxonomy (NCBI): domain Eukaryota; kingdom Metazoa; phylum Arthropoda; class Insecta; order Lepidoptera; family Erebidae; genus Callimorpha; species Callimorpha dominula. The sequence goes on along the minus strand of OX456999.1, from coordinate 955,570 downwards.
ATAAACAAGCTTACAAAAATATTGCCTCAGCTCTTGGTCTATTATATTTTTAATACTTTAAAATGCTTAGTCTCCGTTATTTATCATTATTTACCTACGTAAATCGGCAAATAAAAAATATGAAACTTGTCTACATCATCAAAATCTTACTACATACCTACCTAAACACTTAAATACAAGTAAAATAGCTACTTATCTATTATTGTATTTATACTTTATAGATTTAAGAAAACAGATTATGTTGGGTCCAAACTTGGGTAGTTTCTTATGTATATATGTAAATGTACCTACTTACTAGGTTTGAACTTAAATTGTCTGTAGTTTTACCTCACTTTTTTAATGTTATCTTTATGTTCCTAATTTTTTTTACAAAATAAAACTATCCTAAGTTACTCCTTATAAAACCAGCTATCTGCCAGTGAAAGTCCCGTGGAAATCGGTCCACCCGTTCCGGATGTTAGCCGGAACAGACAGACAAAAATGTGAAAAATATTTTTTTTGGTAAAGTATCGTGAAAACACATTTAGTAAAAAGCTGTCATTATGACATTACAAACGGACACTTCAAATTTATTTATTTTTACAGAAGATGTGTATCAGTTGTTGTCCTAATAAATAAATGTACTTATCAAAGCTAAACTTGACTTAGTTATTCCTTATAACACCAGCTATCTGCCAGTGCAAGTCCCGTGGAAATCGGTCCACCCGTTCCGGAGATTAGTCGAACAAACAGACAGACAAAAATGTAAAAATATTTATTTTGTATAAGTACCGTGTAAACATTCATACGCATTTAGTATAAAACTGTCATTATGACATTACAAACGGACACTTCAAATTTATTTTATCTGTTGTTGTGTCCTAATAAATAAATACACTTATCAAAGCTAAACTTGACCTTGTAAACAGAACTTGTAAGTATCTAACTATACTGATTATAATTAATAATATAATCTAACTACGTAAATACGGAAAACATAATTTAGGACAACAAAAGTTAGCACTTGGTAGTATCTACTAATTACCTATAAGTAGACGTGCATTTATTTACCTTTCGATGTCCCTTGGAAGTCTGAAAAACGTGAGGTTTGGATCCTTGTTATTATTATAACAGCCAAATACCATGCAATTTGCGTTTGCTTTCATTTTACTTAAGTTATTTTTAGTACTATATTGTGTAATAGCCTAATAGGTAATCGATCGAAAGATAATATTATCGTAATTCCTAAGCGACGAACGGACGAAGCGACGTAGCGCGTGAGTGAGTAGCGAAGTAACGTGCTACCTAGCCGGCGCGTGGCAGCCCACTGAATTTCGTCCGTCTCGACGACGCTGCTAGGTACCTGTAGTTTCATACCTACTGACCGGAGTGGGCCTAGCCTGCTATTGGGCTTCGCCGCAGTCGGTTTCTCCCTCTTAGAGATCAATTTCTTTTCACTACTTATAATGCACATAATTCTCACAGTGATTGTAAAAGCTGGCGATGGAGTCAACGTTAACTTTTTGGCCTATTTGGTGATCCAACCAAATAGCAGACTTTCTTTAGGGTGCCTCCACCCTTTGTCCGCGGTAGAGCAGATCAATGACTGGGGTTTTGCGTTTTAGCTTTTAATGTTTGATGCAAATATGCTTTTGATATCCGGAAGTTAGCTTGCATGGTACCTAAGTAAACTTCAATATTTTTACAAATAAATTACATTATAAAACTAGAAAGATTAATAGACAAAGATGGTGATCTGGGTAGCTAGACCTTACTTATTTTCTGACTAACGAAATGTGTCGTATTGAACCGTATCTAACCGTATATTTTCTTAAATTCTGAGCTCTGATTTTTATATCTGATGTTTAGAGAACTATTTTAATGCTATTTATAAGCAGCCAGAAGCCAAAAATTTATTTGCGATCGCGTTCATACTCGCAGCGACATTTTGACATTTTGTACTATTAATTAGGTATACTGTTTTTTACCTATTCAGTATTTATATGAATAGGAGCATAATAAAGCTGAAGCGTTTATTTGTTTGTTTGTTTAAACGCGTTAATCTCTGTTACTATCATTCAGATTTGAATATTTATTTTTGTATTAGATAGAGTATCCATTGAGAAAGATTTAGGGGCTATGTAACATCACGCTATGACCAAGAAGCGGAATAGTGATATTTTGTATAGGTTCCTATATCAACGGATCGTATTAATTAATAAGGTTATAAAATTTATAATAGTTCCCAAATGCCAAGGGATTTGTCCAAGTCGGAAATATGTAGCAAAAAGCAGGCTATGCTATATGCTGAAGTGTACGCTTCCCGTAGAATATTTCACAATTGTTGCTGTCCATAGGTTCTTTTACCTATACAACAAACAGGGTGACCATAACTTTTAGTTCATAAACAAAATTACCTTTCAAAGATATTTTATATATTTAATACTTGTAAAAACATGTTAACATTGTGTTTACATAAAGCTATGAATATAACATATATTATGTTTTTTAGTTCATAAATAAAACACCAATAGTTGTGTTCTAGTTAGCAAATATCACAGTTTCCAATGAACACTTAACGGCATTCGGAAATGTTCGTTTCACCGAATTTTGCCGAAGCACATTACCTATAGTCTAGACACGGGATAGGGGGCAATTGTGCATGAATTACAGCAACTATTACAACGTTTATGAGTGAAATAATCTGGCACACGTGCGCTAGCATATTGATTCCGAATTATAAGCAAATAGCCAGTGAACTTGGAAAGTTGCCAACCAACGTGCCAAGCTGTACGGTAACCAGGCTACGTGGAAAGTTAATTAGCAGGTCATATGCGCCGCAGGCAATAACAATATCTTGCTTTAAATTATGTAGTCTATTAACCACGAACAACTTCTCGTTGATGTGAGAAATAAGTCGATCAAATTTGAAGTAAATCTAGCTAAAAGCTTTTTGATGTTTGTGTTCAGAACTGCTTCAATTAGTATAGAAACTATTAATAACTAAATAAATGTGAGTGTGCGTGACTCGGGCCCGTCGATTGCCTATTTTGGATTAAGTTAATACCTTTTAAATATTCTTTAAACTGGTGATTAACGTATACTAAGCAGGACATAACTGTCAGGTTTAATCGAAACACTATCTTACATGACTATAACTGACTATTAGGTAGGATTAAATAACGAGACAGCATGCACAGCACATAATTATAAATAAGGTTACCACTGAAATAGGTTTTTCCACGAATAACCTAATCAAGAAAGCCAATTATAATTGGCTTTCTTGATTAGATTCTTATTTATAATCGATAATTATCGACCATCGAGCAATTCGAACTATAATTAAATGCATGGACTTATAAAGTATTCGCACTTAAATTGCCGATGTTATCATAAAATGGCGTTGATTGTTCTCAGGGACAGGTTGGAATACACTTGATTCTTTTACACAGTGACAGTAGTTGTGAGACTGGTTTCTCACTAGTGTAGGAGAGGATTTATAGTTATGTTTGTGTATGACCATCAAATTAAAAAAATACACAGCACAGTTTGAAAGATTTAAAAGTTCGTATTTATTGTTCTTATTAAACCATAGTCACCTTACTGTCCGACCAGTGAAGTTAGACCACAGGCTGTAATTCACAGGTAATGCTGTTGTGATTGTTGCATAACACCATCGCAGCCAGCCATCACATTGTGTTGCTTGATCGTTGTGTACAACACCGTCCAGTTAAATGTTTCGATAAACACTATTACATGGTTCGATTAGTTAAAAGGCCTTATCTGTATTGTTTTAGATACCAATGAGTAGAAAAAGTAATGAAATTCTTTTTTTATGTGGATTTACGGGGAGAACTGCGGTAAGGTTAGAATTACTATTATCTTAAAGTACAGAAGATATAAAAGTATTTACAAACTGGTGGTGTAGTTATTTTATCAAACTAAGATAAGATAAAACATATTACCCATCTCTATTTTGATTAAGAAACTATAATGGCGAATGTTACATGTATTTAGGCGTTTATTTTGCAAAATTACCTTTTTTCGGAAAGATCCGTATCCGGAAATATCCTTAAAAAGCTAAATTTTATGTAAATAACAAAATTTTATCCAAATCATTAGAGCCATTTCCGTGATATGTACATGAAATATACATATTTATATGAATGTGTATTAAATAATTCCTCGTTTAAAGCAACATGTAAATAAAAAAGAAAGAAGTGGGAAAATGAAAGATATTAAATGTATAAAATAAGTAATAATTAGTTTCGGCACATCTTGGTCGGTTGTAAAAAAATTGTTCCTAAAAGTACCTACTAAGAAAACTTCGCCTTTAGCCGCAACATCAGCTAAATCAATCGAATACAATGCAAGCTAATGCAATCGAATACAGTCTATAAATATTATAAATTAATAAACCCAAAGTTAATATTGTATTTATAAGAAGCCTGTTTCACGGTGGGTGCTATTTTAATAATGCTAAACAGCATACTGTCCCTGTTTCCGTTGTAGTTAAAGTGCTCTCTCAGGAACGGCAATACTTGCCCGGATAAATGGATAAATATTTTAAGAAAATAAAAATTTTGTAATAGTAGTGTGGAACTTTCACGAAACACAACATAAAATTTTACTGAGTACCTTTATATACCTTCCCTATCGATTTAGTCAAATACAATCAGTTATATGAAGTATTAAATATAGCTTTTAATTTGAACCTATCTTAGTAATCAATATAAACATCACCTCAAGGTTGATAAAAGCGCTCAAGGCATTAAATTCATCGTTGAACAGTCATCGTTGATTATATGATTATATTAAAATTCACGTATTATAGTGACTTAAAAGAATGGCCTCTATTAAATCTAATAAAAGTGTAAATAACAATTGTAAAGGTAATACATTCCTTTGATTTATGAAGTTAGGTAAGACTATAAATATCTTAGAATATTTACAATAAAATTATAAATCGTCAATAAATAGATGGTTTGTGATTTCAATATTTTTTTCACTTTGACTGCAACATTTCCCTACGGGGTTTATTGGAAAATATTCCTACTGCCCCGTTTCCTTTACTTTGCTTATTGATAAAAAAAAGCATATGAACAGACAGCGGAGTTCATTTTGCTTAGGTTTGGCTCGTTCGGCCTTATTACGAAATATAGACTCACATAAGAACTAGGTAGCTACGTTTAACACATCATTTATAGATGATTGAAACCATTGACTATTTGATTGTATTCATATGTTTTCTATTCATACACATTTTATGCAATTACAAATTCTATTTTTCATTTATTATACAAAAGAAATTTTAAAGACGCATTCATACTGACGACGGGCCTGTTGGTTTAGTGGTTAGTGATCCTAACTGCTGAGAAAGAGGTCGTGGGTTCGATTCCCACCCAGGACAAACAATCTTGTGATGAACACGATCATTTTTGATCTGTGTCTAAGTCTAATTTATCTATAATTTGTATATATTTAGTAATATATAAGTATGTTTGTCAGCAGTCTAGTTAGTATAGTACAGGCTCTGTCTAGTTTTGGTCAGACGGCCGCGTGTGCGAGTGCTCAACTCATTATTATTATATTTATTTATTTATATAAATAGATATAAATATAATATATTTAAAAATATAAAGAACAGCGTCTCACCGGTATCGGGTACCAAGCTACCGGTGTGGGGTACCAAGCTACCGGTGTGGGGTACCAAGCTACCGGTGTGGGGTACCAAGCTACCGGTGTGGGGTACCAAGCTACCGGTGTGGGGTACCAAGCTACCGGTGTGGGGTACCAAGCTACCGGTGTGGGGTACCAAGCTACCGGTGTGGGGTACCAAGCTACCGGTGTGGGGTACCAAGCTACCGGTGTGGGGTACCAAGCTACCGGTGTGGTGGTCAGAGTTAAGGTAGACAGAAACCTCCTCACTATATTATATATTTTCACAATAAAAAATCCCATTACTAGTCTTCAAAAATTTCCATGTACTGACACAGAAATTTTAAATTCCTAATTTAACTAGTAAATTATCTGCAAAATGGTTTATGTCTGTAGTTAATGTGTAACTATCGTATCAGATTAAGATTTAAAGTAGTGAAGCAACTCTTATCAGTAGAATTTACCTTAGTTTAAGAAGTTAACAATAGTGTTGACAACTGGAATAGGTAGGTAATATAAAATGTTCGGTCTGCCTGAAGACTAAAAGACGCGATCGTTTATTTTCGGCCACAACACATTGTGTGATAGGAATGTAGCCACACCTCTAGGTATTTCCGGTGATTTTCTGTATAGGCACCAGACTTAATACTCATTTTACGATCGCATTATCCGTATTACAATAGTTAAAGGGATATAACATTTAGAAATATCGCAGCGCTTCTGCAATAACATGTTTCTAACATGAAAATTATCAAGGCAAGTGTTAGCTGATATAGTTTTATGAGATCTCACAAGGACTAGACAAATGAATGTAGACTAATAATTGCGTGCTTTGTTTAGGCACAGGAATATCTTTTTATGAAAGTGGTTAGGTAACTAAGTTAGTTAACAAATATGCATATCCGATTAGGATTGGTAATGCATAATATATCTGTTAACTATCTTGTTAAAGGACGATTTTTGGCAACAAGATAAAAATCGGCTTGTCTAATTTTACCCAGGATATTCATTAAACTTCCCAATTTATTCTAGGCAGTATCGATTTATCCTAGTCAGGTATTTATGACATGCACATTACAAGGTTAAGTAAAACTACCCAGGTCAGGCTTAAGATGGGTAGCCCTGCTTAACATATTGATACCCTTCTGAGAGATCGTTAAACCGTCGATCCCGGTTGCCAAACGAACATCTGCGCCATTCGTTACGGGTCGTTCTAGCCCTAAAAAGTCCGACAACCTGGTCTAACTACAGAACTTCGATATCGCCTAGTACTTGGGTTGTGTAGGTCTGATGGCAGTCGCTTTACGTAAAATATCGAAGTTCGGCCGTATCATAGTTAAACTGAAAGCTGACCTCTACTTAGTTGGCAAAAGGCGCGGAGGATGATGAGGTATTTATTACAAGTTCCAGATTATAGACCATTGGATAGGTCATCTTTTACCTTGTTGTCAAAGAGCCTCCTTTCTTTCTGTCTTTCCTTCCTTTCTTTTCATTGATTAAGTATAACTTGGCTGGTCTTCGGTCTGTATAAAACTGAAGCAACCGTTTGAATTTTTTTAAGGTTTTATATCATGGGCTTACGCTCTATTTCGGATGTGTGCTGTAACATTTACTAATTAACATAATTCATTTAAAGCGCGTTGTAAGCCGACGCTTTTTTTATTGATAGTCATGATTGATACGCTTGTGGCAAATGAGTTACTGGCGTTCCTGCAACAGAAGCTGGACTTGATGGACGAAGTATCCACCATCCAGATCTGTGCACTAACTTCAGCGAGGATGAAATTGCTACTACCAAGCGGCTGGTGTTGCCGTTGCTTTATACAAGTGACCAGATGGTGTCTCGCCGGCGTGCCGGGACAAAGAAAAGTGTACAAGATATTATCACGCTGCTGTAGGAGTGTTATCCTGATGACGTCTTGGGAGTAAGCTACCAATACGTCACGGGGCGAAAGTGGTTCTTGCGCCGATCGTTGATATAAAACGTCCATTAATGAGACAGACTGTGATTTAAACTTCCTGTACTCAGCACCACTAAATACTTGATCCCTCCAGATGTCCAACAAAGATCTGTTTGTTCTGAAGCATAAACTGCACATAGCGTGAATCAAAGGCGCCTGCGCAGCCATCGGTAGATCGTTAATCGTCTGTAAAATCGGACCACCCGCGCTTTAGTGCGCACATACGAGTACGAGCACACCTATTGATTGAATATGTAGATGTGTTACTTCATGTTGATGTCATAAAAAACGTTTTAAGATCGGGTTCTCAAGTGAAGATAATTCTATATCAGATTTTGCACATATTTTCAACTGTTTATTGTGTCAATGTATAAATAGCGTAAAGTATGAGGTTTTGGTTGTCACCACACCAACTTCCACCGCGTTAATTTGTTTGCCAAAATGTTTAAGGCAGTCGTTTATTTTACAGCTTTTTTTTGTATTATTGTATATTTGATAGGAACTTGGTTAATGTCAGTTCCATAGTATTTACAGAAATTCTAAGTCTGAGTGCATGTTGTGTCTGTTAAAATGATAGTTTCACAACGTTAAAATAAATGATTTAACATTCGTCATGAACTTAATATTTCATAAGACTTTGAAAACTTACCTTCCTTTTTATTTTAAATATTCTTATAATATTTTTATTTTTAATCCAAATATTTGAATTAAATGATTTGATGATAGCATATTATGACATCACGGGTTGTCTTTTCATAAAAATTTGAATAGAACGTAACGCACGTTCAATCAAGACAAACTGGTTTTTAAGGACCGGCGAACGCACAATTTTTGGGGAAGTAAGGTTCTCGCTACTGGAGACGTCCCCCACTAAGTGGAATATCTTGTCGGATTCATAGGCAACTGTTAGGCATAGTTTGCCATGGGTATTTATTATTTTATCTTTCATTTAATTCTATGTTTATACAGCGAACGCACAATCACTGAGAAAGTAAAGTTCTCACTGCGTGGGATATCCTTTCAATAAGTTTACCAGCGACATGGTCAGATTTACAGGCAGTCGTTAGGGTCAGTTAATTTTTAACTTATGAGGTCAGAGGTTATGCCGTATTCTGGTTACAAAGCCTCAAAATACAATGTCGTGGTGAATTTCGTATTCGAGTTCTATGGAGATGGGGATAGGGCTAGCGATGCGTAAGTGACCTCGAAGTGGTGTCACATTTCAACCCTATCCGAGGTACCCTAATGACATCCTGGCCCCTTTAATAAAATAGGCGATTGGTGAGGTAATTGAACGGGTAACATATGTTTCATGCAAAATGTATGTAATGCCATAATATAATTTATTAATGTAAAATTGTATATTATGGTGAGAAATAAATAGTTAATTTAATTTAATTAACATATTCCAGTTTATGTCAATCCTCATGTTGTACAACTAAAAAAATCACTAACTCCGATGTAGTCATTTGCAAATCTAGTTAAATGCAGTAATTCTATTTTCTGTATGAGCACGGAAATTACTCAACTGTGTCCATCCTTAATATTTTGAATATAGGTCGTTATGAGTATACGACAGACGGAAATGTTCGTCATTCACTGCGCTTGCGCAATGCTAACAATGTTACGTGTTAATGGGCGAGTTTTCAGGGAAGGACGGAAGGGTCCAGGATAGACCATAATGAAGTACGCGTGGCCTGTTTCTAAAGTTGCTTTTATAGAATATTTTTTATTTATTTATTATATTTCAGATATTTTTAAGGATGTAGTAACTAATTTTCACAACAATCTTCTTCTAAATCTCTAATATCTTCTAAAATTTCTCAAGTACTTACTGAAATAGAAAATTAAATGTGTAATTCAAACGAGGAAACTGTAGTTACGCGAAGCAATTTGAACGCCACGTAAAGCAAACCAAGGGGTTGCTACTGATGTGCTTAAGTTTATCGATAAAAAAGCATTTATTTTTCTTCGATGCTAAGCTTTATTGGTATCAAAAATATAATATCGACCTCAGTACGAGCTTTAGTTAAAATAAAACTATGATCCAAGACCATATGTAACTTATTATGTGTAGAGTACCTCAGTTCTAAAACACGCATGAATCAGAATGATGTTGTTATGTTGAGTTATTTCTTTGTCTCCTTTGTGATTATTTCTGAAGGCAGGTACAGCGACAGCAGACTGAGTCACGGTATATTTTGGTACAGTTGCCGACTTAGGTGAGAAATGTACGACGTTCTGTCCTCTTGTCTTTGTTTGGAGGAATTAGAAGTTCTTTTGTACGATAATGTACAAGGAGTTAGTCATTTGCGTGTTTGGAATTATTGGGCAGGTTATTTCTGGTGAAATATAAGGTGTTTTTATTTAACATTTGTATGTAGACGGTGGATACAGACAGACATTCAGAATGGAATCATTTGATGTGCTCCTTAAATGAGCTAAAAATGGTTTTGTTTTATGTTGTACTAATTTTTGCCGCAACTGCGCTCGCGTTAAAATTATTTTTATATACTTCAGGAATAATACTTTTCTTTTGACGATGAAATGTAACTTATTTTATGTTATGTGCCGTGTAGGTAAAATGTAATGACAATCGATTTGAGTAGTTAAGGAGTGATAGCGTAATGAAACCAACAAACTCACAAATTAATATTTACTTGTATACTTGTGGACTGGCTTGTTGGCCTAGTGGTTAGTGACCCTGACTGCTATGCTACAGGTCGTGGGTTCGATTCCCACCTGAGTCTGGGTGTTCTTTGTGTCTGTTGTTTGTATGTTTGTAAAGACCCCCGCGACACAGGAGTTCCTAATGCGGGGAGTTGTCTTTTTAAAACCAAGAAAAGAAACCAAGAAACCAACAAGAATAACATCCAAATGCGAGTGTTTATACGTAGCGTTAACCGTTTACTATATGACCTTGTAATTATTGGTATACTTAATTTTTCAAAAAGGACACAGCCAGTTAGTAAGATATTAGTGATGCCAATAAAAATAGTCACTTTACGTCACGTTACTTTTCACAGAGTAATCCGATTAAAATTCGATTCTTTTTTTAATTAATAGCCCTAAGGCTAGAAAAATAGTGAATGATTTTGTCGAATCTTAGCGTAGTTTGGATGTAGTTACAAAAACTTAAGCTTATTTACTTAAACTTAAGTTTGGCGCAGACTCAAAATGAGTAGAGTATAATAATATTAGAGGTTATTTATATATTTTTTTGTTTTTTATTGATTATCCTTCATATATTACACCTATCACTAGTAGTTGCGGAGAAGCCTGTTCAATTATTATAATTCTCAATATGACCCAATTTTATATCCTCACTTACCGCAGTGATAATGACAAATTGTCTAACAATATTAATCAACTAATGAGGAACACTCACTCTCAATCAATCAATCTATGAAGAAATATAGTAATGGCTCCATTCCTTAGTATTAGTACATAGTTGCATATAAATGTTGCTCTAATAACCTACTTGATATTGATATATTAAAAGATTAACTTATTTTTATATATTTGTAATAAATAAGGGAACTTTTTTTTTCTATAGCATTAGTTATCTCCAAGACGTTGTTACATCATTATAAGCATAAAAATAAAAAAAACTTGTACATACTAACAAGTATAAATTAAAATTTTCTACTTGAAGGATTAGAAAACAGCTGATGATCTTAAAACGGCTAATCTGATTTTCTTGAATTTTAGTTAAGGACACACTCGATCAAGTCACCTGTCAAACAAAAAAATCTAAATAAAAATCGATCCAGCTGTTTAAAAGCTATGATGCCACAGACAGTCACACAGATATACACGTTAAACTTAGAACACGCTCCTTTTTACGTTGAGGGCTAAAATTAATCCTTAAATCAGACTTTAAATGAAAGTACCGCCTTTATATGGGAACACCCGTTGGCCATCAACGACACCACTGACACCGGCAAGTAGGTGTCAAATACTACTCCCTTTTTAATGGGGTCACGGGAAAGAAGTATCTCTTCATAAGAGTATCGTGCTTACACGCAAATTTTTATTTATATTTAATTATCATTTGTTAATATGTAAATAGATTCAGATGGGTTAAATTAAAAGACAAAGTTATTTTCGCATTAAAAATCCCACAAACCCAGTAGTAGTATTAACTAAAAAAATCGATGCCTGAATGTTTTTTCAAGACATTCAATGTAATTACAGAAACATGATTAAGCTGTAATAGCAAGATGTCCACCTGTCAGTCTATTTGCAAGACACAATTCCATCTCACTACGATACCAAAAGAGCATTGTATTATTCGTGTACTTCTTATACAATACAGCTGTTCTTTACAATTTAAATTGCAAGCGTTGTACTAAGCGTGTGATGTACGGTAAAATAAGAAATGTTGCAGTGTTATATTTTTTGAATTCGTAACTTTACATTAGTGTAAGTTTTCGCACGTCACTCCGTCACCAATACGAAGGAGACAATAATTGGTTTGGTTTGCCTGAACTCATTTGCAGTTGCTAGTTTCTTAGTAGTGTGAATAGAAATTCTTACAGCTTCTGAGTTTGTAAACAAGTCTAAAGTAAACATTTTATATTCAAAAATCTGATCTTCAAACGGCTGAACAGATATCCTTGAGTTATAGCTAAGATCACTCTCGATAAAGTCACCTTTGTTTAAAACAAAAAAAAACTAAGACAACATCGGCCTATACATTTAGGTCTTAGGATACTGTGATGCCACAGACAGACACACAAATTCACAGACACATCATCACCCTCCGCGCCTTTTCCCAACTAAGTTAGGATCGCCTTTCCATCTAACTACGATACGGGTGAACTTCGATATTTTACGTGAAGCGACTGTCTTCAGACCTCCACAACCCAAGTACTAGGTATCGGACTTTTTAGGTCTCCAACTACACGTAACGAATGCCACAGATGTTCGTATAGCAACCGGGACTGACGGCTTAACATGCTTGGGCACGGAGAGCTGTCATTGTGTTAAGAATGGCTAGTATTCCTTAGCCTTTGTAATTTACTTACCTACTCGGTTACCACTTAGACACGAGCTCCTCACACAGATACATACGTTAAACTTAATTATAATACCCCTCCTTTTTGCGTGGGGGGTTAAAAGTTATGCTCGGATTACCAATGGCGACTTACAATGTGATCCGGTAGTGATATCATCATCATCTTTTCATTGCGGTCAGCGCAATGTTTAACATTGCAAAGGGTTGGGCCTGGTTTCTTTTATGGTCGGCCGCTTGCCTTACGTCAACCGTTTTTGTTAATGTAGCCGTTTTAAGAACAGAAAGAAGAAAGAAGGTAAGGTATATGGAAGGAAAAATGGGTACAAAGAGCAACCTAGGGTAAGTGATACCGCAAGTCTTGGATTATATTCCTTTCATAAATAAATTCATACATTCACCAGTTCTCTGGATGGCAGTTGGTTTTTTAATAAACCACATTTACAAAGTGGATGTCTAATTCATCTCAAAGTGTTCAATCATATGCTTAAATGAGGCGCGTACGATTGTTTTTTTTTAGTATATTTTTTATGAGATACTAGAGCTTTATGCAAGAGCATCTAATTAGACATTTTTCTTTCATTATTATATTTTTAAAACGAGTGCCACTAGTGCCTTGCTACATCAGGCGCTGACTTCAGGCGACAAAAGATTTACGTGGATTTATGGAGTCTATATCAATTGTTTTGTAACTCAAAAACAAATAGCATAAATACAAAACACTAACACTCTTAAGAAGTGTAATTTATTTAATGCGTTTAACTTCGCAAAAGTATAACAGTTGCGTAATTTAGGAATAAACTGTAACCGCAGTATGACATATCGCTAAGGAACTTCAAAAAAATGCTATGCGAGCATAATGCGCTCACAATCAAAGTTAGTACTCTTTCATCCCCATTTTGTAAAGTTGCCGATACAGTCTTAAGACATACTCTTTTCCTAATACATGTGAACTGTACCACGGTTAAACAAGTAACATCCAGAGCGTACAACAACTGCACAAAGAATATTTGGCGCGAAAGATCAAAGGCACCGGTACGGGCGGGGCGTGGCTAATCACATCCCGCTCGTTCTCTCTATCCGGCTGTTTCTCGAATTATTTTTAGTGGACAGGTAACAAGAATGCCCCTTTGAAATGCAACACTTCCGCTCGTAACCTCGACTTCGAGGGACATAGATGTGGAAGGTAAGGAAGACAGTTTCTGCCTAGATGGTTAACTCTAATATGGTCATATTGGAGCATTGGGTTTATTTTTACTGACTCAGACTATGGACATTGCAAGTACTTAAATATTCGATTGTAGATGCTCACGTTTGTACTAGACTTATGTGTGTATCCTTATGTTATTTTGACTGACTTATCACATTGTTTTCATCTTATTTCTTGCCAAAAGTTTTTACTCCGCCACTATTCTGTAATTTTTGTTACAAAATCTACCTACACTTTTTACAACATCAGTGTTAGTCTTCTCTGGAATAATAAGTATCCACGAACTCTCAATATTAAGTTTTTCAGAATACTGTCTAGTCTATATTCCCCAAATCTATGCCCAAGGTTCTATAAATATCAACTGTTACGGACATCAATATTTTATACATTTTACACTAATGCCGCCGTTCACCGGTCTGCCACTCACCACGTGTCTGACTCCATCACGCCCTGACGTTTAAAACCTACCACAGATTATAAAACAGGTAAAATACGAGTAGAAATTGCCACATACTAATAAATAATTGTATTAGTTGATGATTGAAACTCCAGCTTTATGATTGGTGCTTAAACGTTTATTGCAATTTACAAGTTGTTATTACTTTAATAAATAATTATTTCGGATGGCTTTTATGTTGGAAGAGAATATTAATTGTAAATAGAAGTGGTTTAATGGGCGACATTATGGTGGTGTTATTTTCCTTGCAGTTAAATTTGCGGGTGTCCCGTTTCATCTTACGTTAAGCTTCTATAAACTGAATAGTTGACTAGAGCAATTTTATTTCTTATTTTAATACAGCTGATTGAACACACAGAACATAATGCGGTTGTAATATGCACACAAACGTTGTTTTGTTTTGGCGGGAAGTCACGTGGTAAAAAATGTATACTTTGCGATTATGTCATTACAGGTCTAGTTTTAAAAGTAAATTTGGTTGTTGGCTTATATGTATGTAACTAACTACCTATTTTCTGAATTTAATAGCATATTTAGAGAATTTCCGAAGTTGCCTAAAGAAATAAAAAAAGAAAATATATTTATTCACAACCCGCAACAATTATAACATAAATAACAAAGAAAAAAATAAAAAAAACTATAAATCTAAAAGGGTTTTCGCTATTTAGTGCTAAAATACTTGGTATGTGTTTTACTTACCTCCTTAATAATCGTTGATTGTATAAAATATAGAACAATTCAGAATTTTGCGCAGGTAAACCATTTAATTTTAATTGTCTAAATCTAATTTGAAATATTTCTTGTTATAATCTTTGTAAAAATGATAATGAGCCCTTCTTCGTAGAGGCTTATGTTCAACTATGGACGTCTCATGGCTAGATGATGAAGTTTAATATGCGCAAAATTATAACGAAACTTTAAAAATCTTTAGACAGTTTTCATTGCAATAAATTACAACATTTTGTTATTAATAATCCTTGTAATCTCGGCTGTACCATTGATTGGATGGCAATGGTAATACTCCACATGTCTCCACAGGTGATGAGTTACACCACTGCTGTTTCAAATGTTTTAACGCACCGGTAATCGCCTAACCTCAGGCGGGACGTGTGGGTGTTTAACAGTTTGGCGTGTAATTAAATCATTACGTACACAGCCTTGATTGACAACAAATAGGAAATTTAAAATAATTTAGAAAATACACACAACACATTTTTTGTTTACGTATTTTCTATCAAGTTCAAGCGTCAATACCAAACAATATATAAATAAGATCCTTAACATTCCTACATTGCTTCCCTCAGGGAGGGCTTCGGAGGGGGAAAGGAAAATAATGAGAGCTCCACAGCTCTTAAATCTTGAGGAGCATCTAGTTTTAATGGCATTTA
Organism: Callimorpha dominula; assembly: GCA_949752705.1. Lineage (NCBI taxonomy): Eukaryota > Metazoa > Arthropoda > Insecta > Lepidoptera > Erebidae > Callimorpha > Callimorpha dominula. The sequence goes on along the minus strand of OX456999.1, from coordinate 939,900 downwards.
AATTAGCTTTTTATTTGCTTGGGGTTAGAGCGGTTGGGTAGTGGTTTTATTAGTATCTCCTTATGTTTGACGAGGTTTTTTTTCGGACGAGAAGTCTGAATGTTGTGTGTAATCTGTAAGTAATGGTAACTGGTTTTTTTCAATGCAACTTATTCAAAAGATGGTTTTTCTTTTTCTACCTAATGAACACATGTAGGATATAGCTTGATGGCAGCTCCCAGCAACAACATTTTTAATCTCTTGCAAAAGATGCTGTAGCCAATGACGATAATATCTTAAAACACAAAGTTTATTTTAAAGTTAATTACCAAGTATATTTTTTGTTATTAAGATGCACCCTCATAGATTCATCATCACTGATTTTAGGTGATATCTACTGGACGTTTTGAGAGTAGTAGGTTTACATTTCTATTAAAGACATGCCCAAAAATACTTAAGACTCTCTGAGCCTGAAATACACAATCCGCTAGTAAACAATTACCTCTGACTTAGGCTCTTATTGAACAATCAGGGGATAACAAACGATGTTCTAAATTTACCCACCCATTGTCTATACCTTCAACCCACTCACCGCTGGGTGGTCATCTTTACAACCGGTAGCGTTGTTAAGTGTTGTAGTATGCGGAAGGGTTAAGAATATAAACGATTTATGTTTGGCTGCTTGTAAATCTGATAGTAAATCTCCGTGGGATATTGTTACGGTGATCATAAGCTGTCTCGTAGGAAGGACGTGCATGGCCTCATGTGCGAGGTTGAAGTAACCTATGTAAATAATCAAGGAAGCAATAAGTGGCACGTTTTCAGGTTTTAAGTTATAATGAATACACCTTTCCTAGGAAGACTTATTACGTGTGTCATATCAATCAATTTCAGAAGCTATATCAGTTATACTTTATTATAGTAAAAAGATTGATCTAGAGTAGACTGGAACATATGACGTTATAATTGAAAAGTAAGTAGTACCTATGGTATGCTAATTGACAAACCGCAAGACTCGTCGTAACACGTGAAACTAAAAATATAGGTACATTGTTTCCATCCACGATAAGCAGGCGTAAGTATATAAAAAAACAGTAAAGTTGATTATTTTAGCTTGCTGTGAGAATTAATAAACCAATATAACAACGTAATTTTTTTGCCAAATCAAAAAAAAAATAGGTACTTAATTGAGGTAGAATCACAAAAAAAAATGTTTTACGGTATACAAATTATTAGCTGTTAATTGTCTCACAAAAGTGGAAAGAATAATTATAAAAAATTAACAAATTTTCAAATATTGCCCGGCCGCCCAAGCAGATCAAAGACTGAGTGAGTTTATACATATACATAAATTAAATGTCCCAACACGATACTAAACTATTAACTATTAGGTAATGCTTACAAGACAAGACATCTACAATAACAAAATTTTCCTTTGATTCCTCAATATTGTCACCGAGGCGACTATACAACCATCAGTTTATTATATTAAGTTCAAAGATGACTCAAGCAAGAGTAAGTAAGTACATCGTAAGTCTTTTGAAGTGACCGGATATCGTAATATATAATTATATCGTTTATGTTAGAAAAACTTCTTACTAAACATCGCCAACATAGATAATAAACGATCAAGTCAAAACAAAGCATTTACTCATAAATCGTTTTTTTTCGTGTAGAGCTATTGTTGGAGTGGTATGTCTGAATTGAACCGACTAAAATCACACGGTGTTCTGTCACATGTGGGTCTATTGCAGGAGACCCGGGAATATCCTAAGAAGGGAGTCTCCGGAACCCCTGCAGACCTTGGCCGCCTCTTGGTCAGAGGGTGGCCACACTGTAGAGTACGGGGGCCTTGCCCCATTCCGGTTTAGAGAGGCGCACGCGGAACACGTCGCGCCACCTTCTCAGGCCTGCTTCTGCTAGGCTAACGGACAGCCCTATCCGTTACCCCCAGGCCAGCGCTCATGGAGGCCGGAGATCGTTCTGTGTTTCTGTCCATGTGTTCATCATTATAAATATATTTATGTATATATATTTATAATGATGATGCAAACTTTTGAAAAACATATAATATATATACATATATCCAAAAACATATTTATTATGTAGTATAAATATATAAGTGTAAAGGTATATATTTATCTCTTTGTAATAGGACAACAACAAGGTGCCTTATTCTTACTTCTTTTGGAAATAACACGAAAATTATCATGCATGGCATCTATGTGATGTGAAAACCGGAAATTGGGTCAGAGTCGCCCACTTATCCGCCGGAAGTGGACGCCCAGGGGCAACGTATTTCCGTTCGTGACGTCTACACACCTCCTCGTACTGATTACCGTGTTTTGGGGGTTGGGTGAGCCGACTTTTAGTTTTAAATAACCTTTCATAGACATATCTTAGGATTTGTATATTTTTTTAAAGCACCCACTAAGTTCGATTAGTTTAATTATTTGTAAAGTATTTGCATTGGTTTTAGTAAATTTGATTTATAATATTTTTGTTTGAGATTTGCATTTGTAAGTGACTAGTAGGAATGTACTCCCCCTCATAACACAATTAAATAAATCCAACTGCAGAAAAATCAAGGTGACTACGAAATAACAAAAAAATTAAAGTACTTTTGTTCATATTTCGAAGTTTAGGCTGAATATATACTGAAAGAGACAAAATAATATAAATACATTCAGTCTCCACGAGTTGTTGAAGTCACTAATAAATCATAAATATTGCCAACGCATATCGTGGAACTACATATTTGAAAAATTGTTTCTCTCGTCTCGTTTCATCTTAATAGCAAATCACTCAAAACGAGACATAATAGTCGTAACAGCCCCCGCCATTAGCTACACTGACATGTAACAGCAGACGTCATTGCGCAGGTGCGCTATTGCAGTGTTAGTGCGCCGGCCATCTTTGATGTTTTACTCTTTGCCTGTCACAGACAGGGTTAGGGTATTTTTTAAATATTATTTTTTTTTGTTTTAAAAGAATATGTTTTATTACGTCAGTCGTAATAATATGCTTTTTTTTTCTTTTTTTTTATGGTATATGGGGCAAACGAGCAGACGGGTCACCTGATGGTAAATGACTACCGCCGCCCATGGGCACCTGCAACTCAAGAGTCACAATGGCGATGCCGCTCTTTAAGGTGGGAGTAGGAGAAGAGGGGGAGGGGGGGAAGAGTGGCATGAGGGGAGAGGGGGGAGAGAAAAAGGACGGGAATAGGGGAGAGGGAAGGGTTGAGGCCTCCGGTAACCTCACTCACGCGGCGAAATTCAATGCAAGCATTGCTTCACTACCGGTTTTCTGTGAGGCCGTGGTATCAAGCGGAGTCGAGCCGGCCCATACGTGCGGAAGCAGGGCTGTCTCACGTCAAAATTCTTCTTCTTCTTGCTTCTGGAAAAAGCCGTGTCAAGCGATCAAAGAATCACATAGATCAGCTTTAAGTAAGATAAACATCGTGATGTATCATGATGTAAGAAGGCCGAATTCATATAATCTAAATATTGATACTGTGGAGGAACGGGTGTCATGTCCCTCCAACACACAAAGGGAGGATCCTCCGACCAGGCGAGGTGATCACGCCTGGCGGGCCGCGGCCCAACGGTTGACGTTGGGAAGTTGTATATATACTAATCGGCGCGAGAACTCTCATAGCGCGATGCAGGATTAGTAGCTTGTAGATGTTTCTTGTTGCTGTATGTGGAAGTCGCCACATCACTCCCCTCCAAGACCGGAGGTCGATATCTTGATGAGGCAGCTGTCTATGCTCTATTAAGGAGCGTGCCAGGGCCAGTAGTGAGTTGTTCCGGTGAGTCGGAACTGAGTGCCGCAAGTTCCAGTGAGTCGGAACTGTATTCCGCTAGTTCCAGTGAGTCGGAACTGAATGTCGCTAGTCCCAGTGAGTCGGGGCTGAAGTCCGCTGGTCCCAGTGAAATACTGTAAGGTAAAAAAACAATACTAACTTTTAAACTTTCGCGTTAAATAGTCAGCTAGTCATTTAATAATCTAGATTTACTCAAAAACAAATGTAGTGCGTGGTGCGCCGGAGTTTAGATGTGTTTATTTTTGTCATGTTCTGTCTTACAAGTATTTATTTTGTTTATTACTTACCATATGTTGGCGTTATTTGGTTATTTTTGGCCTTAATATTATAACATTTTCGTCAGGTTTATTAAATGTATAATTCTTTAGCTTCGCAATAAGATTCCGGTGTTTCTCTTGTGAAACTTAGTGAAATTTATTTTGTGACTGTATATAGAGTATCTACAAATTATTTTTAAGTTGGTAAAAAATTCAAAATTTCTTATTTTAATTCCCCTTATGACATTTCTGTCTCAGTGGATAAATATCTAATATATATTTGTTCATAACTGGAAGCAAATTTTAAATCTCAACATTCATTCGCCTTTATTGAATGTCAGTCAAATATTGAAAGCCTATAATTTATTAGATACTCTTACATTATTAAGTTATACTGCGTTTGAATCTGAACATTACATGACACAAATGCACATTTATGACACTTCACTACAACTGCCGGACATTATACGAACGTCAAATCGGCTCGCTTCATCGCCCTCCATGCTTTAAACTTCGCGACTCATAGATTTTTACGAGTACGTTACCTGTAAATCGTGTCGAGTTTGACACTTGCACACGTAAATGCCCCCGCTATTAGTGTAAAATGACGAGTTATGAATTAACGACTATGCGCAGGCGCGATACTAGTGATGCGCTTTGTGGGCAAGCTTTGATCTTTACGCGTGGTGGGACATAGAGTAGAGAATTTGTAGATTATATTTTAATTGATTTCTTCTCATTATCTTTCTTATTACAAATATTCAAAGTATTATTAAACGTTATGTATGTATTTACATTAATCAGCACTATTTGAAGACACGTCTATATTACCTATAGGTTGACGAGGACAAGAGAAAATCAAATTCGCAAAGCACGTAGATGCAGTATTTTTCATTATTATGAAACAATATTTCAATTATTAAGTACTCATAAGATGACTAATAGAAAGAATGGTGTTACGTTTTCAAATAATTATTTTATACATAACAAAAAACTATGAAACTACGCTTAAAATTTCCATTAAACCGTAGAAAGTAAGGGATGCGTACAATGCATTGTAGTATTGTAGTCAGCAAGCTATACATCGAAAAAAAAATTGTTTTCTAATCAATCGCGTGCTATTTGATATGAAAGTCGTTGAACACATTCTTAATTATAAATACTGAACACATTTTTGACGGGCCTGTTGGTTTAGCGGTTAGTGACCCTGACTACTGAGCCAGAGGTCGTAGGTTCGATTCCCACCCAGGGCAAATAATTCTGTGATGAGCATGATAATTTGTTCTATGTCTGGGTGTAATTTATCTATAATACGTATGTATTTATAAATATGTAAGTATATTTATCAGCAGTCTGGTTACCATAATCCAGGCTCTGCCTAGATTGGAATCAGTGTGAGATGTATCGAGAGTTATTTTTATTATTATTTCAGAAGTTATTAATTACGTCTTCCGTCATCGTCATAAGCACATAGTATTCATTCCTTATTCACTTAAAATATTTAAATAAAAAGTTAAATTTAATTTAAATTTTAATTGAATAGGAGCAGTCAAAGGTTAATCCATTGTAGGTAAACAAATTAGAAAACACAGTCAAGTTTAAATCAGATCATCTGTAGTTAATAATCTATGGCCGATGCGCCGCTTTCCAGCTGTCAACCTTGAACACCGAGTGCCAATTATCTCCGGAGTTTATTGTCCCGTTTGATACCGTCTAATAACAGTACTGAGATGCCCCTTTTATAGCTCCCAACATAGGTGGATGGTAGACACTAAAACTCTCTTTTTATTGTACATATATTCTGGGAAATTAAAAAGTTTGGAATGAAAATACTGTTTCAGTTTATTTTTTATTTTCATTTTAGTTTCTAGTCGAAATAGATTTAGTCTCATAACAGATACCTATTTTAACATTGAAGCTAGAAACATTACTATGATAGAAATAGTGGAAATATTTGCTATAACTGACTTTTCATTAATTAACTGTACGTGGTACAGTGTTTTCTTTGCCAACAATCGTTATAGCAACTGTAGTGGGATCATCACCACGCTACATAATCCATATATAATCCATATTGGAATACTTGTGTAATTTTAAAATTGTTATCCCACTATCCGATCCCACTCATATTATAAATGTGAAAGTTTAGATGGATGGATGGATGTTTGTTACTCTTTCACGCCAAATCTACTGAACCGATTGCGATGAAACTTAGTATGTAGATAGCTGGGGACCTGGATTAACACATAGGCTACTTTTTATCCCGATATTCCTACGGGATCGGAACTTACGCGGGTGAAACCGCCGGGCGCTGCTAGTACTAAATATACTTGTATTTTACGTTTAACAATTATATGTTGACGACCCTTTGTTGACGACATTGAATTCGAGTTGCGCTAAAATATACCTATTAAGTACATATTGTTGTTATCAAATTATCAAGCTGTTGTGTATTAACGTACCTTGTCATTTATTCAAACTTTAGTTTATGAATAAATCACGAAATATAATTTGGTTGCCGCCAACCTTTCCATAATGAAACCGGGTATCGAGTTATAAGCTCATAATTAACTACCGAGGAGTTCCGAAAAGTAGACGCGCTGGTTTATAATGAATAACCTTTTTAAACATTAATAATGTGAAACCATACAGTTTGTAGGTAAAATGAGAAAGACTAGAGACAACTAAAACCAGAAATATACTATCAGAATGATAAACAAACTCTCTGAGAACTTGGTTGGAAACCAAGTAACCGCTCTTGTATGGAGTCATAAACATATCCAATTTGCATGAGAATAAAAAGGTTGTCGCCAAATTTTTTAACACTACCGAGTGGAAATTGAAAAGTGGTACACCGAGAAAGCCTGATAAAACAAAATACACTAGTGGTATCGCTAGGCTGCAATCAATTCTAGCCTTCTTATCTGACTTCTGGTGAGACTACTTACCAGCGGCAGCGCAATGAAATAATAACAGGACATTGAGTTAGTAGTATGAACGCAGTCTCCGATGTTAATAGTATAGAATACTTCCTGACATAATTTATTTATTCACTGTAGTCACCACAGTCTGCTATTTTATCAAGCGAATAGTGTTTGGCTAATCAAATGAAACTGTCATTACGTTCCTTGTCAAAGTACAACATATTCACTAAAATTTATTGTAGAGTATCAAACACGTTTTTCTATTGTATTTTTAAGTTTCTTCCAGTGTGCACAATTTGAACGAACCACGAGTAAAGGGTTGTTATAATAAGTCCGTCGTACTAATTACTTGGAAGCCACAAAGCTGCCCACTCCGTCAGTATTACAGCGCTGATAGACATTTGGTAAAGATGAAGTGATTCGGCACATGACGGTAAGGCACAAAAAGGTTTACTTACCTAAAATTTAGTTAAATTTATTTATATTTACGATATACTTATTATATCTTTAATATAAGTTACTGATGAAAAGCAGCATGGAAATCTTTATTTTTAAGAGGTGACAAACATATTATATGAACACTACAACTTATGGTTGTAATCACTGCATGAAGCTGATTGTACTTCCTGAATACCTCTGAATTGCAGTAAATTTTTAATCTATCACTTCCCTTCCTAACGCATAAGGGTTCGCTCTAGTCAAGAAAAGCTAGAAACAAATCAACACACCGGAAAAGTCCTCTCTTATATTTAAAACAAAAGGGGCTACGTTCAACAATGGCAGTTGTCGCCTCAATCTGTCAGACTGTCAGCTGTCAGTGTCACTTGTTAGATGTCAGTGCAGTCAGGTGTCAGCCGCCGCGGCTGATTGTGGCGACACCTCGGACCGCCCGCGGATACACCTGCGTTTTGTTAGCATTCGAGGGTTTGGTTTTAGCTTTTTGTATATTTTAGGATGCGTAAAAATAAAAGAGCAAATTGTGCCAAATTCCGTTTTTACCTATTATTTGTCTTTTAAGCTGCTCGTAAAGTCGGTTAGGCTATACCGGTTGTAATTACTGATATGATTTAATGAATCATTGATTTCACACTTGAAATTAGTAATCGATAATTAACTGTCTTGTTTCATTGATTAATTTTAACATTACTTTTTGCCTGTCTTTTATTCAAGAACACTTCCCTTTTATGTTTTTTAGTGTTTGGAAACTATCGGAGACCACATCGACGATTGCACGACGAGTGATTATGTCGGAACCGAACCAAATAAAATCGCACGGTGTTTTTACTACAGACAGACAGATTTTACCACTACCTCCCAGCTTGCCTGGCCAACATTTCTGACAATCTGACTGACAAAGGTTAAGTATCCTTGAGTACCTACATGATAAAGGCTCGACTTTTAAACGAAATCATAAATTGTTTTTATTTACTTACCACATTATTCCACTGAGAATATACTTATACTCGTATACGAAAATCCTAGTACAATATTCGCTAGACCGCGAGAAACATAAAGATAAAAAACAAAATAATTATTGTGTCGAAAGACAATTTTGAACATTGCAAAGTCAAAGTTTACAACCATTACAATAATATATTAGAGAACATCATTCCGTTCACCCAACCAAAAGCTGCTTATGATAATATGATCAACAATAAAAAAGTAAGACATTACTTGTGACGCGTTGACCGTAATGGCATTCCACACATAATTACAAACGTAAAAATACGTTTAACAATATCAATATTGTAAAATAAAACAGCTGTATAGATCCGTGGGATTACCTGAGAAATATCGCTTATTTCGCAAAAAAAAAAACGTACTGCAACCGCGTGCCAAAAATGTTTGGCACTCCTGACAAAAGGTGTTTATACTATTCTCTGAAATAGTGGCTCGTATCAAGATATATTACGGTTTTATGCTCAATGACAGTAATAGTCGGATATAAAGTTTGCGAGTAAAGTTAGCGATTATAATAATTCCATTTAATTGGTACTTAAATGCTCTTATTTTTTAACAATTTGTTTGGTTGTTTTACGATGCACGTAACGTGAGTTTAAGTGCGTTGATTTGCGACTTACGTGTAACTTTTGCATCTGTCCGACTATAAAAATTATTTTTGAACTTCGATTGATGTGAACTAAATTTGGATTTTTAAAGTTCACTTTATATTGATGATATAGTTTTCAAGACTTCTTAAAGTGAGATCCTTATACCGGGTGTTTATTAAATGTAATACTTTTTGTTTGTGGACTAGTTTGATTCTTATAAAATAAATAGACGCTCAAGAATGGTACACCCACAAAAATAAAAACAAATGGCTAATACTTACAGTTGTAGTAGTGGAAGCACTGACCGTTTTCTTCTTTGTAAAGGACTCTGCGTTTAGCTATGTAGTACTTTCGAATCAAATAAAAATGGTAATAAGAGATCTCATTTTCGATACTAACATTTACGTTTAAAACGTTTTGTGCAGTGTGTAAAAAAATACCGAAAACCCTACATACAGCTTTTCTTAATTTATGGCCTTACGAATATCATTATATTTTTATTTAAATAGACTTACGTATACATAAGTTTAAAATTTACCATAAATATTATATTTAGTTATAAAATAACAAATTTCATTTTATTTTGAGACATTTTGGCCAAGGTATCTGAAGTCCCCTGTGCGCGATATTTTTTATCGCTGACTCCAATTTTGCCGGTAAATTGCAATCCGATAGGCAGGTTGCGAGGGGAGGCAATTAGGATACCATTACATCTGTGCTTATTTATAACCATGGCGTGGGGCACGAGTATGTGAATAAAATTGCAAGGTTTCAGATTTAAAGTGAGTATTAAAAAGTATTCCAAAATGGTACGAAGAGGTGAATTTTTAAAGATAGGTGAGGAAGGCATGAAATTGATATGATGCTACCATGTACCTATTAGATAGAAGAAATAAAGAAAGAAAAATGTTTATTTCAACATAGCACAATACATATAAATAATAGGTATAAATACCAGTTTTTAATAAACAATAAAAAATTTACACACTTAACCTAATAAAAAATACGCATTGTGCCAGACAGAAAATGCTCCCGCCTCAGAATAATGCTTCTACAATACAGTATTGCAAAAGCGCTGATTTTCAGGTAAGGGCCAAGACCACGTTACGGAAGCGTACACGTTACAGCCACAATCAAATAAGACTGTGTCTATACCAGTCACTCTTCTAATGCCATATAAAAGATCGTAGGGAAGGTCGTGGGAAGTGATGTCTCCCACATTGATGTTACTGCGTCTTCTTCTTTTGCTAACAAGTCATTATCATAGCGACAAAGATAAAACACCATTCTTTTTACAGATATCATACAGGTATCACATTTATAATTTATGTTGATAGTACACGGGATCAATATTTGCCGTCCAAAATCGCAAAGTTTTACTGGCAAAGTTTAATAATATGAAATTTAAAAACTTATTTTTTTCCTAGAAGCTATAAATAGTATATTCTCGTTGGTGTATATGGACATTGAATAGAAGACAAATTATACCTATTAACTTTTAAAGTTTCTCGTTCCATGTTATATCTAGCAGGATCATCACAGCAGTTCCTAATACTTTATATATCATATGTATGCATATGTAAGTGTAGATATATGTATGTAGGCATGTAAGAAAGTTTATTTATTAATATAGTTTATTTATCGTATTTTTGTTTGTTATTTATTTATTTAAAACGGTACTGGTGTCATGAATTATTTAAAAAAACCGACGAAACACGTGTTGTGTGTCAAAATATTATAGATTGTATATTTACAGGTTGCGCACTGTAATGCTTGGTTCTCCTCCCACACTGATGTAATGCTCGAATCTGTAACATTACAGGTTGCGCACTGTAATGCTCGGTTCTTCTCCCTCACTGTTGTAATGCTTTGATATGTAACATTACATTACAGGCGAATGCTTCTCCTGGTAAGGGTGAACCTAAGGTATATTGGCAGAGAATGCCTATGTATATACATATTGGCAGAGAATGCCTATGTATATACATTGTAGTTTTAACGGGAATAATGAGATCACGTGATCGCGTTAATTCTCGTTAAAACATAAGATGAAAAATATGCTTTATATAACTTTTTACGAACTATTTCTGTAAAGTAATTAATATTTTACACAGTTAATTAAAACTACAAAGTTACAACTAAAGTAACTTTTAAACTTTCGCATTCCATGATATAATTATGTATTTCCACGGGAATTAACGCAATCACGAAAAGGTGAGTCAGCCCGTGACCACGGCCAGTGCAACCTAGGGTATATATGTAATACCTTTTCGTAATTGCGTTAATTCCCGTGGAAATACATAATTATACAACTAAAGACAATAAATGGAACTAAACATTCTAATTAATTATTATACTAAGGACTATTTCCAAGCATACGCCATAGCACTCCTCCATATCATCGCCGCCTACTGAATGCTTCTGCTGCTGAGTTCCCAGAAGGCTGACAGCATTGCCATGTTGAATGGCAAGAAAAACCCCGCTTTCTGGTCACGAGAAGTGTCGATCAGACGCTTACTAGTGCCTTGTTGTTTTTCCTAAAATAGGGCTCTTAGATCCTTTGTATCTATTATTAACCACATCTAGCTGTCTCAGTTAACAATTTAATTGATAGTAGGTACATATAAATTCTTGAATATGTATAACAAATGGAATTTGAAACAAGATGGAATCAGTGCCAAATTATTTTTCAATCATCGGAGCTCATAATAGATTACAAACAATTACACATAGTACCTAAGTAGTGCAGTTATCGTTGTTGTTCTCTTATTTAAACATTGCACTGTAGGTAATGAAAAGGTTACAAGGATGGTCTATATATATATATATCTGTTTGTTACATAAGCAGATAATAAATAAATGTAAAAGTTAAAAACATATTCAAAAAGTTCATCCAATACTAATAGATTAAAAAAAATATTACGCTCAAATTAGTAAAATATAACACAACTATCACAATCATACATATAGGTGGTTAGTGTTAAAATAATCATATTTCCAAAAAAGAAAAAAAAAAAAAAAAAAGTGTTTTAAAAAATCCTTAATTATTAACAGTCATTTGTAAACAGTTACCTACAGATCAACACAAGCTGATAGCGATTTTACCTGTTTGCAATACGGCATTATTTATTTTACTTTCGACAAAGCAACCTATTGTTGCGATGACATTGTGTTGAGCTATAATTTTTAGTTTATAAAAAAAAGACGATTTCAAACAGTTTTTAAGGAATTTTATAAAATAAAGATATTTAACTTTGACTTTGAACTAAGTCTAACATAAATGTGATGGAATTATGTACATACAAGAATTTTATCTCGTATGTATAACATCACATCCCATTAGCCGCATTTACACATCGTTTACACTATCTGCTGGAGGAAAATATACACACAAATCACTTTAAATTTGGTATATTTTTATCCTTTACGTTCACAATATATGACACTCATTTGAAACTTCAACAAGCATCTAAACTTCACAATATTATAAACTGAAAACTCGCAATAAAACTGTCAATAGATTATTTCACCTGTAAATTTAAACCAATTACTTCAAAGGAAAAGCGATTTTATATAAATTTATAGACAAATAGTGGTTCCCCGCGGCTTCGCTTGCTTTAATGTAGATTTTACAGCTGACAACGTGTGTGTCAAATTTCGGTGATGATCATTTAAGTGGTTATGTAATCGTAACGTACAAGCAAACAAACTCACATTCGCATTTATAATATTAATTAGAATATGAATGGCGTCTGTGCTTCTTGAAAGAAAAGACAACATGTCCAAAAGGTGCCAAGTCTAAAATTGTAAAGCACGTCGGCGACTCCTCGCCAAGGTATTCTGTCAAAGATGCCTTTCAATGAGATGTCTCTTGTTTAGTCGGTTTGGCAATGGCGCCTACCAACAAACTAGTGGTGTTCTTAACATTGCTATCGATATTTTTTTAAAGCGCTAAAGAACATTTTGATCATCGGTATGATTTATTTGCTCTGTTGTTTGCAGTTTGTTTCTTTTAAGGATTATTACATATTGATTGTATTGTGTACAGCCGATGTATACAACGCATATTGTATTGTAGGCAGTAATAAGGATCTAGGTTTAATGCCTGGATTGGTTTTTTCTGCGTATTTCCACAAAAAAATACTCAGATGTCTATGCAATTTAGTAACGCTTGCTACAAAAGGTGCCAGCCTTGCCATTCTTTGTACGGAAAGTTATGGTGGATGGTGTCATACACTTCTAGCCTCTCCTACTGGAAAAAACAATGTGATATTACTATAACATATGTAATTCTCATAGACTTGCATCCGCTATAACTTTATAATATATAACGCAGGTGTAATAGCTTACTTATATATATTTTTTTTTTTTTAAACCCATTTAATATGTTGAGAGTTAACTTGGTGAGTAGGATCGTTAATCCTTTTTGGGAAGCAGTTGGACAATACCATTGACGTTGCGTGTCGATATATTCACCATCTCATGCCGTGCGCTTACTTACGTTCTTGTCTAAAAACAGTATGTTCAAATAAATGTAAAGGTATAAATAACTTCCTACTTCATCGATATTTTTCATCGAGTCCCGTCCGTCACTCTTTACTAATGAGCATCGCTCCGCATCCAGGTGAGACGTCCACACATCATTACACGTCGTTATACACCGGATTTCCGCCACGCTACATCTCAAACACCGTGTAATGTCCCACCAGATATATGCTGAAAAACATGCACATACTTACACACACACATACACGCACCTACACATATAAGCATATATACGGTTAGAAAACACTTTTACACGGTAAAATAACTGTAGTTGAAACGACACAAATTCATACACTACTGACACATTATTTTTTTGTTCAGTATAATGTAATTGAAATTTTTTTTTGATAATTTTTCACTTAATAACGCAGAAGCCATTGCTATACCTATATGTATATAAAATGCATGTCCGTATATACAAGATTGGCAAAGTCCGAAAGCGTTTTTTTTCTTTTTATTAATTAATGAAATTATATTACATAGGTGTTACGTAATTCTAAACTCGTTAAACTTTTAGGTTTGATGGCGAGAGGCGCTCTTTTACATAACAATGAAAAACCTTATGTACACCTAATATCAGACGCAATAATACACAATTATGTAATACAGTAATATATAAACATATGTTTCATTGTTGTTATGTTAACTATAGGACCTCATGTAACTATAAATATATTAATTAAATACCTACTACTTATAAATTATATTGTTATGGTTTAAACTACTATAATAGACGTATTTAGTTCTATTGTGTAAGTATGATGTTTTTTATAGCTATCCTGTAAGTATAATGTTTTTTTAATTTTGTGTTAGTGATCTTTTACTATTTTTAAAATTTTTCTCTTAATATATCTATCTATTTCGTTAAACACTTCAGGTACCAAATACTTAGGTGTTTTCTTACCATAATAAGTTGTTATCTGTGGTTGAACTAGTTTGTTCTCTCTAACCCTACGTGTTTTGTACTTGTTTTTAATGTTAACTTTATATTCATCTTTTTAATAATACCTATTCCAGACTTACATACCAAATAATCAACTTTTTCATCTAACGGTATAATTTTACAAATGGGATTTGGCCGATCATTATTAAAAACTAGCCCGACCTTATATTTTTTTTAAGAAGTTCGGTTTTATACTGTCTTTTGATTTTTGTAAGTCGCCAATAAGAAAATAAAAAAAAAACAAAAATATTACAGCGATTAAATCCCTGTATAAACATGTTCGAGCGTTCGATAAAAGAAAAAATCTAAAATGGTCTCTCAGTATTGTAACATTATCTATCTCTTTTTGCCTTCCATCCATTCAACATTGATAACAACAAAAACAGTTGCCTACACAGGTACAACTCCGCCTTACAATCGATCGGACAGGTGTACTCGTCTCTTATTGGTTGAGAGGCTATCCGAGACAGGTATCTTGGCTATCGACCAATCAGAAAATAGGATTTCACAGGTAGACTTTAAGGAGGCTTCTACCTGTTTTGTGTGGTAAGAGGCCTATCTTCGCGCTTACTGGCGATGGGCGAAGTTCATTGGTCATAGTGTGGTGGAGTGTGAAATTTATTGAATATGTGAGATACTGGTTTGACGGGTTTTGTAGAAAGGGGCGAGAGAATTCTATAGTTATTTTGTCTTCTTTATGTATAGGTACTATAGATAGCCTGGTGGGCGAATTTCGGTCATTAGCCATTTCGAATGTTTTGTCTTGTCGATGACTAGTATCTAGACATTCCGTATATCATGTCAGCATTTATACTGGAGCCATGTAGTTGTTTGTAGCCGTTGTCACATAACTTCCCAATTTATAAAACATATTGATTAAAAATTGTAGCTTTCTGCACTTCTTCTTCATACATATAAACGTTAAGAACCAAATATGACATTCCTCCGTGCGCGATCTTTGCTTTGAAAGGTGTACAAAAAGTTATCTTCAAGTACTAATTAATGATTATAATTCACTACAAGTAGCCCCCGCATGATTTGTGTTGACTGTGAAGTGTTTTCACTATAAACATTGCAGTTTTGTATCAAACTATTAAACATAAATATATCCACAGGAGCATTACTTGGACGGTCTGGTATATTATTACAATGACATAATATATGCATGCGTAAAGTAGGTATGTGGGACGCGATTTTTGTAGATCTGTGGGATGATATCTATGGTACATTGGATCTAACAGATAGATAGATAAATACACAAGATAATTTATTTTTATATCACTTCACTTTAACTTCTATAAACCGTTCGCACCACTTTAAATTACCGACGTGGTGTGTCCACAAAACAATTGCCTAGGTAACATTTACTCATGTAACTCTAGGGCTCTTCCAAAATCTAGCTTTCCTTAATGCTATAAAGATACCTGTAGCCATCTTTGATCATCGTCTTTCCTTCAGTAAACCCAACATGTAATTACTATTATAATAAATATGGAACAAAACAAACAACAAAACAAAATATGGAACAAAAACCAATTGCGACATTGAACTTTAAATAAAAACAAGAAATAAATAGGCAGTGGTTTTGGTTGCTAAATAGCGCTCAAAAGTTAAGACAACCGGTCGTCAACTTAGTAAATAGAATACAGGCGAAAAAATTACAAAAAGTGACTGCAGTAAGTCATACCCCTGGTGGGACTCGAACCCACAATCCCCGGCTTAGGAGGCCGATGCCTTATCCATTAGGCCACAGGGGCTGTGTGAAATACTTTTGATATAATGTAATGCTATCTTAAATAAATTTTGTTTAAAGGTGCATTAGATGCGGTACAAAGGTGCAACATTTCGATACCAACTGGACTAAAAACTATACGTTGTATTTGATGCTAGAGCAGTGAAACCTCATTACTATTTTTGTTATCCCTAGTCTTGTTGTGTAGAAAGAATGCAGGATTTATAGAATTATAGAATTGCATTTTGCGTCACTGATATATTA
Organism: Callimorpha dominula; assembly: GCA_949752705.1. Lineage (NCBI taxonomy): Eukaryota > Metazoa > Arthropoda > Insecta > Lepidoptera > Erebidae > Callimorpha > Callimorpha dominula. Next base: position 923,376 of record OX456999.1, on the reverse strand, counting down.
GAATGTATTTAAAGATTTCTGAACATTTTTCACCTGTAGAACTGACCAAAATGCTTTAAAAAACTACTCACTAGAAACATTTTGTATTTATGACAAGGGAAAATACATTACAAGAAGGTATAAGATTTTTATTCAGTTTAATGAACAATAACAAATTGTGAATGCTTCCTTAAACAATTATTAAACATAAATATATGTATACATATATAGATCACTAGCTGTTCGTTCGCGTGGAAATTCAAATTTATCCAACGTTAACCGATTTATATCTGCTGTATTTTCTTATTTCTTCGTTCCGTTAGAACCTTCTACAAAGTATTACAAAAAATAAAAAAAAAATATTAATGAAATCGGTTAAGTCGTTTAAGTTATGGCGTGACCAAGGGAAATAGGGATTAATTTTTATATAAATAGATAATTGTTATTTTTTTTCCGTTAAAGTCAAACCAGACATTAAACTTGGATATTAAGTACGACAAAATACTTCTTAGAGTGCTTTGTATTTATTTTAATATAATGATACAATGCATACCTATCTAAGTATCTATAAATATACATTAATACCATTAAAAAAAAGTATGTCCAACATTACTTAGGTAGGTTGTAATACAACTGATTGACCACGGCCAGTGCAACCTGGTTGAAACGTCAGGCAATTCAGAGGTATGTAGTTATGTACCTAATTCGTGATCGCGATAATTCCCGTATAAATACATAACTAATTGCTATACTTTTAAAATGTTTTACCTAATGATAGGTATAGCTGAAGGTATATTTTGTTGAATAATACCTATGATAATGGTTAAAATTTAACCAGATGGCAAATGGCACTTTGTAGTCAGTTATGGAGTGCCTACTTCATAACTAACTATGGATTTCAACTTCCACAGTTGGGGATTGCCGAATCGTAAACAAAAACAAAAGTTCATATAAAGATGAAGAAAATCACTTTAATCGTTTTCAGATGCCAGCAGAAAAAAGGGAGCTAAGAATTCATTTAATTTGCTTATAATAGGCAGACAATTGGATTCACCCCTACAAGGTGAACACGTGTCAATCAGGGTGGCTGGCCCTCACCCCTCCGACGCACACTTAACAGCCAACCAATTGAGTTCTTATTCACCAGGAGCTCAAATTTTTATGGTAATAGCTGGATTCTCTAGGGTCCTGAGGTTTTTATATATTGGTGATCGTGTTGAAGAATTTCCTTTTTTTTTTTTTTTTGTGCGTGTGGAAACCCCCTCGGGCTTTCACCCCACCGGGGTTTTCGGTGGGGCGGTGTGTCGGAATCGAACCGGCTAAAACCACACAGTGTGCCGTACTGCGCCTTAAGTAGGAGGGATCCGGGAACAGCTTTTATTAAGACATCCGGACCCCCCCTAGTGCCTGCCCGCAAAAGCGCGGGCACCACCTTCGCACACACGCGGATGCCGCCTCCTCGCGGGGGGCCACTATAGCGGGTGAAGCGGTAAAAAACCCGTCCCGTCCACCCGCGGCCACACTCAGGGCGGCATGAGGCGCTGGTAAGCGCGCCTCCGCCGCCTGGTTCGCCGGCGGCGAATTAGGCCCGAGTGGAGATCGTCCTCCCGGACCCTTTCTGCCGCCTCCTTCTGCGAGATGACGTCCTCACAGAAGGTCGCGACCGCGGTAAAATTCCTGTCGCTACCGGCCATGGAGCGTATTACGGCCGGTAGCGAGAGATCCCCTCCGATGACTGCAGTGAGGGCCCGACGCTGCGTCGCCCAGGCGGAGCAAACCGCCAGCGTGTGCTGAGCCGAGTCCTCACTACAGTTGCAGTGGTGACAGGCGGGACTCAGTTCCCTCCTAGCGACCGAGTGCAGGTACTTCCCGAAGCAGCCGTGCCCGGAAAGAACCTGCGTCAGTCGGAAGGAAAGGGTCCCGTGCTGCCGCCCTGCCCACTCGACGATGACCGGCTGGAGCGCTTCCACGGCGGCAAAGCCAGCACGTGGAGTCTCCAGCCGGGACGACCAACGAGCCATGGTAGCTCGGCGAGCGGCCTCACGCCATTCGCGTACCTCTTCGGGCGGGGGCCGACTGCCGCTTCCCGCCCGGAACTCAGCCGGTTGAAGAATTTTCTAGTGTAACCTAGAAATTGCATTATAAACACTTTTAGAGTAAGATCTAGAGCGAGATCTCAGAGCCGCCAGAACATATTTACTTTTCTAAAAGAGGAAAAGTGTGGTATAGAGTGTTAGTACATGTTTTTTTTTGGCTTCGGGGCAAACGAGCAGACGGGTCACCTGATCACTTCGGTCGAGCCGGCCCATACGTTCCGAAGCATGGCTTTCCCATTGGCACTTTGAACGTTGGCATACCTGCTAGTTTCAGCCGTCGCGCAATGGCCAATTTACAGGTATCCCGCAAGAAAAGCAGGAAAAACATGATTAATGTCTCTTAATAGACAGTAGTAAATAATAAACCAGTAAATTAAAAACCCCTATATAAATCTACTACACGACCGGCGCAAATCTAAAGCCCTAAAATTAAAATTGTCTTTGAGAGGATAACACAAAGATTCTGAAAAGCCGATCAAACTATAGTTCAACTAAGAGAGCTAACAAGTTATTAGCAGTATCAAATCAGTTCGAGTTGATCAAAAAAAGTATTCGAATTTATGTTATTCGAATATGTCAAGTATCTTGACATAAGATTTTGGAGTAAAATTTAACAGCTCTGTTAACTGATCCGATGATCAAATCAAAGTGTTTAATCATGCTTTAGCAGCTCAGTATACGTATTTGATATCTAATTAGTCAATTTTAACAGATTTATTAGATAATGGTTTCATTGCTTTAGAATTTAACAAAAATAATTTAAAAGTAATTGTTGTTTAACAATCATAGGAAACCTGCAACCACCATATATTTTTAAAGAAAATGAAAAAAAACGTGTAAATATAAAAAGCATTATTTAAAAGTAAGCAATAATTAACATTTTTGTGGGTACAGAATAGATTCTACACTAGTTTAATTCTTGAAATACTTATTTTTACAACTTCGATATTATTTCGTACCAAAATTATACCAGCGTTTTAAAATAATGGTCGGCCTAAATTATCTGGTTCGGAACGTCTACTGTCCGTCAATGAAAATCAATATTCAACCAAATTTAAGATTTTTAAATCAATGTTATATAATTAAAAGCATTACTTGATATGTTTTGTAAAAATGATTTAACAACATATAAAGTTAATTTAGGAGCAATATATATATATAAGATATATATATTGCTCCTACAACTAAATTGTCACCCAAAAACAAGGATCGATTAATGGTAAGCAGATACTGTACATACACGCACGCCTGAATCTGCCTAGTTTTGCCTACTATAAGGTCTATTACTACACACTAGGTCATACTAGGTCCCATTTACGTAATAGAGGGCAAACCTATTGTCGTAAACCGTGCACTTTGAGAACTAAAGATGGGAAAATTTGAAGAATATTGGAAGGGAAAGATAGACAAGTAGACGAGGAAAGGAATATTACCCATACGGATCGATTGGGGAATTTAAGACATCCTGTCACCGGGCGCTCTGTTCCTTGATGAAAGACTCAGGACAGTCCAAAAATCTTTACTTTGATATTTACTTACAATTATTAATCGATAAAAGAAAGATTTTAAGTGTAACAAACTAGTACTTTTAATGAATTGTTTCTAGAGTCAATACAAATTTGTCTAAAAATTAGAATTCGAAACAAATAACATTAACAGTATTATTGTAGGCCAGAGTTTATTAATTTTTCTTCTGCTGTTTGCTGTAGACGACATATTAATTGTCTGTAAAAACTTATGTGTTTTTTCTTTGTTATAAATAGAAGGGCAATAATTATACAGAGAGTATAGTATGTCACGATTTGACATGGTCAATCATAATAATGAGCGAGTTCTTGAAAAGTAAATTATTGCTCTTTCACTGAAAAAAGCGTAGGTATATTTAATAAACCTATAATAAAATCTGTTGTGAAAGATCAGAGAGCAGACGCCGATCGCGTAGGAGACCTTTTTGTGGTCAGTAATGAGAATTGTAAATAAAACAAAATAATAGAGCAAGGCAACGAATTCGGATTTCTTTTTAATGCTAAACTATGACTTACGGTTATAAATTTAAAATTATTATAAGTAATAATTAGTAAACAAAATGGCATTACCTACATATCTAATAACTACATGCGCACAGTGTACCCCACATCTACCTATGCTCTTTCAAAATAGCATTTTAACTTTTAATTTTATTTTATTTTTTGTATTCCAATCAAATTGTTGATTTATCTGATGCATGTCAATTTAAGGTTACATACAGACGTTCATTATAATTTATTTCCATTTGTCTTTTTTTCTCTTAATAACGTATAGTTAAGGGTAGTCTGTAGTGTACTAAATAAGGTGATGTTAAGATATTATATACTCAATTTTCTCAGTGTACACGCAGTAAGACGTGATATCTACAATAAGTACGTTAATGTAAGACTATATTTAATCAGTAATTTATAAATTAGGATACAATTACTGAAAATAAAGATGATTGGGCAATGTTGACATACATTTTAATAAGAGTGTAGGCAGCTCAGAAATATAGCTACTGGAATACACTAGTATCATCATCACCACAAACACAAAATCTTCCACGAATCCACCTGTAAATTATTCATTTATATGGAGCACGTCTTATTAATTCTGGCGGCGACGTGAAATATAATTAAACAAGTTTTCCTTATACCATTGTCTACGGTTATTTTTAGATGAGACACATATGTTGGACTATGACGGTCAACGTTAGGGTACAGATACACTGTAGTATAATTTTAATTAGGGTCTATCTGTGTAGGTTAGAATCAACTACAGTGTTCAAAAATGTTCGCAGTAATTGAATATTGAATATTGAATGACATCAAGGTGAATTAAGCCGCTAAACGTCTGGCTAGATAACCAAGGTAGAAGAAATTGAAACTTATAGATACAGCCCTTTTTCTAGTTTCAGTTAATATTCTAAAACGGCTGAAATCACCTATATTTTAGTTCTCCATGTTCTATTTTATGTTGTACCTGATTATGTCTTGATAGGTCATAGTACAAATCTTCGATGGTTAGATTACGAGGCCGGCTTTTGCAGAAGCGAGAATGGCTCTTTGATGAGAGTCTAGGTGTCTCAGATGAAAACCTAAGAATCGCTCGGCATCACAATAACGTGTCCGAATATATATTACAAACTTTTACGATAAAATAAAATACGGCCACTAAAGAACTGAACTGTATTCTTTTATTTCTGAACTCCTTATTGTCTTCAAAAATTATAATTTTTATGATATGTGATACACCCTAAAGTATTCAGACCTTATTCCGTATCTATTTCTGAGTTGATTTATACTGCCACTTGTATTCAACGGGCGCCTCCAGCCGCGAATTAATTATTTATCCTTTTTCTTAATCTACAGATGTTACACTCATTATAAAACATTACTTTTATGATAGTAATAAACTGAATTACGTAAATAGACAATACCTTTTTAGTAAATTATGACTTTACTGGCATGTCTTATTTACGTTAATTTCTGGTACAGATGCTTTATGGGGATTCTAGTGAAGGGTGGAACTAGGAGGTCCATTAAAACCTGGGACAACGCACTTGGAAGTGCTTAAAGAACAATCTCTTATATTAATCCTACTAATATTATAAACGTGAAAGTTTGTGAGAATGTATGAATGATTTTTGCTATTTTACGCAAAAACTTCAGAACCGATTGCGATGAAACATATTATGTAGATAGCTGGAAAACTGGATTAACACATAGGCTACTTTTTATCCCGATATTCGCACGGTATCTGGAGTAATGCGGGTGAAACCGTCGGGCGCAGCTAGTAAATTATAGTTCTGAAAAATATAAAACACGCTTCAATAACGAATCGAATTAAAAAGTAAAAAAGAATTCCACTATCCACCTCCTGGCTCCATCATCAGATCTGAATGAAATTAAACGTGACGCCATATAATAACTTTTTTTATTAATTTTCAATCGAATCAGGTTTTGACATCAATCCTAATCTAAGATTATTTTTACCTTAACTTTATAACCAAACATTTTACGATTTTTTACTTAAAATACGTTTATAATGATGTATAAGGGAATAAATGCTGTCAAAAGGTATTACATACCTTTGAATTGCCTGACGTTTCGACCAGGTTGCACTAGCTGTGGTAGTACTTTTGCGTTTTCAACTTTTACGTTCCATGATACATATATATGGCCTATGATCTATATATGTATCACGGAACGCAAAAGTTTGATAGTCCAAAATACATTTCCCTTGTAAGTCCATCAATTATCGCTCAAATTTGTTATTCATTCTATAAGACAGGACTGTTATTGTACTATTTAGAAATCCGCGTGCCCACGCGGATTATTATATATATATAGAATATCGAAATGCTCAAAAATTTTCACTCGCTGTATCTGTGTTTATATCTATTATTTACGGCTATTTTGTCATCTAGAATGACATCCATTACTCCTACCTCTGCTAATGGGTCCGTTGGCTTGCTACAATTTAGCTATAATTGTGATACAGAGACATTATTCACTCAGGTGGGCTTATTTTTGGTGGTTTATACTTAGTTATTGCAGTATTTCTGTCGAAATAGCTTATAGTAAAAAATTATGGAGATTTGATGATATTTTTTGAAGTGATTTGTCTGCTACAGGTGATGATTAGGTCGGATTTCTGGAAGACATTTATTTAACCTGACAAAAATGTATAAACTTTGCATAAAGGTCTAACTAGTTTAAGGATTATTAAAACTTATTATTACATTACTATTGTAACTGTTTGTGTATTCATATCAACATTCAAATAATTTACAAGGGGTAAAAATTAACATGGAATTGAATTGTCACCCGGTCTAACTGTGACTTCGTTAACCCAATGTTCATGAGTATCAAAAATATTTTAGTAATTGTTATCCGTGGCAATTTTAAATAAAATAAAATACAATATTTCGACCAGGTGTATTCTAAATACGCAAAATGTTCGTGAAACATATCAGGTAGCTAGTAGGTACCTACGTTCATCGATAATATTTCACTCGTAACTAGACAAAAAAGTGGAATAATTACCCACAGTTAGGCCCCGAGCCAAGTCATTATGGATTACAATATATTCTCTTTTATTTTAGTGGCTTACTGATAGTTGTCTATGGGTTATGTATGTAGAAATAGAAATTGAGTGGTGAAGGTATTATGGGTTTTAGTGGTAAATATCTGCGGCTTCCACAATCAAGGCTCTCCAATTAAGATTATTACTAACGAAGACAGTGGTTGCAGCTCTAGTAATGATGGTTGACAAAGTTACGATAATATCATATTTTAACCTTTGGTAGAACATTTGTCAGCTCGTAGGTTCGATTCCCGTTCAATATAAATATTTGTATTCAAGAATATTGTCAATAGACAATACATATATTATTACATACATTATATCATATAACACCCACACATCCTATTGTGTTGTGATCAATATGTTGTGTAGGTGGTTCTATGTTTTATATATATTACTAGCAGCGCCCCGCGGTTTCACCCGCGTACGTCCCAATCCAGTGGGAATATCGGAATAAAAAGTAGCCTATATGTTAATCCAGGTCTCCAGCTATCTACATACTAAGTTGCATTGCAAACGGTTCAGTAGTTTTGGCGTGAAAGAGTTACAAACATCCATACATACATACATCCTCACAAACTTTCACGTTTATAATATTAGTAGGATGGCTTAAAAATATATTTACACTGATCTATGACGTTGCAACTGATATATGATATAACCTTACCATAACATAATATAGTAGAATGCTATTTTATGCTAATTCAAAGAAACCGAGCAAATAAAAACTAAGTAATCCTAATTTATCTAGCAGCTGTTCTTCTACAACAATATGGGGGTTTAGGAGCACTAAACATTAAACCCAATCCTCATAACAAATAGCTACGTCGCTCGTGTAAAACTCTCTGCGAAATAATTCACGTAATCTAAGAAAAATGTCAAACATCTGAAGAAATAAGTGTGAAAGATATATCTGTACGAAAATTACCTGCGTTAAATCAAACGTCGCGACAAGGTCACGTCGTCGGTCACTGGTACTTTTTCAAAGTATGTTCGATTAGTTTGATAGTGTATTGAAAATTGTTTCTGAAAGAATGTATTTCTGATAAAGTTGTTTTAATTTTTAAATTACGAATATCGTTTTTATTGCAATTGTAGGTTAATTGATGAGATGAAGGCACTAGTGTCAGCTGTTTGTCTTTTTGTAGTGTTTATTGATTTAGCAAGCTAATAATTACTATGTGAAAAATTACTTCTTTCTGTGTTTATTATGAGTATTTATAGTAACGGTTCTTTTAAAAAACTGGACAAGATAAGCTTTGGGTGATTCTTCGTTCTTTTTACTTCCGGGTCATCGTCCGCAACACAAAAATGTTCCAAAATTTAATGAATCTCCTAAAATTAACTGGAAATATTTAAATCCTTGTCATTATGTCACGTGCTTGATTTAAATAATATTATATTCCAGGACAATTACAAACGATGAAATATATTTTTGCAGGAGAACAATGACGCAGAAAAGTTAAGGATTAAAAAGATCGAATATTCATCGTTTTATCGGTGACTATTATCACTCTCAATCCTCAAGAGGTATTACTGGTGGGTTGACAATCACGTTTTTCTATTGTTGAAGTATTTCAGCTTGTGTATTGTACTTTGTTACGGTTTTCTGTGAGAATTAGATCTTACATCTCTTAATGGAACAGAAACTTGAAAATAATTAGCCTATTAGAATTAGTAGTAATTTAGGAATCAAATCCACCACTCGCCTTTGATTGACAAACCCAAAGATGACAATAGCGGTTCCACAATTATTTCTAAGACGGTCTTGTGTAAAGACAAAACATGTGTCGAAGTATCTTGCCATTACCTGTAAGCAAACTATTTCTTGAGGCTGTTCACTTTGTCTTCCTTGTCTATAGCAAGTCGTTGAGATTTATCTTTGGCTGTTGACAAACCAAGGATGAGCGGTTTGTTTCCCTCCGTAATTCCTATTTCTATTGAACTCCTGTAACGTTTAGTTAAATTCGTTACAAGAAACAACATATTCCCAATATTAGCAAACAATTTTTTTACGAACACTGCAAACTTTAAAAGCAATATATTTTAGGATAGAAAAACCTTGGTTAACATTAGATTTTCAGTATTTTACTGTTCTGTATTGACACGAAAGAAATGCGACGTGACAACTGCGTGAAATCGTATTCTAGTTTTCAAACGACCTGCTGACATCAATGTTATGCATAGTTGGAATCCTAAATCGTTTGGATTTAAGTAATATTATCAAATAGATACAATATTTTTGTCGTTGCTATATTGGATAAAAAAAAACTATTTTATTTCATCGCATAGAAAGTTAAGGTATGACACGTCTTAGCTTTAACTAGATGGGCGCCATTCAGGCAGTTATGTCATTTGTATAGGATAGTCATTTGTTTGTTTCTGTATCCTGTATGTAGTACGATAATTAACCTATGGCACGTTGCTGACAAACCTTGCGAGTACATTGCCAGCGTTGTGGGTAATGGTGTAAAATTAGGCGTTCACAAAAGTCCATATCTTCCACTTTAGTTTTTCCAAAATATGTGTAAATACATTGCTCTAGCAACGGAAAGAATAAAGAGCTTTACTTAAGAGGCCGTATACGAAATTTTGCCAATTTCGCTGATTTACGTGGTTTTACAGACGTGATTTTACAGTTAAAATACTATATTTCTATAAGTTTTTATAAACAACATAAAAGATCATTTCAATTTAGATCTAATGTATGAGCCACTTTTTTACTTTTATTATTCAATTTTGATTAATCGACCTCAAACCGGTGACTGTTTTGTAAATTTTGCCGTAAGAGGTTTAGAATATCACATATTTACGAACTGTTTTGAAGTACCAACGGTATGAAAAAATTACAATGTTTTGCTGTAAAAGTCGTCTATACAATGTATGAAACACTTTTTACCATTTTAATATAAAAAATTTTAGTAAAAAAATGTTTAACTTAGTCAAATTTTACAGAAAATGGACAAAGTTTTGCTTTTGATTTCGGCTGCGTGGAACTTTCATTCATAAAATTACAACAACAGAAATAAACTTCAGTTCAAAGTTAACCCATTTTCTGAAAAAAAATTGCAAAAAATTTAAAAAATATGGTAATAAAAAATGTTTTAAAACAACCTAAATCTCGCATTATTATTTTTAATAAAAGTAAAAAAGTGGTTCACTCATTAGATCTAAATTAAAGTGATCTTTTATGTTGTTCATAAAAACTTGTAGAAATATAGTATTTTAACTGTAAAATCACGTCTGTAAAACCACGTAAATCAGCGAAATTGGCAAAATTTCGTATACGGCCTCTTAAACCATTTAGACTCTTACATGTTTGACAAGTTGTGAGTATATATACTTCTACAGTTATATAACATTTGTTAAATCTATTACCGAATCATTAAAATGCCATTCTTTTACCACTAGGTACACATCAACATACCTAAACAGAGATATTTAAAACTAAAATATACCATTTACTATTGAAGATATTTCTGTTGAATATAAATGGATTATGGTTGCGTTGAAACTCCTATAGGTAGATAGCTTTAGATTACAAGATCTAGATCATGTTGTAGTTATAGAAATGTCATGTGACAAACAGTGCTTGCAGCTGTAGACGTACAAAACAAAACACAAGAGGAGAAACACAGATTAAATTTATATTTACTGCTAATGTGTAGGTAAAATTGTTTTGTTTTTAACATTATTTTAGAACATTTTTGATCGGTCACTCTGAAAATAATTCGACGTGAATTAGAATCATGTAGACGCAGAAGAAATAGCTTCTATGCAATTTCTAATAAACATTTCACGTGCTGCATTGATGCGTGATGTCTGTCGTGTATCCATACACATTATAGACACACATACTGAATTTCTAGAATACTTTGCCAATGGACCAATAGATAAAGATATTTTTTTAATATTTTCAATCTGTAATTACATACATAAGTTTTTAAAGCGTGCTGTGTTCTTAAAGTAACGTAGGTAACTTCTCTCAACCAAAATAAATCTGTCTTTAATCGCGTCTGTAAGACAAGATTGAAAGTAGGTATTGGCGTATAAAAGACAGATCGGTAAAAAGTATTAAACATTTTTACATGGGATTTTGTACATTAAAACCAAACTTACACATTAACGAAACTGTATCCAATATTAACCCACAATACACCGCTACCATAAAAATATAGGTTACAAGAACCGCGTACCAAAGTGCCAATTTAATTAAAAGTTACGACCCGGGAAGCAAACCTGGGCCATCAAGCACGCGCTGTTCGTAAACGAAATGGCCGATGAAGGGTTTTCTAATCCTCCTTATTTTATTATGTTTGGAAACTGTAAGTAAATTGCTATAGGTTATTTGGATTCTAGACTGAGTAATAAACTACACAAAAGATATTAGTTGTACAGAGATTATGTTATTTAGATCAGTAGGAGAACGCTCGATTTTGTAATAATATTAGAGATGTATACTTGTAATAATAATTTAACCGGATAATGGCGTTTAGTATGCTTTTAGACTACGTGGCGTACACTAGCAGAGGTTTAGGTCCAGCAGTGGACGATGATGATGATGAAGATATGTTAAAACTAATTGTATGGTTGACACTGACTAAGTATCCGGATAGCCGGATACTTAACAATGTTACCTAAGTAACAACATTTAGATTATAAAATGGACAAGTAGGGATCAAAAAATTGGATTTTAAATAACAAAAGTGTTTGGAATTAAGGATATGATGATAATACGAAAATTAAGTCAATACGAACCATTCTTCTTGTTACTTTAATACAGTACCACGGGACTTTTACTCGTCACTCGTATGCCGGATAGATACCGGATATCTGCAACACCTCTAAATATTACCTTCAGATATATTTTCATACGGCAACGTTTGGCAGAATTAGAGCATTGTGGTATGTTGTAAGTTTGTTTGTGTTAATTTGATTGTTACTTGCTCGTTGGTTATTCAATTCATTTTGAACAGTATTTTTAATTAGGTATTTTTAAATTATTTGATATCTAAGACTAATCTTGACTCAGATTTTTCTTTCTAAGGGTGTACTAATAGGAAAATGCCTGGTCCGTTTCACACTATCGCTGGTCGGCGGGTTACAGAAAAAGGGACATTATCATTATATAATTATTAAAAGCAGGTAGTGATTGTGCACGTCTTATTGCCAAAGGTAGGGCATTCCATAACCGAACGGCTTGGACAGAAAAGGAATTGTCAGCAAATTTCGTGGAATGTCCAGGTAATATTAGGTTCTCTGACGATCTCGAAGATCTAGAATGAGTGTAATGTTAGAAACTGAACAGTTTTTAAGGTAAATAGGAGTTAGGGGATTAAATAGAATGCTATATAAAAGCGAAAGACTATGTGCATTCCGGCGAATGCGTATAGGTAACTACTTGAACTTTTTTCGATAATCAGAAACATGTTCATATTTGCGTAGTCCAAATATGAATCTTACACAGACATTTTTGAGTCTCTCAAGCATTTGTCTCTCAAGCTATTCAATTGGTCTTCAGCAAGATCTAAATAACTGGCGTCGAAGATCACCAGCTCTTTTCTAATCGTAGAATGGATTTTCGAGTCAGGGTATTTTAAATTTATAGTTAGATAAACTGTTTAATGTAGAAAAACAAGAAATGATACAAAACTATATATTACCTATTCTTACAAACGACAGACCTTGTACAATTGGCAGCCTTATCTTTCAGGCAACCATTGGATTGAAAGAGAGTTTATGTATGGCAGGAGTAGTTATACTTTATAATGATAACTTCACACATCTCACACACGGCCGTCTGATCCCAAACTAGGCAGAGCCTGTTCTATGGTAACCAGACTGCTGATAAACATACTTATACATTTCTGGATACAAACATATTATAGATAAATTACACCCAGACACAGAACAAATGAACATACTTGTTAGTAATTTCATAATTGTAAATACGTAAATCATCGTCTTGTTCTTATATTTGGTTTATTTTCTACCATATATTTCACAATACAATAAATTTATTTACCAAAATTAATATATTTAACTAACAACTAATGTACTTAATCGTCATAACCTTTTCCGTTTTACGTGAATGATTTTTGTGGCATTTCGTTGCACGAGAGATCATGGATATTTATTATTACGGGAGGAAAAGAGCACGCTCTAAATCGCGCGTAAAATACTGAGAGCAGTTTTGCAGAGTGCGACGATAAATAGTGCCACTTTGAGTTGGCAGGCTAAGAATTAGGCTTAAAGAATTTTATCTCAACAAAAACAAATAATTGTCACTTACTTGAGATAATAAGAACCATAAGTAATAAATAGTATGATAACAGGTTCGTTACTATTGCAACACACCTACTAATGACGAAACATCTGGGGGTTTTAAACCTTTCGATTCCGACATATTATTTCACATTCATTCATAAAAAAACACAATTGAAACTGTGGAAGTTTTACCGTATCGTAAAAAAAAATACTGTTTTATTATAAATACAAAATCCTGTATACATTTAATAGGGAGATGCTTCACTCAAAACGACATCTATCACTCAGCCAAGTAGGTTTATCATATTGTAAATCATACGACGCTCTCTTAAACAAACAACTTACATATTGCTATTCAAATAATTGAAATTCAACTTTATAATGTACTAAATAAAGCGCATGTAAATAGTATATTTATATTGGTATCGGGATGCTCATAGACTTCAAAGGGCCGATTATGACATCTGTTTTAGTAGTATCCGCCTGTTCACACAAGGTGACCCATTATAAATATTTTATCGTGAAGTGTAATCTCTTTAGTTTTATTAGAATGCTTCGGATTCTTACGAGTAATAGACTCTAATGTCTGGTACTGTTTGTTTGTAGTAAAATTTATTATATTTTATACATGCGTATTGTGCAGATTGAAGTAAGAAGTCTAAACTTAACATATACCAGCAAGTTTAAATTATCTTGCCCTTTTTGTGTAACCTCTGATTATGTTACAATAAAAAACGTTCGTGAGTGGTATTCATGGTTATTAAAGACTATACGGTTTTACTCACGTTTGTATTTGGGGTATGCCTGACTAGTTTCGGACCCGACGGGGGCCCTTTTTCAAATAGTGAAGCGTCCTGCCATGAACCGTCGTGGCAGGACGCTTCACTGAACGTGACGCCTGAAACCTTTGATTACTATCCGTGCATATGTATATAGTTAGTTATCCTTTTGCGTCTTAAACCGTAATTTACTTTTAGTTCAAAACGACAGCAAACAGCCACCGTAGCCTACAGCACCGAGTGTCAAGCACGCGTTGCCGTCGAGAACCTCCTTCTTTGAAGACAGTTAAAAAGTTCAACATAAAATATATAAAATTTCAGTAGACGCATTTACTTAGTTAAAGCACGGCATATGCTATGCAATAATAATACGAACTGTAAACAAATTAAATCGGATCGTGTGCGTCATACTTTAACGATCATGAAAGTCATAATCAATATTTATATTTTATGCTTAGTTTATAATTAAATAATTTAAAAACAAACTCACTGTCAATACACATACATTTTCCAGTACGTTTGTTGGAACTGTTTTCAAATAGTCAAATCCTCAAGAAGAAACTCTAACCCGTATTTAGCTGCGTCTCATTGTCCTGATATTTAGAAATTAGTTCTTACGTCTGAGAAAATGTAGAAAAGAATGCTATAAGACATTTACAAAAATCATCATTTTAAAAATCATCTTTTAACTCTTTTTCTAAATTTATTTGGGGTCGGTGCAATGTGTTCTTCCTAGCCATACCAACCATTTCTTTGATTATCCTCTACTCTTGTACCCTCAACTTCCATACATAATATTTTCTTCAGCACATCCCTCCCCTTTGCTCATCCCTCATCTCCTCATGTCCATACCACGATAATCTATTGCTGCTTAACATTTCATCCGCTGGCGCTTTAGGCTCCCTCTAATGTATTCATTCCTCACCTTGTCCATTCTAGGATGGACCAGGTGAGGAATGAATATACCTATGTGCGGTGTGACTCGTCAGTCACCCCACACACTCATCTCAACATTCGCATTTCACGTACATGCAGGCTCTCATTCATTCTCTTCCTAGGACAACTTTCAGATCCATACAAGCCGGCAGGTCTGATTATCGTCATATATATCTCACCTTTCAGTTAATAAGGAAACAAGGGATCACATATTGTTCCAGTTACCTATCGCCACTTCACCCACCCTGTAGTTGATTTTAACTAATGTGATAAAATAAAATATCCAAAATATTTTTTTATACTAATAATACTAACCTTACATTCACGCAGTCAGAGAAATATCATGAACAGTATATCAATAGCACAAACTATTTCCACACTCACAAGTGCATATCATGGTTCTTCATCAAGAAGGCAATAAGCATTCGTTACCTCCCAAAAATACTAAAAGAATTTACTATGTTGATAATATTTGTTTATAAAAGTAACACACGCATGGTCGGTGTCAACCTATTTGTCACTATGATGTACAGCTTCCTAGATGTCAGGGCGTATTCGGTGACCGGTGGCACTTGATTTACTGTCTAACGCCTGCACTGTGCCGTTAAATCATTGTGTGACACTTTTTGATTTCTTTTTATGATATAGTTTATATTATAACTTATTTTAAATACTATCTGGATAGTTTCGGCTCATTAATAGTACCGTTTTATGTTTTAAAAGTGTCGTTAGCTAATCAAAGATGGAATGAGAACGCTATGGTGGCTGTTACAAATCATTAATATGGTCGAATTCCATTAAACCTAATGCAATCACATCCTAATTTATGCATCTATAACGCTGAAGCAAATTGGATCGTAACCAATAAAAACATAGTCCCTTTCGACTTAATTTTATGCTATAAAATATAGCAGATTGCAGCTTAATAAAATTGGAAGAAGAAAGTATTTTAACTTTGCAGGAAAATTTGATAGAACAGTTCTATTAATGCAGGGTTCTCTGTTTGCTGATGAGTAAGATTGCTGGAGTTTGATACAATGGGCCTAACCATAACCGAGTTGCTTGATTGTCATCTTTAAGTTACCGTTAAGGCCTATTGTCATACCAGACGAGACTTGGAAAGTTGTAATGTACTAAACTTTGATAAATACGCCACAAGACTAATATTTATAAATAACTTAATCTTGAAGTGACTTAATCAACGTCTAAAACGCCAAACTCTTAAAGTTTTATTCAAGAAAAGAAGAAAATTAATTTCATTCAACCTACAGGTAGTTTTATTTCTTCTTTATATATTGTCTATGTAAATTTTATTCCATTGTCTATATGATAATCCTATCGGACTTCCCCTCCCCACTTTCTAAACACCAGCACTATTCTTAATAGAGACTAAATACGTCATCTAGAGGTACCTTAGCATTTATACTCGTATTTCTGCCAGTTTTAAATATTTTTAATATATCGCAAATCTGATGCTAAATTTTAAATACAAGCCAAGTAAGACACATAATTCGCTTTCCCAGGATGAATAATTACATCAGTTTCAAACCACCGATTGCCATAAATTCAATATTCCTCAGATACTAACTTCGCGTCGGCCTCTCAAAATTAAATACAATATCTAGCGGAACACCGACACTACCACAGACAATGTGTCATCTGTCAACCTGTGCTCTAATTACGCCCATAGCCGCTTTCGTAGCCATTCCGGCCGCTCCCCCACTACCCCGCACACCTTGATTAAACTCGGCTATATATAAACTACGGAGAACGGTCATACTTGTCATTTTTGGATTGACGTCCGCTCCGAGGTGTATTATTAATTGGGTTTTTGGGTAAGAGCTAAATAAATCTACCAAATAAAATGGTGTTGGCATGGATATGGATGTTAATCTAGTTTACTCATATATATCTAGTAGAGTTAGTAGTTGAATTGAAGATTGGCCACAGTAAAAATTGTGTCAAAGACCATCCTGAGTTACGATTACCAGCTTAGTATAGTTTTTCAGTTCATTAGTAGGGTTACCCTTTGTTAGTTGGGTAGGGTTGCACTTAAAGTCTCACTAGGGGTCACACATTACTAAATCGTGGCATGGACATAGATCAATGCCATTTTAGTTAGAAAAATCGTATCCAGCTGTTTAACCTTTATACACCCAAGCCAGTATATAATAGCTATTTTACCACAGTATAATGTAGTAGGGCATTTTTTCATGTAGTCCACATTCAGACCGACTTGGTTAAAGGTGTTATTTTCTGTGTAAAAGGATCTATGTGAATTATTGCATTATTACAATAATAATGATGATAGTTTTTGTAAAAACATAAAGAAAAAATCGATTATATCTATTTCTAAGGAAAGTGTAGTGAAAACCAAAAAAAAAATACAGACAAAGAACATAATAATTAATTTTAATAAATTGCAAACGTCTCGCGCAAGCGTTTTACTTCCAATAGTTCTATTAACTATTGTTACGATTAATATATTCAATCTACAACTTTCTCTTAACATATTTTTTTGGGAAGTGAGCAATTGTGCCATAATGACAACCAGTCGGTCTACGTCAACGTCATTACGAGATCACATCATCCGCGGAGCAATATTTTTTTTAGAAGAACCACCGAACTGTCCACCCAGACAAAACAAGCTGAGATTCTGTTTTTAAAACAAAAGCGCTCGTAACAAATCGTAGCATCAGTCATGTGAGGTTACAAATGCTACTATTGGCCGGCCGCAGCGCTTGACAGCCAATATGGACGGCACGATTGTCATCAGAAATAACATTTGTTGTATGCTTTATATTTCAACATAAGAGAGATAGCGACTGGTAAGAAATCAATGAATATATGTATCTTGTTTGTATCCATGTGGGAAAAAAATGATGTATTTCCTAATCTACCTTTAGACACCCTGCAAAATTGTGATAATTTTTTGGATATACTTTTTAAATTATGAAACAATTTTAAAGAAGACGTTTATAATCATTTGACCCACCTGATACTAAATGGTTTAAACCTGTTCAAACTGTTAGTTTATTTCAGCCATTGTGTTTTTATTTTTTAATGTTTACCTACTTAAATTCCAAGACAGACTAAAACAATTTTTTGTTCCTTTTCTAAATGTTGCAGCTGTTAAAGGTATTTAAGTATTACCAAGGTACTTTATTACGTAATAAAATGTTTTAATTATATTTAACTAGCAACCCGCCCCAGCTTCATCAACATATTTCAATATATTTTACACAAAATCTTAACAAATTATACACCTAAACAGTTGAAACTGAAACACTCTTGAAAATATAACCTGTTACAAACACAGGCTGCTCAGGCACCCTGGGTAAGAAAAGTCTGTGTAAAATATGGGCAGGGTTCTAGGGTTAAGTAGGTACCAGGTACCAGTCATCACACCACTTTTCTCACCAATCTAGGGCATTGATCAAACTAAAATAAAATCGTGGGTTGGGGCTTAGCGCATATGTATTCGTATGGATCTAGGATATACCTTTTTGTTTTTTTTTGTGCGTTTGAAAACCCCCTCGGGCCGTCACCCCACCAGGGTTTTCGGTGGAGCTATGTGTCGGAATCGAACCGACTAAAACCACACGGTGTGCCGTACTGCGCCTTAAGTAGGAGGGATCCGGGAACAGCTTTTATTAAGACATCCGGAAACTAGGAGATACTTTTTTTTATGCGTGTGGAAACCCCTTTGGGCCGAATCTAGGAGATACCTGAGCTAACTAACTGCTGTCACCTAGTCGTAGCAGATTAAAAGTTTCTCGCTGCGGCTTTCACTATTAAATGTAACATATAGGTACCAAATATTTATATAGATAATTATGTTGTAAACTAGCTTTTGTCCCTAGTTTCGTTCACGTTCATGTAGATCTTGTCAACCAATCCATCGGAAATAGTACTTTTTACTGAATTAAAAATAGCCTATGTCTTTTTCTCTTACTTTTCTGTTACCCTTACAATATGTACGCAAAATAGCATCTCAGAAGAAATGATCAACTGCGACCAAACTATGATTTCAATTTAAACCAACCTTTTGGTAAGTTAAATCCCATGCTATATTATATCTTACTTTATACACATGCGTGGTGGTCGAATCTTAAAATTGCTCACTTCATGATGTGACCGACCATCGTACGAATATTTCAAGAAACATCATGATGATATGGTCTGGCCAGATCAATGAATAATCAGCGTTGAACAGCTAAACGCATGACTACTCCATGATTTGGTCAAACATACTGATGTTTGTAGTCATGCACTGTTTTCCTCAATTTGCTCACACAAAAACAAAACGATAGCAGCGCCTCTAACTGTGGATATATGTAAAATAGTTACATACATCCACAGTTAGAGGCGCTGCTATCATTTTATTTTTATGTGCGCAAATTGAGGAAAACAGTGAAGTGAAATTTCGTTACGACAACTTAAAATAACAACATATAAGTTCCTTCTTTATTTAGAATCTTTATTACTTAAACCTTTTATATGAAATGGACAAACCTAGATTGACATCATCAAACGTTGACGTTTATACGATACGGACAGTTTTGGCTGGCTATATCATGAAATACGAACATGAAATGGTCGGACACGTCATGAAGTGGTCAATTTTAAGATGTGGCCACGACTATTCCCATTTATTTAAAGTTTATACTTAACCAATTAAATTAAATATAGAACGCTTATTTACATCGTATTGTCGCGATACTAAATCAAAGTGGTGGCAGCTTGATGACAAAGTTGCATACACAACCACACGTACGTATATAAAAGAACAAATACCCACGCGCACACACACAAGCTCAAAGTCACACAATTTCACATCAACGAACACGAATGATTTACTCACCGTGGCCAGGTTAATTGACGTCCTGTGAAATAAATTTAGCAGAGTGTGCAGTGTATTTAGCTGTAACGTCAAATGGCTTTTAGAAAATAATTAGTCTTAGACGTAGACGCAATGTGAGAAACTGCAGCTCTAATAGATTCTAGTGGAATATTAATTTCGTAACTACGCAGTTTGGTTGCAGAAACGAATCGATTATTATAAAAAAAAATCACATTATAAATAGTACTTTAAGGTGTGTAAGTCAAAGTACTATATAGTGGTAATAATTAAAAACGGAAAAAATCTATTTCTCAGCTGCTTATTTTACCCTATGTGAAATCGCAGACCAATAAAAACAGTTTTTTTATTGGTCTCAGTGTGATATAATGATGATACATCTACTTATATTATTGTAACAGTGTTTTGTAATAGGATAAGACGTAAAGGAATCGAAATAAGAAATAAGCTAAAATTATTATGAAAACATAAAATAGCTTTCTAGATATATAGGTAATACTCGTACTAATAGAAAAAATTAATCATTCGTAAAATTTGTTTCTTTTACAGAATATAAGAAGACAGTTTTCGTAGTACCTATGTGGTTAAAGTTAACATATGTTATAATGGTCGAGGACTCAGCATGATATGGTTGACATTGCAAGGCGTGTCAACCGCTGCTATTCTGCCCAAACCGATCGTTAATTAAAAATGTATGACTGTAGGGACTTAGCAACAAGTCATATTATGCTGAAATTGTGGGTAATGTAATGAGAAGCTCTGAAACTAATAGGTATATTCATACAGCAATGCGCGAATGATTACAACAAACTCACGCACACGCATACACACACACACACACACACACACACACACACACACACACACACACACACACACACACACACACACACACACACACCCACTCATGCTTGCTCGCGCGCGCTCGCATATACTAAATGACTAAATGTCTTATTATTTTTCTGTTTAGTTGTTATTCTTTAAGTTATCCCAATTTTTTTTCCATAATAAATTGTAAAAGACCTATATTGCAATAAAATGTTTCCACATATCCGGAGGTGGGCGTTAATAGTTGCAACACAGTTTTTACTACTGCAGCTATTTCCGCACCATTGTTTTTAGTGCCGTGTGATAATGTTCCTAATAAAAAATATTATTATAAAAAAAAACATCAGCTATAGAACGTCCACTGCTGGACGGACATAGGCCTTCCCCAATTATTTCTAAGAATACCACTATGAATACCATAGAAATGAAAACTTATACTAGATAAGTTTTCATTTCTTTCCATAGTATAAAATTACTTCTATGATATTTATTTTCATTCATTATTTTCTTTCATTTTATATGGTTGGTATTGCTACAACAAATGACTGTAAATTGGTAACGATTATTATTGTCATGTAGCTAACCAATCGTCATGAACATGCCTGACCTGTAACTGTTGTTTGTTGTACATAGTAGTGATGGAATTATTATTCAAAATAAAATTGTCAATATATCGTAGTTATATTTAAAAGGCGAAAGATTATGAGGATGGATGAATGGATGGATGGATGAATGGATGTTTGTAACTCTCTTACGCAAAAACAGCTGAACGGATCTGGATGAAATTTGTTACATACGAGTATATATTATAGTCTGGAATAGCACATAGAAACTTTTTATCATGGAAAATGTACGGTTTCTGTAGGATAGATTTCACCAAATTTCCACGGCGAACAAAATCACGGGCAACCGCTTGTTTTTATAAAACATTAAAACCATGTATTTTTTTCATGAAGTTGGCAAAGAAAATAATAATCCACTGAAAAGCGGTTATCGTCAACACTTTCCCAACAACAAGATCACTTTCCCTTGTTATCTTGCCAATCCCATCCACCCACAGCTCACCAGGAGATAATAAAAATCTTCTAGTTGACCTGAGACCTAAGACCTGAGAATCGAGTAAAAATTTGCCGCGTCTTACCTTCTTCGCTTATTACATAAAAAAGTTGATAAGTATGTATTTATATTGTACGTCTAAGGTTCTTCAATACCGGTAGCTATATCCCAAATAATCAAGAATTATTGACATACTACTTTATTAAAGGATTTTATTAATCTATGGTCAGTACACCTGTCATCGTTCTTTCGATTACAAACACTTTTTAGGTCACTAACAAAATCTTCTAAATACCGAGTTGATGATATTATACTTCACTATTAGAGCAAATTGTTCCGATATGAGTCAGAGATTTTCGCTTAAAACAACATTGTTTATCTTAATTTCGGACTAAGTAGTTAATCTTACATTTGTAGATGACGGCGTTTATGCACGATTTGAAATTTATTACTTATACTTGATTCTGGACAAAGTATGACGTCTCAAAGTAATGTCATTTCTCACATTAATTAACATTACCTGATTAAAACAGTACTTTCTTTACTACTTAAAGTGATTCATAATTTACAGCGCTCGTAAACCTATGTCTGCTTTTAAGTCTACATGAGATAGTGTAGTTTTGACATCCAGCGCTGCAGCAAACATCATTTAGTGAACAGATCAAAGGACCTATTCATTGTTTATTTTGTACACTTTGTTGCGTTGAGAGAGCAATGGAGTTGAAATAATCTGAGATAGATTTTTGTTGATGTTGATTGAAGAAAAGTGAGTGATGCTTTTAGTTTCAGGTTTGAGGTTATATACAAAACAGATTAAAAGTGGAATAGATGCCCCACTTTTCTTTCTAAGACGATAAATCAGTGTAAAAAACATTTAGAGATTTATAGTAAATATATTTTTCAGTAACTTTATAGTTAATCAAGATTGGATATATTCAACAAATTTAATTTAAAATGCTCATTTTTAAGGATATGGAACACACTTATTTGTAAAAAATATTTAATGGATGGAAACCTAACCATATACCTATAACATTAATTTTGATGCAGGAAATGTGTCAGCAGGGCAAGCATCTTTGTTCTGGATCCTTGCGGATTCCTATTTATTTAAGGAAATAATAAACATGGACGTAAAAAACTTCAAACACTGAAGTTGTTTGTTGTTGTTAAAATAAATGAAAAAAAAAAACAAACATGTTTTAATCAGTATTTATATGAATTCAATTAAATCACCCCTACAGACTAGCAATTGGGATACGGACATCTCTGATGTGAAATAAGCCTACCATAATTCCTAAGTCCCAAATGAAGTTTTCCCAAGCTACCATTGGGTCAAGAGAAGGAAAATTTAATGCAATATTGCTGGAAGAACGCTTATATTATGTGAGCTCTTGGCAGCCTAAAAAAAGCGCGCAAAAGTCCATAGGCTGCGGTCGCCACTAAATGCCACTCTGACAATGGAGACAGCCAAGTCTTGTTTCCAAGTGATTTGTTTTCTTTGTAATTCTACGTTTTTTTTTCTGATATTAATAGACGTAAACGTTAAAAAAATACTAAAAAGTTTCGACTCTATCTTTGTCACTACTCCACGCCTACTAATTCTTAGTGGACAGCCTAAAAGTAAGTAATTTCGTCACCTGCCCTCTTAAACAAGACTTATATGGTGACAGATCCTAGAGCTGGTTCACCGAAGTGTCCCACACCTGGCAGTCATGTAACTTGCAATATTAATCTTGCAATAAATTGTATTTGGTATGAACTTTTAACAAGATTTGCCGGTATTTTGAGATTCTTGGAATGGATAAAAGGATTGATAAACGATGAGAATATCATATTGCTACATTGCAGTGACATTTGCTACAACAAACTAATGCAGTAGTTAAGTCTTAAAAACAATTTATTAGGTACATATCTACATAATCATCATTTATGAAGATTTACTGATTAAAGAGTCTGGAGATAATCTTCTATTTCAGTTACGCTCAAACAGTATTTACTATTTGTTAGTACCACCACACATAATTGCGTTATGAGCATGATCATTTGTTCTGTGTCTGGGTGTCATTTATCTATATTTATTTAAAGTTCAGTTTAAAAAATATCTCATTAACAAATGTTTTTACACGATTGATGAGTTTTTGAATGACCGTGATAATAATATGCTTTGACAGTGACATTTCCATACTATCTATAATTCATTCATTATTATTATTTGACCACTTAGTTATTGTTATTTTAATTTGTTGATATTTGACCAACAAACTTAATTGTAATTAATTTACGTATTGCATGTTGTGAAGGTACCCGCTTCTGACGAAAAAATTTTTGCACGCCTACCAGGTAGAATATGACGAACTCTAACCATTGTTATTATACATTGTTCAACTCTGTACTCATATTCATGCCAATAAATGATTGTTATTATTATTATTCTCTTTATTCATTTAAATATACATTTAAATTACATTTTTAAATACATTCACTATAAAAAAAAAACAAATATATTTAAAAATATAAAAATAGTGCCCCACCGGTATCGGGTACAGGGACCAAGCTACCGGTGGTTAGGGTTCCAGAGACAGAAACCTCCTCACAATGCGTGCCGTATCAAGGAGGACTGCCTTCTGCATCAGGCTCTTAATCCAGCTGCCTAACGTGAGTCTCTGAAGGTGTTGGTCGAGGCTCTTAGCAATTAACCCATGGGCTGAAATGACTATCGGCACAATGGTTGCTGAATCCACATCCCACATATCGACAATCTCGTGGGCTAAGTCCAAATTATTATTATTTTAATATGTATGTTTTTAGAAATATATAAGTACATCATCATAGAAGAGGTATCGTACCTTTTAAATATTATCGCGATTAAGTGCCGAGTTACACATCGAAAAATATATATGTATGTTTATCAGTAGTCTGGTTACCATAGTACAGGCTCTGTCTAGTTTGGGGTCAGACGGCCGTGTGTGAAATATGTCACGGTATTATTATTTATACATATTATAGTAATTTGGTCAAATATTTGGATCTCGATGAATTAGAAATATAAAAAAGTCGAACTTTTATAACAAACTCCTTGCAAGACATTATTGTCTTGCAATATATATGCGGTTTGAAATACGTATTAAAAAAAATACTTTCATTCCTACTTCACACCTACAAAATCAAAAGATTTACGATTGTTTCGTCCATTCACAAGAGAGGGATTACCCCAAACTCTCGGCTAAACCTCACCCAGTGTCTGTCACGGTACGCGGCTTCAGGGGAGGCTGTATGACGCAGATTGTCAGAATAACAATGGAACAGGACAATACGCCGGTGGGTGAAACAACCGGACTCTTTGTGGCCAGAATATAACAAAGAGTAAAGTGGCAGAAACGATTGAATTTTTAGGAATATTTTTGTTTTTTATTTGTTTGTATATAAGTATAATGCAAAAAACAACACATTTTTGAGTGAAAGAGGATACTGCTAGAAAAGAAGTATGCAGTGAAGTGACGAATGATAGAAGAAATTTAGGAACAGCAGCACTAAATAAATTTAGAAACCTGCCTATCTGAGTTATTCTTGTTTTTACTTAATCCAGGTGTTGTATAAATGCTACGATTTTTAGCTGTACAGCACTGCCCGCTAAATGCTACTAGGTTAGTAGGTCGAATAGCGTGGGTTTGTTATTGTGTGTTCGTAGGCATATTATAATATCCCCTTCTATAACTATAGAGGTAGAATTATAAGGTAATTTTCTGGATGATCCTCGAAGAAACTCTTCACCCGTAGGCACAAAACCTAACCATAGAAAACCCTCTTCTTCTACACCTAATCTTCCATGTTTAGACGGGCATAGTTGAAAGGTGGTGGCATACCTTCACAGACACAATACGAACTGTTTAATATGACGATTTAGCCCTCCGGCCCATTGTTGTGCTAAATGTTATTCTTAAATTAATATATACAATACATTTTTGCCATTATTGTGTAAGTAATATGGACTAGTTTTGTATAGTTGGTGTAGGTGAAGGTAAGTTTGAGGTTTTGGGTCTATGTATCTGCAGATTTAACGGTTAGGCCAAGACGAGGGAGGCTGATAATATAAACTATTCATTTAGAAATAGCCAGGATATGATCGCAATTTCACTTACTAAAACAGAAGAAAAACATACTAGGTGGATGACTGGACGTGTAGCCCAATCTGTGACTTTTAAAAGTAAATAAGAGTATCAGTCTTGCATCGTCTGCAGTTCAATAAGAGTTGTATGAGAATTATGAATGTAATAAAAATAGTTTAATCCCTAACTCTTCAACCAGAAAATTCCTTAAAAACTGAAAAAATACATGATACTGTTAAACTAATGAAGGAAGACACAATATATTATAAAACTTTAGGATAAGTTTAATTTTTCACAACGAACCAGATATTTTTATAGGTGTGTTACATAAAATATTGAATACTTACAATAAACAAATAATGTGGTTCCGATGGTCATACCGTCACATAAATATTTTTATTGCACTGTTCACTTTGATTTATAGATAAGGTGCTGGATAAATTAGGGATCCGCATCTTTTTCGTTCCACTGAGTCATTTAAATAAAAAAATATTTATTCCTCTAAATTACTTAAGAACATCTGTGAAAATCAGAAATTTCATTTAACCTTTGCCGTATTTTTTTTCATGAGGTAGTGACAATAGACGTCCAATATAGCATTTATATAATATTTGACAATAAAAGATCGGAGACAGAGAGAGTGAAGAATTTCTGCTCATCTTCTATCTCTAGCGCATTGCCGACCCTACAATAGTCTAGAAAAATTAGAATTCATTTGAAAATTAATTTTTTGCGAGCCTCTGTTTTGTATATTCCCATGTTTAGGTACTATAGGTTCACAGATGTTGGCAGCGTACTGAACGAAAAAATAATTTGCACGCATACGATATCTTCACACTAGTGTTCCTTGTCTGAACTTAAGGATCTTTTAAACTATATCTTATATATTTATACATTATAACCTTTTGTATGGTTTGAAATATATTCGCAACACTTAGACTCTTTGATTTTGATAGTCATTTAATTTTATTCATAAGTGACTCAAGTCGGTATTCCTTCTGACATATCTAAAAGAATTAATATATGTAAGTATACAAAAATAAAATTTTGTAGTCGTACCTAAGCTTGACAGGTAAAGATTGATGGCAACCGGACGTTGCAGGATTGCTGATGCCGCTGTTCTTCCAACTGTAATAATCTCTTATGCCGCGTTTCAATAAACAAAAAACGATTCGTTTTGCTTAAGCATGCGTTTTGCGTAAGCAAAACGAATCGTTTTTTGTTTATTGGAACGCGGCATAAATCGTCTTTCGCGATACCGACGTAACGATGTACCGACGACGTAGCGACGGCAGAATGGTCTCTGGTGAACGTAACTTGTTCACATACGTATTTGTAAGAGATATCTATTTAGTTAGGTTTATTAAAGTAACATTCATCAAACAATAATAGTTACAGTACTGGCAAGTACTGTAACTATTATTGTTTGATGAATGTTACTTTATATAACATTTATAATTATAATAATATAAATATCATCATGTTTGAACTTCATGTAATTTCTACATAGGGCCATAAAAATGTTCAAAGTATGATATGATATGGTACAGAATGTCAATTCGATTCCTTGGAAAGGGTCTTCAGACTTCATACATAAAAGAGAGTCAACTGGACAACCATTTGAGAAACTGGCATCATATCTAATATTACATACTCCTAACATATCTGTGTGTCAACAAGCGACTTTAGTAGCGAATAAAGAATATAATAGTTGAAGCTAACATTATATCACAAATAATTACAGGACGGAACCATCATCGATTTTAGTAACAAACTCTCGTATATGTATATGGCTCGCATAATTCCACGCTACACCAATAAACAGAGCTGCGCCGGCGCCGTATTTGTTTTCTTTATATTTTTTTATTCGACACACGTGTGTTCGCGACTCACACTAAAACATTATATTCCTGGTTATTTTTAGTGTTTAAAGATTTTGGCCAATTCACAAGTCGCTGTAATTACACCTGTTACGTCTTCATATTTTATGCTAATTAGTATCGAGAAGAGGAGGAGAAGAAATCACTAAAATAATAATAATAATCAGAAATAAGTTTGAGTGTTCCATACAGTAGTTAAAAAAAATAAGATTACATGCGACTTACATGCGACTTGCATACAAGTAAAATATATATAATTTATGGCCTCAAATTGTAACTGCAGTTAATTAAATTATTATTTTAATTAATATTGTTTGATTAAATATGTTACTACTTTATTACCATTCTCCCTTCCATGTTTCTAGCGGTTATTTTATTTTTTCATAACTTATTATTATATATTTTTAATCAGCTTTCGAATCAAATGATTCTCAAACCGGCAAAAAAAATCAGAATGTTCCATTGAATGTTCAAAGCCTTTCTCAGTATTTTGCCACTCAATTATTTTTGTGTCTCTACCGATATTTTGTATTTTACTATACAAATTGAAGCACTTTTCTTCCGACCTGTACCGGTGAGAAGTGAAAGTATATTAGGACGAGTGCGGGGCTGGCAGTAGGGGGAGAGGGGCAGCACGCCAATTGTGCTGATTGCCGTCAATTGCTACCAATAGAGCGTTGGACAGAGGTAGCGCGAGTCACACCATGACCTGCCTTATTGATAGAATATGTTGAGTGGCTAGGTGAACTACTGTTATGAATTGAAATTTAACGTCAACAACTTTTATACATGACTATATCTGTGCAGCCAAGTATTAAGCAAAAAATATATATGATAAAACCAGTACCTACTTCATATTTGTAACAACCAATGACCATCTATCTGGTTACAAATCCTTTAAGGCATAATTTTATCTGTGAAAACTTGTAATTGGCCCTCACCTATTAGAATTATATTAAAGTTATTTCTAGCTGTAAGATTTCCTAAAATTGTAAAATAAAATAAAATAATTCGATAGATGAGAGTTGAGGGATGATACAAACAAACACGATTGATAGATAGTCGGCGGTTCCCGGTGCTCATTATAAATGCTTCGAATACAATATGCTAGTGGTGCTTTCGATACGTGATAATTTTGAACTCTTGGAATCCTACTTACCTACAGACTGCAAAACGTCTTTTGGTTCCTACTTCAGCTAAAATCTGCTATACCCAAATTGCTTCTATAAAAAATAAAATGAATTTATATAATTGTAAAAATAAAACATATAAATTAAAGTAATATCAGAAAATAATTCAGTAGCACGTCTCTAAGATGATCGACATAAAAAGTAATTTAATTTAACTAACTACTGATATGATGATACGAGTATACTGATGATATCCTTAAGACTTTAAAATAGTCTAAGATATATTAGTCTAGCTAAGGTAACGGGAAGAATAAATAAACATAACATATTCTTTTTGTGATTTATTTATTAAGAAACAAAACAAAGGTACCATTTTGATTCTTATTATGTATATAATAATTATTTTACTAAATATGTGCCATTTTCTTTTTAATACAGAAGGTATTTTGAACTATTTAAAGTTTGTTATATCGGTTTCTAAAATAATCCATTTAATACAATATAAGTATTTATAATCCAACCTTAACATATCACATACCTTTATGCGCCGGCGCAAGGGGCATCGACCGCGCAGGATATACCCAATTGTGGCGAAATAAAGGTGCGTTTGTTTCGTGACCCGCCTTGAACTTCGCTAGTACCTTGATCCCTGGATAAAGTAGTATTTTTACTGTATTTTAGTTATTTTATAACAATAGAAGCATTTAAATATAGCCTATTTGTTATTTAACCAAGCTCACGTCCCTTAGGAAAGCAGTTAAGGGTGGCCATAAAGCCTACAAAAGAAACTGCATGTTTATAAATCAGAAAATTCACGTGGGCGAGCCATGCTTCGGCACGTATGGGCCGGCTCGATTTTGCTCGATACCACGGCCTCACAGAAAACCGGCAGTAAAACAATGGTTGCATTGCTTTTCGCCGCGTGAGTGAGGTTACTGGATGCCCTAACCCTTCCTTCTCCCTAATCCCGTCCTTCCCCTCTCATCCCCTCTGATCCCCCTCTCCCGTCTTCCTGCTCTTCCCCCTCTCCCCCTCTTCCTCTACTCCCACCTTAAAGGGCGGCAACGCACTTGTGACTCTTGAGTTACAGGTGCTCATGGGCAGCGGTAGTCATTTACCATTAGGTGCCACGTCTGCTTGTTTGAACCCTAAACCATAAAAAAAAAAAAAAATAATAATAAAGCTACTATGTCAAACTACAGGTACATACACTGTCATACCCATCTCAATTATATTCTCATGTACTAAAATCACTAGTTTATTTTAATATTTCCAAATCATTTTCGTCTTTACTTAAGTGACTGCCAGCATGGCTGCGTAGCACGACGCATACGTAGCACTTACCCTTATTTAATAAATTTTATTGAATTGTTAATAGCAACATTAGACTCAAATCTACAGGCTGCCTTTATTTATATCGACTTTATCAAAGCATTCGGTAAAGTATCCCATGACATCTTGGTTTGGTACAAGCCTATGGTATCTCCGGCACTTTGCTTCAGTGACTAGAATCATTGTCATTAATTCTTAGTTGTTAGTCATTTTTGTTGCAGCCAACGACTGTCAGTCAAGTTTTCTACAACTTACTTCCAGTATGCCTCAGGGTTCACATCTGGGTTCTCTTTTGTTTAACACCTTCATAAATGACATTACAGACTGTTTTCTCCACTCAGAAATATATAATGACGTGTTATCTATATTCTTATGTTATCTAATCTATATTTCTACCACGTTTAGACAACACCATAAAATTGGCTCCTAAAACATTGGGTTTTGTATTACGAAATTGCAAAGTCTTTTCGAAATAACAATACATAAATATTAATTTTTAACAGTCTTGTTCGGTCTATTTTAGAATACTGTAGTGAGGTCTGGTACACTTATTGAGTCTTATAGGAGTTTGAAAGCGTATTCTTTGCCACCTTGCATACTATAGTGGGGTAACTAGAAACCTCAGTTCCTATAACTCAACATTAATATATTTCAAGATGAGATCTTTAGCCCACCGTAGATAATTGAATGACGCAAAGGTTGCATTTAAAATTTTCCGCAAAATGATTGACTCCCCACAATTTGTTAACTATGTTTAAACTTCGGGTTTTTTAAACGGTTTTATTTACACTAACAAGTAAATGGCTTGCAAGCAGTTACCACTAGTGCTCTCATTTATGCGTTGTCGTTCTTATGCCCCTCTTTCACTCGTGAAAATGTATCCACCACACCCAACGGCGTAAGCTGTTCCTTGTACCGTAACTGTAAAAAAATACTCAAGGTAATATTAACATTTTTCTGCAGACTATATTTTACTAAATCATTTATTGATAAGATGGTGTGTTGTATAATATTAATCATTTCTACTGGGCCACAATAAGTCCGTCAAGAAAAATAATGAAAATAATAAATAGAAAGCACTTGAGGCGGTAACTGCACTGATCAATGAGTCAGGTCTACCACCTTTTATTGTCGCTTTCATATCGCGGTGTCCGGTTGCCATCCGCGGCCACAATTGAACTGATAGACAGAAACTCTTCACGGACGTTAACTTGAAATAAACCTTTAGTTTTAGGTTTTAGAGTTGGGTTTCTTATGAATAGTGGTGTTAAATTTGTAATCTAGAGAATTTATGTGTGTTACATACCTTTGTTTTGTTTGATGAGTGTTCGCTTGTTGTTGTAGGAAGGGACATTTAGTTTTATATATGACTAACTGTTATCCGCGGCTTTTGCTAACGTTGATCTAGATTTTAGATTAGATCTAGATATTAGACAACCAATTTACATAACTAGCAAACTATGTAAACAAGCCTTGGAAGTCAATTTAACCTACTTCTAGATTATCTCTAGTTTGGATGAAAATACTAGAATTTGGCATCTTGTTGCTGTACTGATGATGGGATAGGAGGTGGATAGAGGAACTTCAGTGGCTAAACCCCTCGAGTTTGGGCTCATATGATTCGTTTTGACGAGTCCAAAAAATTGGGCTTGGTAACGATGGTCTGATGATGAAGCCAGGAGGTGGATAGGACCTTCACATTCATAATAAAGATAACCGTGTTTAATCTGTAATGAAGAAGTCTGCGTTAAAGTGCAGAAGGTCTAGTTTAATAGGTGGAGTGGTATCCACTGTTTTTTTTAAACTGGATTCAAATTTCGTGCGATTACATTTTTCTAATTTACATATTATTAAAACGAAAGTAAGCTCACTTAGGACCAACCGAAGTTTAATAACTACTTGATGGGTTTAGAGGGAAGAGTAAAGAGTTTACTTTAGTTCTAACTCTATACTGCGTGAACTATACGGTTTTACTCACGTTTGTATTTCGGGGATGCCCGACTAGTTTCGGACCCGACGGGGGCCCTTTCTCAAGGAGTGAAGCGTCCTGCCGCGACGGTGTCAGGCGTCACACTTGCGTGAGTAAAACCGTATAGTTTTTAATAAATATGAATACCACTCACGAAAGTTTTTATTGTAATGAACTAAATCAGTATAACTTCGCCTAGGACTCGATGCTGTTATGTTCTTTGTCTCCATAGGTGCCTAAATGTTATCGGGCCTATGAAGTCACGGCAGTAGAAATATGGGTAGGGTATATCTCTTCTACTTAAACTCGCGTGGAGAGGGTTCCGTACGATGAATATGTATCTACCAATGAATTTATCCCATGAACAAACTTAACATTGTAGTTGATACATTCCAACTGCAAATATCAGTTTGTACGCACAATATTGTAAGATTTACCAGGTTTTTTTTTATTTTAAGCTCAGTAATTTCGGAGATAAGGAGGGAATGGTCAAACTAGAGTCACTAATTGGACAAACAATTGTTGAGATTGTTGTTAACTAACGTTTAACTCCTTTAGTTACACTTTGGGAGTACCTGCAAAAAATTCAATAATACTACTTCCAAAACTGCAAATAAATAAAACAAATTCATTAAAACCGTCCAAATAACTCAAACGTTCAACCACTCTAATGTAATACTAAAACTTGTAGTGTCACCCAAAATAAAACTTACGACACAACCAAATACTCTAATCTTTAATCCAATACTGACCTTATAAGAACATCTGAAATACACTAAGAAATAAAAACAGCCACGTACGCTAAAGTTGAGAAGGGGTTGTTTAAAAGGTGAATCTGGGTAGTGGTCAGTGGTTCTGGAATTGTCCAAGTTAGTTTTTCATAGGTCCACTAATGTTCCGATTTGATGTACGGTGGGAGTGACCACACTAACGGTATAAATTATGTGAAATTTTGTTGGCCCCTAGAAAGCAAAGTTTTCTTACAACTGCGAAAGTGCTTTATTGAGGCTACCAATTATTTTTTCTCCATTTAGAAGTTGTTTCGTTACCTTTTTTATTTATGAATATAGAACAGTTCTTGTTTGTATCGTTTACTTAAGCTAAGAGTATGTCACATATACATATATCTTGAAACTAAATAATTCACTTGCACCAAAAACTGTATGTAACTATGAAGTCGATTTCAATCAACTTAAAAAAATTAAAGGAAATTGTTCATTTAAAAGCGAAATTTATATAGTTTGCAAGTATTAATCTAGGTTTGTTAATAATAGTTTTTTCTTGTATCTATTAATGTCATTCAATTTTATTATACTTAGAACCAATAGCGTCAACCCCACGTGGGCCACATGTAACTTAAGATCTTCAAAAACACGAAATATTGCATAAAAAAGTTTAAACTCTTTTATGAGAGAATAGGATATATTTATTTGACCATTTCTCTATCAGCAACTTCTCTTTTGACGTACATATTAAAATAAATTGAAATCTCTACGCATAATATGTTATTGTATTATGGGTGTAATTTATCTATAACTATATATAATTTAGTAATATTTAAGTAAGTATGTTTATCAGTAGTCTAGTTACCTAAGTACAGGCTCTGACTAGTTAGGGATCAAATACGGCGGTGTGTAGCGTGTGTCTCAAGTTATTATTATTATTAGTTATAAAAAATAGAAGAATCGTATTGTTGACATAGAAGCTTTTATTTCATGAAGTCCGACAATAAACAAACACGTGCAATTAATAATATGAGCACACACAAGACCTATTTAAAAATCGGAGAGCCATTTGAATGATATAGTGTAGCAATTAGTATTACAAAAGCAGGCGTTGATAAATTAATGTGGAATGCTGTGGACAAAACAAAAGGTGGAGTGAACGTGTAAAAAGAAACGGAT
The DNA here is from genome assembly GCA_949752705.1 of Callimorpha dominula. Taxonomy (NCBI): domain Eukaryota; kingdom Metazoa; phylum Arthropoda; class Insecta; order Lepidoptera; family Erebidae; genus Callimorpha; species Callimorpha dominula. The sequence continues at coordinate 889,156 of OX456999.1, read as the reverse complement.
GCTCTTTAAATAAATAAAAAATCTTGGACAAATATCTATTCAATGTTTTTCTTTGTGCGAGAGAAACGAAACTAGTCTCAAACATACAGAATTAAGATCGTATTTTTTTTAATTCTGAGTTGGTAAACATATAGTCTACTTGGTGGTAAGCGGTCAGCTTAGCTTAACCATAAGGTATAAAAATTTTGCATGTAAAATATCACTCACAAAATTTTAACCCCTGACTTAAAAGGTTTGATGTTATAAGTTAAAAGTGTGTATCTGTGTATCTGTTTGTCTGTCTGTGGCATCATAGCTACTAAACAGCAACTTTTTTGTAATTTTTTTTAAACTTTCTGCGCTTTTGCTATACATAAAGTTATCTATTCCAAATTTCACGTTAATCCGTTACCAAAAGGCGTAGCTACAAAGAATTCTTCACGTATTAATACATAGTTAAATCAAAAGTCACATTTACGATTCTTTTTATTTTCATTGTGAAAGAAATAAATGCCAATTCCATATTTATCTTTCATAGTTTGAAAGTTGGTAGAAAAAAAACTAAAAAGTTGGTTTATATTATAAGAGAATTGAAATATTAATATCCATGTAATAATACTACTTTAACAGTTCTTTCTTAGATCAGATCATTTGTTTTTGACAAACTGCTAAAGTTTGTCCAATAAGCAAAGCCGGACGAGTGGTTTTGTAAGCAAACAAACTTGTATGTAGATAGTACGTCCATCTCGGGAATTGATCGACAGATGCCTCCACGGATTCCTGAGAAAAAGGGTTTTGACAGACAGACAGACGAACTATAAAGTGATTCTATAAGGGTTCCATTTTCCTTTCTAAGAACGGAACCTTAAAAAAAATTTGATGATGAAAAAAACCTCTCTGAAATATCATGCACTAAACACCACCCGTAGCCTACTAAAACATCTTAGTCTAATAGTAGAAGTCTTGTACCAAATGTGTATTGCGCGGGACCGAACTTCACCCACCAACGTACAAACAGAAACATAGTGGTCCTGACTGCTGAGAGGTCGTGGCTTCGATTCCCACCCAGAACAAACAATTGTGTGATGAGCACGATCATTTTGTTCTGTGTCTGGGTGTAAATTATCTATAATATGTAAATGCAGTTTGGTTACCATGGGACAGGCTCTGCCTAGTTTGGAATGAGACGGTGGTGCGAGGTTTTCAAGTTATTACTAATATGTTCGCAAGTTATGTTGCTGTCACAATCATCAAATCCATCTTGATCGTACCAACCCATTTTATCTCCCTAACCAAACAAACACGTTAGCACAAGATTTATGATAATGATTATTCATCTGTCCAGGCTCCTGCCGTGGGCGCAAGGTGATGTCCGACCGGAACCGGAAGGGTGGCGCCCGCTCGCCCCGTGTCTTAATTTCCGGTCACATCGCATCACAGATCTCCTTGCTTTTATACTTATTCGTTTCTTGCGATTCCCCTTATTTTTTGGATCATATAATGTGGGTTAGGGTTATGAAATAAATTATTTAAAAAGGTATGACTATACTCATGCCGTAATTGTTCAAGTAGTCAACTCCAATACTGCCGCCATGTCGGATGCTTTAAGTTCGTTCCCAGCAAGCGAACAATTTTTATTTATAACGGATTATTGTTTTTTGTTTGTAGTTCAGAGTATACTTAAAAAAAATCATTAACTTTCCAGAGCAAATAACAATAGATTTTACACCTGGCGACTTGCTACTGGAATCTTTAAGCAATCCAAAGTTTTAATAATTAATTATTCGCCTCTTAGTGACAGATTTAATAAAATAAGTTTTACAATATAAATATGATATAACATGTTTCCATCATTTTATTTTAGAAATTTTAAAATATTGTATATCAAAATCAATCAATATTTATTGCTCGTATTATTCCCACAAGGCTGTTTGCTATCACCCACGCTGTTTCTTCTGCATATCAATGATATGCTGCAAATCAGCAGCATTCATTGCTATGCCGATGATAGCACGAGTGGTACCTTGTATACCGGCCGCGCTAACATTTCTCGGGAAAACGTCACTGAGAGTCGATCCAAACTTGTGTCTGAAATCGAAGCCTCCTTACAAGGAGTTTCCGATTGGGGTCGACTTAATATACTACTCAACGATGACACAGGTTTGCGCGTTCACCGCTCAAAAGATACCGTTTGTCGTGTCACCTCGCTTTGAGAGCACTTCCCTGACTGCCACAGCCAGCATCTATATATCGAACGAAGTCCAGTTCCGAGGTCACTTGGAGGGTAAGGCGAAATTAGCCTCGAAGAAGCTTGGTGTGCTCAACAGGTCAAGACAGTATTTCACCCCGGCCCACAGCCTACAACTTTATAAGGCGCACGTTCAGCCGCATATGGAATACTGTTCTCATATCTATGCAGGAGTACCCCAGTACCAGCTTCTCTCTCTTGACCGCATTCAACGGAGCGCGACTCGAATCATCGATTGCCAGGATATTTCAGATCGGCTTGACGTTTGACCCCTTGGCGTTGCCACACTCTGCATTCTCTATCGCATGTATCATGGGGAGTGCTCCGAGGAATTGCTCGGACTTATACCGGCCGCAACGTTACGCCATCGTTCAACGCGACAAAACTTTCATCCCCATCACCTGGATAATTGGCAATCCACCACTGTGCGGTTTTCCAGAAATGTTTTGCCTCGCACAACCAATTATATAATATAAATGTATTTATTGCACTATCAAAATTTACAAATCAATTAAACTAAAACACTTACGTTTTATTTTAATTATTTGCGTACTAGCGTCTAAACTAGGCCGAGCCTGCATCTTAGACGCCAGTTTCTTCCTGTGACACAATACTGATAAATAATTTGATTCGCACTTATAATTCACTAATGAATACAAAATCTAAACACTTCACCAATATTCTGAGATATTTGAATAACAATTTTTAACTCGCCCAGTAGAAACAGAATAGGTAGTATTAATCTGTAAGTACCCTCAACCCGCTCGTTAATTCTACATCAATACCACTATAAGTGTGAACTACGTCCAATTTTAGTATACGTTTGTGGCAAACACTCACTTTTGCGAGTGTTTGCCTCATACGTTACGGTACATAGTGCAATAGGATGCATATTTATTCACATTATACAAACATGGCAGAATTATTTCGGTCTACAATAATATTTATATATATATTTATTTTTGTTGTTAATTAATACTCGCATAAAAACATTATAAATTACCAATCTTTGGAACAAATGGTCGCCTGCGGTATTTCCGGACCGATACGACCTTCAAACCTTCAAGAAAAAAGCGTACTCCCATCTCAAAGGCCAGCAACGCACTTGTGACTCTTTAGTTGCAGGTGTCCATGGGCAACAGTAGTCGCTTACCATCAGGTGACCCGTCTGCTCGTTTGCCCACTATAATATAAAATAAAAATATCTTTATAACGTAACCAAATAATAAAGCATTTCTGTTTGTATTTAAAAATGTTCCAGAGGGATGGAATAATTGCATTTACGAGAGCGAAGCCGCTGGCAAAAGCTATTAAATAAATAAAAAGTAGACTTTTATTAAACATTGGAACTTCTATTATATGCATTCCTAAACTTTCTAACTAAATACGGAACCGCAAAAACTGTGTACCTAAGTAACACGCAACCATGGCCAATAACAAAATAATACTACACCTATATGTATGTATATGTATATGTATGTGTAGATACTTCACGTATTCCTATTCACCCCATTCTTACCTCTCAGATAATATCATTCGCTTTACCTAGATACTCTATTTATTATTTCATTGTTCCCGTTCTAAATGTTTTTGGTACGCCACCAGCTACCGATTACTTTCCTCTGTTGTTTCCATACAAAGGTTGTCTGGAAGACATCGCTGTTAGCGATAAGACCGCCGATTGTACTTGCCGCTTAGTATAAACTAACTAATTATGTTTAATTTCTGTTCAACTGTGGTGTACAATAAAGAATGTTCTATCTATCTATCTATCTATCTTTATACCTACGCTAAAATATAGGTATACTTGTGTATATAATATCTGTGTTAAAAGAAATCTCTCTAGTCTATCCCTAAAAAAATGTTAAAATATCATCCAATTCTTTCTCCCCACAAACGATTCACAATCCTCAATACAAGATTCAAAGTTCTAACCTTCAAAAGACATATACTCGTAATTTGGCGAGCCGACCTCAAAGCTTAAACCCTTCGAATAAGCGGGCATGTTGCGGCGATCACCTTATATTTTGGTATCACCCGACGACGGGGGATATTGGAATATTTTTCATACAAACACGTATCTACGTGGACACTTCTACTTGATACAATATTGCTTAGAAAGGTCGGTTTACATGGATACAACATACAAACATTAGACAGTATTTAGAGAAAAACGTGAATGTTGAAACGTTGCGTAGTCCGTTTAACAAAACCATAGAATTATCATAATCATCTTTTTCTTCTTCTTACTCTCAGTCTGAAGACAGGTTAGAGAAACCTGTCTTTAGTTCAATTCTTATCTCTTCTTATTAGTATATGGTTCCCAGAAGATATGCTCAAATCTGAAAGAGCAGTGTTACATTTTTTTCACTTCAATGGACAACTCAATTTTAATAAGAAAGTAATGATTGCAAGGAAATAAAATTAACAAGATGAAGTAATTATGGCAATTAAAATTAATAACAAAGTCGGTATTTTCAAATAACAATATCAAATGCCACCATCATTTAAAAAAGCTTTCAATAAATTATCACACCTAATATCAAGTATTAATCACTTAATATGTTACACTAATACATGTGCCATGTATCACGTCACGGTTGTTGCCAATGCCAAGCCGTTATTTTATCATGTACTAAAAGTAATTAATTCAGAAATCTATTGTAATAGGTACAACACCTGTTCGTGAATGGGTAATTGGTTACTGATTTATTTGTTACGACAGTAGTTTTCAATCTCATAGGTACCAATATTATTAATTGTCTATTAAATCGGGGTATAAAACAAATCATTAACTTTTTTATTACCATTATTACCATTTATTAACATTAACAGTAGGAACAAAACAATGTCTGCACATGAAGTGTCCACGTATTATGTCAGCAAATATTTCCTATTAGGTACTTAACCATGACATATTATCCTCGTTTCTAATAAAAATGAAACAGAAATTTGTATTAAATAATTTATCTTGAGCCATGTAACCTTTCCTCCAACCGTAGGTGGTCGCGTCACTGTCCAACGGCGGTCAAACTTTATATATTTTATGTTTCGGCTCACCGCCGCCCCCTCCCCGCACTCACCGCCCGCATTTATTACACGACTTGTTACTGAACACGGCCCAAAAATATTACTGCTCTATTGCTTTAGGGTGGATGTTTTGTAAAACAAGTCATACTGGGCTTAAAATTCACAATCCAGTCTTATAAACACTCGTTTTCCAATGACCTTTTAATATAGAACTATATACATCATGTAGTAACAAAAGCTGAAGTATCATCTCACATTTGGGTGAAGAAATTGTAGTAACAAAAAAAGAACCCAATAACGTTGCAAAAATACAGAATTTTGAAGTAATCACTTGCAATTCTTAAGAACTATAAAATTATTCTGAAGATATATCTATACTAATATTATAAAGTTGAAGAGTTTGTTTGTTTGTTAGTTTGGTTCATCGCGCTAATCTCAGCAACTACTACTTCGAATTGAAAAGTTGGATAACCCATTTGTCGAGGAAGGCTTTAGGCTATATAACATCAAAAATGATGCAAAAACGGGGAAAATTTACAAACGCGGATGAAGTTGCGCGCGTCAGCTAGTATTAATGTATTTGAAGTGTGTACACGAGAAAGTTTTTTGTTAATGAAAGTGGTACTCTCCACCACCAGCTCTGCTCTAGTCACCAGCAGATATAGAAAGTGTTGTCTTTCAAACACACTACGAACCTGCGTAGTGATGCACGTAGTGCTGTCAAATCTACAGTCTTCGGTTCTAGCTTATGGTTTCAATTCCAGCAAAATCTGTCAAACTAAGCTACGAGTATATACGTAAATAAAAAAACTACGTGATATATAATAGTTACCACTACTCTCATTTTAAACTACGTGATATATAATAGTTACCACTACTCTCATTTTAAACTACGTGATATATAATAGTTACCACTACTCTCATTTTAAACTACGTGATATATAATAGTTACCACTACTCTCATTTTAAACTACGTGATATATAATAGTTACCACTACTCTCATTTTAAACTACGTGATATATAATAGTTACCACTACTCTCATTTTAAACTACGTGATATATAATAGTTACCACTACTCTCATTTTAAACTACGTGATATATAATAGTTACCACTACTCTCATTTTAAACTACGTGATATATAATAGTTACCACTACTCTCATTTTAAACTACGTGATATATAATAGTTACCACTACTCTCATTTTAAACTACGTGATATATAATAGTTACCACTACTCTCATTTTAAACTACGTGATATATAATAGTTACCACTACTCTCATTTTAAACTACGTGATATATAATAGTTACCACTACTCTCATTTTAAACTACGTGATATATAATAGTTACCACTACTCTCATTTTAAACTACGTGATATATAATAGTTACCACTACTCTCATTTTAAACTACGTGATATATAATAGTTACCACTACTCTCATTTTAAACTACGTGATATATAATAGTTACCACTACTCTCATTTTAAACTACGTGATATATAATAGTTACCACTACTCTCATTTTAAACTACGTGATATATAATAGTTACCACTACTCTCATTTTAAACTACGTGATATATAATAGTTACCACTACTCTCATTTTAAACTACGTGATATATAATAGTTACCACTACTCTCATTTTAAACTACGTGATATATAATAGTTACCACTACTCTCATTTTAAACTACGTGATATATAATAGTTACCACTACTCTCATTTTAAACTACGTGATATATAATAGTTACCACTACTCTCATTTTAAAAAGCTAATATTGCATCGTGTTCCCGTTTGTTTAAATATTTGAATGAAGTCTAAAATTTAGATTCTGATATCATTTCGAGCATGTTATCCCTGTCACGTTGGACGATATCAAATCTTGTTATAATAACACCGAGGCGTTCAATGCAGGGCGTTTTATGACTGTCCCCTAATCTTACGGAACCCACCTTGGTATCCTTAATAAAGACGTCACGTGGACAGGCGTCGTAAAAATCATCTGACGCGATAGCTGGGCGGTAGGTGGACATAGGGAAAGGATTATCTTTATTACAATAAAGAAGGTAGACGAAAAACAAATTCTATTCTTTTACATTACTAAGTTGGGAAATAAACAAAGTTCATAAAGAAAGAAAGAAAAAGATTTATTTTTGGCACCTACGTAATGCACCATAGTTTATAGATATGTGCAGCAACAGAAAGAAGCCTTAATAACTGCCTGACCATGATTTAAGTTATGCTCCTACAATTGCCCTTTTATTCATGCAACTACATAGCACATAAATTACCTAAGACGTACCTTTTGAAAAAGTTTATAGTACTGTCCTACTGCTGGGCATGGTTCTTCTTTTAGTATGACTAGTTTGGCTGTCCAACACGTTAGCCTAATTCGGGTTGATAGGCTTCACAAATATTATGAGAAACTCTCAGGTATGCAGACTTAACTAATGACGATGTTTTCCCTCACCGTTAATACAAGTAATAATTAGTTTATAGTACACAATGCATACTAACCTTAAAAAGTTGGAAGTGCAGAATCGAGGGTTGAATTAGAGTCACCGACAACTAATGTTTAAATCACTCAGCTCTTATTTCAAATACATAATATATTTTGATACAAATAGAGATAACCAACACTTTTAATCTTGGTACTTGTTGTTACTATTCTTTATGCTAGATTAAGTATTTGTTAATTTTCAATACATTATTTACCTTTGTGGTAATTGCTGCAACTTAGAGCAGAAACAACAAATATTTACATAAATAAAAACCACTGAAAATTGCAAACAGTCGACCAAATAGTGGCATATAGCATAACTTCTACCAAATTCCCAATTTTCTTCGAACATAGCAGAACACAGCTTGGAATAAATACGCAATCAAATCAGAGAGGAAGGTGGGCGAGTATGGACAACAAAAATAAAAGTAATAAAACGCAGACGGACGAACGCGATGACCGTCCCCGGCGACATGTGGCCGGCCACTTGCATTTTTTAAAAATAAAATTTGCATACGTTTAGGGTCCCTCACGATTTCCATGCTCGGCTCAGAGACATTTTTAAACAATATTACGAAGGCTAAGGAGTTTATAAAACGGTTTATACTGCGGTAAGTTCGGGGATTGTCTAATGAAATTGTTTTTGGCTATACTGAACGCTGTAAAGTTTTATTAGAGTGGAATTTTGTTTTGGTTAAAACGTTTTTTGGAGAAACTTTCTGCAGAAACATAATCATATATTCATACCTTTCGTTAAAGTTCTTACTTGATTAAAGTGTAAGCAGTGTGTGAATTTCAGAGTCAATAATTTAATTTGTGGTTCAGATGCACTCCTTCCTGTTGTATTGCTTTTTCTACATTGCCACACATGCTCATTATTTTATAATGTTTCAAATGTTTATATACTATTTGCTGATGAATTGAAACATATATTATTTATTAAAAAAAAGGCTATGGACGGCAGTTAAAATTTTTTTTTTAATTTTTCATAGCACGTCCCAATTCCAACATAGGAAGGTCTTTGTTTTTTATCTACCTGCAGTTGTTATAATACATGTATCGTTTTATTTTAGTAACAACTGGGTGATTCAAGAATCGTATTTTTATATAAAAATGTCATCTAGAGTATGTGAACTACATCCAAACCAATTTTGTTATGTTTGTGGCAAAATTGTTTAGTTAAATTTTAAACGACTTCAAAAACGAAGGAGGTTCTCAATTCGTCTGAATCTTTTTTTTTAAATGTATGTTCACGTATAACTCAAAGAGGCCTGAACGAATTTGAAAAATTCTGTTTTATTTAAAAGAGTATACTTCCCAGGTGGTCCTATTTAAATTTTATTGAAATCGGTCGAGCGGTTAGGATGGGGGGTTCAAAATTCGTGTGACGTAATTTATGAATGGCCCTTTATTAAAATTTATCATGATTGAAGTCGGTGATGTTTTTTTAAATAGATAATCCTATAACAAAACCATTGCAAGAAGCATATTTATGATTTGTACTAACTGTAGATTGGTAAGGACCAATCCATCAAATTTTATCTGAATACCAGGAGCTCCTTAGCTCTCTAGGTCTAATCTCTAGGTCTAGGTATAATAGATCACTGAAATTTGGTAAACCAATGATATGGAGAGGGCCAACTAACCCTGTAACCGATTGTTACTTTTGTTATCAAGGTTTTTGAGACCAAAATATGCTAGATGACCATTGTTGGTCTGTGGTGAGAGACACAGATGAAAATATTTATAAAAAAAGAGCCAGGAGTATTCATTTTTATTTATCTATTGTTTGTTTAGATGTAGTTTCTTGTAATTTTTTTTTTAATAAATATCTAAAAAATTGACGTCCTGTATTTTTTTAAATATTTTTCCCTAGATGTAGAGACCCAAAGTAACGTAACCGTATATGTAACATTTCATGAGCAAAAGCTTTGGAAATAAATGTATATTAATAAAATCACAACATGCAATATAGAACTGTTCCAAACATCCAGTTACGGTAAACGCTTTTCTAGGGGTTCATATAGTTATTTCACACAATAGTGATATTAATGATCAGATCAAGTAAAGATTAATATGTAATAGTGGAGTAGTATAATGTATTGGTGGTCTAATCAAGCACCGCAAACCTTTTGAACTTCAAATTGTGGACGTAAGGGAACAAACAAGAAATTAATTGTTACTTGTGTTAATGGCAAAGGAAATCAAGTGAAGTACCCGTGAGAGATTCCAAACTTCTTATGTTTTTTTTTTAAGTCTTGCAACCCGTATTAGACCAATACAGTCGTATATGGTCAAGTTTTTCTAACATTGACAGAAAACCAGAGTTCAACATTTCGATACACGTATTCTACAAATATGAACATGATCAACTAGTCACAAAAATGCAAATAATTAATAATAAATAATGGATAACATATTTTTTTTTTTATCATGGACGATTTCGGAGTAATCCTAAGACAACTATCGAAATGTTTTTTTTTCTAATTTTTGCTTCTCTTCAAAAAGGTATACGGGCTTCAAAAAAAAAATTTTTGAACCATTCTTACAATTTAAGGTTGAAAAATTACCAACGATATCCTTCATTCATGTATTATACCCAAAGTTAAATATTCAAATATCCTTAAATAGGCGAATTTTGATCGTTTTTCAGTCAAAAGTAATTTTTTTATCAAAAGCCATTATTAAAGTATTATAGGGAATGTTTCGTAGTTTTCAAAACTTTACTTTGATTCCCTGTACAATAATTATTTCCCGAGTTATTGATATCGTCAAAGTTGAAAAAAACTTTTTTGCTTTAATCGGCAATATCTCCGCAGCAAATCATTGCATACTTTTTAAAGACGTCAAATTAAAGGACATTAAATTTTCTAAAAGAATTTTGCAGTGAAATTTCAAAACAAATGTTTTTGAAGCCCGTAGGCCTTTTGAAGAGAAACTAAAATTTGTAATATTTTTTTTTGTAATTGTCTTAAGATTACTCAGAAACCGTCCATGATATTTTTTTTCATGGCTAGATCAAAAATCTAGCCACTTAGAGCTACAATTTTTTTTACTGCAACAATTTTCTTCCAAGTTACAGCCTGTTGAAAATCTCCCAAAAACTTGGATTTTTTTTATTCCTTAATTTTTTTCACTTTCTATTTATTATATTTCAACGAATTTAATATATTAAAATTATTTAGTAGTAAAATGATTTATTTATTTTTTTACACCTAATGCTCACAGTCTGATATTCTGCTGAACTATATATTAATTCAATTCAAGCGCCGGTAGCGTATTGGCTGAGGCATCGGACTTGCGATCAAGTGGTTGCGGGTTCGAACCCCACCCACTACAATAGCGACTTGAAACCACTCCTAACAGAAGCATTTAGCTTAGCTCGAGAGGTTAACAAGAATACTAGTGACGTGTGACCCACGTTGCTAGTATTCTTTATAAAAAAAAGTTAGTATTAACATGGAAAGCTTTGTTAAGTTGAAATGGAAAATATAAAGGCTGATCCAGTTATAAACTCGGAGACGGAAAGTAAATATTTTCAGTAACAGTCGTAGAAGAAACTTGTATGAGGCGTACTACTTATAAAATTTTCGCCAATCAAATTTATGTTAAAGGTGTGTTCTTATAGACTCACCTCCAACATAATATACAGTGCTTGACTTACAAGAAAAAATGAATTGTATTGAATAGTTATAGACAAATTCAAATATATTTATTTCTTTACAAAAACCGTGTTCACTTCTTGATTAAAATGTTTAAAGCCCATATGATTTTTAAGGACAGTTCATTTGTATTTTACCACTCCTTGTCATCAAAGCGCCCTTCCATTACTGCCCATTTGAAACTACTTAACAACTTATTTTCAGAGATCTCCCTATTTAATTACCGAATTAAAAGGCATCGGGTGTGAAAGTCCTACCAAACAGTTCTCACGTCTGTCAGTGAGTATCGTTAAAACAAAACCACCTCAATCTGACACAGGGAAGTCACAAATCAACTATTGAATTTTAGACTTTATGTAGTTGTTTCAAGGTAGTTGTTATGAGTAATTTCTAACAAGTTAAGTGTCTCCCACGGTGAGAATCTATTTACGTATGTGTTCTGAATGTATCCAGGCGAGATTATTGCATAAGCTTAATATTTAGGCTTAAATTAGTCTTATTCAAATAAGGAACTTGTTTTATGTTGTTTGACGAGTATCATAATTTTCTACAGAATGTAGTCTATTTCAATACTTGTAGATAAAGTTTGATATACTTAATCTTTCTATTCATGTTGTAAAATTACATTAATTATATTAATCATTATGACGTATGCTTATTAATATACATATGTTACCACGATGTATTTCTAAATTATTTAGCGAAACTGAACTGATCTAGATATGGCAGCCGCTAAGAATAAAAAAGAAATACATTCTGTAAGAGCTATTAAAGGCACGCAAAAATGATTTCTTTTCTAAATACTGAAAACAGGCTAATTTAAATATTCTCGTTTCTGAAAACTTTGTGTAGTTGAATGTTATTAATCGACAAAGTTTTATATTTACGTTCATTCACCTCTCATTCATGCGCTCGTTCATTGCCTTTTTTTCTTCAATTATACATTTTTATTTCGATTTCGCGGGCGGTCCACATGTGGCGCCTTTACCCTTCCCACGAACATATCAATGCAATCATAACTTTAAACTTTATGAGGTACGATTAAGGTTGATTTTTGTGAATCTTCATTTTGCATGTACGCTTGTAAGTTTGAGCGTAAAATGAACATAAGTAAAGCGTAGACACGTTTATGGTAGAAACGTTGGGAACACCTGGATCGGTTCTTGTAACATATTTATACGATTTCTCGGAACATACGTTTGTTTTGGCGGTTTCGTTATTATTAATTTTAATATTAATTGCGCGATGAGAAAATGGTTGGGTAAGTTGTTGAAATAAAGCACACGTTTTGTTTCTAATGAGAGGAATCTGAAATATAAATGACATTGATCTGTATAATTAAAGATTTACGGTTAAAGAATTACAGTTTGTTAGCTAAGTTTACAGATTCCGCACCTACCACGAATATCTAGAGTTTAGATATTGTTTTAGCTCAAGAGGTATTTACTTTTAAGAATCGTTTTGATTGACGTATATTACTGATCTGATTTTCATATATTGATAATTGACCATCAGCAGCTTTGTTGGTAAATAACAAATTTACCTCATGGGAATCGGCAAGGTACTGCTGACTAGTTCCTAATCTTCCTTATTAGATTTGAACACTGACTGTTAACTGATTATAAACAGTTCATAGAGTTTAGAAATTACAAAATCGAGAACAAGTGTTTGATGTTCACTGCTGAATATTACTATCCAAGAAAATGTTTAAGTTTCGGAAGAACAGACGAACTTGTCACACGTCTTAACGCATATTTTCGCTACAAATGTCTTCATTGCGAATGGTGCCGTTCCACTGCAAATGTTTCTTCTATCGCGAACACTGATATTATTATATTATTCTTTTTTGAAATAGGACTTAGGACGTAAAGCCTTTTACTGGATATGCAAGCGAAACTGATCTCTCTGCTATAGCAAGGGAATTATTCTTTCCAATCTTAATACTATATAAATCGCTTAAGAGTAGTAGATTTATGACTTTGTTCATGCGTAATAACCTTATTTCAATTTGCGACTACTTCAAACACTTTCAAAAACGAATACTCATCTAATTATCTACTACACAATGATACAGTCAGTGATTTTGTCTGTCACTACACGATCTCATATAGCAATTAATCACACGACGTCGGCGATGACAACCGGCTAATGACGTTAACAGGCGGAGTTGGCTGAGTAAACATAGCTAGACGACGTCTGTTTTTGTACGTGAGTTATGTAGAAGATGGGTGATGAGCTTAACATCAGATTTTGTTTGCCAAAGAAGGGTTCGTAAAGGATCTCCTTTTAACGGTTTATTGGACTATAATTTTCAATTACCAATGGCGGATGATGACCGTAGGGCCAAATGATTAGTGTGATTAATTGACAACATCAATACAAATATCAGTTGATAGATCAGTTGACATCCTGCACCGTGGTTGATGGTCTTTAGAATCATGGTATAGGATATGCACTTCGGCACAGATACTGCAAATATCATTCATTTTATACCCCCGAAAGTCATGACTTAAAGGGGTTTCAAACGTGTCAAAATAAAACCAAAATCCAAGTTTGTTTATCGTCATCGAAAGAAAGAATGTAACCGGTGACGGTAGTCACTTACAATCAGGTGATCCGTCTGCTCGTTTGCTCCCTATACCATAAAAAAAGTTCTTTCTCGTAAGTCGGATCGACTTTAATTTATTTTTCCAGTTGGTTTCGCTATCTTTTCCAACAGTTATCATGCTGTTATTATTTTTTTTATTTTTTGCTTCTTACAAAGCTATAGCACTGGTCTATATTGATTTTAACTGTAGTCGTTTAAAAAGACCTTTATTTATTTATTTTTTTGCATTAGGTAATATAATTTACAGGTGGTGGCTTAAAAGTAGGTAACAATTATGGACCCTTTCGGGCACAGCACTATTAGGAGAGAGGATGAGCTGTTTAGTTATGCTTAAAGTTAAGTTTTGATGCAAATTAAATATATTATGATGAATGAATATTAAACAGAATCAAGTAAATTAAGAAATTAAAACTTATATTTGAATTAAAATTGCATTATATATTAGTTGGCGGTAAAATATGTGGTATATTTATAATAAAATCTATTGATGATTTAGTCTATTGTAATTTTTATTGCACAATATTATCACAGTATTTTAGTAGTTATTAAGTATATTATTTTATTACATAGTTATTAATTATTATATGGTAATATGAATTCAAGTCAAGTTTCCTCTACGTTTCTCCTATGATTATATCAATATTAAATAACAATTGTTATTTTAAAATCATATTTAACTTTACGTCTATATATGTGTTTAATATTTAGTTATTATGTAGTTACTTTTACACAATTATTATGTAGGTGCTTTTACACAATTATTATGTAGGTACTTTTAGGTACCTTCTTAGGCATATGTGAACAAGAAGGTTCTTTAAAGATTTATTTAACTTGGGACACATCGCACACGGCCGTCAGATTCTAAACTATGGTATGATCGTGTGCATCACACAATTATTTGTCCTGGATGGAATCAAACCTACCACATCTGGCTCAGCAGTCAGGATCAGACCACTCCGTTAGCTCCTGTGAAGTGATAACCCGTGGGGGAGTCTAGAGAGAAAAAAAGACCAACAGGCCCGTCATTCTTTTAAACAAATCCGGCAAGGGTATCAAGAGTTACAGGAATAGCAGGTTATTGCTTGGAGATATGCAGCCGCCTGGCCTGAAAGAACTTCCACCCAATATAAAATCACAGTTGAAAAACTATACTAGCGTAGTATACTGGTGATGCCATAGTCGCCAGAATTCTTTGCAGTTTTACAACGCGAGAGTGACACGATGTTTCTAAGAGTGTTTATAAGCAATCAGAAACCAGATACAATTAGGTGGGCCCAAATTAATATCGATAATAATGTGTGTGAATTTTATATTTCTTCTAAAATAAAGTGATGTTATTTAAATCTCACATATATTATCTCATTTCACTTCAACATTCCAAATCCACACCTTTACTAGTTTATTTTAGATGCACACAATCTGCAGGAGTGCTCATAAAATATTTACTGAACAAAAGGGATTCTGTTGAATGTTGAACTAATCCAAATACGTGTGGCCACAAAAATGCGTTCCACCTTTATTTTGGGAAAACACGACTATTCCGGTAGGCAGACGCGACAGGTGTCGTTCTAGTACAGAACGTAGGGTTTACACAAATGCCGTGTTTTTTAACATCTGTATTCTTAAATTTTATGATTGCTATTTGATTTAGATATTTTTAGACAATTTTTTTTATTACATAGTTGTCATTCAAATTACGGCATTTATAAAACCACGTTTTTTTATCAATTATTTTATTAGGTACGTAATTGATATTACACGATTCTGCTAACAGTTTAAATGTTCCTAGTAGATATTAGGTGTGCCAGCAGCTACACCTACGTTTACTACTACTTATTACTAAAATACTATATAACCAATGCTACTTATAAAAAAGTCGTTTTTTTTATAATAAAAGAATTATAAAAAACGGTTCGGTAATATCAGTGTTGTGTCGACAATCAACAAACCAAAATATTTCTTCTATATAATATTAGTATATCTATATATAAAAACAAACGCGCTTCTCAATTTTCAAATTTAAATTAAACTTAATTTAATTTTGTTCATATTAAACATAAAGATTTAAAGTTCAAAAAGTTTTGTCTACTGCTTAAGCCCAATTGTGTTTTATTATTACTATATACATTACTACATATAAAACTTATGAATCATTGTATCTCAAGGATCAATTTAACATGCAGCACATGTATAATCTGCTTCTACTTATTTCATTGTAATACTGTTTAAGCCGTAATCCTCCCAAACAAAATAAATCCAGTATCTAATGCGGTCCAATTTTAAATAAGGAGCTGTATAGTTCATCAGAAATATAGCATACCAGCAGCGCCACGCGGTTTCACCCGTGTAAGTCCTGATCCCGTGGAAATATCGGGATAAAAAGTAGCCTATGCGTTAATCCAGGTCTCCAGTTATCTACATACCAAGTTTTATCGCAATCGGATCAGTAGTTTTGGCGTGAAAGAGAAATAAACATCCATCCATCCAAACTTTCACATTTATAATATTAGTGGGACTAGCAGCGTCCCGCGGTTTCACCCGCGTAAGTCCCGATTCCGTAAGAATATCGGGATAAAAAGTAGCCTATATGTTAATCCCGGTCTCTAGCTATCTACATACCAAGTTTTATCGCAATCGGCCCAGTAGTTTTGGCGTGAAAGAGAAACAAACATGCGTCTATACAAAATTTCACATTGTGGGACAGGAAACATTCAGTGGGATATCGGAGGGACAAAATATATTTTTAAAGTTTTTATCGATTCAACTGTTCAATGACCAGGCACTTTAGAAGTCTTATATATTTTTTACAATAGACTCGTTAGTTACTAATCCTCATATTTTTTTGGCTAACCAAGATAACAGTTTTAACATAACATTTGCGGTTGTCTATATTTGTTTAAATCGACATTACAAAATCAGTTTTAGACAACCCTGAGTAAAGCACAGGCGCAGGCGCCCGTGTCGTTTGACTCTTAACATCCGTCATTGTCGTACAAACTGAAAACGTTTCGCTTTCCCCCCGCATTAACGATTTTTTTAATAGTGTAGGTCGCACGTAGGCGGCCAGGAATACCTGACCACCGGCTCTCATAAATCCACATATATCAAACGACATTAACCTTAAGACATGAATAATTTAAAGTTCTGACAGCACACTACTAGAAGCGTCTTAATAAGAAATCATTTATTATAATGTACGGGTTGTTAAAGTTCAGTTTCGCATGTTTACGTGTTGAGAGAAATATGTACCGGATGTAGTCGGCGTGTCCACCTTTTTGCGTATTGCAAACCCATATTTCATAAAAAAAAAACTCTTACTAAATACAATAAATTTTGTATTTTCATATTGAAAAAGGAACGCCTCACATATTTAGACAACTCGTGTATTTCGTATAAACGGCGCCCTAGATACAGATCAAATAATTTTCTTTCGATTGTTTTCGTAGCGTCAGTTATTAAAAGTGGCCGGGCGGGTCAGAGCAACAGTGTGGCTGGCTCAACGCCAGAACACTAGACATTAATCACATGAACAGAGAATCACTCAAAAATCGCTTCGAGCAGTCGACAGACGTATCGATAAGTTTGACGATCTTGTAAACACTGATTTTTTTTGCTCGTATGTGGTTGAGTCAGAGTATAGAGGATGAATATTTTTTTAGTAGCTGTTTATTAGGATTGAAGTGTTGGTTATGAAGTCGATATAATGGTTGAGGAAAACGCATTAGACTTTTCGTTATACATTGGTTTTGATTTTTATATTCGTGGGTTCGGTTCCCACCCAGGACTTGTGTAATAAGTACGATGATTAATTGTTCTATGTCTGGGTGTAATTTATCTATAACATGTATATATTTACATATAAGTATGTCTATCAGCAGGTTACGATAACACAGGCTCTGCCTAGTTTAGGATCAGACGGCCGTGTGTAAGGTGCTACTCTATGGTGTTTACTCTATGCATGGATTTTGGTTAGTTGTCAAAACTGTATTTCAAGTGATTCACAGTATATTACATCAATTTGGTAGTAACAGACTGTAGTGCGGTAGTTCCAACTTGAAGACTTAAATATTAAGAAGTAATAGATTAAAGATCAAAAGTTGCCTTTTCAGGTAGAAAAAAATATCTATGGTTTACATTGCACATATTATGTTACAAGCAGACTTCATCAAGTCATTATATATTAATCTAATCAAAACATCTGATTCGCACACTACTCTGTACTCGCGGTAAACTCAGGGCGTGTCCACACTGGCCGTCAGCACTCCGCATTAGCCCGTCAACGCCCGTGTGAACAGGCTTTATCAACCATCAATGATGTTCATCTATGATTTCACCACCAGGTCTGTGATCTCATAGTATGAAAAAATAACGCAATGAGAAATGATTTCCGCAAACATACACATTTGCTTATAAGCGTGTAAGTATTTGGGGATAGAGGTTCTGGTTGAAAACCAGCGCCAGGTACACGTCTGGCATACACTGAACCAGATCATTTTCGATAGACACGTGAGAGACAATTTATTTAAGTGATTTTTAAACCAATGTAAGTAAATAAAGAAATAATTACAGCAGAGTAAAGATACTCTGATTTAATTATTTATTTATTTTTATGGTATTAATAAAACAAAAAGATTCTCTCAACTAAAAATAGTAATGTTTTCCAACTAAGTCTGATTTTTTTATTCAATATTTATTCTCTCTTCTTCCCATTCTACTCTGTCATTCGTTATTTCACTGCTTACTCCTCTTTTACCTATATCTTCTTTCACAAAGTCCATCTATCTTTTCTGTGGTTGTTCTCTATTCTTGCATCCTTCAACTTCCTATTCCTATTAAACTCTCATCAAAAAATTTTGCTCACCATCTGCATATTTTTTTGGAATATTTATAAGAAACAATGGCTTATAAATATTGCCACGATTTCCACTAGCTAAGTCGTGAAAGCTTATGAAAAAGTTAATTTAAGTGGTTAATTAATTTTTTTTTGAGAGTTCTTATTTCATTCAGATAAGAAAAAGAAAATAATATAGTCTCCAGCGCTCATATACACATGTGAATAAATAACTAGACTTATCGTTATGGTTTTGTTTGTTGTCATCATCCGGTTCGTATAATAATATAATACCTGTGATATTTTAAGTTATCCATATAGAAAAGCACCATTTTATCGTAAATTGACGTTTAATTAGACAAGATTGTATTTTGTCTGACGTGAATGATACTAAAACTATTTTATAAATATGAAAAATATGACCGTTTTACAATATAATTTGCGTAAATTAAATAATAAATTGTACCACGATGCCGACGCGACGGTATAGGTTATATTTTTGTATAAAAATATCAAGAAGTCTTATAATAGCACCTCGTTTTGCAAGCGAACTTCTGTGGAAATGAATATTCATACGAAATATATTATCAATTGCAATGTCACAATAATTTAGTTTTGACAGTAAATGATTTACATTCTTATTTTACTTCTTCTTGAATTTTAGTTGACAAAGATTTCTTTGCAATGTTCATCTAAAATTTTTCATCAAGGTGCTTAGCGAACAACAACAAAACTCAAATTTACCTACATACATTCCTTTGAAGTGAGAAGAATCAAATCTAAAATCGTTCATTACCCAAGATCAAATAAAAATAGGCATTTATTTAGGTAACAATAAATCCGATGATTGTTTTTAAAACTCAAAAAAAAAAATGTTTGTATAAACGACTTATGGAGAGTTAGTAATTCCACTACTAGTTTCAGCAGGTAGTTAGTAAGTTTTCACTAAAGAGCCGGCTGGAAAGTCTCCCGTTAATTTCATGATACACAAATACTATGAATGCTAGTCTGAAGGCAACAGGAAGCTTGTCTGCGCTCCCTGGAGTAACATATTTCGTGCATATTTCTATAATCTAATGAACTTCAAGGTATTTTCAATTGCTCACCTGTTATTGGGAAAACGTCCAAGGAAAATTCCTACGATTTTCTTCCTAGATTACAACTGGGCTACTGCCAAAATACCCTGTGACCTTTTTTGGTTCCATCCAGACATACTACTTAACTATTGAACTTGGTGGGGTTCAGTTCTCACTTGTCTAAAAAGGCTATGACTGAATTTGGGGGAGTCTCACAATTGAATGTCAGGTAACCCTGGTTTCTAAATCAAAACTGTTACTTTTCTTGTAGGGCAATGTCTTAGTGGTGAAGTTTACATAACTGTTTTAACGTGTAGGTATTCACACGTAAAATATTATCTTGATAGAGAAAGAAGAAACCCGACGACGAATAAGAACATGGTTTTTTCATGGTTTTATATTCATTTAAAAGTTTAAAAGATTTCTAACATGAATTAACCTCTGCGTCTGGCCTCGAATCGTTTCTCAATCGAAATCTTATAATTGTAAATAAATAAATATTGTAAAACAAACTGCCGCGTATATTTTACTCATGAAGTCGATGGCGAAAACAATGTATATAGCAAATTAACCAAACACTACACATCGCTATATTTTACAATAATAAATGTATGCCTCGGCGTACGATATATGTATTTTAACACGCCTCTCACTGACGCCACAGTGCAAGATATTACAGAATACTAACTGGGAATACACAAGATCCACAATTATGTTAACATAAAGACATAATACACCACAAAAAGATTAAGACAATGAAGATTATTATCAATGTTCGATATTTATAAATGAATATGCTAGATATACTTATAGTTTATAGAGACTTAACACGATCATGTGTTGAATTATTATAACATAGCTATTCTACAATCGTCCGACCAACCGAACTTCAACTTGCTCAAGAATGCTTTAGAATGCATTATGTGCTATATATAGCTAGAATTGTATTGTGATCGGTAAAATCCTCTGACAGAATTTTCAATGGTTCCCAAAATAGCAATGATATTTAAAAGGTTCTCGTCTTTTTACTGTCAGCTGGGCAAAAAAACTAAATATTATCTTGTCGTCAAGATTGAGGCTAGTTTGTAATATTTATCGCGATAATATGGTATATAACCATTGCACTACTCGTTATTCTTTTACCCTGTGTCTCGTATCAAGCGCTAAAATGATTTATATCTCCTTAGCGTTTATTAGCTGATATATTTATCACAAATACTCAGAGATATTGCCGCAGTAACCCTCTCGGATGGAGTGTGCACAAAAAATGTCTAAATATCATAAATCATATCTAGGTGGCTAGCGCGCAATAAGCTAATAGGCTGATGAAAATATGTTACTAGGATAACGCCATATATCTTTATTGGACGGTTTACTGGTTGCTGTACAAGGAAATGTGTTAAGGAAAATATTAATAATACCTTAAATATTGATTCTACTATGTCCCTACATCGTTTATTTTACACAGCCCATTATTTTTTTAAGTTTCGGTGTACCTATCAAATGGTATTGATGCCATCGAGCAAGAACCTTCATTGACATACGAAAGCCTACTTTAAAAAACCTTAAAAACGGCATTCCACTTTTTATTTACATTTTATTTGATAGGTGACTTGATTGAAAGTGCTCAATGCAATCAATCAAATGCAGCTATAATTCAAGAAAATCGAAAATCATCTACTATTTTCTAATCGTTGAGTAGATTTTCGAGTCGGGGGTATTTTAATTTTTTAATTTATACCTATTTGCTACAAGATGATTAAGAAGGAGACCGTGAGTAAAGGGATAGGTGATGCATTTAGTTTTGTATGAGGATTTAATATTAAAGCAAGACTCTGTATTGAAGCGGATGAGGTAGTAAAACTACTTTAAAACTGAGCATTTAAAACAGGGATCCGAATACGGATCAAATCCCCGTAAATACATAATTATATCATGGAACGCGAAAGTTTAAAAGTTAGTACGGATCAAATTTGTAGGAAAAATACGGTTAGAATGATTAAATGTTCCATAAAAACACAAGTCACGCCATTTTTAGCCTTGTATCTACCGTGAACTGAAAAAAAAGCCTAATTCACATTTTACTATTTGTAAGCATACAGACAGACATATAAAATGAGTACAAAGTAATAATTATTTCAATAGAGTTTACTTTTCCACTATTTCGATATAATTAATAACATTTTTCATTCAATTCACTTTGAAATATTTTCCACACATTAACACAAAATTATAAACAATATTTTCTTATATTAATTATTCAATATACTTCAAACATAACTCAAAGTCTAAAGCAATATTGCCGAGCTTACATTATAGCCATAACATTTATAAAAATATTATATAAAGTAGGTACCATTACGAATGTTTGGTTGAATTACTTAGACAGTGTGTGCGTCGCTGCGATGCTCTCTGCTATAATAAATGCGAAATAGGTGTGTTTGTTTATCACTGTTTGGTTAAGAAACACTAAATCTCTAAGTACGACTTGTATTCTTCGATTATTTTAGACATTAAATTTTAGATTTATAGTAGGTAACATTTCACAATTATTAACGAGCTTGTTTCGGGTTGTTATCAGAAAGTAAAGTCCATTAGAAAGAAAATAACAATATGTAAGGTTTGTGTAAGGCGATTATATCCTTTGTTTCATTAATGTAAGCTTTTTCTCTCACAAAATATTAGTTTTATCGGTCTCTTTCTCAGTTTGTAAATAACATTTATTTATAAAAAATCACAAATTTCCTTTAAGTAGTAGCCCTTTTCATCATTTATAGTGTCTACTATACGATCCGAAAATGTATCCACACCTTTCTGTAACACCTCTGTGTCTCTAGAACCAGTCCTTTATGTAACAATGACATAAACTCTTTTATTTTATATGCCCGAACAAACCCACAGAAAATGTGTAGTAAGTAATAAATTATAGAATAAAAAAGTAATGTTTCTGGCAAGTGCAATGTCATCGTCATCGTAACGAGACTGTTTGCCTCGTCTAATAGCAAACAGACACAAGGCGGTATTAAAAGATCATCATTATCATTGCTATGTGGTATAAAAGGTTTAGTAATGGCGGTATGACGTAAATAATTTTAAAAAGCTTTGTTAGTTGTCGTTTCTTAAATGTAAGGAGACTCTCTATGTTAATGGGGCCTTGAGTCTATGCTGCTATTACTATACTGATTTGAATTTATTGATTATTTTTGTTGCTCCTTATAAGAATCATGAATCAAGCAAGGGGTCGTAAGATCGTAGATTAAATTCGCGTTTTCAAACAAAGAACAAATTCAAGAAATGCATTCACTGTAAAACTACTGCTTCTAAAATTAAACTGCGTAGTGTTTAAGTAAAATAAATGACTATCTATTATAAATGATTCCATCTATCTATTACAACAAGCCATAAAAGAAATAAATTGTACGTAGATCCAGTAAACGGAATATTAACAGTAAACAAAAATTCAGTCAATGTCACCTCCAAATGAAAATAATTTTGTTTTCACATTTCAGCATTACTTGTGTCTGAGGGTTATGAATTGTGTTTAAATCAGTCACCCACATTAACTTCTCTGCGTGTTTAGATTTTATTTTTATCATCCTGAGGTAAACAATGCCAACAAGTACAGGCAGTAGATAAAAGGTGAGCAAAACTTAACCGTTGTCGAAACAATTAAGTTATAAGAGAAGTCTCCCCTTGACAAAGCCGATGGGGCTGGACACTAAACCCACATGGTATGCCTATATATATACATATTTTGATACATACATATTTGAATATTGACCTGACTGCTGAGCCAGGTCGTGGGTTGGATTCCCACCCAGGACAAATAATTGTGTGCTGAGCATGATCATTTGTTCTGTGTCTGGGTGGAATTGATCTATAATATGTTTGTATTTAAAAATATATAAGTATGTTTATCAGCAGTCTGGTTACCATAGTACAGGCTCTGCCTAGTTTGAGAAATGTGTCAAGTTATTGTTATTATTTCTATAAATATATACTTACATATATTAGACATACATAGAAACACCTAGACCGATGCACAGAGACATGTTCCTGCTTTCAAATATTTGCAGAACTAAAACTCGCGACCTCTGACGTTAAAGTCAAATGTTCTATTGCAACGTTAATTATGCTTAAATTAGTGGGTAAATGCTACAAAAATAGATATATGATTGAAACAAATAATGATAATGGGTAAGAAAAATTTACGAAAACATTGCAAAAACTTGTTTCAAGCCGACGACTTGTTCTTGTTTTCTCAATTACTAAATAATTCAGTTTTACGCTACTAGCGGTCACTTATTGTAAGCAGGAGGCCAGGTGTCACAGAGGTACGGCTCAGGCTGTCGTACGACAAACGCAGCCTTACCTTACTACGTTATTTATAAAGCTTTATTCCTTGGGACCCTAAAACGCTTTTAGGCTCTAAACAATGGTTTGTAAATAAATAGGATAAAAAAAGAATTATCATTTCGAAAACAGAGTACTTAGCTACAAACTTTTAAACTTTCGCGTTCCATTATTTATAATTATGTATGCGGGTATTAACGCGATCACGTAATAGGTCATAGGTGCATCCCTTTGTACTGAACTACCTGACGTTTCGACCAGGTTGCACTGGCCGTCATACAGGGTGACTCAGCCTGTGACCTCGGCCCGTGTACAACCTGGTCTAATAACCTATTACGTGATCATTTATTTCCGTACGTATACATAACTAACTATTTACCAACCAACTGTAGAGAGAGAGGGAGAGAGAGACCTTTTAATATAACTTACTTATTTATATTATTATTATTACTTTCATATTATTTGTTTTTATTTCCTTGTAAGCAAATAACAACAAATCTAACAATAATAAAGAAAATCCAACATTCTTGGCGGCGTAGGTACGAAATGAAGTTGGCACCGTGTGCAGGTATAATAAATTACTGTACCTAGTCGATGTTTACCTTTGGGGACCAACTATTTTAGCATTTTAGTGTAGAGCCGCATTCCGACACGACCAGCTATTCATTTCGTTGGTGAAATTATAAATACGAGCTCAACAATGCCGCTGAATGTTTGGAGTGGTTTATTAAAAACTGGGTGTAATTGTGAGAGTGTGAGAGAGAGGAGAGTGCGCATATATCTTATAATAAATTGTAATCAAAACATTTATCATATCGTATTCTTTCATAACTAAAGTCTCAGGATGTTCGTAAAAGTGCTGAATTGTCATAGAGATCATTTTTGATCTTCCGATTGCTACTACTCTGTCTTTCTTTTATCGATTCTCATACAAGCAGGCACTAGTAAGTCCATAGAGGGTTCAAGGGTTCATCGTTGTAGTTTAAGCTGGTTCGTTTAGTACACACCGAATTTTAATCTCCGTTAGTGGTGATGATTCGCGGGGTTTCCACGCGCCAAAACACAACGATGTTACCAAAGAAACTGCTTACTAAGGGCGGGCGTAAATGTATCTCTATGTTCTTTGACATATAAGTATGTAGTTCATTAATTATGAATAGCATCGGTACTTTGATCTTTTGCTTTACCAATCAGGTAAGTCTCGAAGAGCTGAAGCAATTTAAAATGAAAGTAAATTTTTTTTTTTTTTAATAACTTCACACATCTCACAGACGGCCGTCTGATCTCAAACTAGTCATAGCCTGTACTATAGTGACCAGATAACTGAAAAACATACTTATACATTTCTAAATTATACCCAGACACTGAACAAATGATCGGGCTCATCACACAATTATTTGTCCTGGGTGGGAATCGAACCCACGACCTCTGTCTCACCAGTGACGGTCACTAACCACTAGCCAGACCAACGGGCCAGTCAAATTATCTTCTTCTTCAATATAGTCAAGTTAAGTTATAAGAACACAAGCTTCAATAGAAATCTATTTATGTTCATGTAAGTCGTACAGTACATTTGCAAAAACATAATTAATTTGTGTCGGCACAGCCATGTGTCTGTTTTGCGGCTACAGGTCGCGAAACGGGTCACTATCAAAATTATTTGATACAGAGTGCTCAGACTTTTGTTTTCGACCTTCGGATCTTCTAGTCAGACGAATACTAAATTAGATAAGTAATCATATTTCATTAAATTTTTTTTTAATTTTATTTTCTCTTTTTAATTCTTAAGATTTTATCGTTCTTTTTTACTTCTATTTAAGTATTAAAGGTAAATTAACAATAGTTAGTTCATTTAAGTTATTTATCAGTAACATTTTGATATCATTGTAGATGAACGAGTCCCAAGAAAACATTTCTTCCGATCCATGAATCTATTTATAACCTTTTAAGGTACCATGTCCTCGTGTGAATGTTGATTTTATTACTGTCTGAATACAAAGTCTAATATATTATTCTTGTATCCGTAAGAGTTTCTCAAAACAGAATTATTTTCACGAAAAAATTGTGGTATCCAAATATAAATTTTTATCCATTCATCCATAGAGCAAAATATCTAAGTTTTAAGAATAGCAGCTCTTCATACAGTTAAACAAATGAAGGGGCATTAGTTATCACATCTATAGCCATTAGTTACATCACACGCTCCCATTTTATCATCTATGCTTCATCTTTACGCCATTAAAAATAAACGAGATGAAAAATTATTGTGAGATCGTTCGTTATGGTGATGGGTGACTCCTTGTTTAGATAGTTTTGAACAGTATGAAGATAGATGAATGAGAACATTGATTAATATTCTATATATTAGATATATTCTAAGTCTTCGCCGTTTATACGTGCTAATATTTATGGTGAAGATAGAATCATAATCATCATTTAGTTCATAATGACTTGATATAAAGACTTGTATCTAGTGAAAATTACCACGAACCGTTAACAAGCTAGGACTGACACGGAATGGTAAGACATAATTTACACGGTGTTCCATCTTATTACCAGAAATCCAGATGATTTTTGGTGATTGATGATGAGAGCAATTTTTTTCTCAGTTGGAGTAAAAAAATTGCTAAGAGTCCTGGCAGACCTCGTCATCCTGTCTAAGTTGAATTTCGAGGGTGCAATACGTCATGCTGCGTCATTGCTTTTTGATTGCTAGTAGCTACTATATCGAACCCTACGCATCATCTTCAAGCCAGCTCATGGATGCCGAAGATATGTCTGTTCCTCGAGTGCATGGTATTTTCCCTGCTTCACGAGAAAATGCTAATTCTCTTCCTGAACTCTCTTTGGTGGACATCACGCCGCCAAATGTGACGGTGATATCTAACCGTTTCCGCGCGGGGCGTTGGCCTGGGTAATAGACTGCAGTGAGACCAAACGCACATAACATAATCTCTATCGATCATACAAGTCCTGCCCCATGAGCAGTTAAATTATTCATTTAAAAAATATTTTACAGTAATGAAATTATTTTTTACACCATGGTGTTCATTCATATTGGCCAGCTGGTGTGCTCTCCAATCATAGAAAATACAGGACATATGGGTATGTGAACCCAGCTGCTGCGAGCTACTCCAGTCTCAGTCCTGTTCCCCACCCGAGACTTGCAGTATCCCTTACCTTAAGTTCCTCTCCCTACCCATTTTTCCTTATACAAATTTACCTCCTCCCTTATCTTCCGTCCTAAAATGACTGCATTCCCAAGGAGGAAAAATTTAATGACGTGTAAAGGTATTATGTATGCATGAAGGTGATGGTGTTTATTAATATGTATAATATTAAAACAACCTGTAGTTGTTCTGTCGCTTACCTCAAAAACGAATTACTGATATCATAGAGGCTCTTTCATGCGCGTCCGGTGAGGTCGGACGAACGGATGCGCGCATCCTGACACCGACACCACGGCTTATGTTACTTCTACCTACGTGATAATCTTCGTACATTAGATGGGTATTTTTGGGTTTTATTTTATGATACCAGTTAGTTTATTCAGTGGTTGGTACAATGAACAGTATGACGGACCATTAGACGGTTTTCTGCATTGACTGATAAAACCGTTCATTATATAACCGTTCGTATTTTTTGGGGGAAAGATAGGAAATAATTGCCTTTAAGCAGTTGTACAAGTTGCTCTTTCTTGATTCTGCTTAACTATGACTGCAATCTGGTTGTACAAGCGTCGCAAGTGAACAAGTATTTTTCCATCACTTTATAGTACGCGACACAATTGGTATAAGTTTGTAAACTATGAAATTTATGTTATTCATTATTTATGTTGTAATGATGTTTATGCAAGAACTTCCTTTACCCACTGTTCGTAAAATCAAATACAATACAGCATATTTCTGGCCGAATTAAAGCCACCTTACTTTAGTAGTTTCTACAGAAGCATAACTGGCGCAATGCTGTTTTTCTACTAACAAGTGACGTCGACTACATCTTAAGTAAACTTAGGCAATAAAAAACCTGAAAATTTATATTCTGTTATAAATAATTGCTAATCAAGACCTTTAAATTTCAGTGAAACTATTGTCCAGTTCTACTGGTCAAACACTCAGTGTCCAGTGGCTTCATCTTAAGCCAATGATAAAATAACTAAAACATACATAAATGTAATCAAAAACATACAGATCTAAATGAATTGCGTGTAAGCGATGAGTCAGACGGATGTCGAACCCAGTACGGCGCAAATAGCTAATCGCTAATATTAACCGAGGACACCTTGCAATCATACGTGTCAGCCCAATAGTCTTGTTTATGCATTCACTTCCAGGATGGGTGGTGCGATTAACAACATTGAAACAGTTCTGTATGTCAAAATGTACCAACTCAAAATTATCTAAAACTATCTTTGCAAAATATCATGATCATGATGTTCGGTTGAATAGTTAAACAAAGAAAATCACATTCGTGTTTGTAATATTAATAGGGAAGAGGCCGAGCTAAAGAGAATTAAAATCATTTAAACCAGCGATATGCAATCAAAAAGCTACCGACAGTTTTGTCAAAACACAAGAGACATTAGTTCTGTGTAAACTACTTAGCGTAATGCACCCCTTAATGCAAATTACGTGTTTAACTAAAGAAAATAACATAGAAAAGCATAAATATAACCAACCAGAGTAAATTATATAGTTTCATCCTTCTTAAAGTATTAAGCGTCAGGCGTCAGGCACCCACCAGTGCCTGGCACAAAGCTGAACTGGCTCCCATTCTGGTGCGACCGCGAGATGACTACTTCTCGTCTCTAAATTTAAGTCAGTTATGTTGTTAAGTGTTTCATTCTGTTAGCGTCTCCTTTAGTTGTGCCAGAATTAACGTATTGTCTTTCTTTCTTTCTTCCTTTTTAAGTATGTTATATTCAAGGAACAACAAGATGCGAGTTACAAAAATTTATTATGTATGGATATTGAGTTTAACAACTACCAAATCTGCTAGGTGCGCATTATATACCTCTTTTTGCTGTCTATCATATTAGTGGATACATTACACACTAACATAAACAGACAACATTAAACACAAGTTGGCAAACAAGTACACGGCCTGTCAGATGGTAAGTGGTCACCCGTGCCGATAGAAGTATGAACTGTCGAAACAACAATGGTGGCGACACAACACACTTTGGCCCTATATATCGGGCTATACACCAGGGAAAAAAAAGACAGTAGAATGGTTTAAATTTCAGCAAAAGTCTGCTGCACCTTACTTCCTGATAAGATAATACGAATTTCCTCAAAAAACTCGTCAACATAATTTATAGTCTTATTTTAATAAAATGTAACCTGACTATCCGAGATACGAGGTATACCCAGCCGGATACAATCATTTTATTAGGTACCAACTCACTAGACTAACATGACAAAAAGTAAAAACAAGACAGTTCACTACCTTTTTCTTCTATGTATGTCAAACGATTTTATTTAATTATTGTTTAGTAGCTATTGACGAGCTCTTAGTAAAGGTATTTCAAACGCGAAATTTAACTATAAAAACCTATAAAATCAAAACTCATTACAATAATAGAAATTGCCACGAAATGGTCAAGTTATGAATGAGATCAATCAACTCAAGATCAGTTTTATTCTCTGTGGTTGGCCATACTTACTTATACAGAATTTTGGATAATGTACATAATTATTCTCTGTAGATTAGTACCACGATGCAACCAAAATGTCCCACTCACTGCGTTCACAGGGCCCATTCAGAACTTATCCGTTTCAAATAATTTTCCCCCTATAGATTAGTATCTCTAAAAAATATAATGTAATAAATGTAATGTGTACCTAGAAGTAGCATGTTTCACTCCATATAAATAAAAACAAAACTTTCATATAGAGCACTTACATACAACCGAGTTACATTCCTAAGGCAAAAAAACTTACAAGAGAATATCCATTTGGCACCGATTCAAAACCCGCAGGTGAAATTTTCCGCTTTAGTTACTGAGGCGTCAGATTCGAAAGTATCCAAAGTCAGATGTGATTAAAAAATATAACATAAATTATAAAAACATTGATAACACAAGACCAGTGTAGCTGATTTTTAATAATTCACAATTTCTACAAAATCAAAACAAACAATATGGGTAATGTTAGAAATATGCGTTGCAAAACATGATATTTTTAGAAATTACAATCTCAGATGTAAACAAAACAGTTATATATATATATATATAAAAGAAACTAACATGTTTTGCAAGTCGTTGCAAGAGCCGACATTCATAATTCTACTAGACGCTAGATGGCGCTAGCAGTTCATTAAACCAAAATAAAACTACATGCCTTCTTTCAAGATACGTACGTTAGAACTTTGAGCTTTGATATAACATATATTAGAGACACAAAGCACAATATGAATTCAGTCATGATGATAACTCGGTGACATTGTTTTGTAAGTCTCTAAAGAAGCATTTTTCTGTGAGTTTTGTTCTAACAGTACCTACCTACCTTATAACTTATCAATATAATGTTTTATGTTTTAACTGTGTACTAAATGATTTAGAAATATTTTATCAAACCGCTTTTAAACGTTTTGTTATCGTTGCTAACATAAGTAAACATATATGTTACCATTTAAAGGTAGAAAAAGCTATTGCGATGCTATAGCCATACATGTACCTACACGAATGACAAAAGCATCGCACCATCTACCTACCACTTCACTGTACTACATAGTTTAGTTCAGTGGACGTACATTTTTATTTTCCATTTACAGTATAGAGTTATAGTTAATTTTCATGTTTTCCTTGGTTAAGTACATTTTTTTTGATTTGAAATTCAAGTAAGTGGCTTAAAATGGTTTGAGTCTTTAATTAATGTTTGCGAATTTGCTATATGTACATTTGCTGACAGCACTAATGGTAAATACGTTGGGTAACTAAAATAAAGTGGACGTTACTTTTCGAGTAGGTTTACTAGGTGAGGTCCTATCTCAGCAGAAAACTGTAGGGTCCTTTAAAACTTTTAATAACATACATGACTGGACAGCTGATGGATTAGACTCTTATGTGTTTTAAAAACTATAGATGATGAAAATAACAACATCTACAAACATTCTTTTAAGTTCATCCTTAAATTACACATACCTAACCATTTTCTCAGAATAACTTAAAATGTTTCGAAAATATGTGTAAACTTGCGTTATTGGTAGATGTAAGCGGTAGATAACACTTGTAACCCATTTCCCTGTTGGGAGTGATTCACTCCGCGCTGGTGATAAGCACTTCGCACTCTGTCACTCCTCAGCTTTATGTAAACAGGTCAGCCTACAACATTTATTTATTTACCTAGATAAAAATATCCTTCACTTATTTAACTTGATTTATTTTTAGAGAGGTAGGGATAGAAGATGTCTGTTCTAATCAGAGTCTCTTGGCTAGAACGGACCCTACATAAGACAGCATTACGAGCGTTTCACCCAATTTAAACAATATTTTATGTTTCATAAAATTGAATTTGTCAACACACTGCAGTACATATACATTTATGCTAGTGGCGCAATGGTTAAAGTAGTCGCCTCGTAATTCCCACAATATACTTATTACAAAAAAAAACTAAATAACCATAGCCTTAGCGTATATTTATAACAAGCTATTGCCCGCGTATTCGTTCGCGTGGAAATTTTGGTGAAATCTTTCTCACGGGAACTGCCCATTTATCCGGGATAAAAAGCCTATGTTCTATTCCAGGCTATAATCTATAGGTATCTGTGCCAGATTTCATCCAGATCCTTTCAGCCGTCTTAGCGTGAAACAATGACAAACATCCATCCATCCACCCTCATACACTTTCGCTTTTATAATATTAGTAAGATTGTTTATCACTACATAATTATAAAACAAAGTCCACGTCTGTCTGTTAGCGATAAACTGAAAAATTACTGAACGGGTTTTCATGCGGTTTTCGCGAATAAACAGAGTGATTCCTGAGGAATGTTTAGGTGTATAATTTGTACACGTGGGAAGCCGGGGCGAGTTGCTAGTTTTAAATAAATGTTAAACTTGTAACATGGTTTTTAAGTTTAAAAATGATTCAATTTCTATGAAAAGATATCATACATAACTTTTTACACCTACATTCTACGAATTTAATCGCATCATACGTACGGCGTGCCTAATGTATAACTTTACCTACTTTATGTTAAATATCAGCTCAGAACGGCTCCTGTGAGATGAACGTGTAAATTACACCCAAGATTCTCCGAACACCCACATCATACCTTCACAATCGCTAATTATTCCCTTCTTAGAAACACAACACATGTGTTCGAGACAAAGGTCGCTTTTTATAAGCTTTTTGTATTCACCTACTTACCCTCACAATTCATAACGAACCATATCTACCACTAATAAAGTACAATTTTAAACAGAACTTCAACCAATTATCTTTTAAAATGTTACACAATACAGAACTCTATTCCTGTGTCTTAAGGAGCTTGTGTGAAGGTAAAGGTTCGTCGTTACCTGAGCAAGGTGGGGCCATATGTGGGCGGTTGTTCTGTCGGTCCTTTTTGACCCGAACCGAGATAAAAAATGAGGTATTTGATAACATTTTGGAATCTCAAGAACCGTTTCGAGGTCGGTGTAAAATAATACGATTATAATGAACTAAATATGGCGGAATTATCTTGTGTTATATTTCACATTTTAAAATAAATGTTTTCTTGTTAATTTAGTAGTCTATGACACAAAGTTATCTTTACAACATTTAAAATTCCAACGTAGATATTGCTCATAAAAAATAAACTTATTTTGTATGCCCTGTCCCTTTCTCTCAAATCTTTAACAGTATGCGTTGGAAAGTGATACATACTGATAACACTTTTAATAGTACTTTCTTTAAAATATATATTAATTAGTTTCAGACGGATGGTAAGTGGTTACCAAATCTTTAAACCCCAGTAGCCGGATTAGTGGTAGCCCAATGTCCGAATTACTTGTTATGCAAGCTCAAAGGCCAGTAATTTCATAGGCTAGGCCTGTGTTATAAAAACCGAGGAGAGGAAAGAAGTTGAATCCAAGTTGTTTGTGTTGTTGTAAAGGTATCCAACACGCACGCTACCGACGTCACTTATAATCCGTCCCGTTGCATCAGTACCTACTAGGTGGAGTCTGATAAGAGCTGACCCCAAGACCTCACTTCCTTGGAACTGTACCTTATCTCTAGGTAATGTTACTCGTGGACACTAGATATGCTCTATAGAAAATGTTTTATAGTATCTGTTTGTTTATAATAAGGTTTGTTTGAAGTAAATTAGTAGAAAATGTTAATTATACATATTGATGAGTACTTCCTGTGATTTTCTTATTTGAATGATCCGAGTATATTATTTGTTTTTGCTTCTTAAAGTATCAACTATTTTCTATATATATTATATTAATACGTGACGATAATTCTTTGTAAAATGTTAAACCAATTTCGCGAACGGAGGAATGTGAAATTATGAACTATTTTTCTACACAAAAGCTTTAAATGCAAAAAGTTAAAAATTTTAATTAATATGAGTTATAAATTAAAAAAAAAGGCTATAAATAGCTTGTGGGGTCCAATATTTATAATGACCTGTCATGGTACGGTCTATATCTACCGACAATCAAAAAAGACAATTCAAGTTATACAAAGATATAAAACAATTCAAGTTAGGATAAGTTACAGTCCAAATTCCACCTCCAGGTGATCTCTAGACCACCCCTTGTATGCACACTGTTATTGTACCTACTCTAATATGTAAAAAAACATTATTTACTTTAAAAAATTAAAGCGACTAAAAAATATTATTCTTATCGAAAGTATGACATTCATTTAGGCCTTCTTTGCTTTTATACTTATGTCACATCCCTAGCGCGGGTGCGAAGCGTCTGATGGCTCAACTGTGCTTACACTTCATTAAGCACAGTTTAGTTGGTGCCATATTTTGGACGCCGATCAAACACCTATGGTATTTACACCATAAAGCTCATTATACTCGCAGAGGACCTTTATATTTTATACTGCCAAGAATATCGAGTAAGATAAACAGCGTCGAGGCATTAACTAGTATGTGATATACGTGGACATTAGATAGTACGATATCACTAATTACGCATTACTCAGATTTAATGTTTATTAGCTACTTATGAAACTGCGCGTGTACTATTACAGCCATTAGTTGTTGCGTATTCAGGTCGAATACAAACATGTTATTGGTAAACCTATTTGCGTATTTTGATACCGTCACTGTATTCATTACTGATAATACCTATAATAACGTTATGTAAGTAAAATGTTAGTTCACAGATCGATTGATGGTCGAACTTTGACCATAAATTACCTGAGATTCTTAATTTTAAATGTTTGTTTTATTTGATTGATCAGTATAAGTTGAACTGTCATTGTAAAGATATGCCGTACCATCACAGGTTTGTGGCGGTTTTCACATATTTTTTAGCTCTTCGCTTTTCAAATTTCACATTCCTCCGGGCATGAAATTTGTTGAAAAGGGGGTACTAAGAATTCTTTTCACGTATTAATATATCTATACTAATATTATAGACCTAAAGAGTTTGTTTGTTTGGTTGAATGCACTAATTTCAGGAACTACTGTTTCGAATTGAAAAATTATTTTAGTATTGAAAAGCCCATTTATCGAGGAATCACGCTACTACCAATAGTAGCGAAGCATCTATGAAAAAATTTGCAAAAATGGGGAAGACTTATCTCTCTCTCTTATGTGACGCAGACGAAGTTGCGCGGGTCAGCTAGGAGATTATACTCTGGAACATGGGACATATAATACATATACAGACAGTAGCTTTCTAGACCCAAAACAAGCTATGTTTTTTTTGTTTATATAACTACTACTAGGTACATACGATAGTACACATATAAACATACCTACTTAGATACATTTTTAATGCATATAAACATATTATTTGCATTAAATTACCTACATATATATTATATTATATTTTGTTTAATACTTTTTTACAATACATTTGTTCAATGTCGGTCTCAATTCCAGAAGCATATCATGTTAGTCGACTTTTGAATCATACCGAAATAACAGGGTTGGTGTTTAAAAATGACTCCAAATCCAGTACATAATCATCAACATCGCCATCTTCTATTGGGTGGAGGACTTAGAGGTCTAAGTCCTCCACCTTAATAGAAGTAGTTAGAACATAGTACTGTATTTCTGATATTCAATAGGGTTGTCAGAATATTATTTATTGTTTGGCAATTAGTAACAGACCTAGTTACCGCTAGTATTTTAAGTGTTGCTACTTAGATAAAGGTAACTGTTAACCGCTTCTCATGTAGGTACATAGTAGTACCTTCAATGCCAAGTCAACAGCCTGGGGTTCCCCAGCCACTAATGCGAGAGGTGCGTCACTGGAGGAGTGGGCCGTGCTATCTGGCCTAGTCCTTCTGAACCGGGGTTCCGTCCCCACGTGCGTGCGTCAGCAGGGTACTTCCGTTGTGGACATCTCGTTTGCGAGCCCTGCTCTAGCACGCCGTGTCCTAGGTTGGCATGTCATGGAGGGGGTGGAGACATTGTCTGATCACCGATATATTCGGTTCGACATCTCCACCCACACCGCTGATGCGCCTATCAGGACGCTTTCACCTAGTCGGCGTTGGGCACTTAAGCACCTGGATCGGGAGCTCCTCCTGGAAGCATCCATCGTACAGGCCTGGGTCTCTGCACCGGGTAGGCCTGTTGATATAGATGTTGAGGCTGACTGGTTCCGGGAGGCCATGTCGCAAGTTTGCGATGCGGCGATGCCCAGGGTTCAGCCGAGAACTGCAAGGCGTCAGGTGTACTGGTGGACACCAGAGATCGCGCGGCTGCGTGAAAACTGAGTGACCGCGCGCCGCCAGTACTCCAGGTTCCGCAGGAGGCGTCGCCGCCCTGATGATGCGACATTCCAGGAGGCAGAGCTTCTTCTGGGCTACAGGACGGCCAAGAGGACCCTTCAAGCGGCAATAAAGCGGGCCAAATCAGAGGTCCGCGAAGAGTTATTGGAGACTCTGCACCTTGATCCGTGAGGACGCCCTTACCTTCTGGTAAGGGGCAAATTACGCCCTTGGGCCCCCCCCGCTGACGCAGAGTTTCCAACCTGAGCTGCTTGAAGGCATCGTTGGCTGTCTGTTTCCAACGCGTGTGGAGGAGCATACACCTCCACCATTGGCTCTGCCTCAGGTACCCAACGCCCAAGACGACGACGCCCCCGAAGTTACTTGGGTGGAATTAAGGGCCGCGGTGCAACGGCTTCAAGCCAAGAGCACCGCCCCAGGACCCGACGGCATTCCAGGCCGAGCGTGGGTTCTCGCCCTTAAGGCTCTCGGGCCCCGACTAATAGGGCTCTTTAGCGCATGTTTAGAGAGGGGCCAGTTTCCGAAATTGTGGAAGACGGGGAAACTGGTCCTCATCCAGAAGGCGGGGCGTCCAGCAGACTCACCGTCTGCCTATCGACCCATCGTGTTGCTCGACGAGGTGTGTAAGCTCTTTGAGCGAATCATCGCGGAGCGCCTCGTCGAGCACCTTTCGAGAGTGGGGCCGGATCTGGCGGATAACCAATTTGGTTTCCGCCGGGGGCGCTCCACTGTGGATGCAATCATGCGCGTAAGGGCCCTGGCGGAGGAAGCAGTATCCCGGGGTGAGGTGATGTTGGCGGTGTCTCTCGACATCGCCAACGCATTCAACACCTTGCCCTGGAGTTGCATCAGAGAGGCGCTCGTTTTTCACGGAATGCCTCTTTACCTTCGCCGTATTGTCGGGGCATACTTATCGGAGAGAGCCGTAATCTACCCGAGTCGGATATGGTCAGCGAGAGATGTCGTGCGGTGTTCCACAAGGTTCGGTGTTAGGGCCATTCTTGTGGAACATCGGATACGACTGGGTGCTTCGCGGAGTGCTCTTGGGAGGTGTAGCCGTCACTTGCTACGCTGACGACACCCTCGTGACGGCGCGAGGCAAGACGCACCGCGAGGCTACCATAAAAGCCACGGCCGGTGTCGCTCAAGTCGATTTATGGCCCTCCATAAATCCGAGGCAATTTGTTTCCATGGGCTTCGGAAAAGGCCTCCAGCTGGATCTAGCCTTATCGTGGGAGGTGATCGCATCGGCATCGAGCCTTCGACACTCGCCACTTCCGGAATCTGGCTCCCAAACTTATGAGGACGGCGGCTGCGCTTTCGCGGCTGCTGCCCAACTTAGGGGGGCCCGACACCACCTGTAGGAGACTCTACAATGGTATCGTGCGGTCCATGGCCCTATATGGGGCCCCTATTTGGGCGGATAACCTGGCGGCCCGCAATGCTGCCATATTGCGGCGACCACAGCGAGCTATGGCCGTCAGAGTCATAAGGGGATACCGCACGGTTTCCTTTGAAGCGGCGAGTCTCCTAGCCGGAACTGCACCATGGGACCTTGAGGCGAAGACCCTTGCGTTGTTATACCAATGGCGCAAGGAGCGGGACCTGAGACCCACACCTCAGGAAACTGAGGTGAAACGGTCTCAGCTCCGTCAGGTCCTAATGGCAGAGTGGGAAGAGCG
This sequence comes from Callimorpha dominula, assembly GCA_949752705.1. NCBI lineage: Eukaryota > Metazoa > Arthropoda > Insecta > Lepidoptera > Erebidae > Callimorpha > Callimorpha dominula. The sequence continues at coordinate 851,270 of OX456999.1, read as the reverse complement.
ACTTGAGCGACCAAGCGCTGGGCACGCCACAATTGTGGCGGTAAGACCCATCATGGAGGATTGGCTCGAGAGGCAGCACGGCAGCCTCTCCTACCGGCTGACGCAGGTTCTGACCGGCCACGGCTGTTTCGGCAAGTACCTGTGTCGCATAGGCCGGGAGCCAACGTCTGCGTGCCATCACTGCGGAGGCTGCCGCGAGGATACTGCACTCCACACTTTAGTGGAGTGCTCAGCGTAGACGCAACAACGCCTTGACCTCGCGGCGGCTATTGGAGTGGGAAGCCTCTCACTGGAGACCATGGTTCTGTCCATGGTCCAAAATGAGAGTGCGTGGGAATCCACTGCCTCTTTTTGTGAGGAAGTGATGTCAGCTAAAGAGGCAGCGGAAAGGGAACGGGAGAGGGCTAGTACTCTCCCGTCCCGAAGGAGAGGCACCAGGCGCCGGAGAGCGCAGAACGATCTCTGGCCTCCATGAGCGCTGGCCTGGGGGTAATGGGTGAGGCTGCCCGTTACTCTAGCAGAAGCAGGCCTGAGACGGTGGCGCGCCGTGTTCCGCGCGTGCCTCTCTACACTGGAAGGGGGGCAAGGCCCCCCGCTCGCAAGGGCGTGGCTGCCTTTTGTTCAAGAGGTGGCCAAGGTCTGCCAGGGTTCTCCTTCCTAGGGTATACCCGAGTCCCTGGCAATAGACTTATTTATGACGGAACACCGTGTGGTTTTAGTCGGTTCGATTCCGACATACCACCTCACTGGCAGCCCCAGTGGAGTGATGACTCGAGGGGGTTTCCACACAATAAAAAAAAAAAAAAAAAAAAGGTACATAGTAGTACAATAAAGACTATTATAGTATTTGTATACGTAAGGCTGTCAGACTTGCATTTGGGAATTTTCGTCAATTCGCCAGTGACAGCCCTAGATACCTCTAGTACAGCATTTCAGTGTGTTATTAAAAAAATATTGAAATGATTATTTGTGTATCTCTAAATCGATACAACGTAAAGTTATACATAATTTAAGCTTTTGCAAAGCTTTTAAAAATAACACCTACCTATAGGTGCCTACAGGAAGCGGCTTAACCCATAAAGGAAATAGAGCGTTATCCGTGAAACTGGAGCAATAAAATAGGTTATCTAAAGACACGCTGTGCTAACCATTTATTTACGCTCCGACGTACCATGGGATAGTAGCTAGAAAACTCTGGTATTTATACCGGTATCAACCCGGTATTTATATCTACCAATCCATAGTAGGTAATACAATAAAACTGAAGTTTATTTTTTTTTTGGTGAAAGCGCTTCTCTTTGGAATTCCACTATGAAAGTAGTGTTGTTTCTGTGTTGGAACTGTTGACAGCAGTTTTTCTGTTGAAGTTGGGTTCAGTCTGGAGGTTTTACTTCAAGTAGAATTCTGGTGTACTTTATTCCAAGTTCGATTCCTTATTGAGCTATTGAGAGTTATTGTTAGTGTACAATAAAGAATGTTCTATCCAATCAAAGAATATTTTTTATAAAATGCTTTAATTAGTCTAAATCTTGGAAGTAAATTGTAATCTTCTTCCAATTGTGGTATCGAAATGAATCTTAGTATGAAGGTATACGTAGTTCGTATGATAACACTATAAATTGACACCTTGGCGCTGATCTGATGATGGAGCCAGGAGGTAGATAGAGGAGCTTTCAGTGGCTACTAGTAAACCTTTTGAGTTTCATACATATCAATAATAATAAGTTTATTTCTCCTCAAAACATACACATATATTTGTTTCTTAGACAATAATAGCATACCTAATAAATCTTTATTAATTTGGCCGAACATCTCTAAACTTACAGGCATTTCAAGTTTTTGTTTAAACAAAAACATAATCAATAAAGGTGTTTTACGAGTATCATGTCCTCGACCCGCGCTATCTGAGGTCAGCCTGCCACTAAACCGTTACGAGTAACGATATGATAAAGAAACCAGTGACGTGGAGCGATATCAACTAACTTATGAAGAGGTGAGTGACCTCGCTAGTCGCCGTGATTACCTACTTACTGTTTCAGTAAACGAACTAGGAGAAAAGAAACAATAAATAAAAAAATAACACCTAAAATATGTACGTATTTTGGACTATTTAAAATTAGAAGCATTGCCTCCTTATTAACCTACCTACTGTCATTATTCATATATTTACAATGTCATCCAAATCCTTTGATTAGTAAAAGAAGACTCAAAATATATTTTTTGGTATCGTTCGAAATACAAATATAGTATTTTGAACTACTGCTTGTTGTATGTATCGAAAATGTATCAAACACCGATATTATTCCAGCAGTGTTCATGCTATTTAAAGTACCTATCTAATTACATCAAAAAGTAGCAAAATCGGACTGATAGCTTGTTTTGTAACCAGTTTGTTTGACATTTTAACCGACTTCAATAATGAAGAATGAGGTTCCAATCTGCAATTTTTTTCGAGTCTTCGTCGTTTGTGGATCAATTATAACGATTCCTTTTTCATTGGATATATCGATTGGAGCTGTTATTGTATATATAGGTTAATAAAATGTATCCTTTACCCTATTTAATGAATTTAAACCGCCAGCCATTGCTGTGAAGCCCCATCGCGGCGACCTCCATCAAAGGTATTTTCCAATAATATAATTGATTGGTTGAAACCGTACGACGTAAGCGCCTTGTATTCTATTTTAGTAAGTAGTAAGGTATCTCTCCCTTAAATAAACTCTTAACTAATGTAGACATTTGTTCATCACGTGACTCAGATAGATTAATAATTCTTAATATTATCTAAATACTATATAGTTTTATTAAATTTATCATTTGTAGATTTATTCTCGAAAAGTGTTAAACGCATTGTTTCAACTGTCTTAAAATTAGATGAAAAAAATAAACTTAAACCGAAGACAATATTAAAATTTCTAGTGTTTAAATTTAATCAGAAATGATGTAGGTAGGATACTTCGCAGGGTAAAGTGGAACAAACTTATTATTGAGAAAATTTTTAGGCAATGGGTAAATATAATATTTTTATTTAAAAAATTGTATTATAATTGTTGCGATACAAATTTAAAAATAAAAATACAATATGATAAATTTTAATGATTGTGGATTTAATTTACAAAGGAATCACGGAAGATCATAAACCTGAAAGAAAAAAAACGTATATTTGTAAATATATTCCCATATAAAGCTCTATTTTGACCTTTCGACACCAAAAATGTTATTTTATAAAAATGTTTGCATGCCCAATTTAGGCAGAACATTCTGCACCTAGTCGTAAGACACATTTGTACCATCTTTATGACAATGTTCTTGGCAAATAAAGATTATTATTATTATTCTCTTTATTTACTTAATATACATATAAATTACATTTTTAAATACATTCACTATAAAAAAATAAAAACAAATATATTTAAAAATATAAAAAATAGTGTCCCACCGGTGGTTAGGGTTCCAGAGATAGAAACCTCCTCACAATGCGTGCCGTATCAAGGAGGACTGCCTTCTGCATCAGGCTCTTAATCCAGCTGCCTAACGTGAGCCTCTGAAGGTGTTGGTCGAGGCTCTTAGCAATTAACCCATGGGCCGAAATGACTATCGGCACAATGATTGCTGAATCCACATCCCACATGTCGACAATCTCGTGGGCTAGGTCCAAATATTTTATTTCTTTATCTTTTTCGGCTTTTAAGAGATTGTCGTCATGGGGAATGGTGATGTCAATAATCATTGCTCGGCGCTCTAATCGGTCTATCACCACTATATCAGGCTTATTGGCAACAATAGTCCTATCAGTGATGATAGATCGATCCAAGTACAATGTTGCACGACCATTTTCGAGAAATGGGTCGGGCACATACCTGTAGTACGGTAACTCGACAGCCACAAGATTATATTTAACAGCAAGTTGCTGATGGACTATCCTGGCCACTTGGTTATGTCTATGCAAGTACTCGCTGTTGGCAAGACGAGAACAACCAGAAATTATATGCCTGAGGGTTTCTCCGGGACGATGACACGCCCGACAAATGTCAATTGTGCCGTCCTTCAGGACATATCTCCGATAGTTATTCGTCATAACAACTTCATCTGTAATTGCACAGACAAAACCTTCAGTTTCTCCGAAGAGGTCACCGAACCGTAGCCAGGATACTGATGCTAATAAATCTATATCGGGCCCATTTAAGGCCTAATTTATAAAAATGCCATGATTTGGTTTCATTCAGACCCATAGTATCTGTGATATAAACCCACATTATTATTAAGGGATCCTATATTAATATAAAAATAATGAAAAAAATTCTAGCCTCACCAGAGTTCCAAAGGAGGGGGCTCCTTTGGGGCTCTGGTGGGGCTAGAATTTTTGTCATAATTTTTTCCTTAAAATTAATGTTTGAAATAATACCTAAACTAAAAATTAACTTGATTCTACAAAATTGTATACCCTGGGCCTCAGATGAATAATCTGTTTCTGTTTATTTTCTTTTGGTAGTATTTATTATTATATAGACGCAAAGAACTAGGTAGCTATATCAATTTGATAACATAACGTCGGCCAGGTTAATGATACCTATCTTTAAATACATAAGGTATGTTGTTATACTTCTTATGACGTTTAATAGGTACATTCAACTTTAACAGTTTAATTAGATACTACATAGTTCGCGTGTACACAATATTATTTATCTTACCCGTTTCATAAAAATCGGTTTAGCCGATTAGCCAATACAAATAGATAGACCGACGATAGTACCGTGTAAGTTTAGTAAAATGCTGGTATTATTAGCGTATTTCGGCTTTAGAAACTAACTCTTTAATTATATTTATTGAATAGTTACACAAATATAATGTTAATCAACGCCCAAAAAATAAACATTAACTTTGAAGCCGATGTTAAAGTGATACTGAACTTTGGTGTCAATAAAAAGAATGTGATAAGAAAGATATTAATTATATCTCCACGAACTACATCTTACTGGATGTTAAAAGTCATACACATTTCACTTACATTATGAAATAATAAACATAATATATACCTATCAACAAATGATTTGTTCAAATTCTGAGATATTTTTGTGATGTTACACGGTGTTCTCGTTATAAGATTCGGTTGTTTATTACATACTAGACCTAAAACAACACTTTTTTATAAATGCATCATGCACACACGCTCACACAAACATAAAACATTTGTGTAACATTGTAAGCGACCCTCCTTATCAGGCCGTATCTCGAAACCATTTCAATTTAACGAGGTATTAACAGCTGAAAACAAGGCATACTTTGTCGTCAAATACTATACTTTTAATTACCTTCAGCTAAGATTTTAAAACCAACTGTTTATGGCTAAGAAATAAATTATTTGAGGCTGTAAAGTTGAGAGTGAAGTTGGAGAAAAAATACTCAGACAGGTTTGAATTAGATGCGGTGTATGGTGTACTGAAAATGTTAGCAACAGTGTTATATTAAAATGAAGGGTTTACAAACTGTATTAAAAGTCGTTTAGGGTAAGATAACGACCGAGAGGATAATAATACGTATATTTTGTAAAGCACTAGTTTAAACTAGTAACACTTCACTAGGGTTCTTTTTAGTTTTATTTTATTAACTTCTTTTTATATTAAAATATTACTTTTCACGTTCTTTTTTTTTAGGATGACACATTTATATTGTTGTTTACTCTTTACCTGAATACCTCTTAAATCCATGAATACCTAAAGATGCCTACGGTAAAAGAAGAAGTAAGCAGAAACTGTACGCGATATAAGAGGAGACTACTAGGGCATGCCAACGAATTGGCCAAGAACCTCCTAAATACCCAAACTACAAAACGCCTAAAAAGATGGACTTGGATCGGAGAGACTGAAGATAGCTCTTATAGTGCTTTGTGTTGATGTCGGCTCAATGGAGCTGGTGGAGCGCCAATATATTTATAAAATGCATACATAATCGCACCATAATATATTTCGTTATATTATAAATTTCATAGTCTTTATAGTAAACCACATTCTGTTTGTCGAATGCAATTAGTGCTGGTACTGCTGTAATATCGCCAATGTACTCGACGATCTCAAGAGATGGCGTTAGCAGTCTTCAAATAGTGTAAGCGCGCTGCACCCTGATTGGTGCAAGAAAAAACGGACATACCCTGCTCTCATCGCTTTTCGCTAAGACGCTAAGAAGACGCTTTTAATATAAAAATTTTGTTCCGCCACGGACTTCAGTTATATTTCTCGTGAAAACAAGCTGATTTTCCGTTAGTCCTATAGCCGTGTAGTGTTTGGACTCGCTTGTAACCTTTACAAGGTGTATGTGGAGTGCTCCAGTCTACGATCGTGACCGGCCGGTCAATACCTTGCAAGAGACCGTAGAAACTTCGCCGCTGCTCGCTGCCTTCTGGAGGATCGGGACTTGGTCGGTGTTGCAGGTTAGTGCTGGCATGATTGTTTTGATCGATAGAAGTGGTTTACTTCCCTACACCTCGTACGCTAACTGTTGAGCAATCACACCCTGGTCGGGCTATTTACACGCCTGACCAGGAGCCACATTGTCAAAAATATATATTACCAAAACCACATCTGATTATGGCTAGATAAACCGATTGCAGATTACAAAATAGGAAAAAAAAAAAAACTCTTTACCTGATCTTTTTTCACAGTGCCGGTTGCAGTTGACGTTGAATTATTTGTCTCGGGGCAAATAATTGTGTGAGGAGCACGATTAAGTGTTCCGCGTCTTCTTCTGATTGATCTATATTTAGTGATATATATATATCACATCGTCTGGTTACCGTTCTACAGGCTCTGCGTAATTTGGGATTACACTATCGTGGCTGAGGGGTCTTCATTATTATTAAATTCACTTAAGGAAAATAAAGGGGTTTTAGTAGATCACGTAACGCTTTATATTTTAAAATATAATATTTAGACAAATCATAAGGCTGACCTTTACCAGCTACTGCATATACAAACAAAACATCTAGATTGTCCTGAAATAAGTTCAATTCAATTAATTTTTTCTAAGCATAGATACAGATATATACTGATATCCAGACCTCGCTATCCGTTATTTATTTAAATAATCTGTTCTATATAAAGTTAGGATACTTAAACCTGTTAGTATTTATGACTAACAAAGCCATATGGTTTTATAAATAGAAATTTAGACGCTAATCCCTGTTATTCTAGACCAGAAGTTGCACACGTGTGTAACGAGAAAACCAACCGAACATTATCCCGTTGGTACATAAATCTATGTACTGAAACACACGCACATAATCAACAAGAGATTACATTGCTCGCACACACAACAAATAATGTTTGAAATAATAACACGTACTTACATGACACGTGTGTATACATGACGCTTGTGTGTGTGCAACGATGACGTCACCCGACAACCTGTCGCCCGCGCCGTGTAATTAAACCCGTCTAAGGGTGCTAGGGATGCGAAATTGTTATATTATTATAGTCGATTAATAAATTATTAGCCAGTACCTATAAGATTACAATTATCATCGTTTTTAATGTCATAAAATTATTATATTAATAATTGTCTATCAATAGAATAGTTTACATTATTAGAAACTAAGTAGAAGTACCTAATCATAATTTAATAAATAAAGAAAAATAAAACTTATGTAATTAGATTATTTAAAGAAAGCAGAGAAAACGGAATAGAATAACGAGAAAAGACTGACGACTTAATATGTGAAGAAATGACACATATTTACAGTTTATTTTATTGAGGTTTTTACTATATTTTTTCGCCTAGAAAACTCATTGCACAACATTTCTTTCCGATACCAGCACTTTGGAATCCAAGGGTAAGAACATTAATTTATATCCATCTCTTTGTAGGTATCAGAGTGCCGTCGCCAAAAATAACCATAACCTAGAACAAAGATGCAAAGTGATTGATCTATTAGACTCTTTTTGTTTTGTAAATAAAGCAAACTTTCCTTTGCCAGACGCTAAAAAACAATCCTGTAAATTTGACTTAATATCAAATTAAATAGACAAGTATCGTATGTTGCACATCCCTACGGCCGACCCCCGCGGCACGTCGTTTTATTAAGGCGCGTTTTTTGTGCGGACACACGTGCTCACCATACCTCGCACCGTCTTGTCCGACACGATATTGTGTCGTACTTATTACTTGTATCGGTGTACGTGTATGTAAACGGACTCTAATACTTAATGTATGATAGAAAGTTAAGTTCGCGGTTAAGATTTAAAATGTCAAACCAAGATAAGTTTATGAAATATTTGTGTCTAATCAACATTCCACAATATCCTATCTGTTATAAATTATTTTAAGTCTAATATTCTTGTCACGCCACATATTATATGCTTACGTAAGGATACACCTGAGAGACTCATGGGAGAGCCATGCTTCGGCACGTATGGGCCAGCTCGACCTGAGTGATACCACGGCCTCACAGAAAACCGGCAGTGAAGCAATGTTTGCATTGCTTTTCGCCAAGTGAGTGAAGTAACTTTGTCATCCAATCCGACTTTTGGTTAAAGCAATGCTTCCACTGGAGTGAATAAAAAAGTCGGACAACCGTTATATACGTGTATGTATAGTATAAAAGTACTAGTCGAACATCATTTTTTTTTTGTAATAAGTATTTATAGATGATTTAAAGAGTTTTTTTTTTTCATGGTATAGGTGGCAAACGAGCAGACGGGTCATCTGATGGTAAGTGACTACAGTCGCCCATAGACACCTGTAACTCAAGAGAAGAGTCAAAAGTGCGTTTCCGGCCTATAATTTTTTAACCATAGATACCTTTTTGCAAAAACATTTTTTCAAATCCCTCCTTCACTCCCTCTCCCCCTTCTCCTACTCGCACCTTAGGCAAGGCCGGCAAAGCAATTGCGACTCTTGAGTTGCAGGTGCCCATATGCGGCCCATATACTTACCCTCAGGTGAGCTGTCTGCACGTTTGCACCCTATACCATAAACAAACACCATTTAGTTTTATTATAGATTGAGAACAAATTTCATGGACATTGAATACTATAGGCTCAGCATAGTGGTTACTTTATTGACCACAAAATCTACAAATAGCATTAGGTAGTGTTTGCAACAATAAACTAACACGTTAATATTAAAATATTCCAACATCGAATACTTGCTCAATATTCTTGCAGACCTCAACAATGTTTACGACAGGGGAACTCGCAAACTACCACTTCTTACAGAGTTATTCTATTTTCTACTGTAAGATTGCAGGCTGCAGTAAAATAGTTAGAAAATAATATGACAGCGTTGGCCAAGCTAGTAGGAGATTGGAAAACTTGGAGCAAGTATCCGTTTATGGCTTCCGAAGTTTGTGGACGTTCATTTCTCGCCTTACCTCGCGATGGTGGGTAATGACCATAATGTCATAAGTTTTGCGACGCGTTCATATCAAATCGGCCGCAGAGAGAAAATGGCGTACGTTATGTAAACAAGATTGATTGTAAACATATCATAAAAAAGGAGTGGTGATATTTCTGGGTCATATAGAAGAAGACCCTGTGCATTACGTAATGGCGAAATATTTATTTTAGTAAAAGTCGTAAACCTTGGTTAGTGACCCTGACTGCTAAGCCAGAGGTCGTGGGTTCGATTCCCACCCAGGACAAATACTTGTGTGATGAGCACAATAATTTGTTTTGCGTCTGGGTGTAATTTATCTATAATATGTAGGTGTGTATTTAGAAATATATAAGTATGTTTATCAGCAGTCTGGGTACTATAGTACAGGATCTGCCTAGTTTCCGAACAGACAGTCGTGTGTGAGTTGTGTGGAGTTAAAAAAAAATGTATAGAAAGAATTGATGGAATTTTCGGCTTTGTATTACGTATCCTTAAAAAAAATAACTTTACTAGTAGCTACTGAACAGTTCCACTATCCATCTCCTGGCTTCATCATCAGATCAGCTCCAAAATGCCAAATTATAGTATTGTTATCCAAATTACATATACATACATACAAAGTTTCATTTCGATACGACATTTACAAGTAGGTTAATATTGACAAGAAGCAATAGGTTAACAATTACTTCCAAGATTTTTTAAATAGTTATTTAGTCAGTTAGTTACAAGTGAAACTAATTCAAGCGTGTTAAAAAGAAATTTTCATTAAAATTTATGAAATGATACTTTATTTGCAGAAATACGGTAAATAATCACATATTTCGTCAGTCTGTTCTGACATGCAAATGTTTAAATAGAAGTAGGTACATGCATATTATAATAACATTGATTTGATGATAAAATATAAATATACATCTGCAAGGGGAAAAGCTAGAGTAGTGCAAGAGCTTTTTTGTAATCTAATTTTAAAACTAATTAGATTTATTTCAAGCTAACAATTACCAATTAATCGCCAGTACATAACGGTTATAAAATATGACTACGCCTTTTTGTAACACCTTTTATGAAAACATACATACATACCTTTTTTCAGTAAATGTTTAGTGGTAATTCAGTAGTACCTATACCTACCCATCTGTGACGCCCATAGATATCAGCGCGAGAAGAGTTATTGAGCTCGGTATATAGGTAAAATTAAAATTAGTAAAATTATAAATATGTAATAAAGTTTTACGAGCTGATATTTTATATCGTTCACACGTGTCCACATGCCCACGTAAGTAGCATCGCTGTGAGTCGATCTAAGCATCGAGTGTTATTGAGCACTGTTAAAAACGAATATTACAATTGATTACTCTATTCACTACATATTACTAAACAAAGTTCCCCGCCGTGTCTGTCTGTCTGTATGTTCGCGATGAACTCAAAAACTAATGAAGATTTTCATGCGGTTTTCACCAATAGATAGATTCATGAGGAAGTTTTAGGTATTTAAGTTGTTAAGGTTTTGTGTAAATTGGTTGAAATTTATGATAATTGTTTGTTGAAGATGTCTCTGCTACCCGAGTGAAGCCGGGGCGGGTTGCTAGTTTAATTATAAAATAGCTTCATGCTACACTTATGTTTAAAACAAACATGATACATTTATGATGTATATACCTATATGATACTGTAGACTGTAAGTCTTACAAAAGTTACCTACGTAGACAGAAGGTCTTACAAATGAATGCTGATAAGAGTGGAAATACAAAATAATACCTACCTATAAAATCACTGATTGAAATGTGCGCGCGAGGTGTTTCATCGTACAGACATGTTTTGTTGGTATGATATGCTGTGCTTTCTCAACTGCCACGTTAGGGATCTGAACCCCGCTTATTGCAAAACTTACACATACATATACAGACGCTTATATCCCCCAAAAGGGGTAGGCAGAGGTGTATTAAAAACCCACATTTAACAGACTATAGTTTAGTACCACGCACGTAATAGGCAGCAAGCCTGTTGTCGTCAACCGGGCGCTTTGGGAATTAAAGAAATGCTAATTGGAAATAGATTGAAAAGGAAAGGAACCTAGTTAAAAAGAAGGCGATCTAAGGAAAGGGATGCTTATACAGATGGAATGGTATGAAGTGTAAGCAGGCCAGGGATCTCGAACAGGCTGTTGGGAGGAAGTCCGAGCCCTCTAACCTTCGTATATGCATGAATATGTCTACTTACTTTTGGTCTGGGTGTTTCTATGTGTAGTATGTATGTATCTAGTGGTTAGGGATCCTGAATGCTGAGCCAGCGGTCGTGGGTTCGATTCCCACCCAGGGCAAATAATTGTGTGATGAGCACGATTGCTTGTTCTGTTTCTGGGTGTAATTTATCTATAATAAGTATGTATTTAGAAACATATAAGTATGTTTATCAGCAGTTTGGTTACCATGGTAGAGTCTCTGCTTAGTTTGGTATATTAGATTGTCGTGTGTGAGATGTGTGAAGTTATAAGTTATATAATTCCTTTAACGAGCAATTCTTGCATATATGTATATATATATAATCTGAATCTGGGAAACGGTTCCAACGATTTTCATGAAATTTAGTATGCAGGGGGTTTCGGGGGCGATAAATCGATGTAGCTAGCTTTTATTGTTAGAAAACGTAAAAAAAAAACGAGCAAAGCTTGGTCATCCAGGTACTTATTATTGATATGATAACATTTTGCATAAAGTAAAGGTGTAGGTACATTGTGATTGGACTCTGTCTATCAACTAAGACAACCTGTGAATCAGGAAATAAAATAACATCTTTCTATGTAGGTATATCCACAAGCTTTGCTATACTTGGGTCTAAGAACCGCTGTGGAATATAATTCCGGAATATTATTCTTGAGTCTATCTGTAAAGCCGTAAACACAAGTTAGTGAGGTAACTATTATATACTAAGAACAAACTATTCCTTTCTCGTAGCCTAGAAAACTTCGGAGTACAGGCGACCACGCACCCGTGACACGCTGATCCGTCTAATTTGATTAAGTATATGAGCTAGGGGTTCTGTTAGCATAGGAATGTGTTCACTAGTGTGACAATGAATCTGGCACTTCCGTAGAATATAGGTAAGTAGGTAGGTACCTTTAAGAATAAATTATGAAAAGCATTTCTTCTCTTCAAATATAGAAAAACTGTGCATTTAACTATTCAGTTTGTAAGCATTGTTGGTAAATCACAGTGTAATTTATTTATAATACCTATTATGTATTTAGAAATATATAGGTATGTTTATCAGCAGTCTGGTTACCATAGTACAGGCTCTGCCTAGTTTGGAATCAGACGGCCGTGTGAGATGGGTGAAGTTGGTATTATTTTAATTTAAAATAAAAAATAACTAAGATTTTATCAAACGTTTGTTAATGAAACAAGAGCTTAGTGAGGTAAAAATTTTAACATCTTAGTGCTATTTACAGACACTTGATCCTGGACTACTTTTTTTGTGTCCATTTTCTAAATATTTACACAACGAAAAGTCAATAAGTGGATAAACACTTTTTGCAATGTTATTAAAAAAATAACGAAAATATTTGGGTAATATAGGTAATGGAATGGAATTAGGAACAATCTAGCCTTTGATCGAAACATCAGCAACAGCCTCATTAGGTGACAACAGCCTCATTAGGTGACATCAGCCTCATTAGGTGACAACAGCCTCATTAGGTGACAACAGCCTCATTAGGTGACAACAGCCTCATTAGGTGACAACAGCCTCATTAGGTGACAACAGCCTCATTAGGTGACAACAGCCTCATTAGGTGACAACAGCCTCATTAGGTGACAACAGCCTCATTAGGTGACAACAGCCTCATTAGGTGACAACAGCCTCATTAGGTGACAACAGCCTCATTAGGTGACAACAGCCTCATTAGGTGACAACAGCCTCATTAGGTGACAACAGCCTCATTAGGTGACAACAGCCTCATTAGGTGACAACAGCCTCATTAGGTGACAACAGCCTCATTAGGTGACAACAGCCTCATTAGGGGAAAAAAACCCAAAAGGGGAATGCCCGTTCATCTCCTAAACAAAAAATGCCTGAAATGTACACAAATAAAGTACCTACATATCAAATTGTACTTCAACCCATTACAATTTCAAATAATTATAAAAATACTAGGCAGAAGCCAGCCAAAAACATTTTTCTAAAATATAGGTTATATCAACAAAAAGCAGAAGGATAGACATTGGATTGTTACCAGGCCAGACAATATTGTTGACATAGTATGGGCTCTAATCTAGGGATTCTCAATACTTATAGATCGTAGTCTTATTTATCGTATTTTATCATTTTGCACTAATAAGAGGTTACGTTTCATCCATGTAATATCGAGGAGATAGCTATTAACACAATGAAAGTTTCCATCCAATTTTAAATGTACTCAATGCGCAAGTTGAAGACAAGAACAGCGTCCTAGTTAAACGGGTCATCGTTAAGTATCATAAAGTTAATTCAAGTCGCAAATGTAACTCAATGTATCAGTGTGACATTGTCATTACAGCAAATGATGTGATTCATGCATACGACACGTAGGTTTTCTATTTTGAAAGTAATTTGTGCATTAATATAAGTAATTCAGTCATGTCAAATAAACGGAAACAGTAAAAAAATGGGATTATTATTCTCCTCGGGGCTACTCATTTTCTTTTCTGTCCCGTGTTTGCAAAAGTCATTGATTCACTAGCGGTTACCTAGTTGATTTAGCCGTGGTAGTAGATGCGTGGTGTTGTTTGTGCTTGGGCGTCGCGGTGACGAAATATTTGCATAAATCAATTTGCTAAGTGATCATGAGTAAAAGAAATGGCAATAAAAATAAATTTTAATTTTTTTTTTTATTCTAACTTCATTGGGGAAAGCATTTCAGGTCTGTATGGATATGAGCTTCAGTGATTGTTTACTATTCCTTATTTGGAAACTGGTAGCCTCTCCGAGAAATTTAATGAGTTTCTTTCGCCGACAGTCCATTCATTTTAGGCGCAGTAAGGCCCACCGGGGTTTTAATCAGTTCAATTATGACTTAAGGCCTCATCGATAGCGGTTTGGAAAACCATAACATTTATTTTAGCAAATTTTTGTTGTTGCTGGCGGTTATAAGCTACGGTCGGTGGTCGTTTCCCGTCATTGAGACCGTATTCTTGTTTGCCTTCTTAGCGACATAAAGTGTGGTTTTTTATTTCATTTGTAGTGGTGGTTAACTATTAAGTTAACACTTACTCGTAGGTAAACCTTCAAACAGCATTTCTCAACTACATCAAAAATTCTCCTTCGACCATCCTCAAAACCACTAAATAATGCAATGCCGTCTGGCGGTACGTAGCCTCTGCCGTCACGGCCTATTACGTCACATGCCACGTCATTAGGCACGCTTTGATGACGTCACGGCGCGTTAGGCTAGCACAAAGCACGTCCCACTTAGGCTTTATTTAGACAGCATTAAGTGGGTCAAGTTGGGTTTTCAGTGTAGGTTGTTTACTATGTGACGATGTTGAAGGTACCTACTCTCAACTTAACGAAACGTTCTGATAAGTAAAGATTTTAAATACTATTGTATGCCTACTAAGTTTTTGTAATTAAATCTTAAAAAAAATATATATATACATAGTCAACTTCAACACCTCTCAAGCATACATACACTCACACCTGTATTTCCGATATACTGGTACAAGTAGGTAGGTGCAATCAGATTCGTCAAAATAAAAAAAATATTAAAGATAGACAGTTACTCACGCGTATACGTCGTCGGTGCCTGACACCACGCGAAATGTAGCTGCACAACATGATAAAAAGCCCCGTCGGGTCCGAAACTAGTCGGCCATCCCCAAAATATTTTTTTTATGGGTTAGGGGCAAACGAGTAGACTGCTCACCTGATGGTATCTAAGTGACTACTGCCGCCCATGGGCACCTGCAAACCTTTTCGGAACACAATGCAATATGCATTGCTTAACTGCGGGTTTTCTGTGAGGCCGGAGTGATACCACACTCCGGTCGAGACGGCCCATACGTGCCGAAACATGGCTCTCTCACTCTGACATGGCTCCACCACTCTGAAACATGAGAGTAAACTAAACTGGAAGGAGGACAAGGCCCTCCGCTAGCAATGGTATGGCTGTCTTCTGTCCCGTTCCCGTTCGACGCGTTAATTCCCGTAAATACGTAGATAATATTATATTATGGAACGCGAAAGTTTAAAAGTTAAAATTAATTCTCTTCACGATTATTTCTAATACGTTTAAAAGTACCAGCCTCTCTTTACACGTGTATACTTAACCAACGAAAAATACAGACTTTAACAAAAAATAAACAGTGTTCAGCATAAAGCCACAGTCACCTTAGTAGGTATAATATAATATACGCAGTAGTCCCGGGGGTAGCGAACAATCTGCGCGGGCAGCACCGGAAAATTAGACATAGCCACCATGTTTTAATAAGCTGCTCTGTTACGCTTCTTTGTAAGGAATATACTGCAATTAAGTGCAGTGTGGTTTTGAGGTAGCTGCTATAATGTACATTGTGAAATAGCAGTGGGCCGGGTTAAGTAATACGTACCTACTTCTTTTTAAATATAAAATTTAAATAATATGACAAGAAAATGTCTACTTTTTATATAAGTAAATACGTGAGAGGTTGCAATATAAATTCCCAGTACCAAACCCAATATTTTATGCATGAATATGAATGTGTATTGTATTGGTATGAGTATTTCTTCGTATAATAATTACGTATGTATTTCCAATAAGAAATACTTTCTTATTGGAAATACATACGTAATTATTAATTGTGTCTAATCTTGTTCTAGAACCCTTAAGCCAAGCTAAGTATACTCAATTGAAGCCAAGATAGGACTGTGTGATATATTCCAGAATATTTTAGTATATATATGCTACTAGCTGCGCCCCGCGGTTTTACCCGCGTAAGTCCCGGGTCATCGAGATAAAAAGTAGATTATATGTTAATCTAGATCTCCAGTTATCTACACACCAAGTTTCATCGCAATCGGTTAAGTAGTTTTTGCGTGAAAGAGCAACAATCTTTCATACATCCTCAGAAACTTTCACGTTTATAATATTAGAAGAATAGTCTATTGTCAAGGTCATATGGTCCATGGAGGTCCATAATGACTTTCAAATTATTATCCAGGTCTAACAATCAAATTAGTTTGGATCATTTAGACATATAATCAAATTTTAACGTATATTCTCTTACATATTATGAGATGCTTCCAAACCCTCTTATTAATACCTTCATGCACATAGGTATATAGACCTGCCTTTGACCCAGATCTATGAAATTTGGCAAGATGCTCGGTGCCCGTATACATTAAAAAAACCAAACTTTTATTTTTAATTTATGCCAGTTCTTTGCGATTGAAAATTTATAATAATAAGATGGATGGATGATGATAATAATAGGATGGTTAATATCTCAATAAACCAGCCAACTAAATACACTAGCCCCACGAACGGCGGCGCACCGAGCCCCGTCCCAAAGTCTACTTTTTACTGGCGAGCGCCGCGTGTGTGAATTCATTTCAACTTGGTCTAAAAACTCAACCACGTTTTTTTTCCCATACCCCAACTGAATATGAAATCCACACACGAGAAAGTTACAGAAAAATACAAGGTTTGTCCGCACACTTTGTGAGGTATAACTGTAAACGAGAATGGAGCAAAATCCAGATAGCAAATTTAGTCTTTATATATAGTTTGTAGGACTATAGCATGGGGTTATTCAAGAACGTGTACTTACAGGTCTTTAAAGGGTCGGCAACGGGCAATGTGTCTACCTGGAGACATCCGCTGCAGTTGCAAGCGGTCATGGGCTTGTTTGTCATCGACGTCATATAAAAAGTTTGACGGATTATACGTATTCAATTTTCGAACATTACAACAGATTTTGACAAATCTTAATTGAAGGTCAGAATACAAAAAGTCAGAATAGAAAAATAAAAAAGAAACCTTGAACTGATTTCTACGATAAGTAACCTTCTTGAATGTTGGGAAGTACTAGTGATAACTAGTATTTGTGACTGTGTCTAGTTGTGAAATTCTAATTTTTTTTAAGTCTTCATTTGAAGGAAAAATACCTATCATCTGAAAATGGAACACTTACTGAAATCATTGAAAGGGCATGACTGTAGCATGCAGTTACAAAGAGTAATTTTTGTAAAACAAAACTATCCGTTTACAAGTTATGACCGTTTCAATTTCCAGGTATTTTTACATCCGTTTCTCATAGAAGCATGTAGAATGTATAAAGTTAAAGATTTAATGTTTTGGAACTATTCATTCAGTTATTGAGCAAAATCCATTAAACTGATTTAAAAAGTTTTTGAAATCAGTACCTCCTTCTAAAATAAAAAATATAAACGATTTAAAATCTTTAACTGAACAGATGAAAATTACAGCTTATTAAATTTTATCACGATTTAGGTTCATTGTATCGTTGTTATTTATTAAAAGTTAATTATATAAACGACAGTTAGGTAACCTATAGTCAGTTGTTACAGCCACCAAGTTGTAGAGGAAGGTAAAGAAACTCGCTGCGGCCCGATACACACAGGAAACGTATGGAGTGCGAACTTATAACGAGCGCCGAGAAAGTTACTCACCACAGTGTTGTCTAACTTTACCAAATGCGATGTGATTCGGCTTAACTCGAAGGTACTAGAACTATCTATAACAATTAGGTATTCTGTTATTTAGGTAATGTAAATGAAAAAACCGGCCAAGTGTCCGCGTGTAGTAGTTCCGCATCGTACACGATTTAATATTATGTGGAGCCTCTTTAATTATTTTTTTACTAGCAATTTTAACATAAACAGTCCTGGCATTAGTTAACAGTAGGTAGATCGATAGATAACACTTTAATTGTACAGTGGAGGTAGCATACGTTGACATAATTATATCTAACAGATAATGTACAAAGGGCGGCCTTATAGCTAGATGCAATCTCTTTCAGGCAACCTTAGGTTCTTAGATTTGAATAATCGGTTAATAGATATAATACAGTACATAATGTCGTCTACCTCCCTCGTCTCGTTAGATGGAATCTCTCAAGTACCTAAACTGCATTAATGAGGACCCGGTGACGTTGACGCTACTTCGTGATCGATCATCTAGGTATGGCTTGAGACAAAGATATGAGTTTGGGCTGCATATCCTTGAATCGTTACATAATTCAAATTCCTTTTGAACGATATGCAACTAAATTAAATTATTAGCTCAGATATCTCTGGCGTTTGCTCTCTTTTTCCAATACGATTTACAAACCTTGATCCGTTTTCTTTCCGCCGGCAATCTCAAACTCACATAAGGCGTAAAGTACCCAGAAAGGTTCCAAGAACAGTGTGAAAAATAGTCGAGCAGAATTATAGCACTGTTTGTACCTACACTGACAATCGATAGAACATACTTAAAATCATAACAGAAGAATGAAAACGGTACTATTGTAAGTACTGGTTGTGGCCTAACGCTTTTACCTCCTTGCTTGTACCTACTTGAATACAATAATATATGCCATATATTCGAACCCACTTCTTCATTATTGGTTAGATAAAACAATATACTTAGGTAGGTATACCTAAGTATATAAGAGTGATATGGATCATGTTACCGACGCCTTCTCGCTTAACAAAAGATGTAGTCGCCAGAAATTATAAACAACCAACACATCATCATAATATACCTATCATTTGTACTTTATATACCTACCTACCTAGTATTATAGCACATCCAAGAACTATAGGGCACATTATACCATAATGCGGTTGGAGGTTTATTTTTAAATCGATCATATTGCTATTTCTCGAAGAATAATCTGGAGTTTAAATTATTTATCAACACAAGAAAAATGTCAACCATATTCTTGAAGTGGCCAGGTAAAAACTATATACCTAATATAAGTATAAATTTCTCTGCTTACCCTCCTTACTAAGCTTAGGTATGGTGAAGCACACAAGCGTCAATATTCAACCTAAAATGGATACGAACGAAAACTTTGAATAGAGGTCACGGTATCCACTTAAAAAAATCTCCATTATTTATATTTAAAGCTTGACGGCGTGGGACGTTGGTGCCGCAATTTTTCCATCCCCCCTTCGCCCCCTCCCGCTACACAATTTGTCTTGAAACTTGCTCGACCTGGGAGTGCCTCCCCCTCCCCTTGTAATCAGGCTTCCATCCCCCCATGTGCCGAGTTTAAGGTGTACCTAGATTTACTGTTGTGTGTTTTCTTTGTTTTTATAGTACGTATTTACTAAGTATGAGCCTGCAATACTTAGACTGACGCACACACTGAATAAAGTCAACAGGAAAATTTCTTTGTGATAGAATATTTTTCTGATATTGAAATCATTATTTGGATTTATTCAAAAGGGACTGTACTGTAGGTACCTACTACAGTACCTACTGTGAGTGAACCTCACGCAGTTCTCGCGACACAAAATATAAACCTTGTAATTTCCCAGACTTAATGAGGACATTCCACACTTATGTCAGTACTTCTCAGAGATGTCACGAAAATTCAAGTTAAATCAGATTCCTAGTCCCAATCGGACCATCCGTTTTAGAGCTACACAGACACACTGTCAGTGTTAATAAAACAGGAACATAATGAAGGAGAGGAGAAATCCTTTTTCATGTTGAGAAATTGCAGCCTAACATCCAACGTAGTAGCTCCAATACAGTATTTTTGCATAGCTAAAATGATTACACATTCATTAGGTGTATTATCTACATGTCTAGAAAAAGATTAGAAATAGGAAGATATAAAATACTTGTATACCTACTTAGGTAGGTAGAAAGTATTTTCAATTATAAACCTGTAAGGATAAGCATATCAGTATAATAATTAACATCACACTGCGATAGGTATATATACCTAAACATAAAGTAAATTATTATTATTATTTAAATTTTCAAACGTGGGTGTATGAAAGACGCGGCGCACATAAAGCGAGCGGTACATAGAGGCATCGCTCGCCGTGACCTACTTACCCGACCTACATCGCACAACCAATACCTGGAGGCTTACCTTCGCATACCTCTCAGGTAAGAGGTAACTGCCGCCGATTGGAAGGCTCACAACCAACCCGCAGAGCCCCGCACCTGAGAGGTAACACCGCAGGTGCGCACAGGTGCGCCTCGCCGCCTTCGCACAGACCACGCCTCTCATATCGACCTGCGCAGGTAAGCTGCGCGCTGATTGGTCGCAGCAAGGTACGCCAGGTGTACCTGCCAATACAGGTGTATTCTCCGTAATTCTACAACGCGAAGCAGTTGTGTGGTTGTCAGCAGTGCCTTGTGCGGTGTTTTTGTGAAGTTTGGTTGTGAGAAAATTTTGAAAAATTGTGCGCATGTGTTGGTGCGATTGATGTTTCCTTGAGGTGTGCTAAATTTAGTACTTAGGTGGGCGCGGCGCGTCCTTCGTGAAGGTCATCGCGAGGTCAGGCCACGGTACGTGCTAGAATGATTTTATGTTCAATTACATTTTAGTACTGTAAATGAATTTTGAGTTTTGTTATGAATTTTCAAGAAAATTAATAGCTATTAATAAACACAAGTTAGGTACAAGAATTGCAATACACTTTAATTTATCTTTAGTAAGTTAAAGGATAAAGAAAAATTTAATTTAAGACTTAATAGACACCTATAAGATATAAATAAACATAAATTATGAGGTTTTAAGTAGGTATATTCTCACATCTGCTCAGTATACGTCACATTAACTAAATCTAGATAAGAAGTAATTACCTACTTCTTGTTATGTCTCCGTAATATGACACTGACTGGCTGTAACTACCTATCTGTGAGTAGGTCAATACAACTGAATAGTATAAGTACGTGGACTAGTATTCAAAGTTGAAAAAAATTGTTGGCAATTAGACAGCTACGTGGTACAGCCAATTCATCTAATACTCTCGTTATTTCGTTAAAATATTTTTACATTGAATTGTAGCGAATTGTAGGTAGGTAGGTAGCTACTCCTGCTGATATGGTTTTTAAGTTTAGTTTGTTGTTCTATATTTAATACGATTTTAGTAGTAGGTAGATGCCTAGGTATAACGAAATACTAATATAACAATTAAGGAGTAGCTTTAGTAACATAACCAATTTTAGTGAAACGTTTTTTGACAGAACCTTACTAGACGTTAGAAAATTCTTACTTTAGTTTACAGTATCTTGTAGCAACATAATCGCCACCATCCTGTCTAGGTAGTAAAAATGTTTTTCTAAAATGTGCACGTATCTAACGGTTTATATAAACATAATATTGTTAGTTTTTATATCTGTATTAGGTGATACATTCTGGGCTCTCTTATTAGGTTCGATAGATATTTGGAAATCTACATTAACCAAATAAATGATACGCTCCTACAATCATTCATAAAAAATCAAGAACCACAATATCTTATAGGTATTTACCCGAAAGATAGGTCCCTAAGGTTTCAACCTATGCTGAAATTCTCATAAAATAGCACCCCTCCTCCAAACACCCGCTAGGTGGTTCTAACGAGAGCGTAGTAAACCTACGCGCAGCTAGGTAATGAGGTAGGGGCAGGGGGGGGACCTAAAGTAGGGGGATGGGGGAGCGTTGAGGTAAAAGCCACTTTAATTATGAAAGAAGATTGAGCTGTAGGTAATATGACGCTAGGGACTGTATGTAGGAGAGAGGTTTAGTTAGTACCTAAGATTTAAGAGAGGTTAGTGTAGAGGAAAATCACGTAGAAATAAGTACACTAGGTCTTGGCCGTGGCTTTCCTCGCAATAATGTGGATTTTGTAAATCAATTCACTGTTCCTCGAAAACAGTAGATTTTTTTTCTTGCTTAGAGGTAGGTACCTACCCTATGTCTTTTTCTGTACCTACCTAACTAACTAATATTATACCTAAATGCGAAGTAGGTTAATTGCAAACAAGCACACGTTCTGCAGGACAGCGGTTACCGGTGGCTATGAATAGTCACAACACCAGTCTTGTCACGGTCAGTTTCGATTGTAAAATTGAAAAAGAATAGAAATAAAAAACGTATTTTCTTCTGTCTTTCTTTCTAAATACAATACTGTGTTTGTAGTGTTATTTAGCCATGGTCTTCTATGGGGTATAGGTAGGAACCTCTTTCGAATTCAAGAGTACTCAAATCCACGCGTCTTGTCAAGTCGTTCTTTTTACTAAGATCTAAATCTGTACTGGGGTGGGTTATGGGCATAACCCACCCCAGTAAAGATTCTCAGTTTATGCTGAGTGTCCATCCAAATTTCTGAAACACGAAGTATCTTCCGCTAAAAACAATGTAGTCTAAAACAGTGTAGGTACGAAATAAAAAGTTTAACATGACCTGTTGCCACGTCATACATTTAACACGTGAGTGATGAGTGCCACGTTGCCATGTCGTGCGTGACAGAAAAAACTCTGTCTTCGGAAACGAAACGAAATATTAACGGCGCAGTGTTGCAACTTGCATCAAAATTTTAATAAAATTACGTTTTATTTTAAGTGTTAGCAAAATTTTTTTTTCAATATATAAAACTTTGTATGTAAAAGCTATAGTGTGTTTCAGAAATAAAATATGTTTACATTATTTCTTTCTTTCTTCTTTATTTTTAGTCTTCATGCTTCTAGATACATCAACCCTTTAGTCTTCATGCTTCTAGATACATCAACCCTTTAGTCTTCATGCTTCTAGATACATCAACCCTTTAATCTTCATGCTTCTAGATACATCAACCCTTTAGTCTTCATGCTTCTAGATACATCAACCCTTTAGTCTTCATGCTTCTAGATACATCAACCCTTTAGTCTTCATGCTTCTAGATACATCAACCCTTTAGTAAGCTTATAGATTTAATTTTAAACTTTATATTTAATTTATTATTCTTTTTAACCATTTAAACTTCACATTCTTTAAAGTTAACTAACAGTCAAAAATACCTATACCTATTGGAGGTATAGGTATTTTTGATACATTTATAACTCTAAAACGAGTAGGTAGGTACTAGATGAGATACCTCGGAACACTTAGGTACGCCAAATGGTCGGTTAATATTTAGGTATTAGATTATCTGAGGTGACACAGAGGTACAAGAACGCTATCTGTAGACACGTGTCATCGATAACCCATAAACAAAATCAAGCTGGTCAAGTAACGCAATATTTAATAATAATCATACTTTAGTTAAACTAAAAAAACATCCTTTAATGGCAAACCAAATTAAAAACTAAAAAAGAGTTACTAACATCCACGTCTTGGCTTCGTCATCAGTCTCTCGTCAAAAAGAATCATATGACCCCAAAGTTAAGGGATTTACCTAGTAGGGGTAGTTTCCCTTACATATATTGATAGGTTGATGATGAGTAGACAAGTTTACTGGATGATGATTTTATTGCTACTAAATTATGTACAAAATAAGTATGTTGAGTTAATGCCTATGTAATGTGAGTGTAATACAAATATGTGGACGCAAGCTAATTTTATTAACTACTATAAATGTACGGGTTTGCTCGTACGTACCTACTAGTAGCCACTGAAGAGTTCCACTGTCTACCTCCTGGCCCCATCACCAGATCAGCTACAAGATGCTAAATTATAGTATTACCATCTAAACTATATATGCATGGGTACAAAGTTTGGTTAAGAAGCGACATTTAGAAGTAGGTTAGATTTGACTTCTAAGATTTGATTACATTATGAGTTAGTTAGTCTAGTCTTTACATAAACTATACCTATTATTTATTTATATGTTTGAATGAGAATAATAAAAATGATAGGTACGTTGTATTCATGACGTGGAGTAACTGGTGTTATGACAACTTATCAACAGAAGATGTAGGTTCCTCCACCCTGGCCAAGTGATCCCGCTTAATGCAACAATGACATACGCCAATATTTATGCCTTATTTTATTAAAACTGAACCTTAAAAACATCCATATACAACATGAACAGTAATTATGTCCATTTGTCAAGTTTATGTCCGTACATACCTCGATAGTATTTTCCATTTGGCGTGTTGCCGTAGAAAAGCAGACGTTAATGTTGACAGAGGCAATACGACAGGCACCTAAGCCGTAACGATAACTCATGTGCATCGTACGTACATGCAGTCCTAGTCGTAAAACTGCTTCAGGAGAGGACGTGGTGACGAGTGAAGCGGAGAGAGGGCGACAACTATAGGTACCTAACCTAGCGAGCTTTTACGCAATTAAACGCAGATATGAATTTAAATAGACAGACTGCTGTCCATTCAGATAACAAGCCAGTACATCTGTACCGATATGGTTTATTGTGAGTATTTGAAACATTTTGTCAATCGGTAGTTACCAGCCCTGGTTTTATAAAATGTCTCTTAGTATGAGAGGATGTCACGTCATGGATACTTTTTGGTGCAAATAACCTTCGAGATCATAAGAAATACTGAAGGTTTCCCAACGACGTTTTCATTCAAGCAAGTGATAAAGTGATTTCTAATACACACATGAACTAGACCGCGAGCATATCAAAAGGTCACGTGTGAGACGCTAAGGGTTAGATCATTCGGTTGTCACAACTGCCTTCCAATTATGAGGTTCTAAATAGTATCTATCACTAAAAATTATTGTACTACCACTCATAACACTATATGAATTTCTGAATCTTAGTTTACAAATCACTTTGTCACAGCAACGATTGGTTGCTATGTCAAAAGTAACATTATTATACATAACAATAAATAACAAATAATAACGTGTTGCAAATAGTTAAGATCGCTATCTGCCAGTGTCGATCTATAACCGCCCGTTTCCAAATGAGTGAGCCTTGTGAGAAGAAATCGGCAACACACTCACGGCCACCCTTTTAAATCACCAATATTTTATTACATCGCTGTTTAGATTTAAAATACAAGTACCCAACAAGTAAATTGTCCCGCTGCCTCCTATGAACATACTCCCGGCCCAATCACGTCAGCGGCTCCAACTCTCTAACTCATTTTATCCAGTGAATACTGTCCAATTTGGAACACGCACATACTGGAAATATAATGTGATTTTATCTGCACTACACTAAGAAACTAATGATATAGGTGCCCTATATCATCTTGATTGTACCTAATATTCTTTCGAAGTTACTGTACGAGTTTACTTATAGTGTTATATATATACTCGTATATACACTCACGCCTGTATCCCCGAAGGGGTGAGCAGAGGTCTATTTAACACCCACATTTTGTTAACTATAATTTGGTCCCATTCACGTAATAGGGAGCAAGACTCTTGCCGTCTACGGGGCACTTTAGGAACTAAAGACGGAAAAGTTGGGAGTATATTCAAAGAGCAAGTAGGCAATGAAAGGAAAAGGCTGGAGCATACCTGTAACTCGAACTGGTGCCTGGAAGTCCAAAGAATCCGAGTAACTCATGTGTCTGCCTTTTAAGGATTGACTTACTAACTAACGTAACAATGCTTGTTATTTCTGATACTTTTACAACCTCATCCTATACCTACTCGGTGGCATGAAACTTCCATAACACGGTAGTTGACTGTCCAACTTGACTAGCCTGTTGGTGTAGTGGTTAGTGATTGGGACTGCTGAACCAGAGGTCGTGGGTTCGATTCCCACCCAGGACAAATAATTGTGTGATGAGCATGATCATTTGTTCTGATTTAACTATAATATGTAAGTATTTAGTAATACATTAGTATGTTTATCAGCAGTCTGGTTGTCATAGTACAGGCTCTGCGTATTTTGGGATCAGACGGCCATGTGTGAGGTGTCTCAAGTTATTATATAATATCATATTGAATTTCGTGAAATGACTGTTGAATAATTTATTTTAACCATAGAAAACAACCCTATTGTTACTTCATGGCCTCTTTCTCACCTATAACTTGCCTTAGCCTTGTTGTGGCACAAGACTAGGAATGTTTAATAGGTATTCTGTATTATATAGATATTCGTATATGTCTCCATTTAAATAAAAAAAATGGTAGGTTAAGAAATTATGGATACGCATTACGTTAGAAATATAAGAGATGATATTTTTTTCTGTGGTATATAGGTCTAATATACAGGCTGTTACAAAATAGTATAGTCATATTATAGGAGCGGTATATGTATCAAATCAAATCAAAACCATTTATTTCAATTAAACCAATATCTAATAGGTATTTTTGGATTATAAGGAGTAGGAGTCAGTCAAACTAAGTCAGTCGAGAAGCTAGCTGTGTGTTCCTATACGTAGATCCTATGGAGAAGAACAGGCAAGAAACATCAAGGACACTCTTTTCCAAAATGTTTTTTACAAATTTCTGGTTACATTACTTATAAGCATTAATGAAATGTGAGAACAATGTAAAATATTGTTCTAAAATATAAATAGATGCGCTACTACTGTACATATTTAAGTAATAGCAGTCCAGAGATGACTAGCCCCGACCAACGGCACCTGTTCACGAGCATGACGCAAACGAAGATCAACCATATTGAAGGCAGCCGAACGACCCGACACATGGTTGATTTAGATTGAAAAAAATTTTTTTTTCTTTTGGGAAGTGCTTATCTTGGTATAGGTACACGCCCCTAAACAACATAGGTATTAGAAATTTTCATGTCAATTTTAATATTTTTTTTTGTTTTCTGCAGCCATTTTCAGCAAACTTTTGTAAAATTATTAAAAATGTCCATTGCAATATTTAAAAAATGGACCCACTGTGGTTAACTTAAAACAAAAACAGATTCATCCTGTATGTCACCTCAGAGCGTAGGTCACCCCTGTTTGCTCAGTTAAAATGTTTGCGCCCCAGAGTGCACACTCCATGACCTACAAAGTGCACTGCACCTGACAATTATTACTGGATTATGAGATTGTGTGCCCCCGCAGGGTAGGTAAAGCCCTTTGTGTCTCATTTACTTAAGTTTTAACTGTCATAACCGGGTGGTATTATCTGTTAGAGGGTCACCCTATATTTTTTCAGTAGATCGTCAGCAGGAAAGTACTTCTAACCTATAAAGAAGTCTATCTCTATCTGTATTACTTATTTTTTAGTTTTAAGTTTGTGAACAAGCCTACGGCCTGGAGTAATAAACTCGTAAATTGAGAACTCTATCATGCCTTTCTAAAACGGAACTCAGAATCTTCTGCTGAGAGCAACGTTATGTCAGTCACAGGTAGGTACTGAAACTGGCTTTACCTTGTATTACTATTGCCAATTGAGTAGAAGGTTGGCATACCGCGAGAATGCCTTCCGACACACCGCCCCAACGAAAACCCCGGTGGGGTGACGGCCCGAGGGGGTTTCCACACGCGCTAAAAAAAAAAAAGCGCGAGAATGTCTTATCTTGACTACCCAAAGCATTATTGCCAACATGTAATTAATATTTAATGATTATAATTTAAAAATAATAATTTAAAAAATATTTCTGATATGGCAAGAGTTAAAAAAGCCACTGGAACACACTAAATATTGCAATCAAAGAACTTGTCATCATCAAAACAGATAATAGTACTATTATTACTGAGATTGTAAGGCGAAGACGTGCAGTACAAACCACTATCCCACTAATATTATAAATGTGAAAGTTTGGATGGATGGATGGATGGAGGTTTGTTACTCTGTCACGCCGAAACTACTGAACCGATTGCGATGAAACTTGGTGTGTAGATAGCTGAAGACGTGGATTAATATATAGACTTATTATCCCGATATTCCCACGGGATTAGGACTTACGCGGGTGAAACCGCGGGGTGCTGCTAGTCATTTATAATTCTCTTACTTGTTTCATGAATGTACTTTTTGCACTTAAAAACTACTTAAACATGATATACGCGACGCTAAGTTAACACTCTCTTGCATCTTATACTTCAGTATAGATAACATAACATGATCTGTTATACAAATATGATCAAAACAACAAGAACTAATTTGTAGATTTAGTAAACACATACTTAAGGAGTGTGGTTATAGCGACAGCGATGCTGATCAGAATGGATGATATAGTTTTGGCGGGGAGTACTGATCCTTGAAATTTCTACTGGAATCGGAGAAAAGATCTCAACCAGATGTTACTTCTGGAGTAATATTATTTATTTTTCTGATGAGCAGGGTCACAAGAGTTCCACGAAGGGGATGGATAGAGTTAGCAAAGCACAAGTGAAATCATTAGTAATGCGAGTATTTAAATACACCATTAACCGTTCACTAAATATAGGTGGCCTGTATGCATACGAGTATGTATACAATAAGACAGATTAAACTATAGGACAGGCTCTCCAATCAGAGTCCTGTATGGATCTGAAAGTTTGCCTACAAAGAGAACGGATGAGAGCCGCCTGCACGTAACTGAAACGCGAATGTGGAGATGCACGTGTCGTGTGACTCGGACTGACAAGTTGATAAATTAATATACTAGAGGGAGCCTGAAAGTTGAGTTAGTGGATGAAAAGTTGAGAAGCAATAGGTTATTGTGGCATGGACATATAATGCGGAGGGATGTGAAAAATGTGGTTTTACGTATAGAGTCATTCTAAGATGCGATTTTTTAGAAAGTGGATCTGTCAGTATTTCCTCAGTCCGTGTCTAGCCTGTCTAACACCCGTATCTAATAAGACTTATAGCAAAAAAAAAAACATCCTATAAGTCCATTATCAGCATATAAGTAAACGGCCATTGAGTAAAATTCTATTTTCCGCTGATTCTGAGACCCCACAAAATGATAATGTACTTACGACACATTAGCGGTCTGTTGTCGGAAAAACACAGCAATTATAGCTTTATTATACGCTACAATTAGTGTAAGCGTTGCTGTGGAGTACACTGACTGATTGGTCAAGTCCCGGCGAGAAAGGCCAGAGCGGCGACGACACTTCACTTTGTCACTTATTCCTTCTTTACACATTGATTGGTGTAAGTGAGAAATAGTGTAGTAATTAATACGTGAAGAGAATAAGAAAATTTCGCAAACGGATGATCGTGAACTATACTAACGAAGAAGAGAAAAATAAAATGTGTCACAAATTTGAAAATTTTGAGAAAAGAAGTTATCCGCATCTAATATACACGTTAATCTGTCATGGTACGGTAAGCTAGACAATGACAGTTTAAGTTATACTGGCAAATGAAATAATCAAAAAAAAATATGCTTGAATTAGCAGCATATTGATTACTAGCTAATACGTTAGTCTTGGTGTAGCGAACGGTAGCTTACTCTTCGAATAAGTAGATTTTTTTTTGTGACAAGTGACTAAGGCAAATTAAAAAAAGAGTTTTACACGTTACAAAGAAAATCTTAAAACGAAACAAAAGAGATAAACACACGTGTTCTATTTTAACTTTTTAGGTTTTATCTAAATGTAACTTTGTTGTGCGTGGTGTACTTTCTATCTGTCTATGTTATAGTCACATATAAAGTGCGATGTACTGGTGTATTTTCATGGCTTAAATTTTGCAATTTTAGAACATTATTGTCTAATTTGTTATCATAACAATTAGTCTCTCTATATAATGACACATCGAGCCCACTTATTTGCATATCAAATATTTAGGACGTAAATTACTTGACTAGTAATTTTATTATTTTATGTAGTTAATGCTTACCAAGCCAGACCATACCAATCCAATGATCACAAATATCCGGCCGATGATCACGAAGCCGAGTGGTCGGCAGTTACCGTGGCCCTAAAAACGAGTTATTACTGTCCTGCACATTACGGGAGCTCGCAAAAACGGCTCACATATTGAGAGCTCGGAATGTAATAAAGGGTGGACAGAGCCCGCGGCGGGGGACATGCTTTTTATTCTAAAAGGTATCACTAGGAAATGGACTTAGTTTGATAGCGAGTTATCTTGCCGGAGGATCTGATTTGAACGAACTATCCCTGAAATTGGCTTTTATTTTTACCTTTGAAACATAACTACAAAATAAGATATACATACAAGTAGGATAAATTAAAAAAAAACCTACTGCCTTAGACAAAGAAAAATGGATTTTATATGTACGTAAATATAAAACACGATAGGTATATGTAAAAATAAAATAGTGGATTCGGCCATGTCTGTGCGGCGCCGCGACACGTAAATTATAATATCCGTTACTTTGATCCGACGCACTAATTGAGTAAATTTTGATATGTAGCCCGAATATAATATTTACAAAGAAATATATATTTTGCTAATCATTTAGAACTTTATATGTTTTTAGTGTATTTGCATCAGCATAAATATTGGGGATACGAATATGTTATGTATTTACGAGTACATTTTATAGAACTGTTGATGTAATTTTAATATAAAGATGTGATATCATGAAAGATCCCAAAGTCACAAATGGTATTATACTTCTTTGCAATGTTTCTACGGCTTCTATTTAACACTGTGTTCTGGAACTTATTTGATGTGATTTTCAGTTGTTTTTCATCACTGATCGTACTACCGACAATTTCTGAAAATGGTCAAAGCAAAGTAATTACCTCCTGAATCAGTTCCACTTGCTAAAATGGATGACTAATGTGGGTTTATTATTAAACTTACATACACTCAAGCCTGTATTTCCGAAGGGGTAGTAAGAGGTGTATTAAAGGGATACGAGAAAGGATTATGGTAACGGGCCGTTATAGATAGACACAGGCAGATATGATTTTATCTGTTATCAATTTGATATAGCAACCTATTGTTACTGTGTGTTAATCTATAATTCTGGGTAATTGAAACTGGCTATTGCTGGGAACTGAGAGTCCAATAACTTTAAGAAAACTTACTTAAAAGTATATAATATGAATGAGTTAGATAATAAGGCCGCAGCACACCGTTATGTATGTTATGAAAACACCTAAATCATTTCCCAGCGCTCATCATAGCTAGTTTATTCATAATATAAATAAACCAACAGGATGTCGTTTTTGTCAAGCCGAATATTATTATGAAGTATGACCACTTTTTATTACGCAGACGGTAAAATTCATCACAACATATGTAGGTTAAATACCTGCATACATTAGATTAGATTCCGCGATGCTAATGCATATCGGAGTGCCGAACTGCAAATTTTGCATACTGTCTGATTCTTACTATAATATTTAATATATTAGTATCTAGTATTGTATCTAGTAGTCTTAGTATTGTAAACTGATACACTAGTTGTACAATACTAGTTGTTGCTCGTGACTTCGTTCGCGTGGAAATTTTGGTGAAATCTATCCGAACCGTACATTTTTCCGGGATAAAAAGCCTATTTGGTATTTCAGCCTATAATCTATCTCTATGCCAAATTTTTATTCCGATCTGTTCAGCCCTTTTTGCGTGAAAGAATAACAAACATAAATCCATCCTCACAAACTTTCGTTTTTATAATATTAGTAAGATTTATGAACAAAAAGACTATTGTATTATACTAGCTTTAGAACAATCCAAATCCAAATACTAAAGCGGCGGTAGCGTAATGGCTAAGGCGTCGGACTTGCGATCAAGTGGTTGCGGGTTCGAACCCCACCCAGTGCACTACCGTCGTGAACCCACTCCTAACACAAGCATTTAGCTTAGCTGGAGGGGTTAACAAGAATACTAGTAATGTGTGACCCACGTTACTAGTAAAAGTAAAAGTGGTCTTTAAAAAAAAAAAATAAAAAAAAAAAAAATCAAAAACTATATTGGTTGGTATAGGTACGAAGTAGCTTTCCAATTAGTGAAAGTAAAAAGATTAAATAGTTTCAGTAGTTTCAGAGTTTATCGACTAAAAACAAACAAGTGATTTTTCATTCGCTATCAACGCTACATTTCCAAACAGACCCAATTGAAATTTGATTCTTTGCATCGAGATGTGCGCGAGATGTTTTTTGTGTTCCTTTCATATGAAGTTTATTAATTGAAAATGTCTCTTTAATTAACTGGAAACCTGACTCATAGATGGATGAAATTACGTGTCCATTTCGTTTTGTAAAGAATTGCTTACCGTATTTTTGTTCTTATGATACAGGGTGGGATCATATTACTCTTTAATTACTACTAGTCAAAATTGGCTTTAAACTACATATTTTTGTTCTTATGATACAGGATGGGGTCATATTACTCTTTAATTACTACTAGTCAAAATTGGCTTTAAACTACATATTTTTGTTCTTATGATACAGGATGGGGTCATATTACTCTTTAATTACTACTAGTCAAAATTGGCTTTAAACTACATATTTTTGTTCTTATGATACAGGATGGGGTCATATTACTCTTTAATTACTACTAGTCAAAATTGGCTTTAAACTACATATTTTTGTTCTTATGATACAGGATGGGGTCATATTACTCTTTAATTACTACTAGTCAAAATTGGCTTTAAACTACATATTTTTGTTCTTATGATACAGGATGGGGTCATATTACTCTTTAATTACTACTAGTCAAAATTGGCTTTAAACTACATATTTTTGTTCTTATGATACAGGATGGGATCATATTACTCTTTAATTACTACTAGTCAAAATTGGCTTTAAACTACATATTTTTGTTCTTATGATACAGGATGGGATCATATTACTCTTTAATTACTACTAGTCAAAATTGGCTTTAAACTACATATTTTTGTTCTTATGATACAGGATGGGATCATATTACTCTTTAATTACTACTAGTCAAAATTGGCTTTAAACTACATATTTTTGTTCTTATGATACACGATGGGATCATATTACTCTTTAATTACTACTAGTCAAAATTGGCTTTAAACTACATATTTTTTTGCCACCCGGCAAAAAAAGTGTTATATCACATGTTAGGTATGTTTTGACATTTTATAGCATTGAATAGCAAATGTTACATTTGGTCAGCTGTAAAAACAGTTGTCAGTGAGCTGTTTTGTTCAATCCACCGGCATAAAAGTCGTGTTTTCCCGAAATAGCTGTTTTTGTATTATGATTGTGACACTTTTTATTATATTTCTGGCATTCCTGTTAAAACTCTAAGTAACGAAAAATCATAAAAATCATGCTGTAGAGAAACGCCAAATGGACGACCCTCCAACTAAACCAGGTTCTAGTAACTAGACCAACATGCTTGTTGCAAACTGGAACAGTACCCTACAGTCGTGTACCTGGTAGTAAATAGTATGGTCTGTACGGCTTTGTATGGTGAATATATCTTTAAAGCTGTGAAGCTCTGGTGACCATGCTTCCTAAGGCTGTAGTAATGACGGTTTATTATTAAAAGAACTGTAAGATATATGTAAAACTTAAAAGACGATGACGATGATTAGAGAATTCAAAGGCTCATTTCTAGCTTGTAGAACTGTTGCAAGAAATATATTCTACGTTGCGTTATTAATCAAGTGCATTACAGAGAAGTGACATAACGCCACGACCGTGTAATTACTCTTTAGGTTCTGTATTTCAAAAGCTTTAAAAGGTGGTACATGTACTAGTCTGCTCTGTATGCTGAGGCAAAGATTAAAAAAACATTTTTTCTGCAGATGAGTAAAATCTAGAAGATTTTTACTAAAATTTGTCGAGATAATATACTGTTGTCAGTGAAGATTTCTGTATTAAATAACCGCTTACTGCCAATTTTTTACTCAAAAAAAAGTATAAAACATGTTCATGCATAATATTTATTCACGGGATATAATATTCGTGACATTTTCGTGCTACGTAGATGCAATATTTAAAGTTAGGCATAGAGAGTTATTTTGTTGTAAATTGTTCGCCCTAATCAGTTATATTATAAATTATTATAAACTACATTAAAAAGGAACGAAAGGCAGGGAGGTCCGGTGGAATACATTTTTATAAATATGTTTGAGCCAATCGTGAGATCCTGATTTGGAATCCTTGAGCGGACAGATTGTTATTATTGTTTTGGGTTAGGAAGATAGTAGCAGTTTAAAGTTCAGAAATCTTCATCGTGAGTGAGTCATGCTTCGGCACGTATGGGCCGGCTCGACCGGAGCGATACCACGGCCTCACAGAAAACTAGCAGTGAAGCAATGCTTGCATTGCTTTTCGCCGAGTGAGTGTGCCTCTCTCCCCCTCTTCCACCCTTCCCCTACTCCTACCTTAAAGGCCGACAACGCACTTGTGACTCTTGAGTTGCAGGTGTCCATGGGCAGCGGTAGTCATTTACCATCAGGTGACTCATCTGCTCGTTTAATAAATTAATAGTCGGTTGAGTAGTTAAGGCGTAACAAACAAACTCACATTCGCATTTATAATATTTGTTAGGATACATGGTTTTACTGACGTGATTGTGTGTTACATGACTGACTAGTCTCGGGCTCGACGTCGGTTTCAGTGTGGATCCAGACACCAAGTAGCGAAAAAGACGCGCGATTAGAAAAGTTGTACTAAAAATAAGTAGTAATGTCCTCTTTTTAGGTATAATTTATGCAAAATAGTTAATCTATGCCGAGAGAGTGGCTCAGCTCAGCTCATTACTAGCGCTAATGAATGCTCGCACACGACAGGCGCTTTGTGCAACCTGTGTTTCATCCTACTCGACATACATTCGTATACTGAAAGAAGGCAAACAATACTCGCTTCGATTAAACTTAGATTAAACGTGAATATCATACACAATTTGTCTTTTATTTTAAATCAGCTGGAAGGGTTTTAAAACCACATTTTATCTAAAGCGATCGATATCACGAGTAATCATGATCATCTCGTGCTAATGATCGACTTAGAGTCAGTGATCCCATGTTCCTAAATAGTTTGTTTGTAGTATATATTATACAGCATTAGTTTTTTGTATATTCTACAGGTGAAAACCCCCAGTTAGAAATAGTAATAACTCACCTAGATAGACTGCACGTGATCTTGTAAACAAACTTTAGATGACCGCCGTTGATGTCATAAGATCACAGCGCTAACTCATTCCTTGCTCACAGCAGTTTTTTTAGTATGTCGAAATCGCACCAGAACCCAACATTTCTCCGGGTTACTTGTTAGTAATGACACGTAGGTTGTAATGCTAAAAATCCTTCCTTGAAAACACTGAGATTCGGAAAAACCAAATATATCGATATTAAGGCCAAAGAAAACAGTAAACAATATTGCCAATCTAAAAATCCCACCTAATATCGCCAAAATCTTCAATGAAAAGATCCTGCAAACAGCACACATCATTAATACGCACCCCATACAAGTCCATACGACGCGTTATAATTACAAAATACAAAATCTTTTGATCGCCACGTCGGACCTCCGTCAGGAGTGAATACATCTTTATTGAAATTTCGACCGTCAATTAACTGACCATCCTTGTTTGTGAGCTTATAGAAAAGAGTTCTATGTTTGTCTGTATGTTCCAGAAAATGTTTTAATTTTCAGTTAAGAATTCATGAAGAAATGCAGAATAGGGATGTTACTATATTATTAGAACTACTTTTAGTTTATGGCGAGGATTATTTAACGTATAAAAATAATATTCAATAATAAAGAACTTAATTGAATAGAAAAAAATTAAAAATAAAGTTACATTAATTTAAAATGTTCTGGGAAAACATTTGCATCTGCTACACGAGTTTAATGACGTCACACTGCTTTACGTGACAAAGCTCCATAGAGTAGTATAAGTAGATATATGAAATTAATATTATGATATCAATTGACAGCTGTCAGCTTATTTGTCGGGTAATGACGTAATTTATCTGGTTGGTGTTTGCAGTCACATCTTAATATTTAAAGTAAAATATTTAATTTGAGTTTTGAATTTATTAGAGCTTTTGAAATGAAAAAAATATATATAAGGTTTTTAAATATCACAACTAATAATTTAGTTACAACGTACGACAAAACGCGTTTCCCTGAATAAATTATATGTGTACAACCATGTACCTACTTATTATATTTCTTAACTTAACAATTGAAGTTGTGCCAATTGAAATCTACAGCCAATTATAAAAGCATCCTGGAATTGTACATCCCTCTATTTCCATGTTCACAATCTGGCCTTAAGAGCATTGCTTCTATACTTGAATGGCTCGAATGCTTGGATATATTGGACTCTTATAACTCAGCACTAACACTGATACTCAGTACTAAATTCAGCTTGTACCTAACAGAACTATAACGGCGGACGTTCTTGTTGATAAATGAATAATTACAGTTTAGTAAAACTGTAAAAACACGCTTTAATGGCAAACAGAATTAAAAAGTTCAAAGCGTAATCTGTTAGACTCGTCACAACGAATCATATGAGGTTTACTAGTAGCCATTGAAGAGTTTCTCTATCCACCTCCTGGCTTCAACATCAGATAACTCTAAAATGCCAAATTATTAAAAATAGCCAAGAAGTCAAATCTTTATAAAGTATTTTAACTCCTTTAACACAACTAAATTATTACATAATGGTCTTATTCCAGCCTTGCCAACCATATCAGAACACTATGGGACTCTGACTAGCCTACTTGAGACCAAAAATTCATAGAAATCTTCTGTTCTCTAACACAGTATAATCATAAACTTCTACATTATAACTTGATCAACCATCAAGGAATATTGGTATCATAGAATATAGGAGTACATAATATCGAGCACAACCGCGTGCATAAACTAGCGCATAATAAAGAGCCACGTTTAGGGTTTTCATTACACCATGTATAATGGCGCGTACAAATATTTTTAATCCGCTGCCTCATACATCTTCCGCAGTTCATTTTGCTGGACGCCCGCACGCTAACAACATTCTATCCAAGCCAATTTCTACCTTATTACTTGCGTTATTAAATTCATTTCTGTAAAACGACCAATTTGCAGCATCTAGGTCACTTTTGACGATCGGAATTGAACTGTACACATTTGATTTAAAGGTACAAATTTGCATTTGCAAAGTCTACATAAAAGTATTGAATAGGTGAACGCACGTATGGTTTTTTTTTAATGTGTGAATATTGCATCGACGTGTCCACAGTATTTACGGACAGGTAAATATTTTGTTAGCAAATATAAAGGTTGTGTACCAGTAATATCAGGAATATATTTACTGGGAAATGTCTGCAGAAAATGAGAATTACTATATCTCTTTGGCTGGAGATTGGTGATCATTAATGCTGGTCACTTGATATTGTTTTGTCCTTATTAATTTCTTCTATATCCAGTGTTTGCTCCACTCACTGTTTCACTGGTTATGTACCTACTGGGTTATAAAAAAGTTGTAAATTTTCTCATTGTCCGAAACGGTTATATTCATTAAGCAAAAAGAGGATTAGCTGTTAAGGTGTATTTATTACTGGTGTATTCTGCTAGAATTTTTTTAGTAGCAGCATTGAGCTTGGAAACATGCCCGGGAGACAGCAATAGACAATCTCAAAGGCCGGCAACGCACTTGTGGCTCTTGAGTTGCAGGTGTCCATGGGCGACGGTAGTCACTTACCATCAGGTGACCCGTCTGCTCGTTTGCCCCCTATAATATAAAAAAATACTTGCACTTTATTATGTGGCACCAAGAATATCGGTAGGGAAATATAAGTTGTGTAATAAATTATGATCTGCAACATCCACTCCAAGGATATAATAGGTATATATAAAGAAATAAAAAAAGACAGTTAAAATGTACGCAGTAGGTACATACTATAGCCTGTTGGTCTAGTAGTTAGTGATCCTGACTGCTGAGGCAGAGAGTTCCCACCCAAGACAAATATTTGTGTGATAAGCATGAGCCACCACTTCTAGTATAGGATCTACTGTTGTTCTGCGAATGAGTAATTTTAGTGAGTAGAGTCGCCAGGATTCCATGGCTTGGGATAATTATCATGAAGCGGTCTATTTGCTTGCTTAGTTATATTATCGAACTTTTGATACTTAGAAAATATCTTGCATAACCGATGTTACAAGCTGATAAATCTACTTACCTCAATATTAAACCTCCATCGCATGACCTAAGCCCTTAAAACGTTGCGTCCCTTACAAATTGTTACGGACATCCGATGTGCATGCCTATTGAACATCTCTTACAAAAACAATTGTCTGACAAAATGCATAGAAGTGATTCCGTCCCTTTAAGCCACGTGGCGATTGATAGTCGCAATTAGACACGGCATTCAGGGGAAGTCACGGGAAGCCGCGTGCGAGAAAGCCGGCCGCGGGAAGCCGCGTGCGAGAACATTTGCAACACTCACCGCTCGAGTGGGAATGAATTGAACTATTAATTGTTTAGCTTCAAGTTTTATTGTGAGAACATTGGTTGTGGCCCGATCTCAGAGTGACTTAGTGCTTAAAAAGATATTGATAACTTGATTGGTAATGGAATTTAACATTTTGTCGGTAAATCTTCCAGGTATTGCTCGTGGAAGGCGACTTTTAACTCGTACAATTCCATACGTATGTGATTTATCAGGTTTCAATGAAAATATTTTGACAAAAGATCAAGACTAATATTTCTATATCGATTAACGGTAGAATATGTGAACTTATATTACTATTATAGAAACTTTATTAATACGCCTATTGATTTTTTTTTCTTATTATCCAATATGTTTTAGTGTGTGCTACATGTTTCTGAAACATAAATAGTATCTACTTATTTACTGCGGTAATGGTGATATTCTATATGTTTATTTGTACCAACAAACACATACGTTTCTGGAGCGGTACGCGAACACAAACAACTAATATGTCGTATTTTATCAAATATAAACAAAAACATAAAAACGCCGATCCTATATCTTGAACCAATTGGTTGACAAAATATTCTCATAGAAAGGTAATGAGGCGACGTCCCTATGAATCTATATGTAACGTTGCTAAATTATTATATGTCGGTGTACGCGCTATTAGGGGCTGTATGGATGGGCATAATCATAAATATTCATCAGGTTTTGTGTTGTGCCTATAGAAAACATACGAAGGGATGGAAAATATGTATGTACCTACTCGTAGGAACATTAACGATATCTTTGTTAATAGGAGAATCTTCCTTCTATGTTATGTGGAAGCCTAGACACGGTCACGTCATCAGGACATAACGAAAGTTTTATGTCCGAATTGAATCGATGAACACTGCACGGCTTTCTGCGGGGTGTTGGGCTAATGCCCGTAATATAACCTAGAGATGGAATCATTGGGAACCTATTAGTAAGCCTAAAAGATGATCATAAACCAACGTTACATTTTTAAAACCTCAAGAGATATTATCCTGCCTTATTTTTACAAGCAAGTAAGTGTTAATTATTTTCAAGTGACCGACTGCCGTCCCATTACTTTAAAGTCACAAGTTACTATCATTCTATATATTTATTTCGACTTGTGTAGTCGTAGTACAGATCAAAGGGTTTTTTAATTTTTTTCCGAATATAACTTTTTTTATCAAATTACACTTCTATTTGTTAATTACTAATAATTAATTTACACAAACAACCAATACTTTAACAAAATCTGTTGAAATTTCTATTCTAGAAGCTTATGCGAATAAGTTCAAGCTTTGTTTTTGAATATGAAAAAGTGTATGTTCTATGACTCCTGGGGACTATATTTAAAAAAAAAAACCGATCAAGTGCGAGTCTGATTCGCGCACTGAGGGTTCCGTAAGCAAACAAACTTAAATGTAGATAGTACGTCTCGGGAATCAATTCTCGAAGATTTTTGCCCGTATGAACTTGACTTTGCGGTTGCGATGAAGGACAAAGTCAACTTTTTAACGGCAATATATAAGTTTGTAATCACAAAAACTATTTTTTATGTGATACGACAACAAATTAACGACTTTCGGATTTTTTCCTATACTTGTGCTGTCAGACCTTGCTTCTAACCGAATTTCATGATGTTGAAAAGGAAAGCACCATGCACACTGACGTGTATAAATGTGCGCCGTTATCACAAACCACATGACACGACCACTAAGTGAATTCGTGTGTCCGCGCCACCTTCCATTTAGTGGAGAGAACCAATCATCATTACCGAAGGGTCTACCGCGATCAAAATAAACACAGAACTAAACGCACCTTTATTTAGAAGGAGAGAAAAATATTATATGTTGATAAGAGTAACAGGGATGAAGCGATAAGTCGGACAGAGATCGTAAACAATTGTGCAAATGAAAGATTATGTTTATAGTGTGAAGGTGTATCGTCTAATAAAATTACGTTTTTATACCCTGGGGTACAGATAAGTTCTGATTTTCTTATATTGTCCCTGTTTTCATTACATTCTCGAAAATATTTCGGGTGGAAATATTTTTTTTTGGTAGGCGCCTTTATGTTACATTTGCAGTTGGTACTATAGCGTAAGATATAAACCAGTATTTTTAATACAATAACTTATATTCCTTAGTATACGTGATTGTTTGGTAACGTACCTATTTTGAACTATTTCACATTTTGATTGTGTTACACCTGTTGTACGGATTTTAACAGCGCCATTAATATTTTAAAGACGCTGTTAAAATCGGGATAACAGGTGTCCTAGAAGAACAATACCTACTTTCGAATTTACTTTTTAAGAAAAATATATGCAATTTTTGTTATTTTGCTAGAAAATTTTAGAAATTAAGGTAAATTTAATTTACCTTTTAATTAGAATTTAAGGTTTATTCAAACTCAGAATAAAATTTAATATCTAATGATATATAGAATTCTAGGAACTCCTATAAATATACTATAATGTAGATACTTACTTTGTTGTTTTTGTAAACACATACATATTAAGAATAAATAAAAACATTCATATTTATATACATTATACATGATTCCCTTGAAATAATAATAAAAATATGAAAAGTAGCTTTGGTCAAATTCCTTTTTAACCGACTTCAAAAAAGGAGGAGGTTCTCAATTCCTCGGAATCTTTTTTTTTAATGTATGTTCACCGATTACTAGAAGACGCCTGAACCAATTTGGAAAATTCTTTTTTGTTTCAAATGGTATACTTCACAGTTGGTTCCATTTAA
This sequence comes from Callimorpha dominula, assembly GCA_949752705.1. Lineage (NCBI taxonomy): Eukaryota > Metazoa > Arthropoda > Insecta > Lepidoptera > Erebidae > Callimorpha > Callimorpha dominula. The sequence goes on along the minus strand of OX456999.1, from coordinate 810,036 downwards.
ATTTTATGGAAATCAACAAATATCTAAAAATTTTATACATCGATGATGTTTTCGTTTGCTCCGAAACATCGCTGTCTCATTGGAGCAGTGCGTTTTGGTTGTCCTACCTATATTATATTTAAACAAAATACATATACTTTTCACTAAAAAGCATGATTTAAGTCGGTGATATTTTTTTTAAAAAGAGAATTATTGTAATGTATTACCACACTACATTAGAGATGTTTTCAACCACCCAGAGGATGTTTAAAGAACATATTAAATGGTTTTATTTAGCTTGATTTGTTTGTGTCTTTTGTGGGTCAAATCTATTAATCGAAATTTTACCCCCTTCTTGATTCACACCTTTAGTTTATATTATGATAATATAATATATATGTATTCAGTATCATTGTAATTCCAAGATGGCCGCCGCCACAAAAAGTAGGATTACATTTTTTTTTGTACAATATGCATATCAAATGAAATAAAAATGAACTAGTAGAACTAGTAGAATACAGTAGTTACTTAGCTAAATAAAACGCTAAAAACATGAAAATTAAATAAGTACATTTTTTTAGTTACACGGTTTTATTGTAAAGAAACATAATAATGATGCAGATATTGTACTAAAAGCTAAAAAGTAATTCAGTAATTATTTGAAAATATAAAATTGAAAATAATAAAATCGTGATGCGTAGCGTTCATTACGTATTTACTCAGATTACACTATCTGCATCATTATTATTTTTTTACACTGAAACCGTTAAACTAAAAAAAATAACTTTGTAAGTAAAACAAGTTAAGGTTCGTGACAGAGAGTACCAAAACGCGAATTATATGGTTAGTTGCAAGTACGCAACTAACATTGAAACGTCGCGTGTAACTCAAAGAGTCACAAGTGCGTTGAGTCGCAAGTGCGTTTTAAGGTGGGAGTAGGAGAAGAGGGGGAGAGGGGAAGAGGGGAGAGGGGAAGAGGGGAGAGGGGAAGAGGGGAGAGGGGAAGAGGGGAGAAGGTAAGAACGGGAATAGGGGAGAGGGAAGGGTTAGGGCCTCCGGGATAGGAGGGAAGGGTTAGGATATCATTATATTCCTATAGACAAATGATAATGATATGTTTGCTCCTAACATATAGTGAGATAAGTCCATTCATGACGCTATCTTTTATTTTATAAATTAATTTCATCCATCACATGGAGAGTGACCTTTTGCCACGTGAAACTAACTTCAATAATACGTAAAGACTTATATCCAGCACTACCGTCCCGTAAATTAAACTTTATACTATTTGTATATAGCAGCGTTTTCTGTGGTTGACCTGACGTGTCTTATTCCAGAATGATTTACGCAAGAAGACAATGCAATCTATTTTACGAGATAGTAACACAAGGCAAAGTAAATTATGTGACAAGAAGAATAGAGTTGAAATTCGAATATAGGTACAATGGGAAACTAAAGGAGCTCTCACATTTCACTGAAAAATGTGTAAGAAGTAAGGCAGGGAAAGCCGTGGGATCCGTTATAAAGACATATTATTCTTTTGAACGCGACGGTTGTCGACTCGCAATAAGTCGCAGTAATCCTCGCAAGGTATAGTGCGATTCAATTGTCATTGTTTGGTGCTGCCCTAATGAAAAATATTTTGCTGCGTTCCTTTTTTAAATGTTGGTGTTCTTTGTGTTAGTAATAAAGAGGGGTTTTGTGTTGGTTGCAACTTTATTTTTAAAAGTGAATGTTACCTAGGTAATATTTTGTATTTTCGGTTATAGAATTTAAAGAATAATGATGAGCGTAAGTTATACAAAACCGCCTCATCCACTATTATTTAAAGGTGAATTTAATTTTTTTTATAAATTTGAATTTTTAAAACCTATTAATACTGTTGCAAACTGGAACGCTAAATCAGTTTTTTTTTTCTGATACTTCGATATCTAACGTAGGAATTGATTTGAAGTTGTTAAAAAACTGTTGTAAAAAACTAGTTAGGAAATAAATTGGCATTTGTAAATTCATAAAATAATTCAAAAATTAACAACATCCTTTACTCAATGGTATTCCTCTCACAAAACAATCAAATTGACGTTGACAAAATTCTAACATACTTTTGAAGGACGTTATACTCAAGCAAAACTTTAATGTTATGGCTCTTTCGCAATGTTTGCAAGTTGTTTGAAAATTTTCAACTTCTCCGAGTAAATTGAAAAAAGCACGAACAGATTTCCTGAAACTGTCGAAAGCATTTTGGCGCGGACACAGTAGCCCAAACAAATTCAAAACAACCATAAATCAGGACGGCACAAATAAAAAACTAAGGTAAGCGCTCCTGTTGTCGGCCGCGACCGAATCGGGCCACTTCCGTTCGGCGGCGGAAGCGACTCTATTGGCGTAAAAAAGCTGCGAGTCGACTAGCCAGTTTGTTAGAGGTTTATTGAAAAGCGAACATTGATAAAAGTGTTCGACGCATCGTCGCTCTGTCCATGTTTGAATGTCGCACTTTTGTGTAAACGTTGGGATTTGCCGACTTTTTTTCGGTCGTAGTGGACATTTTCGTAACTTTTTATACTAGAAACTGTGAGTTATTTACAACTTTCCTTCACGCCCCTAAGATATTTGTCACTAACCGATCATCTCTTGGAGAGAAAAAGGGAAAAAGGCCATAATACTACTTTAATGGGCTACGGATAGGCAGATCTAAAACATTTTAAATGTCGTTAAATAATGAAAAGTAAAAAGTTCTAATAAATATGTAATATGTCAATGGCACTTTTTTAGGGGACTTCCACTTACGTAAAAGGCTGAGCGATCTTAAATTTATCATCAGCCAGTTTTTAAGCGATAATAAAAACGTTGAATTTTTAGTCAATCATTGGCACTTTTTAATGTTTCTATTCCAATTGTTTTTTTTTTATTTAATTATTTAAATTTGGAAAACCAACAGCTACAAAAACAACAAAATTATAATCACTTCGCTTTTTCATATACCTGTTAAAGTCCTCGAACGTCCGTTATTTTATGTCAGACCTTGCTCTTTTTGAAAACACTATACCACTAAGTAAGTAATCAAAATATATCCATATTTTAATTCCCACACAGCATCAAAACCCCTGCGTCACAACGGTGCACGCGTCTCCATTCGTTACGCACGTGTAGCACAAATTAAAAACGTTTCTGCCGCCCGATTATTAATTACTGATAACTGGAGCGCTCACCCTACCCCGTGAGACACAATTAACGTGCATTGTTGAAGGTCACCTTAGTCTTTTGAATCGAATTTAAATGCAGTTTCAAAAAGGTTTATAGCTTATCGTTGTTGTACTTATACAAATCACGCATAGCGCGGCTGATAGAAGAAGCATGGGCTTCTGTAACTCTACCAACAGCAGTCATATCACATACCGACTCAACACCTTATGAAGTTCTAAAGATTCTACCAACCCTCAGAAATACAGCACTGTGCTGATAATAGTGATGTGTCCTCAGGCTTATTTATGTTTATTTTAGTCAAAGAATACTATTAACATTGCCTGCAAGTATTTTTGTTCAGCTAAGCTCAATTTCTTGTCTGGATGCGCCACCATACTCGATGGTAAGTAAGTACGACGCGTTAGACAATACACTACCACCGCTTTTAAAGACTGTTGAACATTTTAAAAGACATATTGACGAATAGGCTACTTTTTATGCCGATATTCTCACGGCATCGGGACTAACGCGGATGAAACTAGGTAGGTATATCATCACAATCACATATTAATGACTTTCTCAATTGAACATCCCTTTCGCATAATCTCGTAAAACTAAGTGCTGGCCCAACACACATGAGAATGCTGTCCACGTGGCGTTTTTAAGATCTGTCTGATGATAACCTTAATGAAAAGATCCCTGAGCCTGATAAGAGACCCGCGCCAACCCGCGGTCTTGTTTGACATACAACAAATATAACACAGAAGGTTAACGTTATAGTTAACTCCGAGTGTTGTGTTTGTGTGTAACAGAGTTTTATAAGCACTACTATACTTTTAAATCCATGAAGCTGTTTAGGCTACAGGATGAAAGTAGTAATTTATCGCTTAACCAAAACTACTTAACCATTGCCGTCACTATCGCTTTCTTTCTCCTCATCTCGTCCTCTTTCTGTCTCTCTCTCTCTCTCTCTCTCTCTCTCTCTCTCTCTCTCTTTCTCTCTATCTCTGTCAATTAGCCAAATTTTGCCAATTTATGTTACATTATGTATTTAATTCAGCGTTAACACAGTCGTAACATACATTTCAGGATATCTTCAACCGTAGTCTTTTGTTAGGCCTTTAACAAAATAATGTAGTACTGGCGGCTTGTCTGTCCGATGGCAGACTTGTCCAGTGTGGTACAGTGAGGGCTAACACATGACAGGTAGCCGATGCGATTGACAGATGTGCACTGATTGTGTCGTAATTGCTACTAGATTAAACCTCGATAATTTTCTCGTTAAATCTGTAGATATATCTATCTTAGAAAACTCTGTATGTTTCAATACTGCCTGGTATTGTATTAAAATATAGAAAAAAAAAAAATGCACCATGATTACGATGGCGCCTAAGTTAGTGATAACATGTTGTGTGATTATTATGAGATTCATTGGTACTTGAATACCCAAATAAAAGGGATATGAGTTTATGAATTCAGATAAAAATAAATTAGTTTTAATACTATCAAGAGTTATCCCGATGTATTATTCCAATTGATATCCTGTTTAAAAGTGTTGCCTTAATAAAATAAATTAACTATGTAATTAAAAGCTCTTAAATTTTTAGGTTTAACACATTCAAACCTGCAAAATTAAAAAAAAACAACCTAAATAACTTTTGCAATACTGGTCAACGCTCTGTTATTAATTTAGGTATCTAAACATTTCGTCTATTGAAAATATTCACACAACTTTCTATAATACCTAAGCCAAACATCGAAGCATAAACATATTTGAAACTTAGTGACTCTTTTTATTCGCCAGCCATGTGAAAAAGCAACAGCGCACATTATTAATAAAAGCGTGCACACAGCGATTGTGCGCAGATGAAAAGGCGATTAGTTGCGGCACGTCGCGCGTTCCCTCCCTCACCTATTGTTTGCCGTACAGTGCGGACGATACCTACGCACTGTTTATACTTATTTAAATCTCTATAGATTGGGTAGAAAAGCTTGGGTCTAAAAGGTCTTATAAACTTTAGTTAGAGGTAAGTATTTCATTACACAATTCAAGTCAAAAATAAAATTTAACTAAACTAAATTTGAAAATGCATTAAGAAATGTAGTAAGGAAAATAAAATACAAATAATTAATTCACTCATTTTAATAATCTACTTGTAATAACGTGTTGGGTACGCGATAATGTTGTGCTAAAATTAAAATGATAGTTGAAGCTACCTGAGCGCTTATCAAAAATTGCAAAGCTATCGACTATATGGCACTAAAGCGCTTACGTCATTCTGTTACTACATAAGTTTGCTGATTATAAGCCCCATGCTGCACTTACAACACTGTCGCAAACTGCTCGTGCGTGCGAATGCCCGTCAGTCGCCATTGTCGATTAATGCGAGGGTGCGCTTAAGCCGAAGGATGAACAATTAAAAAACGTTTGTTTTTGATGATTGTCACAGGATTTAGTTTTCGTTTAAGTTTCAGTTTCATAGTAGCATGTGTTAAAGTGTCGGCAGGTATCAAACCATAGTGGTAGGATCCAATAGGAACGATAGATAGGGGATAGATAGAGATGTATGTATGTTTTGATATGCATACTTTATTTATTAGATTTTCAGTATAATTAAAAATTATGAAAGATTCTTAGAATTTTTTTTTAGGAATAACTGTTAAACTTTCGCGATATATTATAAGTTATAATTTTTACTGTAATTATGGTTAGGTATGTGTGCTTTTAAACAGCCAGACTTTTTACTTTGGCCATTGAAAAATTCCGGACTTTCAAAGCGATATCTTTGTCGTCGAGTATGTTACATAGCACTGACTCACAATTTTAATATTCTCTACAAATTAACCATGGTTAATGCAGACTTTTAGTAGTAAAAAATAATAGTATGTGATTACCACCATTTTTCTAATACAATGCTATTTTGAGTTTTTTATTCGTGTAGTACACAATACATAGAAAACAATCAAAACAGTAGGTATGTTAATGTCACTAAACTTTAATACCCAAAATATTAAAAAAAATCATTAAAAAATGTAATCTTAAAAAAATTTTCGAAAAAGAGACCGTTACATTTAATGTACCTACCTAACAATAAAGCGCGACACGTACATAATTATCATAAAAATAAATTCATAATCAGATGAAATATTGCTGTTCTTACAACAATAACTGCAATTTTCCACGCGATAAATCTTGTAATAATAATATTTAATGTGCGCGATGTGAGGGCGACGTGCGACACAATAGTCGGAGATTTGACGCGCGCGATCGGTCGCGCAGTGTGCACCTTGTCTTTGTTGTCCCCCTGGATTTTTGATGTGGTATAGCGAGGTGTGGGTCGCATTGTATGAATTGAATTTTGATCAGCAATGGTCATAGTCTTGTTATCGCGGTTCATTTATTCGCTGTAGTTAATTGACTTTATACGAAATGTTATAAGATTTGATACCTTGTTGTTTTACGGTAAAATGTTATTGACACTTTGACACACTAAAGGCCCAGATAAGAAAAAAGTATCTTCGTAAGGTGACATTTTTATGAACAAATACAAAAAATATTTTTTTAATGCTTTACGATTGTTTCTATGTTTGTAACTCTCATAATGTGTAATGAATACAATGTTTTTGGTTAATTCCAAATATTATTTGGTCCAGTCATTAATTGAAATGAAAACGTCATTACGTGATAATTGTTCATTTTGTTTGATTATATTCACAAAATTCTATTTAGGAATCACCTATTTTACGTTAGGATAAATATATTGAATTATATACGCATAACTATTAAAGGTATCTAAAATAATTTAAATATAAAAACTTGACGTCCTCATCAAATTGTAACAATACCTACCAAGATCAAATTGTAACAATACCTACCAAGATCAAATTGTAACAATACCTACCAAGATCAAATTGTAACAATACCTACCAAGATCAAATTGTAACAATACCTACCAAGATCAAATTGTAACAATACCTACCAAGATCAAATTGTAACAATACCTACCAAGATCAAATTGTAACAATACCTACCAAGATCAAATTGTAACAATACCTACCAAAATCAAATTGTAACAATACCTACCAAGATCAAATTGTAACAATACCTACCAAGATCAAATTGAAACAATACCTACCAAAATCAAATTGTAACAATACCTACCAAGATCAAATTGTAACAATACCTACCAAGATCAAATTGTAACAATACCTACCAAAATCAAATTGTAACAATACCTACCAAGATCAAATTGTAACAATACCTACCAAGATCAAATTGTAACAATACCTACCAAGATCAAATTGTAACAATACCTACCAAGATCAAATTGTAACAATACCTACCAAGATCAAATTGTAACAATACCTACCAAGATCAAATTGTAACAATACCTACCAAGATCAAATTGTAACAATACCTACCAAGATCAAATTGTAACAATACCTACCAAGATTCAATTAATATAAAGCCTGTAAAGCATTTGTTTATGATGTTGTAAAACATTCGTTTTATATTAAAGAAATTACTTGAATCACATTTTTGATATTTTTAATTCAGATTTTGTTGGACTTAAATTGGATTTATTAATGAATTCATTGTCCATGACTTTGAACATTTCAAATTAATCTAAGTACGTTTACATCTTTTGATAAAATGTTAGTCTTTAAAAATCCACTCTCACCTACATCCCGCGTAGTCAGTTAACTACACCCTCGTGTCCGTTAGTCAAGTCCGTGGGTGCAAGGGGAACGGTGAAGGGTGCAACCGTCCGCTGCAGCGCCGATTATGAATGCATTATCGATCTGAGTTTAGGATGAAATTTGATAATCTACATAATATACCAGTAATGCTTACTTATGTTGCTGTAACATGAAGTCCGTGTTTTTGAATGAGAGATTATAAACAACTATCAGGTAATATTAAGGTACATTTTAGGTAGATTTCATTAATTGAGTCATGCAAAAAATCTATACTTCGTCCGTTACGTTACGGAGTCGTACTAACGTTGCTGGTCCACTATGTATGTATGTTATATGCATTTTGTTGTACATTCTATCAGTCCCTAAAAAAAAATGAGAGAAGCCTTGAACCTTAAGTTTGTGATTAATTCGATGGTTCCTTCCATGTCTAAAGAGTAGGTTTTATATAATGTTTTTATTTTTCTATTCGGTTTTCGGGTATTGTTTAATTTTAATATTTACTACTTCCACTTTATCACTCGTCAGCGTGTATGCTACAAGCTTAAAAAGACGTATAGTTTTCGCTTATTGTATTATATACTTAGAAGGGATCATGAAAAATTACTACATTAAAAATGTAAGCAAGATTCAAAATCTGCCATTATAAAACTGTATTCATCATCATTAAAATATCAAATTGAACTATAATTTTGATAAACAAGATAACCTACTCCTGCTTGTAACAGAAGTGTATCCTAATATAGCCAGGTGTAAATTGCATTTATAGAAAATCTTTATAAGCATATATTTTAGGTACTAAACTAGCATAGCATAGTATTACCAACACAGATATATATCTCTTGCTCTTTGTTAAGGAAAGTTGATCCGTGAAATTTTAGTGAAAAAAATACCACTTTTATGCATCCTTGAAAACACGATATCACATTTTGTTTACTATTTTCACAAAGTACTTACCTTCTCCGCAACAACTATAGATAGATACGTAATGGCCCCAATTCTGTTACTTCACTCGCTAAATTAAAATCCACTAAATTTTCTTCATATAAGAAGTAAACCTTGCACACTTAGAAACAAGGTCTTATTTCAAATTGAAACAAGTAGGTAACATATGTCGCTATCGAAATAAGCAATTTATTTGTCGACTAAAGTCTGATACGCTTAAATAAACTTTAATACCACGTAGCGAGAGCCGCTATCCGTTGAATGCCATCTCTTTTGCTCTGTGTTTTTAGTAAGCGTCTTCGTAGGTGTACATTAAAAACACGTCATCCTTGTTCGTTTTGAACAAGTTTTTATACGGCAATTATACAGCGTTTGAATAAATGAAGACTCTCGCGGCGTGGAAATAAAGTTGAGTATACGTTGACAGGTTTTATTGAAATTTAGCGGCGCTGAGAAATAGATGCTAGTAACAAATAGACCTTATTACAAAGAACACTAGGTTGATTTCATATGAAGAAATTAAGTCAGGTTTTAGTTTAGTCGAGTGTACAATAGAATCGGCACCAATATCAATATTTTTATGACAATCCGATCCAACGGTGCGAGAAGTCGTTTTCGCTTTCTATAAAATCCACCATTACTAACGTACCCCTTGTGATATTAAATTAACATAAACCCCAGTGCGCACTGGCGAATCAAAAGGAGAATATCGCGGATATCGTTAATTTGCACTTGCACCCCTTTGCCTGAGGGAGAAGTAATCATGTTAGTGGCTGAATGGATCTTAAGTGTGTTAGCCTTTTCGTAAGAAATGATCAATTTGTTCTGCTTTGGACACGGTTCACCTTGCTTTTGACTAGCTATTTTGTTTTATTATGGTGTTCCATTATTTGAATATAGTTCTACAAAAGAGGGTTAAGATTTTCTAAATATGTTTTGCTTGATATAATGACTCCATACTAAATGATATAGGTACTGTTTGGTTTATTAAGTACATACGGTTATACTCACTCGAAAAGAGGAACTCTTATAGGGTTACTTCGTTGTCTGTCTGTCAATATATTTTTTCTCAGGAACGCGTAGAGGTGTTAAGTTGAAATTAACATCAAATACTTATGTCTGCGGTCCCTTGAAGTTTCAGCTTCAAAGTTAACACAATCAAAAGATATGGCCATGAACCTTATATTTTAAGCAATTTTAACACTTAATGGGCATATTAAAATCTATAATCTGTAGGGAATTTTCCATTGACCTAGAATCATGAAAATTGCCCAGAAGCAAAGTCTTACAGTCGCAGTCATTAATTTATTGTTACATGACATACAAAAAATGTTTCTTTTTTTCGATTACAAACTTACATTTTGAGCTTGGAAAATTGACTCTGACGTATGTAAATCGAAATATAAAGTTAAGTAAAGGCAAATATCTTCGAGAATTGATTCCTGAGATGGATGAACTATCTACAAGCTTGTATGGAACCCTCGGTGCGCGAGTCAGACTCGCACTTGCTCGGTTTTTAAATTAAACATTATTAGTTTCGTATTTAAAACACTCTAGTATTAATGATAACGCTTCCAACTAAGCTAAATGCATGTTTCAGGAGTGGCCGTGTTGGTCTTGTATGCTATTATCGTTTCTAACTTGATCCTTTGTAACTAATACCAGATTAGAATACTTCAAAATTCTTCCCACAATGTTGTATTTTTGTTATATTACAAACAACAAAACAAAATTGTTCACCCCTTGCATCAGAAACCACAAACCTCAAATTAATTTCCCACTTTTATTCATTAATAAAAAATTCATGCACCCATCAAACTTGTATGAGTGAATGTAAACATCTATAAAATGATCAAAATGGTTGTTTGTTACATAATAAAGTATCGTTTTATCTCTTACGTGATGATTTCAAGGTGTTTTATGGTGCCCATGGCCAGGGCTATAATAATGATTGGTCTTTATTCGAGGTGAACTCAGAATTTAATGTCATGGCCCTTTTGATTTCGTGCCCCTGGTATGGTGATGTTAATAATTTATTGGCAAATAGTGTTTCTAATGAAATAAGAAGGTCTTTTAGTACACAGTACCTAAGTGCTTTAGGGCACAGAATAGTTAATACTTTTAGAGCAACTCATTTCATTAGATGTGTAAATCGGAATTTAATGGCGGTACTATAATAAATAATTACAAGGTCAGAGCTGAGTATAATTTATATATTTATGTAAACACATATTGTATGGCAGTTATACCTTTTTATGAAAAGATCATCATCATCATCATCATTCACGATTCCAGGCCATAGGACGTCCACTGTTAGACATGGCCTCCCTTAATGACTTCCAAGAAGACCGATTGGAAGCCGCCTGAATCCAAATCCAAATCCACCGACGGGCTGCAATCTTTACTAGGTCATCTGTCCACCTTGTTGAGGATCGTCTTACGCTGCATTTGCCGGTCTGTGGTCTCCATTCGAGAAGTTTTCGGCCCCATCGGCCATTCTTGCTATAAATATAATACTGAAGCCTTTTCGGCAGAACCTAAAAAAAATAAATACATCTCTCATATACATTCAAACTTTCATAATTATATATTTTTTTTAATTCTTTTTGTAACTATATTGTCCTTCAGTGCTTTAAGTATGTGTTCCATGGTACCAGATACACTCTGTATATGTAAAATAATGTTTTGTTTCAACGCCCTATTCAATTGGGTAACTGTGGGAGATTCATTAGCTTGAACCTAAGAATTCAGTGATCCTACAATAGCAGATACTGTTGCGCTGAAACAAAAATCAATCCCTTACTTAATTCTCATCACTATTTGACTTTCTCTTATTTTGGTCTCACCTTTCATAACCCCTCAGCTTGAGTGTTGCAACAAACAAAATAGTCAAATCGATCTTTATTGATGAAATAAAAGTGCATATAAAGTTTATGAAGTATAAACGGGACATTTCTAAGAGTTTATGGCGCGTACACTCGTGGGGGACTAACTACCTAAACCTAAGTCATCGCACGTGACACGGGACCAAACTATACGCTAATTTTCCATAGCGTAACTCACATTGCTACTTTTGTTCAGCGCAGAATAAAGGAATGATGTAGTTAAAATGCCATGTATATCAAGCTATATAATATCAACATCATAGGGTTGAGTGATTCATAGTGCGAGAGTTACGGTGACCATAAATTCAAGTTAAATTGGAGACATATCTTTTAATGTGCGTTTATTGAAGTGTTTATGTAGAGGTCTTCAAAGTCGCGCCTCGATTCTATTTAATGGACAACAAGATGAATTTGCGTCGCTATCTCACATTGTCGGAGAAACTTTGTCACTTTAACTGAACTTTGTAATACTGTTATGAATCTAATAGTCATTGTTTGATTGTGATTATTTCATGACGAGTAACCTTAGGAGGTATAGTTCTAACGTTGTTAAATTGATATTACTTTAGAGTGTTTTTGTTAAATGATCCAAGTGAATACTGAGATAGTCATCTAAAAAGTTTGGTTATACAATGTTACTACAGTTTCAATATATTTTTTGGAAAATACAATTTATTATAGCCTACTACATTTATACAAGTACATTACATAACACATACAAAAGTAACCAATTTGTACGAACTAATTCTAGTGTCAATTCTTGAATTATGACTTGTTAACTGGATTCGTGGTTAGTCTGGATCGGTAAATAATAGATAAAAATAATGTTACAACTTAAAATTTGTCCTATGGAACACAATCGCTATTGTTTCAGGATTAATTAAAATGGTAAACTCAATACAGTATAGTATTGAGGACCTACCGATAATAAGAAATTGGTTGGACCTGGATACGGCTACTGGCTATGTCAGATGTCAGAATCGCAATGAATTATATCACACAATGTGTGGTTTTGTTTTGTTCAATCCCAAATGTTTTATACCTTTTTGATATTTATAGTAGTTATACTCCTTATATTCCTACTGATCATAAAGGCTGTCCAACATTTGTTAACTGCTCCTTCCTAAGATGTAGACGTGTGCACAACTTTAAACTGACATCTGAATTGTCAATTTAACTGCGTTCTCAGCCAGTAACGATTTCCATAGGCAGCCCGGTTAGAACGTCACCGCGAGTGGCGTGCTACCGACGCGCATTAGTTGTGACAAACGAGGATTGTATGCAAAATAGTGGCAGCGGTGTCACACGCACGCCATCCACCGGTAAGGGTTGCGGTTCAGTCGATACGCACTCTAATGACAAAAACAAAATAATTTTTCTTGAAAATAAAATAGGCTTTCTGTCTTTATGTGGTAAAAAGCTTAAAATATATGTAGTCAAACAAGTTTTCGCAAAGCTTAATTCCCGGGTAGGGTACAGGCATCTGCTACCGTTACCACTACCACAGATAAAATAATGACGTTACCATCAAAGCGTAGGCATAAGGCAAAACAAGATAAGCTGTTGGCATGGGTACCTAAATGTGTTACTTAACTCTATTCATTAGACTTATGAATACATTAAATAGTTTTATAATTAGAATAGTAAGAGTTATTAATTTTTTTAATTAAAAAACAACTGCCCTGTCAAGAGATGAATTAAACGCCATACACAGCCACCAGATTGATTTTTTTTCAACAAAAAATTATAGCCAGTGTCTCTTGGGATGATTTAAGGATTCTAACGATGTCCAATAACGATATTCTAAAGTTCATCCAAATCTGTTTGGGTATTTAGAAATAAAGAGCTCACATGCATACCTATATAAACCCTGAAAACATAAAAATACTTTTTTTGGGCAGTCGTGTAAAAAAAAAAGAAACTTAATTGTAAGTTTGTTTGTTTGTTACGCTTTCACGACTTAATTACTCAACCAATCGTCATGAAATTTTGCATAAATGTTATCCCCCTGATAACAGAAATAGACATAGAGTACTTTTCATCCTGAAAAAAACTACTGTTCCCGAGGGACACCTGAATTGATTGACACGTTGTCCTTACACTGTCATTACCGCGAGCGAAGCCGCAGGAAAGAACTACACAATATAAAGGCTACGTTTTTTTTAAATGCAGTCGAAACGAAGACTGCGACCCATCATGAATAAGACCGTGTTTGGTGACGGAGGTGTACCTAATCTTACACATCATGTGGTTTTAAAAAGTCGATACAGATTAATCATCAAAACTGGTGATGATGGTCAATGTAGGATCCCAAAGGTACAAAAAAAACTTTTGATGATGTTTGTCGATCAAGACCAATATTTAAAATTCAAAATATATTTAATTTATTACCGGTTGTGTAATGTTTGTTTTGAGCCGATGCTTAAAAAATCATCTCTTTATATTTGCCAAATTATTTAAGGTATGTATATGGTAAGCATAAATTAAATGACCTGAATTTGTTAGTTACATAAATAATGAAATCCAATTTTTTTACCTAAATGAAATATCGATACACGACTACACGACAGAGTCACATCACTGTCAATATTAAAACAGTCTGTTTACGTTTAGTAAGTAAGCAGGATTGCATTAAATTTTATATATTTTAACAAAAAAAAAACAAAAAAAAAAATTGTAAAAACAATGCTGAATAAACACATTGGTACACTGTATGGTGAAAAGTTTTCCTCTCAAACATTCTTGCAATGTACTTCTGAGAGCATACACGTATAACACTGAAGTCCCGTCGAAGGTAGGAAAAAAACAAGTTTATAATTTTTTTTACTACAAAATAGCTCGTCCATAGCTAGACATAGAGAGAATAGACAAGTGATATAATTATGTATTCTTGATCGAAGGATATGCTATAACATAATAAATAATAATAACTTACATAATTTTTTTTTATTTGTCTTGTATTGCCCTTAGATTCATTTAAGTATTACATTTTCTCTTTTGTTTTTTATATATTTTTTTTGTAAATTACACATTATCGACAACATTAAAGCTAGTTTATAGTTACTAAAAAAAAACAAAAATCGGTTGGCTAATAGAATATTTTTGTTTTTGAAATTTTTTGATTTTCATTTTGAAAAGGCACTGAACTGTTATTTTAATCAAAGTCAAATTTCTTTATTTCATGGAACTCCTTAAAAATTACTTGAAAACATCTTCCTTTTTAAACTAAAATTTATAGCTCAACACAATGTCACCGCAACAATAGGTTGCTTTGTCAAAAGTAAAACAAATATGTAATATACAGTGAAACTTGGTTAAGTGCGACCTGGATAAGTGAGAAATCTCCAGAACTGGAACTCATGCTGAGGTCCCAACACTTTGGCACTGAATAACCTCTGTTAGTGGGACGAAGCACACCTCTTTATCTGGGATTCGTTCTTTCGATTTTATCGTCATAGTTACCTCTATAACTGAGATAACATCGTTTTGTTTGTTTACTTACTCATTCTTATTCTTACCGAAAATTCCACACTTAATTATTTAGATACTTATTTGATAACATTTATAACATCGTAAAACATCTAATGGCTGATACTTCCAAAAGACAAAATAAAATGACAGATTTTTATAATTGATACATTCTGTTTACATTTTTGTACTATTTATAAAAAACGTGCTTGAATATTTTTGTTTATTACATTTATTACCTTTATTATCTTTTTTTGATTCCCAATAAAGATTAAAACTCACGTATAATGTTTACATAATACGTTATTTTATTTAATAATCGCACCTCTATAACTTAAATAACCTGTATTCTGACCTCTATTAATAGAACCCTCTGTAAATAAGACAGATATTTATTTATACCTGGATATCTGAGACGTAAGTGGAATACCGCTAGAAGTGAGACAAATTTGCAGGTCCCTTGATGTCTCACTTAACCAGGTTTCACTGTATATCCTACTAATATTATAAACGTGAAAGTTTGCGAGGATGTACCTATGTTTGGATGTTTGTTACTCTTTCACACCAAAACTACTAAACCGATTGCGATGAAACTTGGTATGTATGGATAGCTGGAGAACTGGATTAACATATAGGTTACTTTTTATCCCGATATTCCCATGGGATTAGGGAGTACGCCGGTGAAACCGCGGGGCGCTGCTAATATATATCATCCAATCTCTTTCTATTTCAATACACCAGAAACTGCCTTATAACTCTTCTTAATAACATTTTCTCTCTATCCTATGGTTGCCTGTAAGAGATTTCCTTGTGCGATAAGGCCGCCAATTGTACAA
Source organism: Callimorpha dominula (assembly GCA_949752705.1). Classification (NCBI taxonomy): domain Eukaryota; kingdom Metazoa; phylum Arthropoda; class Insecta; order Lepidoptera; family Erebidae; genus Callimorpha; species Callimorpha dominula. Next base: position 794,042 of record OX456999.1, on the reverse strand, counting down.
ATAACATAGTTTTAAGTTATCTATTGTATTATTTTCCTGGTGTACAATAAAGAGAAATAATATATAAAAATAAATACTACCGTGTTGCAAATAGGTAAGATCGCTTTCTACCAGTGTCGATCTAAACCCCCGGGTTCCAGTACTTTGAGCCTTGTTCAAAAGAAAACATATCATCATATCAAGCTCGTCAATACAAACAAACAAATAATTAATTATTCTATTAGTTCGAAAGTAGGTACAGGGAGATTCAAAATTTAAAGCAATTTGAATACGTATAAGGTATATGTAAGGTAGCCAGGATAGAGAAAACTATATAAAAAGAACATCAATTGGTAGGGAAGAGATTTACTAAAATCCTGCGTGTTCACTAAGTCTATCAGTTAATGAGAGGAAAAAATTCCAGCCATTCCTTTCCACCTCTCCGTCTTAAAATAGTTCAAGTTAGCTTCAACTCCAGTATTTTATGACTGCGCATGGTACAGTGGAGACAATTTGCCGACTATTGACAACAATGTAAGAAGGTCGTTAAAACGCCTCCGTACCTAAGCACCCGGTTCAACATTTCCCTGCACTTAAACAGTCGTATATGACACCTAACTCAGGTGAGTACATTTTAATGATACAAACTGAAATATGTGTGTCTGTGTATGCGGCTGAATAACAACGTGTTTGGTTTTCCTTTCTTGATTTTGCGTGTGTTATATAATTTATGACTATGTGAAATAAGAAACTATACCAGAGAATAAGTATCTAGGTACTGTAATTTAACTAATTAAAATACATCGCACATTTTTAACACGCTTTTATTAGAATGACTTGTAACTAATCAAATCTTATAAGTCAATTGTAACCCAATTATAGTTGTTGTTTCGAAATGAAAATTTGTATGTATATGTAGTTTGGATACCAATACTATAATTTAGCATCTTGGAGCTGATCTGATGATGGAGCCAGGAAGTGGATAGATCAACTCTTCAGTAGCTAGTAAAGCTTTCGAGTTTGGGCTCATATGATTCGTTTTGATGAGTCCAACAGATTGGGCTTGGTAACTATGGTCTGATAATGGAGCCAGGAGGTGGATAGTGATTTTTCTTTGCAATTAAAGCGTTTTACTATAATTAGGTATTTAAGAAACTATCGTAAAAGAGAACAGGCACAGTTTTGAGACAGAAGCTTTTTAAGTTTGTTTTGTTCCTTGCCTTTGTTATGTTTGTAATAAGAACAATTAACAAGTAAGTAATTACAAAAGACAACAAAACTACCGGTTATATTTTTTTAAATATAATTAAACTAAAAGGTGTGTTATGTGTGTATGTAACATTAGTAATTTTAAGAACCCTAAACCATTTACTATACTCTACGGTGCAAATCTGCTGATACCTTGAGGTGGGATATGCTTTATACTTCCGTAAAGTCTATTGTTGTCATTCATGGGAATGTTAATGTCTAAGCTAGACATTGATATTAATTTGAAGACAAAAAACCGTACCTGGATAAGGTACGGTTTTTTATTAATTTTAATACTGTTTAAAAATGTATTGTTTTTAAACTTTCGCGTCTATACATTTTAGATATATAAATGAAGACTTAATCGTGATAACAATCACAAGGCACAATACCTTTTTTGGTTACCCGATGTTTCGATCGCATTGATCGTGGTCACGGGTGGACTAGTACTCTTACCAATGACCTCTTATGCTGACTACACCGACGTCGCGACGAGTCTTCATTATTTTTAATTTGGTTCGCACTGTCGGTACTCAATATTACGACGTCCGTTATTTGTTGTTGAGTACCGTGTATTCGCTGACGATTGCTTTTGCTGATAACAGACCAGTCCACTCGTGACCAGGATCGGTGCCATTCAATCGAAACGTTGGGTATCCAAAAAAGGTATGGTGCCTTGTATTGTCATCACGATTAAGTCCCGAGTTACACATAATTGAACTAACTGAGAATGTTTCAATACTTTATACTTTACTTTTCCTAGAACTGATTCATGTACTGTTTCATCATTATTTTCATAATTTTCATCATTATTGTTGGTCTAGTGGTTAGTGACCTTGAGCCAGAGGCCGTAGGTTCGATTCCCACCCAGGACAAATCATTGTGTGATAAGCATGACCATTTGTTCTGTGACTGGGTGTAATTTATATAAAATATGTATGTATTTAGAAATATATAAGTATGTTTATCAGCAGTCTGGTTACCATAGTACAGGCTCTGCCTAGTTGGGATCAGACAGCCGTGTGTGAGATTCGTAAAGTTATTATTATTATAGGTATTTTTATTTTATTTACAAACATAAAAACAAATAGATAATTAGACACATTTACGCGCACCGATATTTGGAAGCGTTACTAACACGAAATGCTTGAATCTGCCATAATACATTATTTAAAAGCAATTTATAGCAAAATGTCATATGAACCTGATATTCTCAAAGCCATTCAAGAAGGCTTTATTTCCATGAAACGTACAATACAAACTACATGCAGCCATTAAACTAAGTATCAGTGTCGTGTGTATCCTCAGCTCCCGCCAACACTGTCTCTGTCGGGCGCCATTGGCACCTCATAAACGTGGATCCAGTTTTATCGATAGTTCGGCTCAATTTATATCGAGTTTATATTGACAGACGCACCTTGCAATGAATATTTATTGACATTTTACCTTCGGGTTGACGATGCTTTTATTGAATTCACGTAGAATTGAATATGGGAATGTAAAGTAATTTGAAGCTTATTGGATTTATTTTGTGATGCAGTTGTATTTTTATTACGTATGTGCACTATTCTATAGTTCTGGGCCTAACTTCAACAATAAAAACTGGACAAGAACTACTATGTCACACTCTGTGTGAGTTTTGTACAAACATATTTATCTTATGATACGAAACTTGATTCTAATTAACTTACTAAAATTCCTCATTCCTCATCTGAGAAAAAATAATTTTGCAGTAAAAGAATATTCTATGTATCGACATAGGTGTGGGTCAACTTTTCGACAGTACAATATAATTATGAAAGTTTGTAATCGGCAAAAAAATAATTACTCATTACAACTATCAATTTTTTACCGTTTCCCTTTAGTTTTAATGGAATCCAAGAGGAGGGCTTTGATTTATTTGCTTCTGTCAATATATGTCGGTCATATACATAGGCTGATGTGACAGAAGGCACAACTGACACGTCAGCTATTAGCAAGTACGCAAAACGAGACGTACCTATAAGCCTTTAATGCAGATGTAATAGCGTAATTATTATACTAGCCATTATTTATTATATAGTGTGGTGTTTAACTTAAAATCTTTTCAATAAAATTTTTAGTCATTTTTTAATCGATTGTATTACCGGTTTTAAAAAGCTACTTTCACGCTTAAGGTTAGTTTTTTTGGAGTTGGCTTACAAACACTTGGCTTGTTTTCTGTGTCAATCGCGTACCGATAGCTTTGGTAATCCTGTTTTATATGTATATAGAGCGTGTATATAGGACAGTTAAACATTGCCGATTCGAGCATACATGTAGTGCTCTTTAATGCATTGTTATGTTGTGTTTTAGCTTTGGTATTCACGTCGACAAAAGAACGTATCTCGACCATAATGCGATTACGTTTTCAATTTTGTAAAACTGGGCGTCAAGTGTCGCAAGTATGGCCATAATATTAATCAGTGTAGGGTAACTAGATTTGCTGCATGTAATCGGACGGTCTCAGCGGGGTGCGGGACACTTTATTAGATTGTCACCCCAACCTGCCAGCTCGGCGGACAATGAGTATGAGTGTGAGTTTGTTGCCAAATGTGCCGCGGATATCATGGGGTTTTGAATATTGTGGTATTTGTTATTTTTAAGAAATTGTCAAAAAATTGTGAAATTGAATAACATCCTAAAGAAAAACTGTAAATAATTAACTTGTCTAAAAGTTTCACAGTAAGTACATATCGACAATGATGTATGTGGCGCGGGATTCTACTTTTCGATTCAATTATCGGGGGTCGTGGGTTCGATTCTCTCTAAGTGCGAATAGTAATGTTCTGAGTGTTTCTGTTTTTTTTTTGGTTTGCAAAGGAGATTCGTTACATGCTAATGCGATAAAACACTTTCATTAGACTATAAAAAAACATTTCAATCCTGACGTGCAAAGAAGATTATAGAGATACAGTCTTGTTGTACGTAAATTACCTTATTAAGACAATAGCATTACCATTTTGAAATTATTGTACTGAGCTGCATAATGGGTGTAGTGGTAGTGATGGCTTAAACATTTTTATTATTGGCATTTCATTACTACAAATAATTTTATAAAATGCTGACATAGTTATGATCATTTTAGTGTGTTTCTTTGGTATTTTACAAACATATACATAAATTATTAAAAATATATTATATCACATAACACACAACAATGTTTATACGTATATATATATATTCGTCAGAGTATATGAATGAGTCTATCCCACAAATGTACGACTAGTCTGATTTTTTTTTTGAGTTTACAGATGCTTTTCTTCGAACTAGGAATTCTGGAATTATAGTATAAAATACCATGTGAGAAATATTAATATTATATGTCAAATGACTATGACATATTTTAAAGTCTAAGTAAAACAATTTTAATCACGAAACGCTCACCGATGTGTACGCGAACGGTGACAAAGCCACTGATTTTAACCGGAATCCGACCGTTACACTATAGTTCACAAAAAGTCGCCCTCACCTTGTCCCGCAGAGCCCCCCCTACCTACAATAAATTACTCTTCCAATGATTTTTAGTCCGTGCGACACATTTGTATGATTTATAACGCAAACGAACAATACTAACCGGTTACCGAATAAATCCCAGCATTGAGGGTGTTATTGTGAAAAGCTTGTTGTTTTCAATGTACGATAGTAATTTCAGTGTATGGATAATAATAATTATTGTTCGTATGAATCCTATATATTTTGCTGTCCGAAAAATAAGAATGACATTCAAAATTGCATAGTCATTGTTCACTATTTTTAAATTATAGTGTGCATTTTAAAATTTACTTCTGATCTCAACAGACAAAGTATGTTCGTCATTGTTTACATGGACTAACAATTTTTTTTTCCCTTGCATGATTTTTTCAACATCACTACGAAGATCCGAATGAACTGTTAACTTCTTTAGGACAATTGTATCCGTATATACTATTCAAAACACAAATAATCTAAGAAAACGCATTATCTGTATTCTCAATCATAAACACAGTGATAAATGATGCTTAAACAGTTCGAAAACAGAAACATTGATATTTACATTCGAAAAACAAGTATACCGATTGAAAACAAGAATATTTTTTCCTCCACAGATAAGAAATCATCATTACCGTCAAATGGCAGGGGATTCTGAAATCCATTCCTGTCATTACTCTCGCGACATTGACTGCTCAGCACGCATCGTCAATAAAAACACGTCGGGACCTCCTGCTAGCATGTTTATTTTGTCGCTGCTCTGCGCACCCCTTGCCAAGGTATTATAATTAAGCTCATTTGTTATTTTTGCTGTGCGCCGTAGAATACGCGGTACGCACAGGCGCGATAAGCCCGGCTTGTATAGGTGCGTCATTAAAGCCAGTTTTTTTGATGCGCACGCGCCTCGCCCGCATTATCTTTTTATCGTTGCACCCCATGTATGTAGGGATTATCGTCCGGGACAGAGGTATTGAACATTGAATGGCACTTAGACTGTATAAACTTTAGTGCCAGATATTTAATCATAACTTAATTTTATGTCTATTATAATATACATATTTCCATAAATTTATCTATAAGGTGTAGGCTATCAGGTATTCAAACAAGAGATCCTACATGTATAAATATACTCTCTCAAGCAAAACTGCAATATATGAAAAAAAAAAAACCAAACCGAAACTATCTTTTCTTTGTTTTTTGGATAATAAAAGTAATTAATCGTATTTATGTTGACGTCATGGTTATTTGAATTGAGTTGTATATTAATATAAATTTCTTCTTCGAGAGATGAGTCTTTAGTTCCGTATCGTTTATTGTTGCAATTGAAGTAATAGTAGTTATGTATACAATTTTGTAATATACCACGTCGGGAAAAGAAAACAGTAAACTTGATGCTATTTTTATGATGTTTTGCTGGTCCATTTCCTTGATACGTAGTTTCACTTTCAACTATAATTTGAACAGGACATCATGTTATTATAACCTTCTTCTTTAATATCTTTTCTTATTTCACGTTTGAATAAAAAAATAGGCACCTTTATTTATTATTTTTTACTATATACAGAGGGTTTATGAAGTGAGCATCAGTTTGTTACCTCTGGCTATAGGTGCACAATGTATCGAGCGCGTGTCACCCGTGTGTCGCAGAACAAATATTGCATTACTCCGCTCCCCTCCCCTCTCCTCTTCTAGCCCCGCTTGCAGTGTGACACGCGCCTAGGTCACGTGAGAGCCTATTGTTCTGTCCCCAAACGCTCGCGGCGTGGACACCCTGCTCACTAATCCCACGGAAATTGCTATGTAAGTGGCACTGATTTTTTTGAGGTGACTGTTGGGAAGAAGACTGTACTGTGTAAATTTATATAATAATAATAACATGCCGGGCCATATCACGAGATTAAATGGTTGGATTTGATTTGATTTGATGAAGTCTTATGGGTTCTAAAAACCGGGTAAATATACTTAGATCCTTGTTTTCCCGTAAATACTTACATATTATGCATAACACCCAGTCTAATGCATATAGACATATTCCCGCATAAAAATATTTGTACTGGACACCTATTTTGGTGCAAACGCGAGACATATTATTGTTCTTCCACTGTTTCCTTTAGTGTACTTATTGTATTTTCTTTCTTCTTTCTTTCTTTTCTTTTACTGAGTGAGAATCGAACTGGCGACTCCTGACGTTACAGTTAAGGTCCTAAGGCCAATATTAATTAGACTATAAACCCGAAATCAATAAATTAAAATTCACTGTGCTTTGATTTACATTATCAAAACATCTCACTAATACAGGAAGCAATTACTTTTAAAGATCACAATGGAAATCACTAGATGTCAGATTCCTTATAAATGAGCAGTGCAAAATTATCGCCTGTGATATTTCCGAACCGATACGACATTCAACAGTTCAAACCTTCAAGAAAAGAGCGTGCTCCCACCTCAAAGGCCGGCGACGCACTTGTGACTCTTGAGTTACAGGTGCCCATGGGCGGTGGTAGTCATTTACCATCAGGTGACCCGTCTGCTCGTTTGCCCCCTATACCATAAAAAAAAAGAAAAAAAAGATCCACCTCCTGGCTCCATCATCAGATCATCGTCACTAAACCGAATCTGTTATACTCGTCAAATCGAATCATATGAGCCCTAACGAGGGGTTTTAGCGGTATCCACTGAAGAGTTCCACTAACGTGACTATGTCATCAGATCAACTCCAAGTTGCCAAATTATAGTATTATCATCCGTACTACATATACATACAAAGTTTTATTTCGATTAGGTAATCAGAAGTAGGTTAAAATTGATTCCAAGATTTGTTTACCTAGTTCGTTAGTTAGTTACGAGAGAAGTCAACAAAAGCATGTTAAAACTGTAATACGCTAGTAGTGCTGACTACCCACAGTTCACGAGGATCCAATAGCTGCTTATATAAAGCAATAGTTTTTTCACAAAACATTTTATACAATCTCCGTTACATATCATAAAATTGTCAGCCTAATTAACTATATTACATCATACTTTTTAATACTTACACTCAAATTAACCGCTTAAAAATAAAAATAAAAAAAGCGACTAGAAACGACGTATAACAATTCACACACCACAAGCGAAGCAACAAAAATTCCACCGGTCAAGCGAAAATAAGTTTCAATTACGAAACAAAAGAGCCAAGGGAAGCTATCTCACCATCACGGCCACACCATGCGGGCAAGGAAATTATTAATTTGAACCTATTAACGGTACCTACCGGCAATTGAGGACAAAAAGGTCCCCTTTCATACCTTTGAATACCTTTTTAATAATGGGTAGTGAGGGGTTATGTCTTTGACAATGAGTGATGGAGTTTTAGGTTATGTGGAGAAAACTATGGCCGTATTTGCATATGGGAGTGCGTTGAAGGTTTAGATTAAGTATTGTCTTCTGGAATAGAAGTGACCCCTAAATTAATTTGAGTGAGAATAAATTATACCACCTGACGTCTGTTTAGTTCTGTTAAAAATGAGGTATTAGATGAACTCTTTTGTTTCTTTTAGCTGACGTGATTGTGGTTTGTCAACCAATTTCAATGATTATTTATGGGACGAATATTCTAGAATTGTTCATATAAATTTCAGAAATAAAACTTTAAAAACAAAACGAAAAGTAATTTATATTATAACTTAAGAATCATATAAATTATTTCGAAAATACTAAACATAAAATGTTATAATGTAACATAACGAGTAGAAGAATTTATATAAAATGGAGGTGTAGAGCAACTTAATAACTCCTTGGGGTAAATTTTGGTTGAAAACTATTAGACAAAATCCATTTTTAATTGAAATGGGAATCGGAAAACTAGTATGAATACCTAATGGTCGATAGTATTTCGTATATCTACCTAGATAGGAAGTTGGACTCGCCCTCGAGAGGTTGTAAACATTCCCAGGATGTACTTAAACCCTCCTAAGCATATTAGATAAACGAGACAACTAGTAATGTCTAGTAAAAGTGACTAGTAGATTTTTTTTTTTTTTGTATATTTTGTAATACAGAACCTTCAGTTCTAATTAGAATTCCTTCAGTTTATTCCATATTTCATAATATATATATGTAACTATACGAGTAGGTCTATTTAGTATTTACTATTCGTCGTATCGTCGTATCGTAGTCGTAATACTATTTAGTATAACGACTAGCTTGTTGATCTAGTGGTTAGTGACCCTGACTGCTGAGCCAGAGGTCGTGGGTTCGATTCCCATCTGAGTCTGGGTGTTCTTTGTGTCCGTTGTTTGTATGTTTGTAAAGTCCCCCGCGATACAGGAGTAATACCTAATGCGGGAGTTGTCTTTAAAAAAAGAATAAAAAAGAAAGAAAGTAGGTATGGGTAAAACTCTGTGTATAGTGCATGGCATATTCATATATATATACTATTTTCTGAGTATTTCTAAAGGACTAAACGTACGTAGGGACATAATGACGCAGTAATTGGTATACGAAGACGAGCATTCGCCCGGCGCAGGAGTCATCCCCACAAGCAAATTCGTCATGAATTGAAGTATGTATATTTATAAGTGGCACCAATATATATGTATGTAAAAAATAAATTATATATTAAGTCCGCATATTATAGAACACAGTAACCCAACAACAGTTAACCATGCTGAACCCCCAAAAATGTTAATTTATACAAGATTTTTATTTTTTTTATTGTACGAAAGCAACATGCCCCATTCAAGTCAATCAGCCTATGACAGTTCACTGTTGGCCATAGGCCTTACCCAAATTATACCTTAGCTGCCGCTCCTCTGCCTTCGATCCAGTCCATCCTGGGGGGCGACCTACCGTTCGTTTATCGATTCGCGGTTTGCCCTGTACAACGGCCCATTGCCACATCAGCCTGCTAAATCTGCGAGCTATGTCGGTAATTTAGGTTCTTCAACGGATGGACCTTATTACGAATTTTATCCATCTAACAAACTCCAAGCATAGCTTACTCCATAGCCATTTCTATCTTTATATATATATATATATATATATATATATATATATATATATATTTATGCATATATAAATGCCTCATTACCTCAAGTTACCAGATAAAATATTGTACAAGCTCTATAATAAAACTCCTAAAACAAAACACCTTCAACTGACTCTCAACACTTCATAAGGGTTACCTTTTGATGTGCACTAAAAACGTTTAAAACTATCTCGGAGGGTTCCGTATGCGGGCACTCTATGTGCCCAACTGCGGGCGACACCTTTGCAAAGTGCTTTTATTTAATTTCTACACGTTTTAAGTTATATCCACAAAGGATTTCGAGGACAACTAGTTGAGGTCGACGGTCACGACAAGGGTTTTATATATGTACAGATTTGTTAGTAGTTAGTCCCGTATTAAAGTTAAATATATGTACTACATAGGTAGGTATTGTTAAAATGTGGCGGTCTCTGACTTAAATTAGATGTAAATATTTCTTACCGACGTAAGCCGTAAGTACTTACCTAAGTAAATAAAAATAAAATTAGCTGCTAAACTAAAACCTCACTATATCCTGTCTCCTATAGCAATAGGAAACCCTTACCTACTCTGATAATTCAGGTTTATCTGGTTTACTGTATGTTATGAAAAATGTTTTTCTTTTATATACTAACCAGTATGCTCTCTGTCCAGTATCATTTCCTTCACTTTTCGTTACATTTTGCCTCATCATTCCCTTCAAATGGTTCATTTTGTTGTTTTTTAGTCCTCCTTTACTTCGTCGCCAATCCTGGAATACTTTAACGGTATACAAGTTCACAGTTGTCATGTTAATATATTATATTTTTAAACTAAAAGATAAATAACTAGAAAACTATAATAATGATTTAATAATTAAAATGATGTATTTATTATACAGATGTTACAAAAAGGAGTGGTTAACTTTTAGGAGCCTTATGTATAGCCGAGTAATAGTTGATTTCGCTGGAAAAGAAATGATGTTCCTGGTGTAGGAGCCCGTTTCTAAAACATATTAATTAATTTATCTTTTATTTCAACGATTTTGTGTTTTATTTTCTTATGTAGACATTGCATCAACATCCTTGACATTAAATACCCATAGTTTCATTCTTGAGAGTCTGCTCTCTTACAAAATATTAGCTGTGTCTATTTGATGTTGAATTTTTCAGTTTCAAAGTAAGAGTTCTGTTTAAAAGTTATCTGCGCTTTACTTTATTCACGAGGTTCGCTAAACGACCTTACTTTTCTATAACACCCTGTGTTAGAAGGTTCCCAAGAAATCAAAATAGTTAATGGTTACGAACTAAACTAAAAACTTTCATAAAACTTTGATAGTACTTGTGTTATGTTGTATGTGTGTAAAGGATGTCCAGTGCTGGACATGTCATTCGTCTACAAAAAATCAAATATAGCAATCTTTATACCTCGTTATTACTGTTTCATGTCCATATAGCTATGTAACCAGAGATACTTGAAACCATTTCGTAACATTTAAAGAAACAATTGGCCCTTCAATCTTGTGAATGTTAGATAATAGAGATGATGGCAGTGTGCATCCTGTCAGTCGCAATAGAGTTTATTGCTTCGTATTCGAAGGCACCTACACCGTACCTGGCAGCACCTAAATTTTCTCAATTGGTTCAGATGTGGGTCATAAGAACACGGCGATGGATGGAGCTGCTAACTACTTTTTTTTCATACAATCTTATCGCTTTTAATCGTCATACTGCTAGACTTTCCACTTGTATATCTATATGAATTATTAGGGATTCTTTGATACTCGTAGAAGATACAGAGTACCGACCGGAAAAGATACCGGCACGAGTCGTGAGCAAAAATTTTCAAAATCAAACTAGTGTACAGTACAGTAGTAAAGTATACGGTAGCCGAATGATACGTGCGAACCCAATAGACGACTGACGAACCAATCACGTGCAGGGTCACTGTTGTCAACGTCATATCGACCAATAAAAAGTGTGCTCACAACTCGTGCCGGTAACGGTAATGAGGTGATTTTCAATTGTCGAAGACTGATAATATATACGTTTTTCAAAAATGAAGATGACCAAAGATACAAAGACACACACTTTTCCATTCATATCATCATTAGTTGTCCGTCTGTCTGTCTGTCTGTCAAGACCCTTTTTCTAAGAGACCCTTGGACGCATCAAGTTAAAATGTATACCACATATATAAGTCTGAGGTCCCTTGAAGCTGTAAAAAAATCAAACTTCTAAGTCAACGCAATCAAAAGATATAGCCTTATATTTGACCAAATTTGAACATTTCGCAGGTAAATCAAAACCTATAAGGGTACTTTCATATAGTGACCTAGAATCATGAAATTTGGTAAAAAACAAGATCTGACAACACAAGTAAAGGAAAAAATGCGAAAGTTGTTAATTTGTGTTATATCACACAAAAAAAAGGTTTTTGTGTCAGCCTCGCATTTGTCGTGTTTTTTTTTTGTGAAAACCGTATCCTGAAATACTTTATAAGACAGTTTCATGAGACAGACATGAAAACACAAATTGATTTTGTCAAAATTAGTTAGAATTAATCGTCTGCACGTCTTGTCCTGTCTTGATGTGAATCCTATTAACTAAATTGTAGTTGAGTCACAGGCCACCTGGCGGGCGATCACCTTAAATATCTCTCAATTGAGACTCATCTACTACACACGTAATATAAGAGGGACTGTACGTACGTACGTACTGTGTATGTATATACTTAGATTGGTGTGTAGTTTATGTGGAATATTCTATTAGTAGGTATGTCAAGTGGACTGGGCCTAATGGATATTAGTTCGTTTTCTTTTGACTTATCGTACAATAGATATATTTTTTGTTTGACCTACCTATAATCGTAACATTCTATTTAAAAAAAATTATATACACAATGCCCGCGGGACAGTAAACAGCAAGCAGCTACCATAGTAGAAACAACTATATTGTACATTTTGTTGTGGCTACAATCGGTTGTACAGTCGGTCGGTTGACAATAGTCGGGTTATAAAAGACTAGGCATGCATTAATTATAAGTTGTTAACAATCACTTGAGTGGGAATAGAGGTACGAAAAACATAGCGCTTACTGTTATTTAGTGATTTTGATAGTTAGTCAATGTTGTGACGAATCACGCAAGACAACATTAAATTACACAGTAATAAACTGATAGAATGTCAGACTTTTAGTAGAACGCTAATAATTTTTAACATTATTAAATCATACCCTGTTGGGAAACAATATTTTGAATCCTTTCTCGTTTGGTTGGCAGATAGACAGATACTCTTTATTGCATAACAAAATAGTAGCAATACAAAACCTTTTGATGGGATATACTATTTATTAATAGGTAACTGTAGGTATTTTACCAAAATAATAATAAAAATATACCATTTGAAACATAGTCACGTCAATGAATACGTCCGTTTCTAAAGTCAAACACATCAAAACCGTTACAACCTTATATTAAAACATAAAGCTATAATTTGCAGCGCAATGAAACGCCCGAACTTATCTAAATATCTCGGTACAAGTCTGAACCGAGGGTTCTGCGAAGCCCGCATCGGTCACACTGCAGCAATTGGCGTCAATGAGGGCCACAGACGGTAATCACACAGGAATTATAACTGCTGCTCATGTGGAGGTAATTATTATGTTACATGATAGCTCGATTTTAAGAGATACGCTCATGATAGATTGGAGTTGTCACGCAGCCTTTACAACTTAGATTTCTGTTACTAAAGTTCCTTACAAGCACCCATTCTTGAAAGCATAGCAAAGGAAATTTCGGCTCAAATAAGTGTTGGTCAGCAGAGCAACGGAGTTTAGATAACAAAACTATCGTAGTGTTGTTTTATTCTGATGGTGAATGTGACGGTCCCCTTAGGCCGCGCACGGTTGTTATTAATATAATAAAGCTGAAGAGTTTTTTTGTTTAATTGTTTGTTTGTTTACATGCGCTAATCTCAGGAACTACCAGTAAGGTTTAAATCATTACCGGCGCTACGACCCTTAGAAGAAGAGCAGTAAACATAAACGCAGGTGAAACTTTATTACTACACAATTGAAAACACGAAACTCTAGCTGCTAGTGTATCGTGGTTGATGGTAACACTCCAAGTCAGTTAGTAATATACCAACTTACTTGTCTTATGTACTTATTTGTGTGTACGTTATTGTACTTATTTTAATTACAAAAGACCATCTATTTTAATTTTGCCACTTAAAATACCTAGCTATTTATTTGTTATACAAAAGAGATATAACCTATGCAATAAATCATATCTAATCTAACTAATTAACTAATCATAATTTGCGAAAATATCACTTAATTTACAAAAAAATTAAGTGTATATTTTTTAAATAGACTGTTTTTTTCTAAGTTGGCATTTGCGTATATTATAAAATTCTTCGAAGAACTATCATGATTATATGCTGTATTCTTATTGCATACATTCTTATTTTTGAGGATTCAGATAATTATTATTATCATGAATATATATACTAAAATTTTCAATTTTAAATCTACCATTATTCTCTTAATGTTCACGAGTACCGCCGCCACCTTTAGTCTTTATTAACCACACAGACTCCTTAATTGAATGAACCACAGATTCAAAAGCCCTAATAACATATTAACATGTGAGGTTTATCGATCCGGGCTACGTAACTCAATACTCGTTACAGGGACAATGGGGCCTCCAGGTGTACAACCCTGCCGCTGCCGGCGCGCCGCGGCGCCGCCGTGATCGCCGCATCTCTTGTAATAATATAGGGGTCCCGTTGACTCCCAATTGAAATGCTAATATTATTGAAGGACAAAAAAAATTAAAGTGAATATGCTGGGGTAAGGTTTGTTGTATTTTTTAGAATATGATACGAAGAGTCGGAAATTCAAAAAGATTTAGTTTTAAGAATTAAATTAGCTGATCAGAACTATTTTTTAGAAAACATATCAGCGAAGGAGTGTACACCGAACTTATTCCTAAGTTTAACAAGCACTAGTAATAAGATCCCTAACTTTCTCAAAGAGTAAAGCCATTTGTAGCCATAAACATGCACACTACAAGTGGTAATATATACTGATAATATATAATATATAGTATAGTGGTGGGATAGATATCCTGCAACCCAGAAACAAGTTTAGTACAGCAATTGTCTTCAGGCACGTTTAAAACAGAATTTACATTGCAAAATAAAATAATTGTGTATGATACAACGTGTGGTGTAAGTTTCAGAAAGTGTATAATGCTGATTAACAAAGTGTTGGCCAGTTTGAAATCTTATCTGAATGTAAATTGAACCACGTAATGAGGTATTCATATCGATTTTAACATCAAATATACCTACAATCCCAAAATCATCAGTTCAAACCGTTTAATTATTCTCTTGAAACCATAATCGACAAACATAATCCGTTGACCCGTTGTTGGAACTCAAACACACGAATTTATTAATCGGGGTCTTCCATGCCCCGTGCAAACATTGCAGGGTTGCGCTTAAGTAATTAACGTGAGCCGTGTTTTCATAATGGTATCGACACTCGATTGTTTAGTACGGGCAATTTAGGGTTTGTGTATTACAACTTGTAAATTTAGCTTTCAGTTACACATATTAACATTTCGTTTAACATTTGCAACATGTCTAATAATAACATTCTTTACATCCATACTCTTGATTTCTTTTTGATTAATTTTATGCTGAAAGTTAGTTCAGCTTGGGTTAAAGTTTCGGTAGTATTGATATAGCTAATCTTTTAAACTTGAGATTTCAAGTTTTTTTATATTATTTACTAGCAACTAGGCTTCGCACGGGTACAAATTATACACCTAAACCTTCCTCATGAATCACTCTGTCTATTAGTGAAAACCACATGAAAATCCGTTCAGTAGTTTTTTAGTTTATTGCGAACAGACAGACTTTGTTGACAGGGGACCTTGTTTTGTAATATGTAGTGATTCAGGTAAAGGTACACTGTACCTTTACCTGAATACTTTACCTTTACGGGATATCATATGTACAGGTATACAGAAGGCACATTATGTAGCTGATTTAGCTGCATACAATTCTTTATAACGTGAACTCATAGAATGTGTATGAGATGTGTATTTTTTTAAGAATTTTACTGACTGTGAAAGGACCATAGAATGCCTCTGAAACTTTGTTGTGCCTGTATTCAAATTCAAAAACCACAATTCATGTTTAAAAAACACAACTAGATATTGTACGTTATGGGTTTAATGAGTTGAAGCACCCTATAGTTTGGCGTATTGTTTTGTGAATTTAAGCAACCTTTTAAAACTTATATATAGTCAATGTATACAAAGGTTTTAATTACATTCATATCTATATGTACATCTATATGTTTGTATAGTTGATATCATGTGGAGGGTTCATAGCAATCTCGAGGTATTGTTTGACGCGCAAACAAAGAGGATTCGTCTTGCCCCTCAGGTGAAACTAATAACTTTTAGTAACCACCCGAGGGTGCAAACACGCCACAGATCATACTTGTGAGCTTGTGCGTCTGTGCGCTTGTGTGTGTTTTCGTATTAGTTTGATACATACAGCTGATGGTTTAAATATATAGAGTTGTAACGGTAATTATGATGTACAAGTAGATAAAGTTATTTCTTCAGTTTTATATATATCAGGTTGTGGCTTCTTTAGATCTTTGGATTCTTCTTCTGCTAAGAATCGGTACCTTGGAACAGTGGTATGGAATAATTTTATTTTGTCAAACTAGTCTAGATCTCTTACAGAAGTTCAGTATTATACTTGAATCCATCGTGGGTACCAGAGTTCAATGCGACACTACACATTATTTAGGATAATATTACTCTGTAAGATATTGTTTTGTTGTGTTAATGTAAGTGTTAATGACCATTGTTTTAGAAAATAAACATTATTATTATTATAATCAATCAAAAGTCTACAAAAAACCAACCAATACACATTTTTTTCCAATATGACAAATAGAATTGTTATAAAAATAATTAAACAACACAAACAACTCACTTCACTTCCTCAATGTACTCTTGAAACAGTTGTTTTATATTTAGGTACATACTTATTTAAAAACTAACTGTTTCGCTTTTTCCTTGTTATTCAATAGCTAGTAAACACAAAAAAAAAGAAAATCGATTGACAAACATAGGAGACGTGGTTATATTAGCCTATTTATATAGATATTCAAGGATATTATTACATAGCGACAATCTAGACAAAAATAAGCGTAGCATACCTTTGTACGAGTACTGTGGGCTCTAGAACTCGAATATACATACTTCGACACACTTTTTTCTAAATACACCAATATAAATACCAATATAAATAGACATGTTCATACACAAAAACATTTGCACTAAGTGGGAACAGATACCGTGAACCCTGATGTTGCTGTATAACTGTTTGCCGCTATGCCATCTATCATCTGTGGCATAGCCTAATCGTGTTATAGAACGAAAGATTCTTAGAGAACTTGCAAGTTAAGACCCTAAATAACAATTTAATGTAAGCACTTGTAACACATGTGAAGACAGAATTATTCATCACTCTACCTCCAGGCAAAGGGGAGAGCAGGAAGGCTTCGTGTTATTGCTCTCGGGGTGTAATCATATGAAACGAGGTACGTGGATGATGCGATGCTGATGTGGCTGTTATAAATGGCCTTGTTATATTGCTTACCTGCGGCAACAGGTCCTCATGGATCAGTAAGATTGTATGAATGTAAATTTTCTTAAAGCCTACCAGGGTTTCCTTGCTGGCGATGTACTTTTTAACTTCATGTAAATCGGTATTGCGTTCTTAATATTATAGATTAAACTATGTTCTAGTTTGTATACAATTTTATGAGTATAAATCATAATCAGTTTTGCCATTAAAGCTAATGAGAATTTTGTTTTTTTCCTGTAAAGGGATATATTATTGAATATTATCTTTTTCATGGACATTAAGTAAGCATCTGAATATTGAGAAGTGTTTGTGGTGAAATGGACTTTCCATTTCATAGATTTTCCAGCGTTTGACAACTTACATTTACAGAGATTTTTTTTGTAGAAATTATGAAATACAATCATTTTAACTGTATGTAATATAATTTCTATTAAAAATCACTGAGCTTGAGCGATATATTAGCAAAACATCAATCAATAACAAAGAAAATACATTATATTGATTGTATTTTATTAACTAATTTTTATTTAATTATAATTAACCAGCACAGTATGAGTACATACAATATCGTGTGCAGACGATCGCGGCGAGGCGCGCCGCAATTAATTCAACTTGCTTATTGTAAGGAGCAGACGGTATTATAACTAACGCACACGTTATTAATTCAGGTAACACTGTTGTTTGTATAGCATTACAGTTAAATGTTGTTCATTGGTAAACGCATCACTTAGCAACCGCTCGATCGATTTGACCCATTCTTTCTTTTATGTTATAATAATAGCACGAATAAGGTTTGTAGGCAAAGAAAAGTTTGAAAAATTACCCGGTTAATTTGGGTAATTCGGAGGAAACCTGTAGTGCTTTTTCCATGAAATTAAAACAAAGTTATTGAAATGTTGACAGGACAACGTCTGCCGGGTCAGTTAGTCTGTAATAAATGTTTTTATAATACTTTGATTTCAAAAGTACATGCACAACGGAGGTATATATAATATATGTACTTTGTACTTTTGAACTCAAGGTCAATTCATGTGAATGCTTTTGCGATCTGTTACTAGAAGAAAATTACTGTCCCCGGTTTATCGTTAAATTCGTAGTATATTATGTTATCTGTTATGTTTCATCTATCCAACAAATGGAAGTGTGTCCGTAGGGAATGCATTCGCTTCTAGACACACGGCGATGATTACTTTATTCATTACAGATTTGATTTTATTTAGTTAACATTTCTTAGTAGTTAATTTAATTTGATGGTTTACTTTCGATCAAATTCGTAAACATATAAATCAAAATGTTCCGCGACCTAATGTGTTGTACCTTTTATTTTTATTTGCAAAACTATCCCACTAATATACTAAATGTGAAAGTTTGGATAGATAGATGGATGGATGGATGGATATTTGTTACTCTTTCACGCAAAAACCACTAAACCGATTGCGATGAAACTTGATATGTAGATAGCTGGAGACCTGGATTAACGCATAGGCTACTTTTTATCCCGATATTCCCATGTTACGCGGGTGAAACCGCGGGGCGCCGCTAGTTAACAATATAGAGCTTTGATTTTGCCTGGCTTAAGTAACATGCAGTATTTGTTAATTAGTATCATTATTTCACGATATCAGTTTTTACTAACCAATTTTATTCACTATCAACTAACAAAAAAATTGATTATTACCTTAGATTAAGTTAAAAACTGGTAAAGTTTGATTTTTTCCTTTTTGGGTTAGGTACTAACGCTACGGAGTATGCCCATGTTAAGTGATGAGCTGATTACACATATTTTGAACACACGTGAACATGCTTTGATTGAACCCAGAATCGATAACAGAAAACAGACACCGTTCAATGCAAGGGCCCAACCCTTTGCTGCATTCAATTAACGGACACGAAGCAGAAATTGATGAGAAAAATCACATCGTAATAGAAAACAATACACCGCGGTACACACTGACAGACAAATTATATTAACATCGTGTGTTATTACTAGTTATTAGGTAGAAGACTGCTCACCGTTCGTGGAAAGGGGTGAAGATATTAGGTGGGATTGTAGGCGTATATGATGTCATATTTATGAGTCATAATGTGGCTTGAAGCAGACTGTTGTAGGTTATAGGTGAGTAGGTATGTGTTGTAAAATTGTGTGGTACAACTGATGGTGAACGACACACGGGTTCTTTTACCAATGTGGTGTACATTTTTTGTACCTGATTAAAACTTTCACACTTGGAAAGAATAATGTATATTCATTTATCATCAAGTGTTGAAATATTTTATAGAAGACATGTACACTAAGGTGTAATTGTTGATCTGAAAGCGTTAACCACTACATATGCTTTGTAGATCTGTCCATCTTGTGTGAGTTAAATTTAAAAACTATTGTTTTTTTGTGTATGTTTATACAAATGAAGACAGCTTTTAATTTTTTTTTTAGTAGGTAAGTTATATCTGTAAAGTGGACTCACAAAAAAAAATCAAAAGAAATGCTTTGCTATAAATGTGTCCAAATATCTTTAATATCTAATACAGATGTCAACTTGCTTAATGTGGAGGTATTGAGCTAAGTGTTTTTTTCGTAGTTTAAAGTAAGTTTTTAAAGTGTCAGTATTCACAAAGAACACAGATCTTACTACTATTATAAATGCAAAAGTTTTGACGCACGATGTTTGTTACTTAATCACGCCAGAACGGCTGAACGGATCTAGATGAAATTTAACACAGAGATAGATCATGGTCTGGAATAGGACATGAGACGACTAATTATGTACGGTTGCCGTGCGATAGATTGCAATTTCCACGCGAACGAAGTCGCGGGCAACAACAGGTTATCGATAAGTAGTCAACTGTAAACATCTTCGTCATCGTTACTCAAGAAATGAAGGTAATCCTAAATTGAACAAAGATCTTAAGGTATGTGGTATGTTCACTGTAAGAAGTTGTGACGTAATCGTCTTTATTTATGACGTCACTCGACGTTTAACCCTCCTTGTACCCGCTATCTGAATACCTTGACTAAAACTTAATATCGTGCGGAAGCCTACATGTCGGGCCAGGGGATGTGCGATAAAAATCCCCATACCAGTAATTTTAAATGGACGCTAGACGTTCCCTCTTATTTGTATTTATTATAAAAACATATGACATGGTAAGTTACTGCTCAAAACAGACCTCCCCGCCTGCCCTATTTAAGTTTCAGCACATAGCATGTGAGCTGTATATTACTCCTGAGTGATCAGACCTCCAAAGCAGTTCTGAACAGATGAAAGACAGCGGTTACTACATTTGCTGCATAAAACCGGTTTATACTAATTGTGGTATAGCTACTATGCTTGGATATACCTTTAGTTATTTGTATTCAATTTTCATATACATAATATTAATATATTTGCATATACATTCAAGAAAAGAGCGTACTCCCATTTCAAAGGCCAGCAACTCACTTGTGACTCTTGAGTTGTAGGTGTCCATGGGCGACGGCAGTCATTAACCCGTATGCTCGTTTGCCCTCTATAACATAAAAAATAGTATCCCCGAAGGAGTAGGCACATTGCCAACTATGAATTTGATCCCACTAAAAAGCCTAGCCTATTGCTGTCAGCCTGGCACTATGGGAATTACGGATGGGAAAATTAAGAGTATTTTGAACGAGAGGTAGGATGGGAAGACAATGAAAGGCAGGGGATATTTCTTATACGTATGGTTTTGGGAGTGTAAGCATTTGCTCGAGCAGGTGAGGGCCTTACCTGTAACTTGAAGTGCCTTTTGCCGGGCAGTCTGGGCTTTTGTATCCAAATCCAAGGAGGTTATCATGAGACACCCTGTATGTAAGTTCGCCTACCCTGGCCCATAATAGCCGGCTGATTATGTCGTTTCGCAGATTTCGTGGGTGTAATTTCAAAATGGTGAGTTGGCATAGTTGTAGAAACGTTTAATTGTTTTCTCAAGGTCCGGCTCGGCCTCGATTTATGACCCCGAGGTGCGACGCCTGCGTGTTCTACATTCTTACCGACGTCTCGCTGTACCCTATTTCTTCAGCTACATACTGAACATGTAATTGGCAAACACCTATTAAGATCTCACGAAGTTATTTGGGTTCAAAGAAACAATTGGTTCGCTTCGAGGGCAAAGAGAAGGCACCCCAATAGTGTTTATTTTCTTTATTCTGATGACCTTTATGGCCGTAGAGCATTTAATAGATATGTATGTTGGTTCGATTTCTGCTTAGTTGTATACATGAATATTTAAATTTACTTTATTCTGGGTGTGTCTACGTAATTTATAAAAAAATGTGTCTTTATAGACAGTATAAGCTATGCTTTGAGTCTTAGTAGGGATTTGTAATAAATCCCAGAACTAACTACCATCACGGAATAAACCAAGATTAAATTATTAGAAATGTTTTGTCTCAAAATATCGGCTCAATACAGATTTAGCTATAGATGATATTTTACATATGTATCTCTGAGTAAACATGATATACTAATAGATATATTTATTTTACTTGTAAGGCACAAGAATATCTATAAACAGTTGTTTGAGGTCAATTTATTGAAAAAAACAATGTACTCATTCGTTTCTACGAGCAGATTAATCCGATATAAGTGAAAACTATTGTTTGAGTTAGGACACTTTCTTTTACCGGTATCAATGAAATGGTGCCATAGATAATAGAGAATTAAATAGAGGAGATTATAATCGACTGAGTAAAAAAATATAAATAATCACTACACTCTGTCGAATTATTCAATGCCAAATGACCTTTTCCCTCGATTTGCTTTTTAGTATGACTGAAAGTCGGAAAGTTGTAATGCCTTAATGCCTACGTTTGGCTGCATACACTAGATTCGTCCAAATTTTCAGTGCAATGACGTATTTACACGCAAAGTATTCACAATTCATCTTCAATTACATGTTTCGGATGTATTTTTACTTTACCATTTGTATCAAATTACCTCCATTGCATTCAACAATACGTCCATTAATGCACAAACGTATCGTTTAATTACCAAAACTCGCAGATTACTTTTAAACAAGTTCAGTAATTTAAACTTACCTCCCCAAGTTGCATGCTACAGACGCTCGCGACATGTTAAAGACAGATTCGCGATACGCTCGCGACAGTTCCCACCGCAACATGCTCCGAGCTACCTCACGCCGTCTCCGAGCTCCCTCATTAAACTAACTTCTTCAATCTCCGCGTGCGGTAGAAGGATCCGTATGCGGAAATTTATACGTGTTTGAGGTAAACGATTGACAGTTGTGGTTAAGTAGGGAGTTATGTGAGTGAAAGTTAGCACAGAGCTTTAGAAAGTATGTATGAAGGAAGTTTGTGTGTGATTTAGGAAGTGTGTAACGAATCTAAAAATATACTATACGTAATACGGCCCCATACTTCTTTACAAGATACTCTTGGAATGCGTGGGTCTGGCTGGTTTTGTTTTGTGGTAGCTACCCACTTTATTGCTAAATTTAATAATACTTACTAGTTATGTACTTAGATGTAAAAAATGATAACATTTAACTGAAAAGCCGCTCCGGCACTTGTTACTTACCTACTATTTTTATCTTGTTATATATATATATATATTTGTATCTTGTTTATTCTCTCTGACAAACGAATGTAATCATTCCTTTGAGAAAATAAATGTCTTAAACCATAATCTAAAAACGAGGTTGTTTTGATAGTAATCCTGAAGTTATATAATGTAGTATATCCTGCCATTAATTGCAGCGATTACTCGACTAATATTTAATTTGTTTTCGTCTAAATATACCGCGATGATTTAAAACTAATAAGCACAAACAAACGCTTACTGATAGACAATGCGGTGGTAGCAAGTGCCGTTGACAAAAAAAAACAATTTGAAGCGGCTCATGCGTCTGTGATTAAACATTGTAGAGTTTAAACCAGTTTTTAAGAATTAAACAATTATATGGTGATAGTAAATAGTTCTGTATTGTTATTGTATAGTCTAGATTTACAAAAAAAAATAATATTAAATGGCGTGAACTATCAAGCTGTTATTATTTATTTTTCAAAATAACAGGTTACCCTTTGCTTTCATCTGCTTTAACTTAAGGTTTCTCAAAGTTAAATTCTTTCCAAAGTGTAGTTGACAAGTTAATAAGTCCTCTAGGCAACAGTCGCGTGAAGCTGTGACGTCGTAACTGGAGCGTGACACAATAAACACGTCGGACATCTCATTAATCAACAACACGCTCACCTTAAAAGGTGAATGGCATTGCTGTCAGTTTAGATTATTCCTAATCAGAGTTTAGCTTGGAAGTATTAGTACATTGTAAGTTGTATGTTGCTATGTAATCAGTAATCACATATTCACATTGAGTAACATTTTAATAATATTTAGAATATGTTTTCTGAAACTTATCACTTATTTTAAACAGCAACTTAATACAGAATTTATTTAACTTCACATTAATAACAACCACATGTACCTTTAAAACTTGCAAAAATTGAGTTGAAACTGGCAATATTTCAATAAGTTATTATGATGCAGATGAAATAGAATATCTAGATAATAACTGAGTAAGGTAGTAAGTAAGCCTAGCTTTCCCTATCGATTTGTTTACATCAATCAAGAATATCAATCAACATTGATAATTATTTATTCAATAATATGACGATGAGGTTTTCTGATCAAACTTTTCTTCTTCTTTTTTTTAGGAGGATAAGAAGGATTAAAGTATACAATAAATGCATTTTGGAAAGTAAAATTTGGATAGATATTACGCTATCAATCGCTACACGCTCAGACTTGATTAAAATATAATTATACAATACAATATTCTTTATTGTACACATTAGAAAAGTTACAACATTGATGAAAAACATTGAATAATGGTACAATCGGCGGTCTTATCGCTAGTTGCGATTTCTTCCAGACTATAATTCTATATAATTATAATAATATATTATAATTCTACGTATACCTTTTCGTCTCTTATAATCTAAAAAATATTTTATTATACCTATATTTTTCTGGAAACTAAAAGTCAATTGTACGTTAACTACGGTTAATAGCTCGTGCCACCAACCTCTCAAAAACAATAGAATCACCTTGACACAACACGGTTACTTTGGGGGGGTCTGCGGGTGTCACGACCCCCTTGCCTCGTCGGGTAGGTAATAATTAATTACTTCATCCGTGGCAGGTGCACAATGACTCCCTCTGGTGACGAGGCAGGTTTTTTTATCTGTGCCTGTGACGTCAGCAAGTAAAGTGAAAGTTTTGGTGCTAAGCGCCTTTATGAAGGTTAGGTATAGAGTTAATAGGTAAGTTTGCGGCTATTGTCTAGGAGGGTATTGAGAGGTGACGTCAATGTGAAATATGGTAGTAAATTGATACGAAGAACCTTAGAGAGGATTTAATCTTAAGAGAGGAAAGCGCTATTTATTTCAAAAAATAAACTTTTTGTAATGATAATAAATAGTACACTTTAAAGGGAAGTCCCCATAGAATATTTTTTAAGGTTACCGAAGGAAAACCATGGTCTCAAAATTATAATGAAAACCGTATAAAATATTAAAAATCTAGATGACTGTACTGAGTACTGAACCGAGTAGTGGTTTCGACCCACAACAATTAATTTGTGCTTTTTGCAGTTATATTGAGTCTTAGTGTAGGTACATTGTTATTTATTGTTAATCTCTTGAGTGTTTTTTTAACAAAGAATATACCCTGGGATCATCCAGAATTTTCATTAAATATTCCAAAAGCCCTATTATTGTAGTCTTTAGTCATTCAAACAGTTTGAACCTGTAGGAAACGAAATTCCTTATGATCTCAGGGTATATCAAACACACTGTTTAAAAGTATGAGAATGAAACCTAGCGAGAGTATGAAAATATATATTCGAATTACCGTATCTTTTGATTCCGTTAATTTACAATCTTAAATTTGTATTGTTCCCTGTTCTGAAAAAAAAGCGTCTTGAAAGGTCGAGCAACAAGATAGTCATAGAAGGGTGTCAAAGAAATACGTACATATTGTAACCCTTGAACTTGCCTCACGCTATAAATAATTTAATTCCTAAATGCGATTTACGCATATGCCATAATTGCATTAAAAACAAAGCCCTAAAATCTCAATATCAGCACTGCAAAATACACAAATTGATGTTTCAGTGAACAATTTAAAGCACGGACAATAACGGTGCGAACAATGGCGTTACATCCGTACATCCACATCCGGAGCGGGCACAATCTGCCGGCGTTACCTGAAAATCCGCATTAATTCATATTCCGACGCGAAAACAATGTGGCCGACGGAAACCTGTCCGCGGTTACGCTAGCGGATTTTACACGCGGATGTACACCTCTACTAAACGCTATTCAACGCAAAACTAACTCTAACATACTCGAAATAGAAATGACTTTACTTTACACCAACATATTTATGGTGTGTGTTCAAATGCAGCTGATAATCAACTCATAGGAATCAGTAATAAAGTCAAAATCAGCTTGTACAATTAAATCTGGACAACAGAGTGATCTCTCGACCGTTTTGAAAATGG
Source organism: Callimorpha dominula (assembly GCA_949752705.1). NCBI lineage: Eukaryota > Metazoa > Arthropoda > Insecta > Lepidoptera > Erebidae > Callimorpha > Callimorpha dominula. Next base: position 768,126 of record OX456999.1, on the reverse strand, counting down.
AATACCAATTCTTGTCACCTGCGATTGTCTCCATTCGAAATACAAGCTTAATGCGACATATTTATGTTCGGTTTTGCTTTGATACATGCTACTGAAGTAGTGATTAAATGCTAAAATCTTCGTACAGTCCAATTACAACCATATTGTCTCTATAATAAAGTGTATTTTCTGAAGTTGCAAGTATTGAGTGGACACTGACAGGTGCAACAGTGTGGAAAGCTCCACAAACGGCTGATTTCGCATACAATATGGCGATCCATCCGTTTCCTGTAGCGATTTAGCTTATATGAGAAAGGGTGTGAGTCATGTGAAGATAAGGAGACGATTAGTTAATGAATTTCAAATAATAATTTTAATACATGTTAAGCTGTCCATTTCGATCTAACTTTCTAGAGCTCTATAGGCCAATGAACTAAATATAGATTTATTTTTAACTAGCAGTGCGCCGCAGTTTCACCCGCGTAAATTCCGATCCCGTGGGAATATCGGGATGAAAAGTAGCCTATGTGTTAATCCAGGTTTCCAGCTATCTACATACCAAGTTTCATCGTAATAGGCTCAGTATTTTTGGCGTAAAAGAGTAACAAACATTCATCCATCCATCCATTAAAACTTTCACATTTATAATATTAGTGGGATATTAGTGGGATACATGGAAGTTGTGTTCTATTACATGTACTTTTCACACTGTTCATACTACGTTTTCAAAATTTATTAACATAGGTAATTAACAAATACGTTAAACAATGAAACGTAAGATAATATGTTCAACTGTTAAAAGAAAACAGCACATTTTATCATATCTTACACCTAATGGACGTGAACATAAAAAAACTTAGTCAAGTGTATGTATAAGTAGAGTCAATCTTTATGCTAATTAAAGGTGCCAAAATGCCATTGCAACCTAATTCAAACGGGTAATCTAGACCTAAGGTTTTTGATTAAAATGAGTTTGAAGTTTAGAGTCGTGTATAAACATGTTCTATTAGTATGTTTGTACCTGTGAAAGATAAAACATAATAAACTCTACTGTAAATACTTCATTGTTCTTGAAATAATGTTAAATTTAATGACAATAAAATCCATAGATACTTAGCCGACATCACTGAGGGTTCGTCTTATATCTAGGTGGTATGGTATATAAATACGTCTGCCACAAAATATTTTATATAAAAACAATATATTTTACTGTATAAATATTGTATTTAAACTAAAATAAAATTCAAGGATCCAAAATGTGTCAACAGCAAAATAACCGATTCCAGTTCCTACAGGCCCCTTTTCGCGTGACTAAGTTACACTAGATTTTCATAAAAAAGAAAAAAGCAGCGAAGTGTGTCAAAATATCAAACTGCTTGCTCTTAATTTTATCTCTTTTTTATTTACATCATTAAGATGTATAGAGGTTTGCAACACCACCCATATCACGCACAATTTTTCAACTCTGTAACAACGTTTTTAACTTTTAAGCCTTTTTTTGAAGAACAACACAACACCACACTATAGATATTGAGAAAAATAATTTCCAAGGAAGTCAAAAAACAAATTTGCGGAAGGTATTTGCTGTCTAATCAAACAGTACGCAACCTTCCTGGTTTCGAAGGGTGAAGGAACACCGGAGAGACTGGAACAATTCCTCAGAATACTAACCATTAAACAAAAGACAGAGCTTACATTAGAACGTAAAATCGATCATAAAACTATAAGGTTTTATTTTGCTTCAGAGTCTGAGATCACACACAATCCTCTCATCCCGTCCTTGACATACGTAGGTGGTGTACAAAAGGTGTTGGTGTCCAGACACTCCAGACACTGCTGCTCCTACATGACTGCAATATTTCATGTGAGGCCGTACTTGCAACTGCTTCACTCTGATGAGCACACCCAACCATTTAGATGCCACTTTCCTTCATCTTCTATATGACTCATTCGTCATACCTTGTATGATCACCTGGTATGCCAACACAAGGATCAAATTTCCGTGGCAGTGGTAAGAGGCCTGTTTAAAAGGCTTAAAGTAAATAGGGTTTTGTTCTCATCTCTTACATGAAGTACCACTCAACACACTAAAGAAGTTCATCGCGAGTCCGCTGATCGTGTTCTACGATCTTAACTGAACACACAATTGTATATTGTCTAACCGTTTCCATTCGTGTGCGTGCAACAAATCATTTAATTGTACGTTGCTTTGGATTAACGGGTGACGTCGTCAATTGAACCAGATCCCTGGAATAATCGACATTAGGGTGTAGTCTGACTTGGCAAGTAGTTTGCTGTCGATAATATGGCGGAGTACAGCTATACGTGAAATCCTTAAAAACTGGTCGGGATCTAAACTAATCGAATAAAATACAAAATCATTTTTTTAATACTAAAACTAATAACACAGCTTGTCTGTGGATTTAAATGAGGTCTTTAGAATGTCAATGTTTTGTGAAAAATGTTGTTAAATATTTTTATAGTTTCCAATACCTTGATATTGTTTTCTTCCACGGATGCAAAAGTCGGTAGCCCATGCTGTTGGATCTTGAATAGAAAAATAACGAGCCTATTTCTGAAATCCTAAACACTGATTTACAAATGCTAATTCTCATAAATTTTCGTTCATGCATCCATAATTAAATTGATATTCAATGGAAAAAGTATGGTTTCTGTATGTTTGTGTAGTTTATTCGCCTGAATTGCACAACCGACTGCAAAAGTATAAAAAAAACAGAAACAAATAAATATTGTGCGACAAAGCTTATGGAGTTACTGCAGTAACAGCAAAAGCGGATTGGTAAAAGTCGAGTCCAAGATGTTGCCAAACAGCGACACCTTATAATTGAAGAGGTAACTGCTCTAAAGGTTTTAATAGCGTACATACGCAACGTCGTATGCTGGTTGTTAACCTTTGTTGTTAAATGATAAAAAAGTTGTTTAATTTTGCAGAGCCTTCAGACTGTGCCTTGACTTTACTCCCAAGAAATCATTTTTGTTACATATATATTTATCAATGCTCTGTATAAATTACTAGATGTGCTAATCTAGCTATTAAACAAGAAGAAGAAGAATTATTATTAAAAATGTTTTAAATTCGACCTTGCGTTCATAAAAACTACAAGCTTCAAATAAATACTTAATTTTTATATTTGCAATAAGCTAAGTGTGTCGCTTCGCTAACAACAGCCTTATATACTAAGAAGACGAAATTGCATAATTTATTCAACGAGGGTTCAGCCTGATTTAGTGCTGCGCACGCGACGGTTCCACGGAAATGCAACGCTAATCATGAATATGAGGACGAAAGGTATTTTGCAGGAGGTGCATATCTGGACAGGTGGCTATAAATTATAAAGGTAACATATAATTTATTAAGAGAATGTTGTGTGGAATATGATTGATGACGCTAAAACGGTAGTACGGTTGAAATTTGATGCACTCATTTGAGAGCAACATATTTATCTTAAATATATTTTTAGTTATTTACTTACATACTAATGTACAATTTTCAGACGTGGACTATAATAATTGTTTTATTATTATAACTAGTGATTATAAGTTAGAAAAATTCCAAAAAAAATCCACAATCAAACTAATAGAGATACTACATAGGAAAGAAGCACTCACCAGTCACCAACCCTCTAGATTCATGCTACATTGGGAACCTGAATATACTGCAAAAAGATGATGAATGCAAGTTTATAACTAATTAATTTAGTCAATGTTTTCAAAGGCACTGTCAACCGCCCCTAAAAACAGGGTAGTCGACAACACTCGTCGTAGATGTAAACGGTAAAAACTCATACTAAACGTATTTAAGCTATCCTAATGTAGCTTGCCTTCTGCCAGATTAATAAGGCTTATGTCAAAGCCCACACCGCTAACCTAGTGCGGTTTGGCAGACATTGCAAACCCTCGAGATCCTAAAGGAGAAAACTCTCACTTGAGCTTGTTTTACCACGATGTTTTTCTTCACCTTTAAGTAAGTGATTATTGATTTTGAATAGACACTTGAGCTTGTTAAATGTTTAAAGGTGGGACTGATCTGAAACTGAGATGCCAATTTTTAGACCTATCGGCTATTACTACCAAACTGCTATTATTATTGTAACTTAGTATACAAATCTAATTTTGGTTGCAAAATTGTCATGAATGGACGGGTACAAAGAGTGCGATCGAACCCTTTCACCTTACTAAACACAAAGCCAACGTAAAGCTGACTGATATTCTTCATTAGTTTGAGGGGCGTCCAATCAAGATGAAGAAGAAGTCCACAAAAGAGAGTAAGAAGGCAGGAGGAGGTTGATCATATTTCAGGTGGTTACTGAACGGATATTTCACGGAGCCTATCATGAAACCTATTTCATATCTTTAGCGACTAGTGGAATATTAATAGCATGTCAAGCTCATAATATATGATAATAGATTGCGCAAATAATCGACTCTTGGCGTGTCGAGGTGAAAGACATAAATCTGCGTCGGCGCTTCCTGGCCGCGCGACAGCCACTGGAACTGAAATATGTTCGCACCAATTAGACGGTACTTTTAATTCTATCGTCTCGCTCATAAATCATATTACGCTGTTGCACAGAATTTGTTGACTGTCCTGTTCATTTAGAATTTAAAAATATTAGAGACAATTAGGCTGTTGTTTATAAACAGAAAATCGAACTTAACTTTACTGATAATAATATCAATATTTCTCTAGCGCCCATAAGTTGCTTGGGAAAAGGTCGACCTTTGGAAACATATGTGCATGAAGTTGTAAATAAACAAACGTTTATTTAAAACTACAAGTACATTTTCTTCAGCATAAAACCAGACGAACAAAGAAATAAATTATAAGAAAATAAAATATTAAGTTGGTACTATCTGGTAGGGGTTTTCAACGCGTAGAGTTCCTACGAGAAGGAACTCGCAAAAAGACTCAATTTTATACGCGTCATCCTTTCACTGCACTGATGTAATCTAATGTGCAAGTAATTTACACAAATAACACAAAAAAGCAAAGAAACCTACATGAATTACACGTGCGCAGTAGTTCAAAGTTACATTTTTAGTATTGTGTAAATTGAAGTACGTATTTAATTTATTAACTTAATAAGGATTTTTTGCTGAAATGAAACTTCTACACGCCTTAGTGAATACTTTGAGGTGCACTATACTGTAACTGTACTTTTACCAAGATCATGAGAGAAACAAAACACCACTAATGTTCCATTACGGCCCATCGGCCACTCGTCACACACATTACCCCTGTCATTGTTGTCACACAAATGGCTCGTGACAGACATTTATAAATCATAAGAACTATAATTATCATGTTTTCAACATGATCTATTCGTTTATAGTGTTGACTACAATATAATAGTTAAGTATTACAGAGTGCGTATTGAATAGCATTTAGCAGATTTAACTTTCTTGCACAATTTTGAACTACATAATGTTTCGTTGAAATTCGTTGATTTTTTTCTTAATATACATTTTTAATAAGTTTAGAGACAGTAAAAGAAATAAGGAAATGAGATCGCATTATTTGCTATATACGCATAATGTTTTTTTTTTCACAAAATCCAATAATTTATACTTTATGCCTTTTAGTATATTTTACAAATATTAAAAATATGATCTTCCGACTATTACAACTAACTTTTTTCAGACTTTTTGCATTGAGAATATTGTTAAATATACTTAAACAAAACTGTAACCAGTTTTCAGTAACTTTCGTAACAGACTCCGTGAGTGGTATTCAAAGATGTACATGACTAGTTTAGGGCCCAAGGAGGCCCTTTAGCAATGGGTGAAGCGACCTGTCGCGATGTCACGCGTCACACTAGTCGGAGTTTTCTGATACAGACATAAGTACAATCATATATTTTCCATAATTAATTACTGTCTGTACATAAGGATATAATAAACACAAAGATTAGGTATGCACATAACAAGCCCTCCAGCTACCCCAGTACATCTAATTGCCTCGGTCACGTGTTCAACTGTTGAGGCACATCGCCTCCCGGAAGTGCGCGCTCTGAGTGACTTATGCGTGCTTCCTTCCGGCTACCCGCTGCGCCCGGCAGATCCGTCTTTTTAGTAGAAAATCTAGGTGCTGCCTTTTTAGTATGGGTGAATTGTTGATACGGGAAATTTACCGTAACATATTGTAGATATAGGAATTTTAGTAGATATTTCTTCAACGCCTAAATTATACGTCTAAAACTTCAATATACGTAAAACATTTAAAAAATGAATATGGTTAGATTAGGTAATTAAATATTTCATAATAATATGCGTGTCACACACACGCATGATTATTAAACATTTCATTACCCAATGAGCGCGCATGGCATATATAATATACTTTACTATTACTATAAACATCATCAGTACTTTAAAAAGTTATGTAGGTACCTTTAAAATCGAGTTTAATGGTCGATGCTTGAATGTAACAGTATCGAGTACAACTCTTCTACACATTCGATTAAACCGATAGTCACATTCCCTACAAAAACGATTCACTGAGCGTAAAAATTATTTCTGCACCCTCACACGACACACACGTCTGATTTCATCCTTTATATGACAATGACGGTGCATTGCTTCCTGCCGTAAGGGGTAGTAATTTAGACACTCTCATAACTAAACTGATTAGGGTGATATTGCCTTTCTAAGGCAGAATTTTGATTTTACATAATACGTGTAAGGAAGTAACGTATTACGTGTATAAATGAAAATCATCTTCATTTTAGCCTGGAGAGAGAAGAGAGAAAGGAAAATCATAGAAAGCTGCAAAGACGTGTACGTCTGACTATAGCGGTCTTTGTACCCTATAAAGCACCAGATGTCGAGTCTAGTGAGTACGACTCGCCAAGTCTGAAATGGATGGCCTGCGTCTATTTTTCAAGACTATTATAATTCTGGTAAGATCAAGACTAAAATGATTAGATTTCTCTTGGATAGGCGTTTACCGTCTTCGTCTTCATCGTCACTTTCCATTAGGTGGGTTGGAAGACAAACGGCTACTCTATTACTAAACTTTTCTCACTACTTACAAAAAAAAAACATTTGATACGCTTTCTGCCATAGTATCTCAAGTTTTCGCCACAACCTTTTCATGATGATGACGTGTCTGGCCAACCGATGATTAAATAAAAAAAATACATGATATATACCCGTCGCGCTGCAGCAGTTCCTTGGGCACGTGGCAAGTGCAACTTTAAGTTTTAGAGTGTATTTGCCTGTGTTTTATCTCAAGTCAATAATTAAACAGGTTAAACACAATGAACCTTAACCTAGTAAATTAATATTTCGATACTTAAATGTAATCGTTTAGGTAGCTATGTATTACAGCACCGACTATAGTGGTCAGTGTTATGATTCTAACCCTTTTATTTTTGATTTAGAAATTTAGACTTAGATTTTTGACATGTGTCTATAATACAGTAATCTGATATTTTTTTGTTTTTAATCTTTAACATGCTATTTATTATTTTCTATATATTTTTATAGTACTTAAGTTTGTGAATAATAGTGTCCATTTCTAGCTTAATCTTCACAACAGTCTGGCAGTTTTGTGTATTTTCATTCGCCTACTCAATCTGACCGCGGTGGCGGACAGGTTGGAGTTATAAAGAGATGTAGGTGTAGTCTACTTGGTGTCATAACTGGTCAGCTCAAAACTGAAATACTTATTTCATATAAAGACCACCCTGAACACCTCCATGGCACTTACACAGTTTGGGTTTGTAGACTTGAATCCTTTAGTTTATTTCGCCGTTTCTTCTCAAAGTTAGTTATAGGAAATGCCGGCAGCATCTTATTGCTTTAAAGAACTAATCGACCTGTATATGAGTCTACAAAGATCAATTTGCAAAATAAATTAATTTATCATTAATTAAGCAAAACACTAATGTAGTGGCAGATACAGTCAGCTTTACATCTTGTATTTATATAAATACTTGGTAATCTGTTGATTTCTATTGCCATGATTAATGTCTATTGCGAGACGTAGTAGTAAAGCTGTTGGACGCTGGCGTGTGTCGGACGCAGCTAGACGCGTGTCGTTTCCGACTCGGCCGCTATGTTTAATTGATACGACGGCAGGGGTCGCTTCTGTGATATGACAACCATGTAACATGAAGATCAATAGTCTTTTGTGAAAAGTTTAAAAGTAGATTTTTGGCTGACTTTAGGGTTGATATCGTCCATGTCCCCTACTGACAAACACATGTTCATCGGTCAATACTTTTTTATTTATTTTACGAGTATAGTCAAGTTATCCACTGTTGACTATCGGAGAAACCATAATATTTCAAAGTAATCGTTGAATTCTTTATATATCACATTTCCTTATATTGTATAATTAGGAAATTAACGTAATCACGAAACGCAACTTGGTCGAAAAGTCAGGCAATTCAAAGATATGTAATATGTATTAAGTGCGTGATCGCATTAATTACTGTCAACATAATTATTATATTTCATGGTAAGCGCAAAATTATCTTATTTTGTTTTTTTTTTTTTACAGTGTATAATCCTTTATACCATAAACAATTACTTGCTCTGTGATTTCAGCAAATAACATAGTTGCTTCTCTAGTTATTTCAAAATATTAGAGTTATTTAGCTTAAAAACTTTTTCATGTCAAACAACGGATCTCATGTTGAAGCTATTACTTCCTTTCCCAGAAACCCAAATCAAAGAGTCAGGGATTACACAAAGATTTTTTTAGATTGACCAAATATGCATTCAAATTAATAATTATAATTATTATATAACACGCGTATGATATGATTTTTTTTTAAACTAATTCCAAAATGAACTTATGCTATCTCCCTTATTTATGATCCAAATCACAAGACAAAACAAATCTAATTTCATTATTTTTTTTTTAAGACAGCTTTAGGAATAATTTCAGTGTCTCGATGGACCTTACAAACAATCAAACAATACACAAAAACCGTGTGGACCAATTTGTCTACTGCGCCCTCCTCCAAACCATGACCTGAATGGGAATCACGCTAAAATATGATCGATTTGTGGTATTAAAATCTTAATAGTGTCAGTTAAGAATACGGTCATGGGTGGTTGAAGCGAAGTGCATCGGGTGTCGGCGACAGGTCGGACAGTTTCCACTCGGAGAGTCACGCTGTCCCCCGCACGCGCCGTGTCCGGCCGACACTGCGATGGCACTTCTTGTCCATTAGAATTGGCCCATTTTAAAATCTGAATTTAAATTCAATTTTATCACTAGCCAACATTCATTAAAAATTTTAATTTCATGCTAGTAATTGTTTAATTTATATCGCATCTCATACTAATATCCAAAGCTATTATCTAATTAATAGAACAATTACGAATTATTGAATAATGTACAATCATACAAGTCACCTACTCATATCAAGACCATCATAGGTTGAGGGCCTACAGATAAGTAACCTTCGTTTTTTTGGGCGGAAACCGGAAAGCCGCAACGCGCGATGGCCGTCAGAGTCATAAAGGGATACCGTACGATATCCTTCGAGGCGGCTAGCCTATTAGCCGGATCCGCATCCTGGGATTAGGAAGCAGTGCTCCTTGCGCTGCAGTATCGGTGGCGCAGGGATGCGGTAGATCAGGGTGAGTGGCCAGTGCCTTGCGAAGTAGAGGCACACCAAGCCGAGCTCCGCCAGATCCTGGTGGTGGAGTGGGAGCTACGACTTGCGCGACCTAGCGCTGGGCACACCGCTATAGCGGCGATAAGACTCATCCTACAAGAGTGGGTGGAGAGAGGGCACGGAGCCCTCACCTTCCGGATGACGCAGGTGCTTTCCGGACACGGTTGTTTCGGGAAGTACCTGTGTCGGATCAGCCGGGAGCCGACGTCTCGGTGCCACCATTGTGGTGACTGCCCCGAGGACACGGCGCTTCACACGCTGGCGGAATACCCAGCCTGGGCTACTCAGCGCTGTGATCTCGTCGTGGCAGTTGCTCTCTGTCTCTCTTGTCCCAACCGTGTTTCTGGCCATGATTCGGAGCGAGAGTGCATGGAACGCCGTCGCCTCTTTCTGCGAGGAGGTGATGTCCGCAAAGGAGGCGGCGGAACGGGAGAGAGAGCGGAATACGACTCTCTCTACCCGCAGCAGACGCATCGGGCACCGGAGGGCGTTTAATGATCTCCGGCCACCTTAGGAAGCGGCCTGACGGGTGATGGTCGCATCGGGTGACGGGATCCGTCTAGGGTGAGACGGGTCAATGCCTATCTTGGGTTGCGGAAGAATGCAATGGCGATTCTCGCTCCCCCGATCACAGGCAAATAGCGGAACACCGGGTTGGTTTTTAGTCGGTAAGAGTCCAACAGACCCCTTCGCTCCCCTTAGGGCCGAGGACATCCATGAGGATCTTCCACCTCGTCACCAAAAAAGAAAAAAAAGTAACCTTGGTTTTCTACTTCAAGAAATGCTGAATTAAGCTTAATAAATTTAACTAAATTATCCAATCAATCACAAATTTAATACTTTATTCGACGTATGATCTGGCTTTTAATCTAATAAGTTTAAAAACATATCAATCTTTATCCAGCACCATGTTACAGTAATTTTTTTTAAATAAATGTATTTTAACATAATACATTGCTATTTATTTTATACTAGCTGTTGCTCGCGACTTCGTTTGCGTGGAAATTTTGGTGAAATCTATCCAACGGCAACCGTACATTATTCCGGAATAAAAAGTAGCTTATGTGCTATTGCAGACTATAATCTATCTCTAAGTCAAATTTCATCCAGATCCATTCAGCCGTTTTTGCGTGAAGGAGTTAAAAACTTTTGCCTCATTAAAGTAATATTGTGAAACGTAACCTTACATTAGATGAATACGGTGTAACAATCAGGTAATTGTATTTCCAATACTTTGTTTCATTAAATGTATCACAAACCCTAATACTGGTTAGATACAGGTACTCTAGCTCTTTTTACCAATTATTATTTAATTTAACAAATAAGCACACGACTGACCGAATGGTAAACTTTTAACGGTGTCTACGCTCGTAAACACTCATGAAAAAAAAAACAAAGCAACAAAATAAGGGAGCGCATAATATGTATGGTTGAATAATACCATTACGTCTATAACATATATATTTATAAAGGTACAGTCTTTACAGCTGACCCAACAATTAATTTCGTAGGCCATGTCTCTTTATACCAAGGCCTGTGGTAATGATTAGACATAGGTCGAGCGTCAGTGGTCTGTGAATCAGATCTGCTGGTGACGTCACAACGAATGTTGCCTCCACGCACTCTATTCACTAACGGTTTAGTGGCTTATCAATCAAACATATTGTTTTAATATTACCTCTAAATTATTTAAAAAAAATATGTAGGATTTTTTGCAGAATAGACAAAGAGCCTCACCATGATCTCTGTCTATCCCTTATAAATATATTTATTCAAAAACGTATACAGAAAGAAAACGCTAATGAAAATCGTTGGAGTTCCTCAAGGAGTCTTTTGGGACCATATTTTTTTATTTTCTGTAACACAGACCCTTATACATGTCGTAGCACACATGTATGAAAACAAAATATCACATGACAAACATCTATCTAAACTTAAGATTTACAATAAGTTCTACTCTTATTTTGCCATTAACTTTAATAAGAATTATTCCACTCAACGTTAAACATAAATTAGCATGAAAAAACGAATGATCGGTCAAGCAAAAAAAAAAGGCACAGCCGTGCCATCTTGTTCTCGAAGTTATTCAGTACATTTTCGACTCCCTGTAACATGTGCAGACACACAAGCTTAAAATTTTGACTAGAATTAGTGTTTAGCCTATAATGCAAGGAAAAACTCAAAACATACCGCGATTTACCGTACCGTACCGTGACTTTGTAATCCTATATATTAGATTGGGGATTACAAAGTAATTTTTGGATTTAATAAAATTGTGCTCTCTTGCATGTTTATATTTGACGAGACGACTTTCTCACGGGATTTTGGTGTATCTTACCGGAGATCATAAATTCAATTCTGGCATCTATAAATAATTATTATTTTGGTCTAAAAAACTTTTATCCAATACTAGAAGCACTTTATAGTTTATAGTCTTCTATTTCTTTTTAAACCTTATATTTTTTATGCAAACACCTCCAACGACCTCCAAACCTTCAAGAAAAGAGCGTACTCCTATCTCAAAGGCTGCCAACGCACTTGTGACTCTTGAGTAACAAGTGTCCATGGGCGACGGTGTCAGGTGTCACTTACTATCAGGTGACTCGTCAGCTCGTTTGCCCCTATAAAAAATATAAAAAAAATAATTGAAAACGAGTTCAGTAAACCGTAAGTATGATATTCATATCACAATGCTTGATATGCAATAATACTCAACCTACCTGTCCCTCTTAACTGTAGTATAAGTCTTAATATTATTCGTTTTTCTAGCTTATTTGTTTCAACTCTGTCTGTTGTTTCCACCAAAGGTCGTCTGGACACATCGTCTGGAAGACAACGCTTTTATCGATTAGACTTGCAATTGTACTTTTTCGCTATCATTAATTGTCTCTAATTATGTGTGTGATTTTTTTTTAATGTTGTGTACAATAAAGAATTTTCTATCTATATATAGATACATAATCTAATGAACGAGTTCAGAGGAAGTAACAAACTCTAGTGATACATTTCTTTTACAAGGTCAATATATGATTAGCCACTCTAAGCCTCTAGTTTACTAGCATACATCTTATATTCAAAGTGTATGGTGTCACTTGTCCTGATTACCACACTGCACAGTTATGGTGTCGGGTATTTATGGGGTATTTATATAATTTGGAGACGGCACCGTTGAGTCGGAGTGGAGTGAACGTGAGCGGCCTACTGCAGACCTCTTTACATTCAAAGACTTCTTTACGGGACGGACTGTAACACTGAATATAACGAAAAGTCGTTATTTATTGGACTGTTTTTGTGTTATTTATTTTGTCTTGGTAATGGGTGGAAGGATTGTATTGGTAGATTATTTTCATCAGCACAAATGTAAGCAAAGATGTAAAGAGGGTTTCTAAATTATGCGAGTGTTCTTTGTCAGCCTTTTTTTATTCTTATACATATCGTTTTCGTTATGTCCATGACATATTTTGTAATTGCAAGGGCTTTAAATACAATTTTAAAATTTTATGACTTTAGAAACATGGCATACTGTTTGACCAATAAAGTTGCTTCATGCGTTAAATTCGTGAATAATAAAATAAATAGTTAATTCGATAACATGGTACCTTATATGAGAATGATAATAAACTGTAAAATAAGCATAAAAAAAATAATATGAATATACTATCGGAATAATTTCTCTATAATTCCCCTGAAATTAACATATTTGTAATATTGTTTATTTTCAACAATATTAATAAAATTCAAAGAACTTTCAAAATTAATCAACAACTTTTAATATTTATTTCGCAAAAATCTTCATTACCAAATTCGTGCCTGTTGTCAACACCTCGGCTCTTTCATTTCACTCCATTCATTCTAGCGAATAAACCGTAATGAATATCATCGGATCTGGCGATACAATGCGCGTGTGTCTCCGCGGAGTCCCACAGAGCAGCTTCAGGGGCGCCATTCTTTGGGAACTGTTACGACTTTGGAGAAATAAAGGGCACAAAAACAATTGATTGATTAAAATGATGCACTGTACGACTAATGTTTTGAGAAAAACACTATTACTACATAGTTTCAGTTTAGTTTTAATAGATTTAACCATTTACGTTTCGTAAAACTTGTGACTTTTTCATCTCATTGCGAGGACAGAATAAATAAACCGTATTTTTTTGTTGCGCAACCTAACTAGGTACTATTTAAGAACACAGCATTACGTTTAAATACAGGTGTAAATTAATTTGACTGCAATCTCGTAAGAAAGTTCCGCAAGATAAATCTAGATATTGTAAGACATTCCATTATAAGGAATCTACTTTTGAATCCATTTAATTCCAGCAAACTAACTTACTTTGCCTTTGCAACTGAAAGATCCACACACTGACCCCATTTTATTTGAATCTATAGTGTTAAAAATGTTGGCGATCTGCCCAAGAATGTGGGAACACCTGCAAAACTTCTATTATTGCTTCCGATCTGCTTGGACGATCGAGAAAACTTTAAGTTAGTGAACCAATAACATAAATAAAGATAAGAGCTTAGTCACTTTAAAGCACCCTTTTAATACTGCTTGAAAGTGTTGGAGCATATCCAAGAACATCCACCTGCACCCTCTATTCGCTATGATTATTCAAATCCTTTTAGATTTGTACGCAAACATCTATATGCAAATAGTGACAAACAGCCGAAAGCGTTTACAAACGCACAATATACTTTTATGGTCCAGGAAAAGCCGAATTTTGTCCAACTTACCTAAGCGTACCGAATATCCAAAAAATAACTTTAAATCTTAGAAGTAAGGTCTTTTGAGAAGCAGTATGTATGTTGGTATAGCGCGGTGCGTTCAAGATATTGTTTCACGTGTTTTATGAGGTGGGCCGAGATTTCACGGCGTTTTTGTCAGGGCCATTTTTGAGTGTTCGCTTTGAGATGTTTATATGTTATGGGGGGGTTAATTCCGTTTGAGTGTAATATGTATTGTACTTGTATTTAGGTAGGGAATGTAGACTTTTGTTTGAATAACACTTATTACAAAAAGTAGGCTTATGAACAATATCCCTAGTAGGCAAAGTTTTATGACTTTTTATTACTAAGTATTTGACATATTTTAAAAGTGACAGAAACTTCATGTACAAAGCACTCGAGTATAATAATACCAACTACATCAGGCGAAAAAGTAATTGGATAAATCTGAATAACAACACGGGAATGTATTTCTCTTTATTTAAGGTCAAGAGGTCGGTCGTAGCACATTTCTGCTCAAATTTAAGCAGTCCGACTAAGGTCCCTATACAGAAGATCGTGATTAGGGCAGCACTACTAGCGTTCTGTTGTGTTTTAATTTGACGAGTAGGGTCGCCAGACCATAGAAGGAAAACGTTATGATAACGGAAGAGGTGGGCCAACGCACAAGTGATACTACAATGTTAAATTGTCTGTGGGATATGGTAACTGTTAATTACTGAGCAGACTGAACATCTTTGCCACCTTAGAAATATAAAGAATTTGAACATCATCTTCAGATAACTTATTTTCTATATCTTTCTAAGAATGCCTCTCATCACAAATATAGTCATTATGTGTAGTGGTTTTTATGAGTTGAGATCAGGCCTTTGTGCTTTGACTCGTTGAAAGTGTCGTTATCAGTTTAAATCTATTGAATTTTCTCGCCAACATTCTCGCCAACACACAATATGTATGATTTAGGACTATTGAATCCTCGCATTGCAAAAAAACACATATCAAAATAAAATATACAAAAGACTTATAACCCATTAACAATCCACCGTAAAGGGTACAAAAATACTTTGAAATGACAACACAATAAATGCAGGACCATCCCTGATGTGTTTACCTTACGGCGGACAACAGTTATGACAACCTTATGTAATCATTGGCATGTGGTTTTTTCCCTTGTGTTTACTGAAACAACATCCATTAGAGTGGTGTCCGACGGACGGACGACGGACGACGGGCGCTGGTGTCTGACACAGAACGCGAACATTTCTTCAAAATGTTATTAACGAATGAATGTCAAAGTTCCTAAATTTTTTGTGACCTTCATATTATTTTGTTTCTTCTATAATTAGTTTAATACATATATATACCTTGGAGAACTTCACGCATTCAGTTCAACAGTTCTGTTTGAAATGAGATGAAGAAAATAACTTTTAATGAATCTGAGTTATTTTATATTTTGTTTCTATAGTATGTTAGAGTGTTTCTATGATAAATATACAGATATGCTAAACACGACGATATAATGAATAGCATGTATGAATTTTTCTACACATACAGTGAAGTTGTAAACAACTTTAAGTGTAAAGAATAAATGTATATGTATAATACCTTAAGAAAAGTTTTCAAGTTGGTAGGTTTGTTATATAATTTTTGGATCTATTTCACATCATACACCCGCTGTTGTCCGTATTTGTGTATAACGAGAATATAGAAAACTTTGAGCACCACAAGCAACTCCTTGGTCCATCGCAAATTTCCCTGGCAAGGCATAACGCAAAATAAACAAACTGTTATTGTAGCTTATTTTCATAAGTTAACAGTTCCCTGAACGATAACATTGGAGCTGGCCGTACGGACAGACGGACGACGCGACTTTTGTTTATGACAACATATGCAAGGGGTAAAAGCCTTATTTACGGGGTGTAACGCGTTTATTGCGCACTTGCTTGTTTTAATCAGTTGAAGAGACAGTGCTTAGACTCTCACTAAGTGCGAACCTTTCGTGTTTCAGGATACAACAAATATAACAGACCAGTTGTTTTTCTTCTTCCATAGGCACACCGGATATCGTGGATTTGCTTCCCGGGTTGGACAAATTGACATTCAATACTCAGTACTATTTTTATAATTTATTTGTCCTTTTGGGAGTACATATTTAGAACCTGGTAAATTGTACGTACATATATTACAACACAGTAAAAGAAATTCTAAAAAAATGTTGGTGTTACATTTTACTATATTCTGTTCAAGGTTCTTCACGGTTCTTCTAGGATTAGTATACATTTCTGACAGAAAAGCAATGTTACACAGTTCAGCAGTCAGGGTCTCTACGTGAAATTTCTGGAGTCTGGTAATGTACTACTAGCACGGAACAACCATGACGTTATGACGTCATCAAGCCCAGCCTTAGAAAAAACAAACAGTTTTTAGGCACCCTAAAAAAAAATTTTTCGTCAAAAAGAAAAAGGAACCCTTTTTTCAGGAACGCGACGACGCTATAAGAAATCGAACTTCTAAGTCAACGCAATCAAATAGCTAGATAGCAAGATACGGCCGTTTAAGCTTTATATTTTAACTTATTTTAACACTTCGCAGGTAAATTAAAACCTATAAGGCACTGCCCAATGACCTAAAATCATGAAATTTGGTAAGAAGCAAGGTTTCACAGCACAAGTAAAAGAAAACATCATTATAGTTTAAAAACCTTCAATTCTTTATACCTTTATTGGTTATCTAACCAAGACCACCAATACAGTGCAATGAGTACAGTGTAGCCCTTTATTATTCCCTAGATCCTATGACCACATACCATTTCTCTCTGGAATCCTAATTCCACTTCAAATTACAAAAGCAAACCCAAATGAATCGTCAACACTCTAAAAAAGTACAGAGCATATATTTTTATTGAGGCCTTTAAGGTGGATGAATATAAAGTAGATTTATACGGATTATGTGGGGGGTGGTCTCCAGTGGAGGGTGCCCCCGTAGGTCGTTCGGGAGGGGGGATACACTGCCTTAATCTTTGCGAACGCTGTGAGCCTCGGAATTGAATTGGTTCTTATATGTAAATTGCTGCGTACGAGTAAATAAATAAACGGATGCGTGATTTAAAAGTATTTCAGCGGGGATCAGAGGATACGTGGAGTTTTTTTGGGAAGGAGAAAACTATTTGGAGTAGATTGGTTGGATGTTGAAAGCTTGGAATAAAGTATAAGCTATGTTTCTTTTACACGGCATGGCTTGTGATTTCTGTTTTTAGTGTAGAAGGAAATTCGTTAGCAGGTAGGTAAACACTTCAGTGTATTGTATCAGTTTGCGGAAAAGAACATCATGTTATGGTTAATATCTACAGGATAACCCGTACAGGTCCTGTAGAAGGAAATACATTAACCTTTTTTTTTTTTGTGCGTGTGGAAATCCCCTAGAGTCGTCACCCCACCGGGGTTTTCGGTAGGGCGGTGTGTCGGAATCGAACCGACTAAAACCAAACGGTTTGCCATACTGCGCCTTAAGTAGGAGGGATCCGGAAACAGCTTTTATTAAGACATCCGGAACCTTCCTAGCGCCTGCCCGCAAAAGCGCGGGCACCACCTTCGGGTATAAGAAACCTCTCAATTAGGCGACGTCCAGGCACACGCGGACGCCGCTTCCTCGCGGGGGGCCACTATAGCCGGTGGAGGGGAAAACCCGTCCCGTCCACCCGCGGCCACACTCAGGGCGGCATGAGGCGCTGGTAAGCGCGCCTCCGCCGCCCGGTTCGCCGGCGGCGAACTAGGTCCGAGTGGAGATCGTCCTCCCGGACCCTTTCCGCCGCCTCCTGCGAGATGACGTCCTCACAGAAGGTCGCGACCGCGGTAAAATTCCTGTCGCTACCGGCCATGGAGCGTATGACGGCTGGTAGCGAGAGATCCCCTCCGACGACTGCAGTAAGGGCCCCACGCTGCGTCGCCCAGGCGTAGCAAACCGCCAGCGTGTGCTCAGCCGAGTCCTCACTGCAGTCGCAGTGGTGACAGGCGGGACTCAGTTCCCTTCTAGCGACCGAGTGCAGGTACTTCCCGAAGCAGCCGTGCCCGGAAAGAACCTGCGTCAGTCGGAAGGAAAGGGTCCCGTGCTGCCGCCCTGAACACTCGACGATGACCGGCTGGAGCGCCTCCACGGTGGCAAAGTCAGCACGTGGAGCCTCCAGCCGGGACGACCAACGAGCCATGGTGGCTCGGCGAGCGGCCTCACGCCATTCGCGTACCTCTTCGGGCGGGGGCCGACTGCCGCTTCCCGCCCGGAATTCAGCCGTTCGCCAATATACTTCAGCGAGCACTTCCGCCTCCAAATCCCACGGGGGAGTCCCGGCCAACGGTGCGACATCCGCGTATGACTCTAACCGCCATAACCCTCTGAGGGCGCCAGAGGCGTGCCCTATTCTGGGCGGTCAGAGCCCCCACCCACACCGGTGCACCGTACAGAGCCATTGACCGGACAACCCCCGTGTACAGCCGTCTCGTAGCGACGCTGGGTTCGCCCAAATTGGGCAAGAGTCGCCCAAGGGCGGACGCAGCGCTGACCAGCTTCGGAGCAAGCTGTCGGAAGTGCTCGTCGAAGAGCCACCTGCCGTCGAGGGTCAGGCCCAGATACCTTATGTGGGCCTGAACCGGTACGAGGACCGAGTTAACCACGATAAAGGCGCCAGGGGGTGGACCACGACGAGGCCCATGAAATAAAAGGGCCTCCGTCTTTTCCAGGGCCACCCGCAGACCCAGCGCCTCGATGCGACCGACCATTAGAGAGACACCTCTGGTGACCAAACGCGCCGCCTCTTGGAAGTTCGCTGTTTATTGTGTGTTATTAGATAGATCATAATATTATACAAAAATATATGTATATTTATTTTATTTAATATGTGCTCACCTACTCCACACGGTCACCGCTGAAAATCAGCGCTGTTTGGCGCACAGCAACTTCCTTGCCGGCGCCAACAGCATCAATGCTGAGCGGTGACCAATTTCAATAAGTGACGTGCAAGTGCGTGCAAGGTAACATGTAGCTCTATTTTATTTTTTTTTGCCGTTATTTTTATTTTGTATTTCTTCTTTATTTATATATACATATTTTTTTTTATGTTTTATCACGTCGTACTGTAAGCACTTTGTTCTAAACGTCACTTAGAAATAAATATTTTTTCTTTCTTTCTTTCTTTCTTTCAGATTACGCCCATCCCGGGGGGGAAGTCGCCTCGAAGGGCCCAGTCGTACCCCATGTTTCTCAGGAGTGTTCCAAGTACAGACCCCTGCGGAACACCGCACGACATGGGCCGGCGACTCAAAACTCCGTCTCGGTCCTCGTACATGACGGTACGCTCCTCGAGATAGTCTGCCACTAGCCGCCTCAGGTACTGTGGCACCCTATGATAAAGGAGTGCTTCCCTGATGAATGGCAGACTATTGAATGCGTTGGCGATGTCCAACGACACCGCCAACAGCACGCCGCCACAGCTCACTACGTCTTCGGTCACAGCCCTCAGGCGCAACACAGCACTGACCGTCGAACGCCCTGCCCGATGCGGGCAGAGGGGACCCTCTCAAACAATTTACCCGCCTCGTCCAGCAACACGATGGGCCTGTAGGCTGCGACCGAGTCAGTAGGCCGTCCCGGCTTCGTTAAAAGCACCAGCTTCCCGCTCTTCCAGCAGTCAGGGAAGCATCCAGACGCCAGGCTAGCATCGAACACTTCCCTGAGGCGGTCCGACATGTGGTCGAGGGCGAGGGCCAATGCTCGGGCAGGAATCCCGTCTGGCCCAGGGGCGGTGTTCTTGGATCCGTAGAACAGCCGCCCCTACCTCTGCCTCTGTGACGGGCGAAACGTCCTCATTTTCGACTTCCCCGTCGTGTCCGGCCAATAGGGCCATCGACGGGGGTGTGTGTTCCGCCCGTTGCGGGAAAAGGCCCTCAACCACTTCCTGCAGGAAGCTGGGCTGGAGAATCTCCGTAATTTCGACGCGCGGAGCTTTTGTTGCGCCGCGCGATATGGGCGACCCCATGGGTCACGCTCGAGACCTTTCAGCATCTCCTTTCTCTTTTCCTCTTTGGCGCGGCTAATGGCCAGCTTCAGAGTTTTCCGCGCCTCTCGGTACTCCTCATGAGGCTGGTCCTCTTCACCCTCCTCGTGGTGACGATGCCGGCTGCGGGTGTAGGACCTCCGGGCACGAGTACAGGCCGCACGGAGGTCCGCCAACTCCTGGTACCACCAGTAGACCTCCTTCCTTGGAGGTCGGACGCGGGGCATGACCGCATCGCAAATCTGCGTAATCGCATCGCGAAAGCGGCCCGCCCCCGTGTCTACCTCCTCAGTCAGAGGCTGCGGAGACAGCCAAGAGTAAATAATGGCTGCCTCCTTTAGTAGGTCCCTGTCCAACTTCATAACAGCCCACCGCGGGAAGCGGGAAGAACTTCTGGGGTCCTGGGTCCGGGAGAGCTCAAATCGGATATAGAGGTGATCGAGAGCGTCTCAACCTCTTCTAGGACTCGCCAGTTCCTTACTCGTGCGGCGAGAGCAGGGGTAGCGAACGAAAGGTCCACTATCAACCCCCCCTGCTGTCGCACGCACGTGTTGGTGGAGCCCCTGTTTAGTAGACAGAGGCCCACCGAAGCCGCCCACTCCTCTACGGCTTCGCCCCGTACGTCCGTCCTGGGGGAACCCCACGCAACGGACTTTGCGTTGAAGTCCCCCAGCACTAGGACGTGTCCAGACGCTAGTCGCCGCATCGAGGTCTACATGTTATTGAGGAAAACCTCGAAGTCGCTCAGACTCCGGTTGGGGGAGAAGTAGACACCGTATATGGTGATCCCCCCCATGCAGCAGCAACATATCCATTACCCTTGTCTCTTAGCGACAAGGGTGGGGAATGAGCCGCCGTGGAGCCAACGATTGCCACGGAGCCGTCACGATCACAAACCCAGTTTGGACGGGGAGGAACGTACTAGGGCTCCGAGGCTACTGCTACACCGATCGACCACTCCGCCATGGTTTGCAAGAAAAGATCTTGCGCACCGGCCGAGTGGTTTAGGTTCGTCTGGACAAGGAGGCTGGAGACTTGGTCCGTTTATTGGACCGTCTCTACAGCCTCCTCCATAGGCGACGGCGTCGACGCACAAGTGACATCAGAGGCAGCCTGGGCCGATTGGCTAGCCCCCAATGTGTTCTGAGAAGTGCGGAGAGGGTTACAGCCCCCCTGCATTATCTGGTGATTGGCTTGCAGATTGCCCGCCGCACACGCTGGGCAGTGAGGGGCGGCGGAACATTCCGCCGCCTTGTGCCCCGGTCGACCGCAGCGGAAACATAGTCCGCTGCAGTTGACAACTCGAACACTTGACGCGGGTGTGTCCCGACCCTAGGCATTTGAAGCACCTCATCGGTCTCGCTGTCAGTACTGTGACTCTGGCGTTCACGAAACCGATGAGGATTTTGCCGGCGTCGTCCAAGATTTTGGCCGACGCTACGGGACAGCTGACCCATACCGCGCCAAGGCCCCCTGGACCGGGGCGGATGGTGCCGACTCTGATGTTATCGTTGCATCCCGTCTTCTCTAGGATTGTAACGCGCACGTCCTCAACCGTGACAGAGTCATCCAGGCCCGAAATGGGCGAGGCGCATCCTCACACCAACTCCACCAAATTCGCCGGCGAGACTATCCCGGGCCTTCTTGAATACGGCTGCGTAGGATAGCCCGCCGTCTCCCGCCGCCGGTAATACGGTTACCACCAACGCCGCCGTTTTTGGCGTCGTCAGTTTACGCGCCTTTTTCGTGGCAGCCACCGCCACCGAAGGCGACTGCGATGGAGAAGGCGCATTTTTAGCAGCCTTCTTGTTCCGATTCCGGGCCCGCTTCTTGCCTCCCTCGACTTTTTGCCATCCCTCGCTGGAGGAGGCAGATGTAGAAGGACCAGGCGTGGGCTCAGCACCAGAGAGAACAGTAGGCGGGCTCGTCTCTTTAGATGCCGGAGTGGGCAGTGGACGGAATTCTGCTGCCCCTTTATTCACAGCTTTAGGTGGTTGCCCGGATTTCGGTGCGGTCGCCTTTGTCGCTGTCTTATTCGGTCGACCAGCCTTAGTTGGTCTACCTGTCTTCAGTGCGGCCGTAGGCGCAGGTGCTGATGTCGCGTGGAAATAAATTAACCTAACCGTACCGTATAGTAACCATTATAAAAAAAAATGTTACCACATCAAGTAACTACTTACTTGATGTGGTAACATTTTTTTTTGTACAACCCAGTTTCAAACAAGCGTACGGCCCACCAAGCAGGGGGAAGTTGTTACGGGTGCCTATATAGACACTTCCTAGAACAATGATTCCATCGACAGAATCAAGCCTTTATCCCCGAAAGGGTAAGCAGAGGTTGCCAAAAGGCAACTATATTTTTTTATAGGGAGCCTCAATGAGAATTAAAGATGGGAAAACTGGGAGTATTGAGAGGTATTTTTTTACTAAAAGAGGAGTGTTTTAAATTTGATGTGTCTGTATGTCTGTCTGTGGCACCATAGCTCTCAAATGGATGAACCTATTTGAGTGCGGTTTTTGTTGTTTGAAAGGATATTTCATCGAGAGTGTTCTTAGATATAATTAATGAAAATCTGTTCAGCCATTCGAAGATCATCAGCTCTTTGTTAATCGTTGAAGGGATTTTCGAGTAGGGGGTATTTAAATTTATAATTTATGATTATTAGCAGACTTCAAACAGGAGGAGGTTCTCAATTCGACGTGTATTTTTGTGTGTTTTGTAATTCATTTCAATTTTTTTTTTTTAATTGGATGCACTCAAGGTTAATCCCATTCAAATTTGAAGGAAACATTCAACTTCTAAGTGTGCGTAATTAAGGGATGAAGCACACAGATTATTACAATTTATTATTATTTAGTCGCATTGAAATCGATGATACTTTTTTATTACTTAATATCATCAATACTCTATAGTGTTTATGGGCACGTTATCACTGAGTGGTTTCAATAAGAGAGCCTCCTTCATGTAAGCATTATTTTATCAAAATTATTTGGTTAAACATAAATGCCTGTATATGGTGTACAAAGGTATACCAGTATACCTCATTACAATTTACATATCATTCGACATTTGAAAACCGTAAATACAAACATAACAAAATAAATAACATAAAAAGCAATAAATATAACATTGAAAGTAATAACAAGTACGGCATGAATAGCTAATAGGCGGTATAATGCGCTATTAAGAAACGACGCACACTGCGCGACTACATTACTGGCGAGTAAACGATTCTCGATGTCGCGAGTTATTTATGACCACATTTTTACGCAACGATACGCACGGTTTTATTGACATTTTTAATATATCGACTTTAAATCAAATTTGAGTGAAAATATTCTACCAGGTCTATGTATATTGAAAAAGGAAAGAAAAAGGAAAAGGAAAGGTCGTCCGGACTTCACAATCTTTCTTTGGTAATATAAGTATGCAAATAAAAGTAAGTGCTTCAGACTTTTATGTGACTACCGAAATAGACACATTATGCATGAGGTGTTGAGACATGCTTCATTTGTGTTCAGACGCTATTACTGATTATTAGCGGCAAACCATTAAAAGTCATTTGTGGCATTTGTATCCATTCAAGCCGGGAAATCATCCTGGGACTGCCCATCATAATAACTTGAGTTTTTGAGGGGTTCACCTGTAGACCGTAGTTGATACTCCAGTCACAAATGCGTTCCAAATCACGGTTTATAATTAGTAAAGCTGGATTGTATTTAATGGAGCTTGAGTGTAGATCTGAAGATCATCTGCATAAAGTTGGTAGGATGAAACTAATTCTTTGGATTATGGTATTAATAAATATTGTGAAAAGTAAAGGGAATAGAACGCCACCTTGTGGCACACCAAGCGTGATATCACACCAAGAGGAAACTGAATCGTTGTCGGCGACCAGACAGGTAACTTTAAAATCAATCAATCACTATTGGAGATATGTTAATGGAGCGTAGTATACCGAGCAGGATATGGAAATCCACAGTATTAAAAGCGTTACTAAAGTCTAGAAGTGTAAGTAGCGTGAGATTTCCATTTTCCATGGCCATTCTAATGTTGTCGGTAATGGTAATCAGAGCTGTATCTGTGCTATGCCCAGGACGGAAACCAGATTGAAAGGAGTTTAAAACATTGTTTTTGATAGAAAGGAGTTAAGTTGGGTATATACAAGGCGTTCCAAGACTTTTGATACAAATGGCCATGACAATGACGCGTTGTCACAGTTCAGAACTGCAACTTCTTTTTTTTTTAGGTTTTATGTATGACCACGCATAACTTTTTACAGGGAAGGCCGATTTTAATAATTTTGAGTAGGCGCCAAACATAAAAACAAAAAATAAAATTCAGCAAATAGACGCGTCGCCGCTGCCATCACTTCATTTTGCGTATTAATATTTTTTTTTGTTTCTATGTTTGGCGCCGACTCAAAATTATTTTGGTATTTACATTACTGTAGGAGTTAAACTAACGAGTTTATTTTACGCTTCTCAGTTCCTTTCTTCTTAGGTCAGTTAATTTTTTTGTTAAAAGGTTTTTATATACAAAAATATAATGTGTAAAATGTATAAAATTAAGTGTCAACGAACTACTGCCACTTATGTTCGTGATTGAACATAGAAAAATACGTTTTGGTAGTTGCAGAGTTTAATTATTGGAGTATTCTAGAGTTAACAAGTTTTGGGTGGCCGTTGTAGTTCGTATCTCTTGAATGTGTTTGATTGGCGAATGTTGAGTGACGTATGTGATGGGAATGATATGTATGTGTGCTGTGCGTGTGAAGCGTTTATGAATGCGGTTTGCTATTGCTTGTGGAGTGTTTGATAGCGGCGTGAACACATGGTATATGAAAAATGGTTAACGAACTTTATTTAAATGGCCAAAGTGTTGTCGCGTGTTGTCGCTCATATGAAAGGTTGCGGTAGTTGTTGTGGTAGGCAAACCAATGATATCAAAGAGCGCGTCAAAGCCGTGGGCGTTCTTGTTGACGCGTGTTAGCAAAACGCGCTTAACGCCTGTCATATGAACATGGCCTGGCTCAGCAACGGGTGCAGGTATAAATTTGAAAATATGAAACAGTTTCTTAATCAAACGGTTACGGTAACGGTTATTACAATGATAAATGACAATTCCTTGCAGACATTCCGTGGAAATACAAGCACAACAATTTGCCTTACTAAGTCATTTTAATATGTACTGCAGTATATTAGAAAGGGACAATCCATATAAGTCAGTAAGTATTAATAAAAATATAATAAATTATAAAGTAGTGCTACTTGTAATACTGTAATAATATTAAACAAAACCTTAAACCCGAATTAGAAACAATGATACACCTGCACCATTTTCTTATGTATTATAAGATATCAGATGTGTATCAAAGTCGTGAAAGTTTAAAAGCATTAAAAGATGTTGATCTATTTGTGACTTTTAAGTTTAGTAAAATGTGTTGCGGTCGTCTATTTCGTCTCTAAGCTCACCCTGTATATTTTACTAACAAATCGTTTTCGAATAAGCATTAAGTTACCCTAATCTCTTAACCAAACGTTCACCTTACGAGGCAATAACTTGGGAATAATAATTTTTCAATTTATTTCATAGTATTTTTATTGTGGCGTAAACCGCGTCTGGCCGACTCTCACCGTGTAATCGTAGTGAACTATATCAGCTTAGTTGTGTGACGTTTGTGTTTGTGTGTGTGCTTACTGTATGAGATGAGGTTATGGTCGGACATAAGAAGTGGGGCTTAGAGGGGGACTGTATGCTAAACCTGGAAATTGATTTGGTGGCACGTGTATTATAGAAAGCCACTATTCTTCCGGAATATTTTCAAATTTTCTATGTTGTTTCGGGAAGGTATCATCAAAAGTTATCAAACTGACACTATTTTCAATTATTCGACCGGCTGTTGCTAGGATCCACTAACAATATAATTTGAAACATGGATGTGTCAAAGTGTTGCTTGAGTATTTTAAATTTATTTTAAATATGTGATTTGTTTTTTTAATAAATAACATTTTGTTTTTTATTATCAACTAGCGGCACCCCGCGGTTTCACCCGCGTAAGTCTTGATCCTGTGGGAATATCGGGATGAAAAGTAGCCTATATGTTAATCCAGGTCACCAGCTATCTACATACCAAGTTTCATCGCAATTGGTTTAGTAGTTTTGGCGTGAATGAGTAACAAACATCCATACATACATACATCCATTCATCCTCACAAACTTTCACGTTTATAATATTAGTAGGAGATCACTATGATGCGCAATGTCATGCGCTTTTTTTACACTTACACACCCCAATCCACTCCTCTAAGCAATATCCCTTTCTTGTCATTGCCTTCTCTTCTTGTTTACTTTATCTCTTTCAACATACTCCCAGTTTTTCCATCTTTAATTCCCAACGTACCCGGTTGACGGCAATAGACCTCTTTCGTGATCTGAACCAAATTAAAATTGACAAAATATGGATGTTAAATATGCCTCTGCGTCAGGTCTCTCTACTGCTTCAGGGACATGTGTGAGTGTATAAATGTATATTAATTAAATATGTCCTTTTTAATTTGCCATCAGGGAAATAAAATAATTAAAATAACTGTTATAGTAACCTTATAAACCACAAATTTGGGAAGTGCATAATATGAAATAATAATATAAGATAATGATTTTTAATGAGTAACTTTTTGATGTTGTAACATTCAATGGTATTTTAATATTATTATTGATTCTGCCAGGGAGAGTCAACATATTCCACATATTCGAGTCGAGTAATGTGTATCACGTAGGTATTGTTGTCTGGTAGACATTGTTTCCGAATATTTCATAACTATATATTGGCATTTTTTCGTTTGTTATCTTTATTGCGATGATTGTCAGTTATTCACGTTTATATTTTTATGATTCATGATAAGAATACTGATACAAACTTAGTGCAACAAAAACTAGAACTAACAATAAAACAATTTGATAGCAGTCGGCCGGAAAATATTATATCTTCTACACATAGACACTTAATATAGTTAACACTGAAAAAAAACAACAGAAAGAAATGTACAAAACATTTCAGTATGTAACTTTTTTACACACTTTTTTTACAAAAATTTGTATGATCCACAAATAGTTGTCCCGAGCCTGGGTGTTCTTTGTGTCCGTTGTTTGAAAACCCCCCCTGGAAAATACAACACAAGGTCAGGACAAGCAACACTGGAATGTTCCTAATGCGGGAGTTGTCTTTTAAAAAGAAAGAAAAGAAAAGATAGTCGAGCCGTACATTCATGGAAAACAGATTGTAAGGGACTTAAGGATACCTAAAGGGACACCAAAATGAACTAAATTGAAAGATAAAGTCTAACAGTACCGGAACAGTTAATAATTTCTGCCGCCTTTTAACAAAACAGTAATTCTCCAATAACTATGACCGAAACCAGATTGTTATCATTCTATTAGAGAAAAGGTGTTGTTGATGACTGTGATATTCCATTATAAACAACACTTTGGACAGTAATAATAAAATGAATATTTTTCCAGGTTCCGAGAGAGACTTGTTAATGTACAAGGAATATTCAATCAGGAGGTTAAGGTGAAGGCTTAAATAAGCTTTTGTTAAAATGGCCGTAAATTTCTCAATATCTGCACTATCCTAACGAAAACTGAAGTCACCAAATACCCAATCAACATAATTATTTGCCCATGAAACTTGACTACCCCTGAAAGACCACCATCTTAAACCTCCTTCACACCAACGGATCGTTTTATACCTCCCCACTTTTATATGCTATCGTCTCAATATTCAATTAGTTCTAATTGCTTAGATGAGGAGTGATATCTCAGATTAACGACGGAACACATAATTCATTACGGTAATGGACCGAGTTATGGTCGGTTGTAAATTTTTTACAGTGTTCCTGTGTGTAACCAGCTTAATGTTCTTATTTTGAAGCTGAAGATTGGAAAATAAATATACCAAAATAAACGGCCAAAGAAAATAAGCTAACACAGAAAGTGACAATAAAAGATAATAGCAATAAAAAATAAAATTTTTTTTTTCTAGAATATAAAAAGTATGTTTCCGCCCGGGATCGAACCGGGGGCCTTCTGCGTGTTAGGCAGATGTGATAACCGCTACACCACGGAAACTTGTCGTCACAGATCGAAGTGAGCATATCAAATTCGTTCATGAGTAAAAGTAAGTGTTTTTTGCTTACGTCAAGCAAAGAGTATACAAACACTTGACATCACGTAGTTGACAACCATTTTCTTTACAGTACTAAAGTGACAAACACATGTTACCTTTAGATTCATCACCAGTGTTATGAGTGAAGATTAGCAGAGAAAACTTTCATAAAAAGTATGACTAATTTTCTTCCTGGTCTTCCTTCCTGATTATAAAACAAAGTACCTCACCACGTCTGTCTGTCCGTCTGTTCGCGATAAACTCAATAGCTACCAAACGGGTTTTCATAGGGTTTTCAGCAATAGACGGAGTGATTCATAAGGAAGGTTTAGGTGAATAATTCATTAAGGGTTTGTGTAAAATAGCTGAATATGACGATGATTGAAGATTTAGGCAAAAATCAATATAAGCTTTGCCCCGTGCGCAGCTGGGGCGGATTGCTAGTTTATAATAAGACGCAATAGATACTCATAAAGTGCATAAAGATTAAAAAAATAATAATAAGAATCCAGGGTTTGGTTATTAACCATATACCCGAGTCCCCTGCAATAGACCCACTTATGATGAAACAATATATGAATTTCTACTTCTTATGATAATAATTTAGTGTTAGTTGTTACTGGTTTAGATAATATATACACTTACACATGCAGCTAACACCATTGTCACTATCAAGGTAGGAGTGGCTAATACCGGCACAGTGCGGAGAGGATTACAGATGGTTACAATGATCGCATTAATTAACGCACATTAGTTAGACCTCGCACGAGGACAAGTGGCTCTCATGTTAATCTATTGACTGTTGAGAACGAAACGCATGCAAATACATGGATGGAATAGTTAACATTTAGATTTAGAGTAACATTACCAACCTTCCTTCTAGAGTGTAAAAGAACTTTAAAAAAAAGGTTCTTGAGGGGCTAAAGGTAAAAGACTAGCCAGGTCAGTCTAGGATGGGTGACCATTCTTAACACAATTTGAGACCACATTGAGACCCCTCCGTGCCTCGGAGAACACGTTAAACCGTCGGTACCGGGTGCCATACAAACATCTGTGGCATTCGTTACGGGTAGTTGGAGCCCTAAAAAGTCCGACAACCTGGTCTAACTACAGAACTTCGATATCGCCTAGTACTTGGGTTGTGGAGGTCTGATAGCAGCCGCTTCAAGTAAAATATCAAAGTTTGGCCGTATCGTAGTTAGACTGAAAGCCGACCCCAACTTAGTAGGGAAAAGGTGCGAAGGATGATGATGAAAAAAAGGTTCTTAAAATTTTTTTGTTTTTGTGTTACGCGATATCTACCTAATTTGTAAACCGATTTCATTAATTATTTTTTACATTAAATTGATTATACTCATGGGTGGTCCCTTGAAATTTGAAGAACTATTCCACCGCTAAGGATGGAAAATTAAGGGATGAAGAATACAGCTTAATACAATTTATCTTTGTTTAGGCGCATTGAACTCGGTGATACTTTTTATGGTTCCGTACCCGAAAGGTAACCAACATGACCCTATTACTAAGTCTCCGCTGTCCGTCCGTCCGTCTGTTTTGTTAGCGGGCTGTATCTCATGATCCGTAATAAGTAGACAGTTGAAATTTTCACAGAATGTGTATTTCCATCGGCAAAATTCAATTCAGACACCGAATTCAGAGTCCCTATTTGAATTCGGTGTTTGGAACCATGATTTGAATCGAATAATGTCTTTTTTGTCCTACTCCAGTTCGCACGGTGATGCGAAATAAAGAAAGCCTCTTTTTGACTTAGTGGATTCGGACAAGCGATATTTCTACACGCTTTATTGTATTAAAGGATAGCCACGCACAAAAGTGTTTAATGAATTAAATTTGGTCGTGTAAAACAATGAAGTAGGTACCAAGATAAACTCGAGCATCTAATCTGTGATTTCTATGTCCGCATTATTTTCAATAATACCTATAAGTATACCTGTTTAGTTTGTAAGAATACCTGAAAAAAGAGCGACTTCATCGTTCTTCTATACATACGTACGTACCTGGGGTCCTTCTACACATTAGATACTACATAAATAATTTCCCAATATTACCAACCTTTATCCATCAATCCATCACGGCTAACTCAACCACAAAGTTGTTAACTCGATCACGTATCAATACACGTAGGTATCGAGTACTCGATATGGTCTTAGACTAACGTCGTTAGCCGGCCGGAGTTAAATCGATCGAGTTATAGTCCGCGATGCTTGTAAACAATCGAATTATCTGTTCCTTAGGACTTTGTGTGTGAAGCTGGATAAACTTTCGTGTTTGGACTTTAAACCAATATGTGATATATTGTATATGTACATTATGTATAATTATTATGCTTCTGGAATGTAAGTGTATTTCCGGCAAGAATGTTATATTACTGGAATATATTGTCTTACCTTCCGTTGCGATATCTCTACAAATGTTGTACTTTTATTATTACTGGGTTAGTACACAAGCACAAGACCCGTCTGATGATAAGCGGCTATAAATACCTGTAAACACTCACAATACCGTTGTCAATACTCTCGCTTTACTAACAGTGTCCTAGTCCACACTTGGAGCTCTAGTATGATCTTACTCGCCAGCAGAGACAACACTTTGGTAGTATGAATGTCAATGTCCTCACTCCGCTCTGAATCGCTCCAATTCTGGCAGAAACCATTAAACCCGATTCCACTGGGATACGTTTGTCCTGCGATCTTGTCGCCCGACACGAAATATACATGTCGCGTGACGTTGCACGCAATGTTGCCCGATGTCGCGTGCGTTTCACTCATGTGCTATTGACACAAACAAGCCTACCAGTAATATCACTTGCACGTTAGCGACCTTTTCGTTCAGCAGAAACATCAAACTAAGTTTGTAGTGTCTACTTGTTAAGTTGGTATCCTAAAAATCGAGAGATACGAGTTTATGCCTCTTTCCATCGCTCACAGCCATTTATAAAATGAATAATAAAACTACCATAAACAGACATTACGGATAAAAGTCTACAAATTCCATATTGTAAAATTGTTTCAATGAAACCATAATGAAACTACGTAACAACTTCCTACAGCGCAGAACATAAATAATTCGGAACAGACCTGCGGCGAACAAAGATAATGATATTTTGAATGCCACTCAACTCATTACGTGCCGATATCTTTCCTTGGGTAGAGAGCCCACCTAGACTTCTCTGAAGACCTAACTCTTAAATTAAACACAAAGAAAAACCCACCTTATGTGCTGCAGTAACAGTTCAGATTGGACTAAAGCTGAACCACAATGGCACTAAGTACCTAATGAGCGTACAGCGGCAACTGTGAATAGGAAACGTCTTAATATCTCCTCTGTTAGTCAAGTCCGAGCTTAAGGTTATTGATGTAAGGTTCATTTTGGTTTGCACTAACGACGACTCCGGTAATACTGTTGGTATAGTGTAAAGGAGGGATTGTACAAGCGTAATTAGTCATTAGCGCGACAACGGGCAGGAAGAGGCCGCGATTGATCGGACGTGAGCTTACGTGAGCTATGTATTGGGCTAATGTGGTTCGTGTTGGATCGTTTCTGGGTTATTTACAACAATTTGTAATGGACTATGTAATTACTGCTTGGTATAGATATTTGTTTACATGTATGCCTCGTTAAGTTTGATATAATTTAAGAAGGAATTGTAAAATTGCACGATAGATCTCTGCTCCAAGCGGAACTGCTCGATTAGTCTACGCTCACTCTACAAACATGCTTGCCTACCTTTCCCTTTCAAAACACTCCCAATTGCATCAAGTGCACGGTTAGCGGCAATAAGTTTGCCCCCTATTACGTGAGTGGGACGAAATGAAGTGTCTAATGAGCCTCTGCTTACCCCTTCGGGGACACAGGCGTGATTGTATGTATGTATGTATAATTTAAAGCTCAAGGGCTGGCAATGCATGCTTGACGTTTTTTGTGCCGTATCAGGTGACCAATTTGATTATAGTACTATTTCAAAGACGACAGTACAAAAAAATGCCACTTTAACGTAAATCGCTGGATTTCAGGAATAATATTCGAATACCGCTAACTCCATTAAACAATTTTAACATCCTAATAATCTGAAACCAATCCAATTATATTCAAAGTCAGCACAAAGAGATAAATGATTAATTAGTTCGTAAACTGGCTGTCATTAACGTAATCATATTGGGGAGAGGGGAGAATATGGCGAATAAAAAGTTCACTTTATTGATGTGAGTCACTCTGTCAAATTGATACTAGAGCCATGTGCCGAAAGCTAGTGGACGAACTGATCGACATATTTTATAGTTGGAGTACTCATTTTGGGGGAGTGGCCAACAAGTCCGGACAACCTGACTCTAATAAACCTCAAAAACATGAATAACCTGAAAACTGAAATTGAATACATATTAATAAATGTGTGTGCTCATGCAGTAGGTATTAACATGTAACTGTACATGAATTGTAGTTGTCATTAGATTCTACTCCTCCTGAGTTTTTAGTTTTGCATTCGTTTTTATCTGAAATCTATTTATTGATTTTTTCATTATTATGAATGTCATTGCAACTAGCTTCACGGCGGGGTTAGTCTGACTGACTCCTACGCCTGACAATTCAAACGTACTTATATTGGTATAATGTTTTTTTTTTACAACTTGACATAGATGTGTCAAGTTATAAATCCTAGTTTGGGATCGGATGTGATATCGCAGATCACACACGGCCGCCTGGTCCTAAACTAGCCAGAGCCTGTGCTATGGTAACCAGACTGCTGATCAATTTCTATATAGATACATATCACTACATATTATAAAACAAAGTTACTAATAGACAGAGTGATTTATGAAGAAGGCTTACGTGTATAATTTGTTAAGATTTTGTGTAAATTGATTGAAATATGTTGATGATTGTTGAAGATGTCTCTGCTACTTGTGCGAGGCCTGGGCGGGTTTCTAGTTGTAGATAAATTACACCCAGACACAGAACAAAAATGATCATGCTTATCACACAATTATTTGTCATGAGTGGGAATCAAACCCACAACCTCTGGCTCAGCAGTCAGGGTCACTTACCACTAGACCAACAGGCCAGTCAGTGGTTTTGATTTTGATATAATCCGTGCTTACTTGGTCTATGTCAAGTCTAAAGTATGTCTATCATATGTATCAAGTGACTAAATTATAAGATGTCCATAAAAGAAACTTGAACAATGTATTATCATAACTACAAATGATAACATTAAGTAAGAAAACGGCAACTACCCTCAGTCAAACACCACTTGGAGAGTTGTCATAAACGAAAATATCCATAAAAGTAAATCAATCAGTAGTATTGGGTCGTTACCTCCACCTTTTGATGGTATCATTGCGCCAGCGACCTAGGGTGGCAGCAGTGTCGTAAATGAGACGATTAAGGAAAACTCGTAAATGGCCAACTTTGATGTTAGTGTTTTTGTTACACTTATGAGAGAAAGTTCAGATATGACTATAAACGCCTACATCAATATAAGTTACCGTATAATACATAAAACTATGACGTATATACTAATAATACCTACATATTGGGAGTGTTCATAAGTTGCAAATAGTGCTGAATCGTAACATGAAATCCTTATATATTTTTTATAATATCGAAATTAGAAAATATAGTTAAATTGAAAATTGATGCCATTTTAGAATGAGATAAGATCAATAGGAAACACGATCTCTTCTCTTTGTGTTTATTTTGTCTTCTTGTCTCAATAATCTTATTGGGGTATTCCGTTCTGCATTTTATTTTATTGTGTTAAACTATTGAAATGTGATGCTAAACGGAAATTCGTACTATTCTTTTCTTTGTACGCGAAATTTTCTAGAAGCCCATTTTCAGCGCCACACATGGTTAATTTGACACTTGATATGAAAATAATGAAGTATTATTGACCAATACGAGCATCAAATTGTCTTAAATAAATAATAAAAAACAACATTTAATTTTATATTGTACACAAAGTGTACAATTCTAACTTAAATGTATCATTATAAATGTGTAAGTTGGATTAATTTTGATTGTTTGTTTCGGTTTTACTTCTTAACTACTCAATCGGCCATTTTGGAATTTTGAATTCACGTTGTCAGGGACACAGAAAAAGACTGCGAATCATCAAAAAAAAAAAGTACAGTTCCCGAGAGATAAAAAAAACAACCTTTTACTTAACGGAGCCGAAGGTAAAAGCTAGTAGAGCTAAACAAAAAGCGTCCTTCGGTCATTTGTCCTTAATTAGACCGTCAACCATGCATCGAGATATAGTAATAATAACTCAGTGCAACCAGTTAAAACAAATACAACGAGTCTAAACACGACAAACGCGACGAGGTTGTGTTTAGTATATTAGGATTTCCTGTAGCCTACCTTCCTGATACCACCGACAACCACCCATTCATGCGTTGCCAGTGAAGTTACATACGTATTCTGAATGTTATCCCAATAGCTCAATCCAGGTGACCACACACTAAAAAAGCAAGTTAAATAAAAGCTTGTAGAGATAAACGTAGGGAGATTTAAAAAATTATTTCAAACGTGCTGTGTTTATTGAGCCTCTGAAATGTTAGGAAAATATAATTTTATTTTTATACCTATTGAAATCACCTACAGAGTAAATGTCCGAGGAAAACATTGGCCATCAATATGCCGCGTCACGTTCTGTCGCGCTTTTTGCGCCCCCTGTAGCTTGGCTAAGGTTGCCACGTATACACATAGGTCAGAGGTGGACACGTTTTCTTTAATGGTCAAATTTATGTAGACTAAGTTCATAAAGAAACGTAAACACAATACTAATAAAAATATGAGCAAAATTTTGTATTATCTAAAGATCTTACGGCCTCAATATGTATTTCATAATTGTTTATATTTCCTATAGTCACTTAAATTATGATTTCTTGTGATCATGCTTTTTGTATAATATATTTTCAATTAGGTATATGTTTGTTTTTTTTTGCCAACCCTGTTTTAGGTGTGTTACACAGGGTCGTGTGTACAGATAATCTGTATTGATAACTATCGGGTATCGTTTGTCTGTATGTGTGTCAGTTTCCGTTGCACAGCAGGGAATCATGGGAAAGTGCCCATAAATTTTTTATGAAGAAATTTTTTGCTGTTTTTGTGTGATATAATATTTGATAAAAAATTATGTTCGCTTAAAAAATAAAGTTATTTGGTTAATTTTATTTATACAAACTAACCTTATACACACCTACATATTGATAAAAGCGCCGGTGGCGTAATGGCTAAGGTTTCAAACTTGCGATCTAGAGGTTGCGGGTTACCTGGAGGGGTTGACAAGAGTAGATACTAGTAATATAAATATATAAATTAAATGGAATAGACTCTTTGAAACAAGATAATAGGGAATAGTAACAGTAAAAAAACAAAGATAACTGAAACAAGTTGAACACTGGGGCGTTTTCTCTCGAGCCTTAAATGGTGAAGTTGGGCAAGGAGGCAGATCTTTCCTATAAAAGATCTCAACCAAACAAAACCCCAAGAGTCACTACTGTGTCGTCCTTTGCACTACGAGCAAAAAATAAAGAAGATTTTGTTCTGTATAGTTTAACTGTAAATTCAGTAACGTCACTGCATTCTCTTGTCAAAAATAAAAATAAATAAATACGTATGTTATTAAATTTCAATACACGACGATCAAAATTTAAATGTGGCAGTAGCCGTTTTAGTTCCTTAGCGCGGTAACTCAATTACACGGGACAGGTCGCAACGATATATGTGCGTTTTTAACTTGTCCGAGTCAAAAGAGATGAGAGACAGCACAAGAGTTAAAGTACAGAAGAGAGTGCGACATCTGGAAGATATGTTTATCATTATTATTTTACCCATTGATTCAAAATGCATGCTTTAGACTCTAATGTAAAATATTTTATAATGATTGCAGGATAGATATATTTTTACAATATGTGTATATATCTTATAATAAGAGCATATATTTATACATTCTATATTTTTATATCGTCGTTTCTACCTCCAAATGATTCCTATAGATCTTACGTCACCTAAATTTATAAAATCTGTGTAAAATGTGCACCACTGACGCACGGAAGAATTTGCGGTTTATCTTCGTGTGTTGAAACTTAAAGTGAAGAATATATTTTCTAAACTTCATGGGAGCCTCCTCTTTTATTATTCTTCTATATATTATTCTATTATTTTATGTATCTATGCAGATTTAATTGCGTCAATTTACAGGTCACCTACGCACTAAACATACGTCACATGGATTTTTTGGTGTCAACATAAATAAAAGACCACGTCAATAGACGCTTACAGCGTGAGAAACTGTCGCCAGTTGTTCAGTTACATTTCTTAGTATGTACGTCATTACCCTGTAGTCACTGGTACACATCCGGTAATACACGTGCATTTACGGGTCACTGGGGAGTTTCCTTATTTATGTAGGTATGTGATATATATAAGACATCTTTTTAGAGTTCTTTTCATTCCAAAGTCGCAACGAGAACCTTTCTTGACTCAGTTCTGAGACTATTTCATCCTCTCTCATGTAAAGATAAAAAATACAACACAAGACAAACAACAAATAAAATATGATGTTTCCGCCCGGGATCGAACCGGCGACGTCTTCTGCGTGTTAGGTAGATGTGATAACCATGTAATGAAGTTCCTTTTGCTATATATATAGTAACGTGCGATAAGAAACTTCATTCCAATATATACATAGGTAGGTATATCATAATTTACCTCTAACAGTACACAGTTTCTAGTTTAACTTCAGTAGCTAGTGATGCATTCCGCGTATATGTGGTTCTACTCATTCTTTTAAAAAAGACAACTCCCGCATTAGAAATATTCCTGTGTCGCGGGGGGCTTCGCAAACATTCAAACAACGGACACAAAGGACACCCATGGTGCGCGTGCAATGCGCTGACTGACGAGGAATACTCGTCAGATAAATCATCTCTCGGCTAGGCTCTGTGAGCATGTAAATACCTCTTTTTGTGTATTTATATATACAGACTTACTCATAAAGAAAGTAATATATCTCACAGAGCCCTCAGTGTGCAAGTCAGACTTGAAATTCACACACACACACGCAACACGTTTAAAAGCCTTCCATCTGCCTTCCTTAGTTGTTGTTTGCCTCCTCAGTAGTATAAAGAAATGGTACTCAAGTTATATCAATCGTCAGCCGCTTCCTTCTTGCACCAGTTCCTGCGGTCGGTATAACTCATAGCGTCGCACCTCTCACTTGGTGAACTCACAAACTGTGATATATTACTTCAAACTCCACCTGAAACATAAACCCCTTTACACCCGACTTGGCCACTTGCACATTCAGTATTTACTATGTCATTGTAATTTATGTTATTCATATTATTTATTTTAATATTCATTAATATTATAATAACTAGAGATCGCCTGGTGTTGTCGACCATAATTTATTAAGATTTAATTGTTTTGTTTTATATCATTTACCAGTATAACTTGAACTGTCATTGTATAGACATTCCGTACCATGACAGGTCAATACGCTTATAGCTTTTTGCATAAATTTTAAACTTATACAAACACCTAAGGTTTCTATTTATTAAAAAACTATACGGTTTTACTCACGTTTGTATTTCGGGGATGCCCGACTAGTTTCGGACCCGACGGGGGCCCTTTCTCAAGGAGTGAAGCGTCCTGCCGCGACGGTGTCAGGCGTCACACTGGGTTTACAACGTTGTTGCCAACATCCACCGCGGTGCACACCATACTAAAGGATGTTGGCAACAACAGCACATCACACAACGCAACGGAAACGCAACTATCTACATCCGCACGTTCCGAAAGGCAACGGAACCGGTGGCAGCGTTGTAAACCCAGTGTGACGCCTGACACCGTCGCGGCAGGACGCTTCACTCCTTGAGAAAGGGCCCCCGTCGGGTCCGAAACTAGTCGGGCATCCCCGAAATACAAACGTGAGTAAAACCGTATAGTTTTTAATAAATATGAATACCACTCACGAAAGTTTTTATTGTAACCTAAGGTTTCTGTTCTTCTCCTACATATTATAAACTTTAAGTATTCCAAATTTCGCATTCCTAAGTTCGCGAAATTTGTTTACAGAAGAGTAAAATGAAATCTATTCACGTATTAACTACGAATCGCATTCTTATCTATGGTCTAGTCTGGATACTCTAGATAAGTTTCTAAAATACAGATATGAGAGACTCATTTTTTGTTACTTGTGATAAAGCTCTATCAAATACGTATAATAAAGTGTAAAGTGCCTCGGCTTGTTAACAAAACTATTGATAGTAATAAACAAAAATTCCATCGAAGGTTGGGAAAAACCTGTTACCTGTGAGTAAAAATAAAGAAAAGCGGTGAACCAACAGGGGAGAAAAAGGTGAACTGAACTATTTAGTATTTGCCTGTTTATATAGTATATAGTTTAAAAATTCTGTCATTAGTACTTAATATAAATCTATACTACACTAAACTTCTTAGCGGTCAAAAATTTAAAGGTAGAATAAGTACAATATTATGATGCTTAGTTTGTTCAGTTAGTACATCAAAAACTATGTTTCCGCCCGGGATCGAACCGGGGGCCTTCTGCGTGTTAGGCAGATGTGATAACCGCTACACCACGGAAACTGATGTCAGGTGTGCAAAGAGTTCAATTACAAAGAAATAAGGAACTATGGAGTTGATACTTTCAAAATATAGCCTAGTTACAAACGTGACGTCAGTACTTTCTAATTGGTCGACATACATAATATCTACATACGAGTATATTACTTAATATATAAGTAATGAGTGCATATTGTCGAAAGAAAGGTTCCTCGGAGGTCGAAGTCAATTTTGTGCTAGAGTTTTGGATCATGCTGCTGTGATGCGTGTTTATGCTCTACACCAACTTATTAGGGGGGGGTGTATATTGGGTGATTAAAAGTGTTCCTTAATAATATAATTGAAAGTGTACTCATGGTTGACAGATACATACTTAATTTTTTTTAAACTGTACAATATGGGAAACTAGTACGTTCCCGCGTCTTCACTCACGTTAAAATAGATTTTCTCAATCAATTCAGGTATTCTGAACAGTACTTTATGACATGCAAAATTTGACAATTCCAAATACAATATTTCATGATGATGAGTAGTTAGGCCTGAAAGTGTAACAAACAAACCAATTAACTCACATTCCCATTTAGGTATAATATTAGTTATTATTAGAAATAGGATAGAAAAAAAGGGAAAACCCAAGAACCGTGCATTGTTTAAAACGCATTTTAATAACGAGCTTCATAGGCCGTGGTGAATTATCATAGTAAATGTCTCCAATTACATGACTGCCTATGAAAGGAGTGTATTGTTTTCAGGGTTCATATTTGTACAGGCACGTGCATTGATATGTAAACATTGACATATTTGTAAATTTTCACTATAACTTTTAAAGCCTGAACAGATTTGGATCGTTAGAATCCTTACATCATCCCGAGTGACACTGACTTTAGTTTTTATGAAAATACGTTTTTTGGCAGGACAGTATAATTTTTTTTTTTTAAATTAGTAACTTGTTTCATGTACGTAGTTTACCTTTTAGCTTGTAGTACATAAAATATTTTAAAAGTGAATAATCCAAATTTAAAAAACTTTTCAGTTCCTATCGGGTAAGGTTCTAGGAAATTAGTTTTAATTTTAAATAGATAATTCAAAAGTATGTTTCCGCCCGGGATCGAACCGGGGGCCTTCTGCGTGTTAGGCAGATGTGATAACCGCTACACCACGGAAACTATATGAGATCCTAACCAAATTCTTCACTAAGTTGATTACATTCACTACACATACCTGAGATGAACGTTACACAAGTGTGGCAGTGAAAGTGACCAACGATCGGATTAACTACATCATAATCTACTATCACAGCTTTGCTTTTAATAATTTTATTGGCCTTAGTATAACTATTGAATCTGTACATGATAATATGAATCAAAATTTGTTAGTACAATAGTTACTTCGATACATCTAAGAGTGACATCATATTTAAAATGTTGTTTTAACAAATTTTGGTATTTAATTGTCAATACGTTCATATAAATAAAATGTCAAGAAAACATGCCTAAGAAATAAAACTTACTTAGGAATATCATCCAAATCGTGGGAGAGCCATGCTTCGGCACGTATGGGCCGGCTCGACCGTAGTAATACCACGGCTTTACAGAAAACCGGTATGAAACAATGATTTCGTTG
The DNA here is from genome assembly GCA_949752705.1 of Callimorpha dominula. Lineage (NCBI taxonomy): Eukaryota > Metazoa > Arthropoda > Insecta > Lepidoptera > Erebidae > Callimorpha > Callimorpha dominula. The sequence continues at coordinate 727,321 of OX456999.1, read as the reverse complement.
TCTTTCGCCGAGGGAGTGAGTACAGGAGACCTTAACCCTCTTCCCCTACTCCCACCATAAAGACGCGGTAGTCACTTACCATCAGGTGACTCGTCTCGTTTATCCCCTATCCAATTTAGATCACGTATAACTTCAATCAAGCAAAAGTTGAATACTATCAAAAACTACTCCCTTTTTAACTAAATCGGTGATAGATATAATAATATCTATCACCGCTTTAGCAAACAACATTGAGGCCACATTTCATGTACATATTTACATACTTAGTGATAAAAGACTTAGAAAGATATAGCGAAGCATGTTGAACAGCTGAACGTCTATTCTTAATACGTAACATATACCAGTAAGTTATGATTACGCATATCTCGGTATACAACCAGATATCTCACCGAAATACTTGAAGCCAAGGCAACTGAAACTAACATAAATCTTACACCTCGTACTCACAAACAATTTGCAACTATCTCCAAGTTGGTAAGGTGTAACAGGGGGTCGGGGTATATCTAATGATGCTTTATGCCCTGATATATTATCATATTAACGGCGAGGGACTCGGGGACACTGTTACACGAATATTGGATAGTTAAGATATGGATACGATTATCTTATTGTTATTCTAATGTATGTTTGTTTGTGTGCGTTTGCTGGATTTCGGTTTGATTATTCCATCTACCGTGATGTTGAATGTCGGTTTTTAACTGTATGTGTTTTATTGATTATGACTTTTAAAAACTAAGTACTTATACATTAAGTATGAATTTAAGCATTCACAATCAAAATCAAAATCATGCAAAACTGTTATTTCCTCGGTACATCGAATTTCTGTTCGAAGTTCTGCAATACGGATAGTATTGCAGAACAAGAAGTAATAAGAGTATTTTATTGCGAAGTCACAGAAGTTTTCATTTGCACAATTTTGTTTGCAAAGAAACATATAGCCTGCATTATGGTGAGTGGTTACTCACTATAATCAAAATAAAAGTATTGTCAGTTGCCCAACCCAAGAAGTCAGCAGAAGGCAACTTTCCTCACCTGCAAGCTGAGGTCACTGGTGCAGTTTTTAGGCGGCCACAGATTAAAATTCTGTCGCATTTATATATTAACTAGGTGGTAGACGCGACTTCGTCTGCGTAGATACTTTTTCATACAAACGTGCATCCCTAAATTCACCACCTTCAAATTTCTTCTCTTCTTCTTCTTTATTACAAAAAGTCAATACCAAAGCTCTATACCAAAATTCCATTTTTGGATTTTGGATTTTGGTATAGAGCTTTGTAAAAGGAACTCTGTCTGTACCGCGCCTAAACCACTGTTTAGGCGCGGTACAGACAGAGTTACTTTTTCAGTTATAATATTAGGTGTAGGTTAATAATAATGAGTATTTATTAAGTACTTGGAGTCTCTTTGAAGGATAAATTTCGTAATGAGATCATCCGACAAAGAACCAAAGTTACCGACATAGCTCGCAGGATAAGCATGCTGAAGTGGCAATGGGCTGGCCACGTATGCCGAAGGACCGATGGCCGTTGGAGCAGACGGGTGGAGACCGCGAATCGGCAAACGGAAAGTAGGACGCCCCCCAGCCAGATGGACCGATGACCTGAAGAAGGTAGCAGGGATGGACTGGATGCGGAAGGCGGAGGACCGGATGCTGAGGCGCACATTGGGAGAGGCCTATGTCCAGCAGTGAACTATGATAGGCTGATTGATGATTGATGATTAAGTACAGAACTGAGTCTTTTTAGAGGCGTCAAATTATTTCAATCGCGCGGTCGGTCAGTCAACATTTTACAATTGCAATACATCTACAACTTTTTGTTATGCTGGTCAACATTTTCATTTCATAATTTCCGGTATTATAATTAGCATTGGCCTACATACTGTAATCAGTCTTTGTTTTGGTAAAATTACTATACAAGTAGGTATTGCGCTGCCGTCCGAGTTCAATAATATGTATTTAAATACTGACGTCATTCTTTGTGCTATCTTATCTTATATATGATAGTTACCTGTTTACAATATTTATATTTATTACTGTACTTACTAACTTTATACAAAGCAGTATGTTACCAACACTACCTACAGCTTAATATTCAGATAACAAAGAATGTGTATATCATTAGTATTTATCTAGACAAGCGGCAGCGTGTCAAGCCAAATTCAAGCCAAGAACTGGCGATGCAGCAGATGTGTGTATTACACGAAACATTTGGAGCCACTTTTGACGTCTTAATAACTCAAAATCTATTTAACATAAACACGTGAAATGTGGTGAATATTTTATGCCCCTTAGATTAACTAGAACTCCAAATTTCATAAATATAGCTTAAACGGTCATTAAGATATTAACGTCTAAAAATCGTCATTTTTATCACTGACTGACTGACGTCATCCTCCGCGCCTTTTCCCAACTAAGTTGGGATCGGCTAAAAAAATCAACTGTTCAAATTTAAATAGTTATGTTTTTAAATAGCAGACATTGCTGTACCAGCAAAAAAAACAAGAATTTGTGTTTTAAATTAATTCGAAGTCGAGAACCACGTATATTCTTAATATTGAACTTAGCTCACATTTTGACATTAATGTTTTTGATGGGATTACTTCTACAAGGCCCGTTTATCAATGGATGTAGTACAACCGTTTTTGAAATATGAATAACACTTACATTATTTATTCTACCTAAAGTGAGGTTCTTTTCTTGGTTTATTTTAACGCCTTAATTTCAGAAATTAAGAATAGTATATTTCCTGAAAAAGGTTGTAGTCTATATAACAATGCGCTTCGAGTCGTTGGAGTAGAGCTATGAAAATGCGAATTACGATGGTGAAACCGCGGAGGACAGCTAGAAAATTGCTACTTAATCAGTACCAACTAGTCAAATCGAACCAAGTTTTACATAACATAAATCCATTTTGAAATAAAGACAAGAAAATAAAGACAACCACCTTTGGCTAATGATTTGATTTGAGTCGACAATTTGGGAGAGCAACAGTGGACTAACTCTGTTAATTTATCGTAGAGTTGAATTTGACAAGAATAATCATAAACATATCGACGGCCGCAAAGAATACAACTGCAATTTTTACGGAATGTACTTTTTAAAATCTTAAAAAATGGTATCGTGCGTATTTAAAGAAAACTACAGATAATTGTTTCTAAAAAGTTGCGTTAAAAACGCATCCTATAAAATTGTTATATTGCAGATTACCGTTTGTTATTTGCGACCGATGATATATATAAGGCATAATTATAAACACAATAAGAATTATCAACTCAAAAATGTAAGAAAATCAATTTGAAAGGCGCTCCTTCACACGGCCCCTCGGCTGTTCAAAATTAAAATTAAATGACCCAGAAAAATACACTGCACAGTCCATGATTTGATTAAATTATGAGGAAAATACCTCAGTGTTCCACCGACAACGAAAATACTCACAAATACAATGGTTTTTACTTTTTTTTTTGTTATTATTAAAAGCTTTTTTGTCGAGTTAAGGGACTTCATTTTGCAAATACGTCGATTTACATAAATTTACTTGGTTTGGTCCCAGTGGGCCGCCTCCGCGCTTCAATGGAGCTGCTCTAATATTTGAATAATAAGTGATAAGAACTAGGATGTTTCGGATGTGAAGTGGCAACTTCAAAAACACGCTTGAAGAACATACCCAAATAAAAAGTAGAAACAAATTTTTGATCGTATTAAACTTGTATTAATAGCTACCAATGAACTATTTGTACATTCGATGTCAAGGACCCCGGGGTTTTACAATCAAAAACTATTAGCTATTTTTATTACGGGTTAGTCGGTTTTTTTTAAATGTATTTTTTACCTATTTATTTCCAGTATAAGCTTAACCTTTCCTGGTGATCATCCAAAACTAAGCGGAATTATGCTCTAATTAGCTGACTAAGACTGCGGTTAAGTAATTATCATAAATCCTACCAAGTATCTTTTATTACCAAGCCATAGACATCATCTAAACAAGTTAGTAGTATACCAAGTACATAACACATCTAAATCAAACAAAGCTGAGAGTGTATTACGACAACGCACCACATAACCCAAAACGATAATTCTTACGCAACACCGAAACTACAATATGGCGGACAATTTAAACTTAAATCGCGATAACCCTAAACTGCCGGCCACCAATAAAACTTACCAAACGGGTAATTAGAGAGTGTCCGATACATGCACGATTTATAACACAATTTGAGCCAAGATGGTCACACTATCGGATCGGATGACTGATAAAGTGTGGTCACCCTCGCCTACGGCACTATTGTCCCCAAGAGAATACTTTCTTGGACACAATAGAGTTAATAAAGCAGTGGAGAAGATGGGTGAAACTTTATTGTGGATATATTCCTAATTGCCTGTCGTATTACCATGTATCAAAATAATTTTATGTATTTATGTATGTACAGAGTAAGCCAAAAATAATAAAATATACAAAAATATTATGTATGTATACGTATCCCGTCTTTAGTTATATTTATAGTCCACATATACATTCTAAGATTTGAGATAAAGCTCTGTTGAACTCATTTTTAAGAACTAAATAAAAAGATTTTCTGATAACGAATCCAGATTATAAGATTTTAAAATTTATAAAAATAACTAGATGATGGTTTTACCAAGCAATAATACCTAGTTGTACTCCACAACTACTTTGCTGATCGTGGAAAGAACAAAGCAACAAACACACTTTAACATTTACTAGTGTTCGCCTTGATTATTCGCATTTCGCTTTAGTTATTATATTAAAATCTCAAAAAATCTATCAGTAAAAAATAAAGAATATCGGTTGACAAGGAAAAGAGAAAATGATTCTCAACTATTTTGTCTTTGCCAATTCATAATTATACAGGTTGTTACAGAATGGTGTATTAATATTACAGGGTCGTGTAGTAAACTTCGTAACAAACATAATGTGCTATGATTTCAAGAAATGTGCACCCACACCAGGAAACTCATATTCCGAAAAAATAAAATTTCAAAACAAAACATTTTTTTTTATTTTTTAATCTAAATCAACAACTTGTCATCCACATAACGCTGCTATAATTTGACCACACCTTTCCGTAGCACCCGGTATACAAATAGATAATACTCTAATGAATAGTTCTGAGTTAGTAAGTAAAGCAAGTAAGGTTTAACAGCAAAAAATGGAAAAAATACAATAAAATAACTAATTGATATTTGCGTCCTTGACCAAGTATAAGGCGATGGAAATTATTGATGAATAAAAGATAAAGAAACTAATAAATATTATTGTGATTATGTTAAAATCATGTTATATCATTGTGTACGTACAATACTATGTCTTCTCTCTTAATTTTCTGATTATTCTTGCGAGAAAGCAATAGAAAATAGTCTGCCATTTAAAGTCTAAAATATATTAAAATATAAACTAAACGTTGCCTTATAAAACATGTAATGAGATTAAAATATCTAACTCAATTATTTAAATTACAATATCAATGCACCACTCTCATCGTTTCCTATCCACTGATTGCAGAGAAACATTCTGATACAACAGTTCCGTACACATCGTGTAAAAGTATAAATCTTGTTCGATTCAAATACACACAGCGTGGTCACAGTGGGTCGAAGTGACCACACCCAGCGGGCACACGGTTAAGTTTAGAATGCTGTTTTCGAGGATATAGCGTACTGAATGCTACTTTGTCTTAATAAATAATTACCAAAATTTTTAATATGACAGAAGTATGTATTTCGACAATGATAGAATACTATCAAGAAAAAAATACAATTTCAACATACCCACCTTCATACTCGTTCAGCTAAACCTTCACCACGTTTTTCAGCATTTACTATGAAAAATTAAAACAGGAATTTCTATTAATCCGGATGGGTCTCAGTAAACTCGGATTAGTACTTCCTTTATTTTAGTAGTTGATCTTAAGTTTGGTACGGCACAGGTTCATGTTCAACGTCATTACACACATCGGACTACAGTTTTTAACCTCCTAAGGGGTGTTATAAGTTTGACGTGTCTGTGTGTCTGCCTATCTGTGCGTCTGTGTGTCTGTGTATCTGTGTGTCTGTCTGTGGCATCGTAGCTCCCAAACAAATGGACAGATTTAAGTGCGTTTTTTTTTTGTTTGAAAGGGGACTTTATCGAAAGGTTTCTTAGGTTTAATTCAAGAAAATCTGTCCAGCCGTTTGAAGATCATCAGCTCTTTTCTAATCGTTGAAGGGATTTTCGAATTGAATGGTATTTTAAATTTCTTTAAGTATTAGTTATTTATTCAGATTTTTTAAATAATTAGAACCCAGCATGGCTAAAATAGTTAACAAGAAATTTCTTCTCACAGACGCCAATAATGACACTAATATCTATCTTCATGCAGTTCTAAAGAAAAGACAGACGAAGAACAATACAGGAAGGTAAATAGTGCCTCTCCTTCCCTTTTACACTCCTCGTATCATTGCTTTAATAACACTTGCTTGTAATTACCGTCGCATATACTCAAGGTAACATGATATCACGCGGACAGCGCGGACACCCTGAGACTCGATACATAATACACTTGTTAAATTTTATTGCACCATTAAACTATAGCATGCACTCTTGCCCTTCAATATATTCTCTTAAAATCAACCTTTGGGAGACGCAAATAAGGTATATGTTTGAGTATTGTGCGTGTACATCCTTCCTGTACTAAGTAAACTAATAATCTTGTCGTTAATCAGGTCAAACGCACGAAATTGGAAAGTTTAAAGTTTTAATGTCTCGGGACATTTTATGGTATTAACTTTTACTTTGGGTACCGCAGTAGGATGTTTAGAAGTCTGTTAAGTAGATATAGTAAGAAAATTGGATGCCAACTCATAAAATTAAACATAACTGACTGTTTTTCTTTAAATATAGGATGTGAAAGTTAGAGTGAAGTGTACTAAAATTTATATCTTAACAATCTTTATAACAGTTATCGCTTATAAATTTATCATACACACATATCGATGCCATTCTACCTTGGCAGTAGGTACAAGGACAATATATGCATTTTGTCCCTGTACTGCGTTACCATTTTATAGTGCTACTAGTTTAATATTATTTTTACGATAGATAACTTGTGAACTTATATATTTAGTTGATGTTGCTGAAGGACTTTTTGTCTATCGAACCATACCATTAGTTGGTAAAAGTCTGTAAATTTGGTAGATATTAAAGTTTGGAATAGATTTACACATTTAAAATGTTGTTTACAACAACTTTCAAATTGTCGAGTTCCATGATATACAAAAACATAGATATGTTTACAGAACTATTTGAAGAAAGATATTGCTGTACCATTAACCTGGTTGAAACGTTCAGGCAGTTAAAAGTACGTACGTACCCAATACATAGCACTCATTTCTGTTTTGTAAGACTTTGAAGCGACTGGATGAATTGAGTTTTAATAACTTTTGACAAAGCAACCTATTGTTGCTCTGACTTTGTGTTTGTTGATCTATAATTTATGATATTAAAAAAAAGACGATTTCAAGTAATTGTTGAGCAATTTTATGAAATAAAAATATTAAAATAGTAATTGAATTTTAAAGTGCCATATAATCTACAAAGATAGCTACGGAACCATGAACATTCCGTTAATTCATCTACTTTTTTCATGTCATGAGTGTGTTTTGTCCGTCAGCCATTGATTTACAACTTAAGTATAAAATTTTTACACAGCACTTAACTGCTTCCGCGCCGATGATCGTAAACTTTACAAAATGGCTGACTAGTGCACTTTTTGTATTTAAGATATGGGAAAACATAGTTTAAAATTAAATAGTGAAATTTTATGTAAATACCTGGAATGTAGTTTTATCAGCATTCAGTATATCAATGTTGTTGACGATAAACACAACTGTTTCTTTTATTACAACTTCTATTAGGTAGATTTCGAAGAAATTCTACCTATTGGTTTTATACCAGTTGTCAAGTTTTCCAAAAATTTCTTAAAAGAAGGTCTAGTTCTGATCCCTAGACCCCAAAGCAACCGCCAGTTAAAAAAATTATATAAATATATATGTATATACCTCAATTTTACCGGCACGATAGAACTCCACCCAGTGCACTACAAACGTGAACCCACTCCTAACACAAGCATATTTAGCTTAGCTGGAGGGGTTAACAGGAATACTAGTAATGTGTGACCCACAGTGCTAGCATATTTATTACCAAAAAAAAATATTGTAACCTGTCAAATATTCTCCAATTCAACTCTTCCAACTCTAATATCAAAATTAATACCGATTTCCCAGATATTGGTCACACACCACGACTATCAAGTACGTGATAGACATGGGCTACCCTCGTTACAAACCTTTGGCATCACATGGTTGCTCACCTAGCTACGGGAACACTGTATATCAATGTTAATATCGATGGACCCATGCGGTGTATAGGTTCTTACAAATTTAGTTCGAGTTCTTTCAAATATCCAATTACTTCATTTCCTAACTAAATGAGACATCTAACTCTAGATGCGTACATCAAGATATAATCTTGCTATAATTTATATTAACGAGGTGCCTGAGGGCCTGGGGCAATTAGACCCTTAAGATCTGCCCCTTGAGCGGCTGATAACACACAGCCAACCTTAATGGTACGAATATGGCAGCCATTATGCCTATTTAGGAAATTAGCGCATAAATGATAACGGCATTCAATGTTAAACCATGAGTTTTGGACATGTGAAGTAATGGAGCTATACTTTTGATTGAGCAGTCTACGATCAGATTGGATTTAGACAAACTATTTTCAAAGACTGTCCTAAAGAGCAAGTGTGCCAACAAGGCGTACGAACTAATGATTGTCATTAGTTACTATTTAATACCAGCTTCTGGATTCGGCTTCCCTCACGTTGATATAGCAACGTGTAGATGCAAAATTTCATAATGATCACTTGAGAAGTTAAGGAATAAAAGCGTAACAAACAAACAAACTCACATTTACATTTATAACATGAGGAGTCAACGACTCAAGTACTCAGTACCTACATTATAGATCCGACAATCATGTCGAGATTTTAGTTTGATTCTGAAAGTCATCGCACCTCACCATGGTACTATCCGTAAAGGTTTTGTACAGGCTTACTAAGTGTCACAGAGTTTGTTGAACATATATTATGTAATTGGACTGAAGCCATTGTTCAAAAAAATATTGGCTTACATCTTATGAGTTGGCTATATTATGTTAATTAAGATCACGAAATAAAAGTAATTTACACGTGAAATAACGACATAATTTGGCCGTGGTAACATTACTCATTTGTTTTTCGTGTGGAAGCTCACCTCACCGGGCTATTGGTGAGGCCCTATGTCAGGCTTAAAACAACTAAAACCACACGGTGTGCCTCACAGCACCGTTTATGAGTTGACCGTCGGTACGGCGACGTTTTGCCTCCAATGATCCACCCAGCGCAGGCTAGCGGACGGCAACTCGGCGATGTCCAGACACCCTCTTCACGGGAGACTCTGCTTCGGATGAATAAAACTCATCTCATACACCCATGGCCACTCTTAGGGTACGCATGAGAGCGCGAGTGAAAAGGTTCCACCTGGAAGTTTTTCTACCGAATGCACACCGTCACCTTCTCCTTGCGCGAGAGTTGTTTTCCTCGCAGAAAATCGTCATAAAACAACTGTGACGACCTAACATCTCGATTCATCCGACCAATTGGGATACTCTTGCTGTCAGTGCTGCTTCCTAGAAACTATGGGCCCCCTCGGTATACCTAACAGATAAATGTTTGCTTCTGAGCTTTGTTTAGTCACGGTGTAACATAAGATTTCACACTACTGTAACCGAACGGAAAATAAATGGTCTGAAAGTGTAAAAAAAACTTCACCGGTTACATGTCAATATTTCAGATTAGATGTAATTTTTTTTGGCGATAGTGTCTGTCATGCATTTAGTATAGTAAAATACTGTACTAATACTAACAAAGTGTTAAGTTAAACTAACAACTAAGTCATAGATGCTTTAAATAAAAATTCTTTTCTATTCTAATATAATCGTGTTGACGGGAATCAACGCGATCACGTATTTAAAAGGTATGCCATACCTTTGCTTTGCCGTGGTCGTGGCCGTGATCACAGGCGTGATTTTAAATACGTGATCGCGTGAATTCCCGTCAACATAATTATGTTATCATGGAACGCAAAACTTTAAAAGTTTGGATCTTGTTTTTCCATAACTCTATTTATAAATATATGTATATTTACTGGACTGGCCTGATGGTCTAGTGGTTAGTCACAGTGAGAGTTCTGTTGTCTGAGTTCTGACTGCTGAGCCAGAGGTAGTGATTTTGATTTCCACCCAGGACGAATTATTCTCTGTCTGGGTGTAATTTATTTATAATATGTATGTATTTAGAAATATATAAGTATGTTTATCAGCAGTCTGGTTACCATAGTACAGGCTCTGCCTAGTTTAGGATCAGACGGCCGTGTATAAGGTGTGTGAAGTTGTTATTATTATTAATGCCCTGAAACATATTTATGAAGTTAATGGCTGCGAGAGGCAAAATAGCTCGTTGGCATAGTCAAGAACCAGCTATTTTTTTTAATCAGCAGCTCGGCTACGTGATGTGATGATTTCTAAACGCAAATACCTCATAAAGTAATGAAAAGTAAACAGAAACACTATTCGTTTCTATAATTATAGAGAGTTTCTCTCAATTTCATCAGAATTTCATCATCAGATCCTGACTTCCTTGACATAGGACCACCCTTGAGGTATACCCTATCTAACAAAAAAGAATAATCAAAATCGGTTCATAAATAACGGAGAGGACTGAACATACATAAAAAAAATATGTATATAAACGGTCGAATGAGAACATCCTTTTTTTTCGTAGGTTAAAAACGATACCTAATTTTAAAATGTAAATTAGTTTATATATTAAAAAAAGTGCAAAAAAAAAACTAGTGTCAAAGAGGGATTCGATCCGGCACCCAACCTAATAGAATTTGTACTCCACACCAGATAAGCTAAACGCTCGTTGTAATTTAATTCGAAATAAGTATATACATTCTACTAACGTTACAATGTTATTACAGCTTTCATTGATTTTCCTGTGGGATCCAAAGTTTAACCCGGGATAAAAAGTACCCTATAACCTGCGCAGGCACTCAAACTATTATCATACTAAGTTTCAAACATATCCCTTCAGTAAATTCTGAGTTTATCGTGAACATACTTTGTATGTTCACGATAACAAACAGACAGACAGAAAGACAGACAGACAGACAGACAGACAGAAAAAATTGTTTGAATCGCATATTCGGCATCAGTACCGATATCTTAATACCCCTCAGTCGATTTTTTTTAAATATATTCAATGTACAGAATTCATCCCGCTACAGATTTATTATAAGTATAGATATAGATAACACATATTATATATATGATATATTATGTATGTACATGTTAGTAGAACGGCTTGGTAGAGCTAAGATAGCCATATTATGGTTATCTTAGCTCGACTACGTCGTTCGTTCACATTGTGATATAATTAAGGAGTTATGTAATTCTCATGAAAAAAAAATGTATCAAACTAAACTAATCTTCTTCTTCTATGCTCATTCTCACTTTAGATGTGGTCGGCTCTCCTAGCATTTCTGCGCCAGGGCGTTCTCATTCCAAATTGAGATAATAATAAATATATTAACGTTAGAAGGATGGTCAAAGACCTGATGCAGAAGGCAGTTCCGTACCTATGGCCTGTATAGTGAGGAGGTATTTGGAATCCTAGCCACCCGTATCTTGGTTTGATGTCGGTGGTATACTATTTTTTATATTTTAAAATATCATTTGTTTTTTATGAACGTGTTTAGAAATGTTGTTTATATGTAAGTATTTGATGTTAATTAATAAAATTATAAATTCTAGAAATAAATGTTGAAGTACTGAAAGTTTTAAACATTTATCAAATTTGCTATAAAATCCAGACTGTTCAAGTTGGTTGTACATTTTGACAATACAAACGTAACCAAAGTAAGCTCCCCAAGTTTTTAATCTTTTAAGCAATCGGCTCGCCTCGAACGAACCACTTAGAGAAGGATTATCTCACTACATTTAACTTAACACCGGTATTTTATTCTTACGTTTTTGATGGAGGTGAAGGAAGGTAATTTGTGCGAATGCACGTACATTTAAATGTGCTTCGAATAAAGCTGCTAGGAGGAGTTATTTTGGAAATAAAAATATAAAATAAATTTATTTGGTAAAAAGGTTGTAACTTTACAATATAGTGTAGCCTTTACGTTCTAGCTAGGCTACCCCAATAGCCTGTGTTAGGAACAATGCTTTACTGAGTTCCACAAAATGAAAAAAAATGTACATAGGTATATAAAATAGCAAATTATAATTAATTTTCAATACTAGACGACGTTAATTTATTGGTATGCGTCTGGGTGTGTGTGTGTGTGTGTGTGTGTGTGTGTGTAATATGTGTCTATGGTATTATAGGGTTATATAAGAGTTATATAAAATACAAATAGAATCATCGTATACTATTGGTCACACACGTCTCACACACGGCCGTCTGATCCTAAACTAGGCAGAGCCTGTACTATGGTAACCAGACTGCTGATAAACCTACCCAATTATATAATATTACATACTTACATATTATAGATAAATTAGAACCAGAAACAGGACAAATGATCGTGCTCATCACACAATTATTTGTCCTGGGTGAGAATCGAGCCCCGACCTCTGGCTCAGCAGTCAGGATCACTAACCACTAGACAAATCTATGTTTGCATTTGACGATATAACCTATTTTTTAAACATCTTTGCTCAATGTACTTAGTAGAAATGTTATTGATTCAGATTCAAACTTGTATGTAAATATTAGGAAATTATATTTTAGTCTTGAACTAACAAATTTATGTTATAACTCTTAAAATATGTACTCATAAGCCTATGTGGTATTATTTGAGATACCTCAGGTTCTAGTTTAGTTTCTGAAGAACCGCGTAGGTGCTTATGAAAAGTATTTGTAAAGTTTAAAATAAAACTAAGAATATCCGTCTCAAGTATAACAATCTCGATCTCGATGACAAGGCTAACTGGAAGTTTCGAAGAGTCTGTCCTTTAATCGTTCGATAAAATCGCAAAAGATTGTAAAGGTAGTTAAACAATGGTATTTCTAAACAACAGACAGGCGCCCTCTACCTATAACTCGTTAAGATAACATAAATCGAGGCAAATATACTCCGCGGTCGCAATATCGGTCGCTCAAAAAACTCCGCGATGGCCAAAAACACCAACTTGAATGAACTCGAAGAACAATTCAGAGATCTGTGGTCGGATTATCTGCCTCCGCCTCGACTTAATTAAACATGAAATTCAATTAATAGAGGACGCAGCGAGTTATCGCGTAAGGAATAAAGGGATCCCTTCCTCCTAATTAAAATGTATTGCCTTATTTAACTCATTTTCCACTTACAATGACATCGCGCGACCGACTCGAACTTTTTAATCTGCCGAGTGTCTTACTTCGTCTTAAGTATTGCTACAAATTCAGACGAAAAGCAACTGTTACATCAACAACATTAAGTTGAAATTTCCTTGAGTGACGAGTCATGAAGAAAATTCAGTGTAGCCAGGTCTCTTCGCTCGCGGGCGTCGGTATCGTTCAAAGTCACAAAGAGGTATTTGCGGCGGACTTAAGGCTGAACATTAGTTTTTAAGGGTCTTATTTTGTTGTGTGCTATTAAAGCGGCGCGCAGTCTTTGATAGAATTAGCCAAGCCAATAAAATTAATCGGTTCCCCTTAGAAACAAAAGCGGGCAACGAAACGATGAATATTTTGTTCAGTACATAAGCTTTGTGGATTTTATAGAGAAAATAAAAAGATCTCAACTCAAAATTCAATAACGGTGCTTCTACTTTATTAGTTTTGAAAACATTTTGAAGAAGTGGTTCTGGGATATGACTTTCTGAAGTTTGACGAAATATTCTTTCGGCACTCTGATTATAATTCCACCTAATCTCCTCGCAAAAAAGTTGTAGTTAGATTAGAGTATATATTCCAGACTACAGTTTTCATTTTAACTAGTGACCTGCCTTCGCACTGGTATAATGTAGGTACTGTCGGTACCAAATAGGTACATAGCATTCCAAAAAAAATACACCTGTGCCCATATTTTCACATATAGGTATGTCAGAATCGAGATGTAACTCCTGTTCCATGTACCTGCAAGGAACTACAAAATTACATTCGGCGGTACGGCCCTATATTGGATGCGGAACATTACAGGTGGCACTCTCACAATGGCTACCTACTTTCGCTCTTTAATAAGGTTTGGTAACGGTTAAGAAAATTATTATTATGAGTGATACGTTTAATACATATGAAGATAAGCAGAAAATTCACAATCCTTGGCCTCATTCATGCCAAAAGAGATAAAACATTCGTGAGATTGTAATTCTTTTAAAAGCCAAAGACAGTAACATTACAAAAGAAACACGAGACCCCACAATGCGTCATACAGCCTAAAGCAATAGAGGTTGCCCTAATAGTCACTCTGAAAGAAAACTAAATAGCCCGTGCCGACCTCCTGGCTACTCTTAAAAGCTTACCCTTGGCCATGTCTTCACCAGCGTTACGTGACCTGTAATATTTCATGCATACTCTTCTGAGTAGCTAGACGATGGTTGACAGCAGGGGGGTGTGCAGTTCTAGTTATAGTGGTGGATGCGACGACAATTATAAATAAGTAGGTTGGAGCAATAACGGGCGGCGACGTGCATTATATCAAGCAAACTGCCTGCGATGCACCACCACCTAAGAGACACTTCATATAGAGTAGTTTATACGTAGAGGTGCTGTTTCGTTCTATACACGACTTGGTTTAAATATATTGTACCTACTTATTTTATCTCTTTAAAAATAAAGGATGTTTGTACATTTTTTAGAATAAAATACTATACAAACATGTTAATAAACATTTAGGTATAACAATCGGCGGTCTTATCACATACAGCAATATCTTCCTGGGTAGTATATTGTAAACTAATATAGCTTAGGTTTAGATTTTATATAATTATTACTATAAACATACTATGTACACAAATATACATATTAGTTCTGAAAAGTTTAAAAGAAGTGCTTCTGGGATATAACTTTTTCACGTATATAATGATCCACATTAAACCTAAAAAAATATGTAAAATAAGACCAGTGAGTATAATGACAATTGATTATTTATCACTTGTTTTGTATTTACATGCAATGTTTTGGGTTATCGAATTGTCACAAGCAAGTTATTCTACAGTCTAACCGATTGCACTGTAGAGGAGTTGTCCGTAGACTGAGTAGAATATCTGGGCATTTCAACTTCAAATTCACATTTCACATGTAACAGAGTACTGTAAAAAAGAGAAAGAATATGAAGGCGTACCTACCGATACTCTGAGACATGATCGTTTTCGCATAATCTAATGCAGAGTTTTGGAGCCGATCAATTTTTTTTTAGTTCGTCTTTGATGAGACGTAAAGCTGACATCGCCATAAGATTGAACAATGGCAAATTTTGGTGGCAATGGGTAGGAAGGAAGTTTTTTTGGAAGCAGAAGGGTCACCTGATGGTAAGAGACAACCGCTGCCCATGGACACCTGCAACTCAAAAGTTACGAATGCGTTGCCGGCCTTTAAGGCAGTAGAAGGTGAAGGGGGGTTAGGACCTCCAGTAACCTCACACACTCGACAAAATACAATGCAAGCATTGCTTCACGCCAGTTTTCTGTGAGACCGTGGTATCACTCCGGTCGAGCCGGCCCATAAGTGCCGAAGCATGGCTCACCCACGATAAAAAGTTGTAAAGCATACGCAGAGATCCTGTTGTTACAAATAGTTTACGATTAACTTCTCTTATTTGAGGGCCTAAGGACAAGCAACCGTCTATATACCTTAGTTTTAAACCTTGTCACCATTGCAACAAAGAGCTGGCATTAGCTCCCAGCTTATTTTGCAATTCAGCCCAGGACTACCCACTACAATGATCTCAGTTTTTGACTTAGCCCATAATACACATACCAGGTACATATTTGCATTAAATTCCTATCAATGACATCGACTGCTTCTGATATTTTATCCAGCTTTTGAGTACATCTGGACATGATCTATGATGTGTGATAAAGTTAATGAAAACTGCGAAAAATAATGGGGATAACACACTGCCCTTAATCTTTTACCCTTCCTATGTAGCTTTGGTGATCAGTAGAAATACGACAGTTTTCTCATAGAGCTTTTTACCAGGGTTTTCCGTTACCTACTGTTACCTTACCAGTGGGTCCACGCTTATGCATGTAAACCCTTGCGTTATATCTCCCACCTAATTTTAATGTTATGCTAAATGTAAGTCGCATGAAAATTATAATAACCATAGTGACTTTTCCGCTCACACCTATTAATTAGAGACCGATGAGAGTTGTGTCGCTTCTACATTAATAACGCACTGTTGGTGTTTGGCGGGCGCGTTGGAGCGCTCATAGGCCATTCATAACCGACGGCGCATCCCGTACACCAGACGTTTTTATTTGCTACGACGACACTAACATAAAAACAACACTCAAATATCAAATAAACATCGCTTTAAAGCGCACTTTCGTACGGCTTAAGCCCGTATTAGGTAGTTAAATTTACATTTTACATTTGATATTTTCAGCCGTGAAAGTTATTTCTTGTTTGTTTGTGCTGCAGCAGATTTATAGTCCTGATTCCGTCGGGCTCTCCAACGACATCTCTTTGTTGCGAATCGTTTACGTGTATTTATGGGGTAATTTAAACGATCCGAAACACAACGATACTTTAGTGCGATTTACTAAAATACGATGCAGTGATTATAAAAAGATGTATTGTTGAGATTGTACAATGTTGTACCTTGCCAAGCCTTTGCTATAACCCAAGGCTCTGCCGTGAGAGAGTAATTAGGTACTTGTAGGTAGAGAAGATTGTTTTAGGTAAAGGGTTTATTATTATTCGAAAATTTTATAAAATTTTGCAGTAAATAAATTAGGTCATGTAATTAAAATACCCACCTATATTAACTCACTGGCTACAACACGATATGTATGTATGTATGACACATAAAGATTTTGCTGAATATAAATATATCCAGTTAGTACTTTTTTGTACTATTAAGCTTTCAACCAGCAGCTACAGTAGCCTATGGATGTATGCCAACACCAGAGATGTCACTCTTTTTTTCTTCTTTAAAGAAGTCAGTTCTGCAAAGAGATGATTTCACAATTTTAGCATTCACTGGAGGAAGAGCCTATCAAACCATGTGTTATAATTTGAAATGTATGGATGAATCCTATGCCTCAGAATATCCATAATTAAATCATGTTCTGCAATGCTCAGGAGCTATGTCTCAACGTAATTAGAGGGTACGTATTCAATGACATTTGTTGCGATCAATAAAATGAAAGAAAGAAAAAATATTTATTTTGGCACATAGACCCAAATTTCCACATGAAAAAAATAAACAAATAAAATAAAAATTGGGAGTAAATTACTTCTGCTCACTGGCAAGACCAAGCGGAAACCGCACCCATGAAGGCCAGCATTGTCAGTTAGCAGCGATACAACCTTATAACTAATAAATATCTTTATAAATGAAGTTTTTAAAGTTATGTGAAAATGTCTGTCCCATCAGTGTCAAAATTTGGACATCGCTCAGCATACGTTCTCTAATCTAAAATCTTATCTTATCTATCTATAATCTTATAACTCAGTGTAATAAATTAAGTAAATATAGAACTCTTTACTCTCGTAAATATTGCATTAATTGATAGTTTCGTTCACTATATCGCCATTTCTATATCATTTGTTTATCAAATAAACGACTGACTTAATAAATTCCTTAATATTAACGGTGTCTCAAGCATTATAAGGGATTGCTCTTATCAGTAGACATATTTCAGAGCTGACGTATTACTTCACATATATTACATACCTACATGGATAAGTGAACATTAATAATATATCTATCTATCTAAGAACTATTCAGGTGACCTAGGTGAATAGGAAAATACAACGATTACGAACACAGGCATACCGGAATTACGAGATATAGGTATGTAAATATGTTCGATTCATCCGTCATTTCCGATCGGTGCAATTCGAAACGAAACGCCAATATTAACGTATGTATTGTAACATAAAAATATCACGCCGATTTAGTCCCAATTTACACATTCAGTCATCCCATCCAAGCCAATCTACTAAACTCAAATTTAATCCTATTTTTTTTAATAATTTATATGAAGTACGTATAACACACATGTTTCGAAGTGAATAAATCTTATTTTAATGCACTTATATCCTGACAGTTGCAAGTGAAACGTTCCCCACTAAATCTACAATGTAACATTTGCCTAACTGAATTCCGTGCAATATCTCTGCTGTAGAATATAAAACGGTTGTAAACAGACTGCGTTTACAATTCAATTGTTACCTGCCATCCCGTCTGTCTGACAACAGCTTGGAAAGATATACTAGCTCTGCAAGATATAGTACCTACACAGTCTAAAGTACCCTTTACTCTAGTACTTGTAGTTGTTTGAGTGTGTGAACACCTGCTTGAAAAGTTTTAATCTGGGTTTCAAATATATTGTTACAAAGCCGATTTTAGCTAGAAATGTAACTAATTGACTCGTCGGGTAACTTACAGGAGTCCGCAGTTAGACAGTTCTGCTAGCACTACTGCCTTTTTAATTAAATATTTAACAAAGTGGCACTGAATTATTGAACTTAGGTATATGACACTGGAGAAAA
Organism: Callimorpha dominula; assembly: GCA_949752705.1. Taxonomy (NCBI): domain Eukaryota; kingdom Metazoa; phylum Arthropoda; class Insecta; order Lepidoptera; family Erebidae; genus Callimorpha; species Callimorpha dominula. The sequence continues at coordinate 708,505 of OX456999.1, read as the reverse complement.
GGTTCTTGAAAGCTTTCCGCGTTGGAAGAAATGATGTCTAGCTGGTACTAATGAATCTTAATGTTGTGTTAATTATACGATCACCACCGAATATCTTTTATTATATTATTTTAGAACGGGACGTGTTCTGAATAAAAACGTTTGTTTTCTGTTCTACGAAATGCTCCATTATTTTGAAATCACTAACAATTAATCTATGCACATACATTATGCGTGACATAACATACGGTATGAATCATGCACGTTATTCATAGTAAAAAACAATAAAACTTTTAACTTCAACCCTAGGACGTTCTTGGATCTATATCACTATTACAGGATACATAATAAAGAAATACACGAGTACGTGTACAAAACCTTTTTAATTTTCTGAAGCATGTTTCATAAAACCTAACTCCAGACCATCGAAAAAGAAGTCCTAAACATTGAGAATTTTAAAGCGCGACATCACGGTGAGTGGTTGCGAGAGAGCTCCAAATGAACCGATTTGTATTCAGCCTCTATATGTTAATATGTTTTATCATCGCTATATTATTCATGGCAGACGCTACTTTTATTTTCTAGAGGTATTTTAATATACGAGCTTTACCTCAGTTATTAAAATACTGGCTAAGCGGGCGACTTGTTCAGTTCATGGAGTTCTTTTTAATAATATCGCCGTACGACGACATTCTATGAAGAACTTATAAGCAGTGGTTAAAAAACTTTAGGTAAATTACTTCAATTTTCATTTTATAAGAACTGCGTAATTTGTAGTGAGCAAGTCAATTATTTAGATAACAGTTAAATAAAGGGTAAAGCTGTTCCTAAGCCACTAGGGCTTAAGAATCGGACTTGCGAAGTGGTTCGAAGCTCACCTAGTACACTATGGATGGGTGATGATGAATATGTCAGAATTAAGCCGACTAAAATTAAACAGTTTGCCATACTGCACCTAAAATGAGTGGACCGTCCGCGCTGCGACTGAATTTTCTCAACGGTTCGAAAAGCCTTTACCTTACCTGGAGGTGTTAACTAGAATATGAGGCCCAGGTTACTACTAGTCTTTCTGAAAAAAATAAAATAGTTCACAGTATCTTAGGATGACATACAGCACTAAACAACCATCAAACCACGAACCGTGAAAAACTTGATAGCACCACAAGACAATACAAAAGATTAAAAGTGAAAAATTACGTGTCATCTAGCGCGACAAACAAAACAGGCCTAATTGCTTTTTCTTTTATTGTCGCCGCGTGAATTATTGTCGCAGCTTTTGTCGCCGATATCGCTTCTTGAAAAATCTTCAGCACCCTTGTTGTGCTAATCTTTTCGACAAAGGATTAGTGGTGAAAAATTCGGTGTTGTCAACAAAATAAAAATAGGCAATAAAATAGATGAAAATATCGTCTGACAGTTACATCGAGGTATTAGGATTTTGATAAGACAAAAGAATAAGAGTTACTTGAAATAATATTGAATAGAATACTATATAATATGTAATTATCACCCTAGTTTATAACCATTGCGTATTTAGTGCAGCGAGGGCTATCTATGCTAATAATGCTGCTGAAGAGTTTTTTGTTTGTTTGTTTAAACGCGCTAATCTCTATCTATCATTCAGATTTGTATAATTATTTATGTATTGGATATAGTATTCCTTGCGGGAGGTTAAAAGCTATGGTAACATAACGCTAAAACCCTTAGGAACTGAGCAGTGACCATAAACATGGGTGAAACTGTGGGGAACGGCCAGTAGTTAAATAAAAAGGCTCTTCTGCAATTAAACTGATGTCTATGCTTAGAAGTGGGATAGCTTATAAGTGAATATAACTATGGATAATGCATTTACCCAAAATACTATTGAAGTGAACTAATACCATGTACTTAGAAAGTCAGCATTAAAATCCCTAAATTTATAGATTTAACTACTTTAATTTGTGTTCAGATTTCTCTCGTCCTTGTCTACTCCAACGGTTCGAACTTATTCAATTTAATACATTTGCCATATGCATGTAATATACCTGTTTGTAAACCAAAATGCATATCGTCTAGTACGATAATGTATTCTGGACTCGGCTATCCCCATTCTGATACACAGACACATAGATATCACAAACTTGAACCACTCATGAAATTTAACCTAACATGAAAGAAGATTCCTATAAAAGTAAATGTTTCACTACTTTTTGACAGCCATACAAACTAATACAATTTTTAAACACCATATCCTTGAATTGTAACAAATAGCGACATCCTTTTAATATTCCATTGTCATGTATTGTTCACCTCTGGTGTAGCCGGGTCTAATCTCGCCCGGTTATTGTGTAAGTTGCGTCGTTACCGGCGAGCAGCGGTAAGTGACTCGCGATCGACTGTTAACTGTGCTTAAGTGATATTTATAGTGAAGGTGGGTAAGTTTTGGGATGGTGGCTTAGTCAGTGTAAAGTGACAGACGTGGACTTGTTTATTATGCTGACTATTCTTTTAATATAACGTAGAGGAAGAATTGTTGAACAAGTAAATTTATAGTTGTGGCAGTCAATATTTTTTATTCTTTTTAAGGCCTTAAAGGAATTAAACTAAAAATAGGCTGTCATGGGACTGCCGACAAAAGAGAAAACTTAAACGAAACGACGAACTTAAAACGTCACATTAGCGGGTTAGTAAAATTAATTAATAAGGAGCTGACAGACCTCAATGTTTAGATTAGCGCCCTCTAGTAGATCTATATATGTATTATTCACGTGACGGTCACGAGTTCAGTGCTTTTTCCCCATAGCAAAAGTGCACAAACGTGCCTAAAGAAGTTTTCTCTTCAAACAGTTTTTTTTACATAATATGAAAGCGGTAAAGTGAATACAAACGGGCGTTTATGAAACAACACTTGCAGATAGCGATTTGAACTATTTGCAACACGATATTTATTGTTAGTACATTATACTACTTTTGACAAAGCAGCCTACTGCAGTCACATTGTGTTCATCTATAACTTGAAGTTAAAAAAGATGATTTCAAGGAATTTTATGCTATAAAGATAATTGACTCTGACTTTGGTTTAAGTACACTAATAATAATAACTTGACACATCTCACACACGTGATCGCAAACTAGGTAGAGCCTGTGCTATGGTAATCAGACTGCTGAGAAAGATACGTATATAATATTACATACATATTATAGATAAATTACACCTAGACACAGGACAAATGATCGTGCTCATCACACAATTATTTGTCCTGGGTGGGTATCGAACCAACGACCTCTGGCTCAGTAGTCACAATCGCTAACCACTAAACCAACAGGCCAGTTGTCACTGTCACATTTTCAATTCAATTCGGTAACATGGAAACTAAATTCGTCCAGCAGGAATAAAAAATTATCTCTATTTATTGAGTGTTAATAAGTGAAACAAGACTCGAGAACAACATACAAGACTAGACTAGTCACTTGAGTGTAAATCTTAAGTTCAATTGACAGAAACAGTCTTGAAATGTCAAACACAATAAGGTCTCTATTTGTTCGTAGGTCTACAGTAAGACGTTAGCAACAGTCCAAGGCGTCCCACTTGGGCACCGTAACGCGGTTCCGGCACACGCAGAATGCCTCCCCACACTTCCGGTAACAACTACCGTGTACTATCGCTATAACTACTTCACTAAAGTTCCTTAGTGTGTTTGTTTACGTGTAACGTTAATGAGGGACACTGTCTATGTCTTTATATAATCCTATTTATCTTGGCTTTTGGAATCAAAGGAAGATGTGTAAAAAATGTCGGTAATATTCTATGTAAAGGCAAAGCACTCTAAATAGTGAGGATAGCAAATTTATTCTTTATTATTTAACATAATATGGTTAAATTGATTTATGTAAATATGTATTATACGATCTTGCAATTATTATGATAAGACTAGTTTTCAAAATGTTTTTTGATTATTTACTATAAATACTTACTGAATTGGTTTCTAAAAAGTAGATGTACCTAAAAAGGTATTAGGTATTAGTAATAACTCTGTAACAGGGAAGGAAAACGTCGTGAGAAAACCATGCGTATACCTGAGATTTCACCATAATGTGAAATCGTGATCGTGAAATTTACCAAGCCCCAATGTGATTATCAACTCTATACGATCAAGTTTTAATGAAAACAGAGGCAAATAGAACAATTTTTTTGACATCTCCAATCAAAGCCTGATGTACCTATTCCACTGACTCGACGAGACGAAAAGCCCAAACGAGCATGATTTGTAGTCTATGTTTTACCTCAAACAAGAAATAAACAAGTGCACAACGATTCTTGTAATAAATATACAAACAATAAAAAGTTCCCCGCAAGTGTTTCATCATAATGACTGGTAGTTTTCACCCCTTGTTCACTTTCTAACGAATTTATTACCCCCTGTGCCCCTGTCTACCCCACAATTGATATACTGGTGAAGGAAAAATATTTTTTAAACAAACTCGTATGAAAGAAGACGGTAACGTCAAGATAGAAATTGCTCCGTCAGCTTACCAAATGCAGAAAAAAACATTGTTTTGCATTCATTCCTGTCTGTTCCCCGGCTTTCTTCATCATCAGACTGCTTGCTTTGTTGCACACGATCATCACCTTTCAGGTCAAACTTCTTAATGGCCGTCTCGGATAAAACTAGTATTCCAATGATTTTGACCTTATACGGAAAAGCAGTTTCTTACTGCGTGATAATACGACTTTCATTTCTTTTAACGTTAATTTCTTTCACATTCCAATTCCTTTTGCGGAATGACCCCTGATGGAGAGTGGTTACCGTAGCCTGTAGGTGTCTACATTGTGTGGGTTATTATTGACACATTGATCGGCCAACGAAAATCTTAATAATACCCCAAGCTTTTTTTACGGTGCTACGAGCACAATATACGGCCTTACATTGAATAAAACGTGTCAGTTAAATCTATCCAAAATATGTGTAGAAATCAAAATCTAACTAGAAATAATTTGTATATTGTAATCAATAATATATGAGCATTCGGACTACTGCATACACCCCCACATTCTCTATAATTGAGTATTTATCACCCCAAGTTAACCTAATAACTAATAATAAATTTAAAGCCGTCTTTGTCTGTCTAGTGTATAGTTTTATTTCAGTATTTTTATCCATCTTTCAACGCAATACTAACGGTAACAAACTCTCAAATCAAAAGACAGTCCTTTAAAACCTAAGTCATGTAAGGACCCCTTACTGGACAGCGTCGCCTGCGGCGGTGGCCACGCTGCCCTGTACTTAGCCGAACTTATCCGGAGTTAACCGAAGACGAGTACACTCGACGTAAACTTAGCACTAACTGGCGACTAAGTGCGTTATTTAAAGGACTGCTTTACGTACATACTAGGATATGGGGACTGTAGAAGTAGAAAATAGCTTAAAACATTCATATCTCCCCAAGACGTGTGCAGTGCATATAGGAGACAAGTATTGGTGTGACTTTTTGATCCCAGTCAGAACGTCTACAAATTCTTTATTTAATTTGTAACGTCTTCAGTACTACAACGTCTACAGTAGATGTGATATTGTGCATATTGTCCTGTATGATGACAAAAAAACATTTTTTTTTGTCAAAAAATATCAACAGTGATTAAATTTTTCAATTATTCTTTAATTCCGCGTTCCAATAAACAAAAACGATTCATTTTGCTTACGGACGGTAAAATTTTCGTTGTATTCAACGAAATTTTACGGTCCGTATGCAAACGAATCGGTTTTTGTTTATTGGAACGCGGCATTAGTATATGGTTTCATTAATCTAACACACGTTATTATTTTCTTCTCTTACAGTAAATACATAGTACCTCGTTAAGTTTATCTAATCTGTAAAGACACATTGAGCCGTGTCCAAGTGTCAACCAGTGTAGAATAGCTTCAGGCAAACTCTTACTTCACACACGCGAAATTGTACAGAAAACTTAGTGGAGAGAACCTTAGAGCAGATACAAAACATTGTTTAAAATAGTCACCTCCAAATTCGTAACATTTAATAATGTAAAATAACCCTAAAGCCCTAAAAACCTTGAAATCTCAATACCATGCTTTGCGCCGAATCGAGTTCATCACCATGCTTGAAACTTAAATATATTTTATCTCAGATTGACTCACCGTGCCGCTAAAACCTTTCATTAGACACTTAGGATTGCCACTATCCTCCACTATATTTTATCTCAGATTGACTCACCGTGTCGCTAAAACCTTTCATTAGGCATTTAGGATTGCCACTATCCTCCACTATATTTTATCTCAGATTGACTCACCGTGCCGCTAAAACCTTTCATTAGGCACTTAGGATTGCCACTATCCTCCACTATATTTTAAGGATCTCCTTGTATAGTAGTTGATGCGCGTTTGTTCTATTCATCTTAAACGAACTATTGCAATGATGCTGCAAGTATCCCTTGGGAAATATGGTTAGGGTATCTGTTTGTCACTTCTGTAGTGTAAATAAAAAAACCTAAATGGCCTGTTTTTTTAATTATAAAAATAGTGCATTGTAAAAATAGTGAGTTTTTTTTTATAATTCTAAAATTTTATAATTATTTTATAATCTTATTAATTTTACATGAAAAGTATTGTCAACCAATGTAACCTGCTGGAAATTGTAGAACCTTTCCATGACATATTATAGTTTCTGCAGTGAACTTTACAGGTTTACTATTAATACATGTAGTAACAGTATGTAGGTTTGCTTCAAATACGCTACTTTATGATAATGTACCTCTCTATGTGTTTGAGCGGATTGAGGTATATATACACTTGTAATTGTCGACTGACTGACCGAATAATATATTATGTTTGATACTATTGTCTGTGTTTAATATTATGAGATACTAACTAAATACGAGAGAACATTTAAATACATTTTATGGTAGGTATACCATAATATGTAAATATATCCAATAAACAAATAACATGAGCATATTTATTAAAGGTAATTTTTGAAATGGATTAATTCAATTAAAAAAGCATTAACCGCAGTAACAAGTTATAATAAAATTTTCTATTAACTGTGGGGAATACCTCACACACATGAACATAAACAAAACACATAAACAGTGGCACACTGAGAGCAATAATGACATGTTCGCTGTTATCTGCGTAGCGTTGCGCGGACGTCCGGCTGATACCGACGACACAGTTCGCTCGTTGTGTCACCTACCTTAATCAGTACTGTTGTTTTATCATGTTTATCGTATAGAGGTAGTGTCCGGCTTGATGCTGTGTGGTCTCAGATACTAATTTGTGTCTTTATTCAAAATGATGCTGAATATATTGATGAAATATAAATATAGACGTACCATGTCTTTTGGCGACAAAGTTTAGCTTGCTGACTTTGAATCTTAATAACATAGTAGCGCACAGCAAGACAGTGCGGTAATACATTTGTCTAAATGTCAAACTATCTGGTCATTCAAAAAAGTGGCTATGAGTTTGTTTGCCCGATTTGTTCTCATAATACTAACTTTTAAACTTTCGCGTTCCATGATATAATAATATCTACGTATTAACGGGAATTAACGCGATCACGAAAAGGTATTAATTACATACCTCTGAATTTCCTGACGTTTCGACCAGGTTGTACTGACCGTGGTCACAGGCTGACTGGCTGACTTGTTCTCATAAGACTCAAATTTGGAAACGGGCGGATATAGTTCGACACTGGCAGATAGCGATCATACGTATTTGCAGCACTTTTGACAATACAACTTATAGTTGCGGTGATTGGTCTATAATTGTTGTATCTATATTTTTTAATTAAAAAGATGATTTTAAGTATTTAGAAATTCTATGAAATAAAGAAATTTAATTTTGACTTTGAGTTGATAACCTGCGGTAGCGTCGTAGGTTCGTAGGTAGATTGTGCCGTATGTAGCGCTTCAGTTGGATACAAAGGGTCAGAAACGAAACCGTGCTACAGGGTGTTTATATGTTCGAAAGATGAATGTATAGAAGCTGACGGCCAACCTTCAGTAATGAAGAGGTAGGTACTTAAAGCAGAAGGAAACCTGAATTGCACTTTACTGTGTCGGTGCAAGAGTCGCCATTTATTTAAATGATTTTGCGGAGTGAGTCTTCTGTAACTGTACCATTGTGTATTCTGTGGCCTCCATAATGGGTTTGTTGTGAGTTCCTGCGGTCATAGGGTAGGGTCATCAGAACACTTTTAATTGAGACAGCGTTTTCAATAAATTACACCACTGCTTCCAATTTTTTGCACTATTCATCACCAGTGCCGACGAAGCTTCATTTCATAAACTCCCTGTTATACCTATTTAGTTCATCTAGCAAGTATGCGCTAAGGTCTAACCGCACAAACTTTGCTCAGCTAAAATGTGGCCCGTCGCCGGCGGACAACTCGCCGGTTTTTTCTTTCTCTACTCACACGACATAAGATTGCCATTTAGCCGACGGCCACAAACTGCGGTAAAACCATATGCTTCGATATAGGTATTAAGTACCTACCTTTGAAGATCATCAAAATATAAACTATTTCAGACCTGAAAATATATATATTATCTTATAATTTATTACATAATAGGTCTGGGAAAAGTCTCATCTTATTTTGTATGAATAAAATTTAAGAAAAATCTCTTTGGTTGTACTGTTTGTATCTGACTGGTTTTAATATCAACGAATATAGGACAAGAAAAAGAAAAGTATAAAAACACTTTTCCGCCATTTTTCAATTGTTTTTCTGTCCGCCAAAATTAGTGAATCTAACAAATAAATTTGGTACATTCTGAAGTTTTATTACAAAAAAGGGAAAATGCGATTCAAACCACGAAAAACATTTGTCATGTTTATGAACTTAAGGCAGTGTCAGTCAGAGTAGGACTAAGGTGGTTCAAGCGTTTTCGGAATTTTGATGTCAAAGATGCAGCTTGCTCTGGTCGCCCTCATACGGATAAGGTCGATGCCATTTTTTTTTAAAGTGGAGCAAGGTCAGCATATTAGTAGTTACGACATAGCCAAGAAACTGAGGATTGACCACAATACAGTTTTGAGTCATTTGAAGTCTGGCTATACAAAAAAGTTCAATAGTACCACACAAGTTCACTGAAAGAAACGTAATGGATCGTGTATTCATTTGCGATTCTCTATTGAAAGGTAATGAAACCGAACCATTTTTGAAAAGATTGATCACTTGTGATGAAAAATAGATCATATACGACAAGAACCTGCGAAAAAAATCATGGTCAAAGAGTAGTCAAGCTCCACAGACTGTAGCGAAACCCGGATTAACACGTAATAAGGTGATGCTGTGTGTATTGTGGAATTGTAAGGGCATCGCTAATTATATTATAGCTTTTACCGCCGGGCAAAACCATCGATTCGGATCTCTACTACCAACAACTAGTGAGACTCAGAAAAGGCAGAAGCAGAGAGACAGAAAAGGAGTGGTCTTTCATCATAATAACGCGAGACCACACACATCTTTGGCCCCACAAAAATTCAGTGAGCTTGGTTGGGAAGTGTTAATGCATCCACTATATAGTCCTAACCTTGCACCCTCAGATTTTCACCTGTTTCGGTCCCTCAGAAGTCTTTGGGTAGTGTTAGGTTAACATCAAGAGAATACTGTCAAAACCACTTGACGCAGTTTTTTTTATCAAAAATGTCTATTTATTTATATGAATTTCTACAGTAACGGGATTATGTCACTACCTACTGCAACAAGTTATCGAACAAAATGGCACATACATATTATATCTTGCTAATCAATACTTACTAATCAAAAGGAATGAGACTACCTACAGATACAGCTTGCAGCTTGATTGTTGTGGTCACAACAAGTTATCGAACAAAATGGCACATACATATTATATCTTGCTAATCAATACTTACTAATCAAAAGGAATGAGACTACCTACAGATACAGCTTGCAGCTTGATTGTTGTGGTCACAACAAGTTATCGAACAAAATGGCACATACATATTATATCTTGCTAATCAATACTTACTAATCAAAAGGAATGAGACTACCTACAGATACAGCTTGCAGCTTGATTGTTGTGGTCACAACAAGTTATCGAACAAAATGGCACATACATATTATATCTTGCTAATCAATACTTACTAATCAAAAGGAATGAGACTACCTACAGATACAGCTTGCAGCTTGATTGTTGTGGTCACAACAAGTTATCGAACAAAATGGCACATACATATTATATCTTGCTAATCAATACTTACTAATCAAAAGGAATGAGACTACCTACAGATACAGCTTGCAGCTTGATTGTTGTGGTCACAACAAGTTATCGAACAAAATGGCACATACATATTATATCTTGCTAATCAATACTTACTAATCAAAAGGAATGAGACTACCTACAGATACAGCTTGCAGCTTGATTGTTGTGGTCACAACAAGTATCTATGAAGCAAGCTTAACAACAAAGTCATCCTCAGCAGACATTTCGCTCTTCACTTAAATAGATTAAATTATTAATATGTTTTATACAATTAAGTCGGACTACAAACCCACGGCCCGTCCGATAGGAAGCTGTTATCTGTGCCTGTACATGCTCGCTTCATCACTGGCGTCACTTATACTTTGCCAATGTTATGCGATTATCCACCCTATTCGTCAGCTGTAAGTAATTTAGCTAGTGGCAGTGGATTTCCACTGCTGTCAGTAGTCTAGAGGTGCCCTTGTGGAGATTTTAGCATTAATCTGTAGTGACTCGTACATACTATACTACTCTATGCTCCTACATTGAAAATACTAAAACGTGTATAGCTCGCACCTCTAAAATCATTCATACTGAATTCCCGCAACAGACACGAACTACAAACAAAGCAACATTGTCTAAAATAACTACCTCACTGTATTTACCCAAATATCTGCCTTGATATATGAACATTTATATTAACATCGTCGGTTTCTAAATAAGCGAAGTTATACCTGAGGGGCTGGGCGCCTAATAAATCAATATCTTTGGCTTGTTAAGTAAGTTTATCCCGAGATGCTCCGGTATCGTATGCACATTGGCTAACGCACAGTGGGTAAGGGATTTTAGTTTTGGATTAAAATTATGGTCTTTATATTGGATGTTTAGTTAAAGTAACCCTTTGAGTTCAAAAAGACGGTCAACCTATACTTTTAATAATTACATATTTGTCTGTACGTGCATATCGGATAAACTATGCCCAGACGTGAAGACGATCAAATAAATATTATCAACACGCTTTTGTTAGCTCGATATGAATCTTTAAATGTTTCTTTCACCAACTTAAAGGTATCGCATTAACTTCAAAATTTACACACATATCAAGGGCTGACGACAATATAATAAGAATCATCAGAGAAAAAGTTGGGTAAAAAGTATTATAATAATAATCATTATGCCGATAGTTATTTCGGCCCATGGGTTAATTCCTAAGAGCCTCGACCAACACCTTCAGAGACTCACGTTAGGCGGCTGGATTAAGAGCCGGATGCAGAAGGCAGTCCTCCTTGATACGGCATATATTTTGTTTTTTTTTATTATAAGTGTATTTAAAAATGTAATTTATATGTATATGAAATAAGTGAAGAGAATAATAATAATGATAAAAGGCTGGAATAAAGCTGGATAAAGGGCCTGATGCAGAAGGCAGTATTTCTTGATACGGCACGTATTGTGAGAAGGTTTCTGTCTCTGGAACCCTAACTACCGGTAGCTTGGTCCCTGTACCCGATACCGGTGGGGCACTATTTTTTATATTTTTAAATGTATTTTTGATATAATCTGAATGTATTTAAAAATGTAATTTATATGTATATTTAAGTGAATAAAGAGAATAATAATAATAACTTCCACACATCTCATACCCGGCCGTCTGATCCCAAACTAGGCCGAGGCTGTACTATGGTAACCAGACTGCTGATAAACATACTTATATCTTTCTAAATACATACATATTATAGATAAATTACGCCCAGACACAGAACAAATAATCGTGCTCATCACACAAATATTTGTCTTGGGTGGGAATCGAACCCACGACCTCTGGCTCCGCAGTCAGGATCACTAACCACTAGACCAACAGGTCAGTGATATTGTATTGTATGTGTAAGTTATAAAGGTATGTTTTAAAGGTAAGTTTTCCATTGCCGTTGACTATAATATAGACCAATTACAGACTATTATAAATTTTTAGGGCATTTCACCATACTTTCGATACAGCAATGTTCGGTAATCATCTTATCTTCGGTAAATTCGTTATTAAGTTCAAGGTAGGTTCATACGTACTTCTTTCTTTCTTTTTCAAAATCAAAATCATTTATTTCAACTAAACCATTATGGGTATTTTTCAATTGTCAGTAGTAATAGTCAGTCAGACTAAGTCAGTCGTGCAGCTAGTTGCCTGTTCCAATTCGTAGATCCAGTGGAGAAGAACAGGCAAGAAACTCCAAGGACACTCTTTTTCAACATGTTTTTTTACATATCACTGGTTACATTGCTTATATGTGCAAGTTATATGTGAGTACAATGTAACGTATTGTTCTAAACTATAAACAGTCACGCAAACTACTACTATATGTAAGTAAAAGCAGTTCAGAAATGACCAGTCCCAACCAACGGCACTCGTTCAAGAGCATAACGCACGCGCCAGCCATCGTCCACTTCAACCATATGATATCAATTGATATCAAAGGGAGTCGAACGACCCGACACGCACGCCACCATCGGCAGGGCGTCTAAGCGGACACGGCATACTTTCTTTCTTACTTCACTGATAATACGATTATATATACCTATCTTTTTTAGTAATATAAGACATGTTATTTTGTTACTATTTGATCCATCTTTTATAATTATATTATTAGAAAAATATAACTGCATGCCACAGGAAACGCATGTTGTAGTGGATAAATAATAATTATTTATTAAATAAATTAAAGGCCCAAGCTCTAATCACTAGTCCATTTTTTATTAAATGAAATAATGGTGTTGTAACTGAGATAAGACTATTCTAGATATTAATTTGCTGAAAGAAATTTTACTTACTACCTACATACTTCTACAACCTATTAAGAATAATTTATCAAAAAACAGAAATCTTCTTAAAAAAATCCTATGTCCAACCAAAGAGAAGGTTAGCCCAGTGTGCGGCTTGCGTATATCCGGCCGGGCGCCCGGGGCTCGTGCCTCAACCTAATTTGTATTGATTAAAAATATTCAGCATAGTTGGAAGCAGCGGAATGCGCGGCCGCCCGCCTAAGTCGGATCATACGGATTATTGCTGCCCCTACAATACTCTCATTTTCTTAGAAAAATATTTAGTTGAACTAAAACATTTATGTTATTATGAGTTTTTAGCAAGCTTTGGATATTCGTATATGTGCTAGGGCTTTTTTATAGTGTAGGTACCTACAGTAATGTTTACACGTACAAGGAAAACAATTTATTAAAATGCAGAATTAGTAACATGCCGAAAACTAAAAGCATTGGCACTAAACAGGAGTTTTGGTAGAAGGTAGGGTACAGAATGGCTCGAATTGGTACCTGCAATCCACAGATACATAACACCAAAGTACAGCTGAATTGTTTTCTGCTCGATACGATGTACCTGGCAACAGCCAGTTCGAGTTACATGTATCCATTCCTGACCTGCTTCATCTCTTGCTTACACTCTCCAATTCATCCATATGAGAAAAATCCCTTGCCTTCTATTTCATATCCCACCTTTTCCTTCTAATATACTAACTCTGTTTTTTCCCATCTTTAATTCCCCAAGTGCCCAGTTGAAGGCAATAGCCTCGCCCTAATTACGTGTTCCGTGCGACCAAATGGTAGTTGGCAAGATGTGGGTTTTTAAGACGCCACTGCCAAACCCTTCAGGTTATAGGCGTGGGTGTCATAGATCTTGCATCTATGTTTGAGCAAATACATGATCTCCATGTGAATAATGGATTTGATGACAACACAAGAATGACGGCATTGGTGTTACTAGTTTTTATAGATACCAAGCACCCATATCAATCAAAAGGTATAAATAAAAATAACATTAGAGCACTAAAGATTATATTGATATAGCTACATATTAACAACCTAGCTTTTAAAAGACAAATGAGAAGATGTCTTTGTTTATTAAAGGTTTAAATAGGTAGTTTTCTTTTTCTTGTTTTATAACTAGCTTTTACCAATGGTTATTTTTTAATGGTGAATGTCGGGAGAAAAAGTAGCCTATGTGTTAATCCAGGTCTCCAGCTATCCCAGAGGCGGCCTGCGCTCTGGCCGGAACACCTCCGTGGGACTTGGAAGCGGAGGTGCTCGCTGAGATTTATCAGCTGACGACAGAATACCGGGCCGAAAGTGGCAGTCGGCCACCGCTTGAGGATATCCGCGTGTGGCGAGAAGCCACACGCAAAGCCATTATGGATCAATGGTCGCATCGGCTGGAGACTCGACGTGCTGGCCTTGCCACGGTGGAGGCGCTCCAGCCGGTCATAGTAGAGTGGGCGGGGCGGCAGCACGGGACCCTTACCTTCCGGCTGACGCAGGTGCTTTCTGGGCACGGCTGCTTCGGAAAGTACTTGCATTCGGTCGCTAGGAGGGAATTGAGTCCCGCCTGCCACCACTGCGACTGCGAAGAGGACACGGCGCAGCATACGCTCGAGGTTTGTCCGGCTTGGGTAACGCAGCGTCTTGCTCTTTCTGTAGTAGTCGGAGTCGATCTTTTGCTGCCGGCTATCCTACGCTCCATGGCCGGTAGCGACAGGTGTTTTACCGCTGTGGCGACTTTCTGCGAGGATGTGATCTCGCGGAAGGAGGTGGCGGAGCGGATCCGGGAGGAGGATGTCCAAGCGGATCCGATTCGCCGCCGACGCCCCGGGCGGCGTAGGCGCGCTCACGAGCGCTTTATGCCGCCCTAGCAGTGGCCGCGGGTGGATGAGACGGGTTTTATGTCCACCACCCGCAATAGAGCCTCCCACGAAGGGGTGATGTCCGTGTGTGTCTAAACATCGCCCAGCTAAGAGACGGAGCCCGATTGCCACCTCCTCGGGCTGGCGCCAGGTGGCCCTTTGAGGACATACCACCGTAGCACCGACGGTCCACCCAATGTAGGCGCAGTATTATTTAAAAAAAAAAAAAAAAAATGGTCTCCAGCTATTTAGGTAGTTTTTGCGTGAAAAAGTAACAAACATCTATACACCCTCACAAACTTTCACGTTTGTAATATTAGTAGGACATGACAGTAAACTTTAACAAATTTGTAATAGACTTGCAAGGTTAATAAAGGAAAATTATTTGCAAACAGGGCCAAGATTTATACCGAGTTTTTGCTAATCTATCCCAATAATTTGTCTCCACTACAAGGAATTTGCCACTTTGCACACACTTTATACGTGTTTTTTTTCATCAAACGCATACATGTAATAGTACTGTATAGCATAGTAGTGTAATAGTCTGAAATTTTATCGCCCATACGAATTCTACCAAGAGAGATTGCAGTGTTGGGTAGGATATGAATAAAGCGTGGTGCCGATACATTTTTATTTGGTTGTGAGGTAAACACGGTGTTTTGTTGTCCCCTCAACGATTATTATTTATGTAACGACTGTTGTTTTGTTGTGAGTATTGCTTTAGAGAGAATGGAAGCGGTTCATGAAGACGTATTAATAACATAGCATTGCAAATTTTTACAGAACCTTAAAAAATGTTCGGTAGACTTATTTTTTTAAATAAATCTCTTCACTACTATTTATTTAAAGTTTTATACATCTAAACCAATTTTCACTACACTTCCTTTTCCTTCACTTTTCAATACACTTTTCCAATGCGCCTCAGACATTTCCTTCTAAGCCTGCTCGAACGCAGCTAACTTACCTTCCTCTCTTCTATCAAAGCCATTAACAAAAAAGCTGGCAAACTTTCTGTTAAACCCTCAGTCAAGTTGTTTGAGCTCGCTTACAGTGTTGAATGTGCCTGTTTCCTACTTCTTTAGCCGGTGGTTTCCCTGCTGTTCCTGAATGCTAAAAAGTTATTTTTTTTAGTTTAACTCATGACTTATAATTTTTCCTTTATTATTACGCCGACATGTGATTTCCTGCAAAATTTTGGAGCTTAGATGAATAACTCCACACATAATAAAATTAATACTAATAGATTTTCTATATAATGCGTATTCCAGTAAGACCTAACTCTTTGTATTCAGGTAACTCTCCACTTATGCTAAGTGACTTCTAGCGTCTCAAGGAAAACAGTAGTCACTACGCCGAATGATATAGGTAAGTACCGCAGTGACAACTCTCACTTTATGAGACCAAAGAACTTTTGTTTTTCATACTTGTTTTTAGTTCCGATACAAATGCCCTATCACTTTCTTATTGTGTTGTTCATACTTGGATCTACTGAAGTGATGTTTTTAAACGAGAATAAGTTCTGTATTCTAGAGTAGCGTAGATGAGCCAAATACATAAGGTTGAAAAACAGCAAATTATGTAGGTTATCATAAAGCTAGATAAGGACCAAAATAGACATAATTTAAGAATGAGACAGCGCACAGTACATTGTTTTATACCTAGCTACCTATAGGTACATAGTTTTTTAGGAAAACACTGTACAAAGTAGTTAAAGAATACATATTTTTATTAAAACACTGTCTACAGTTGTTTTACGTACTCACATGTAGGTTACGTTTAAATTATTCTACATATTATGAGAGCTTGTTACCCTTTAAAACAAAGCACTCATTCAAAACTTCTAATCAAAAGCTCTCAAGTCCAATTAACGTCGCCTTTCAAATAATATATATTATAAATTGATCCAGGCATCACAAACATTAATAATCAGTTGTCCAACACCCGTGTCTAAGTGTCCCCAACGTGGTTACCCTACTGCACTCGTGTAGTGTCCACACGGCATGCGGCACAAGGGACAAGCCCAAAAAGGGACAACACTAACATTCCGGATTAATCTTAGGCCGGATTTTGGACCAAGACAAATATGGCCGCTCTTTAACTAAACGCTTGGAAATTATTAAATTAAGGAGATATATGCGTTAAGGTTTAAAGTTAAGGGACGCGAATTAGTGTAGATACGAGTAGGTGGTCTGTAGGTAATAACCAAGTGAATAAACCATCCATATTGTTTTAAAATATTCATCAAAGTACCTATTTGATAACCAATTTTTTAAGAGTTCGCACTTACTGGTCAATTGAACATTGTTTTTATTGACCATAACTACGTTGTTTTACTAGGAATTACGATCTGTATATTTTTATAAAAAAGTAGGATAAACAAGGTACATACTATATACACATATTGCAACTTATGTAGTGTGTGCCTTAGATGTTGTTGTATTAATTAAGTTGGCCAATTAATGATATTTCAACGAACAGCACTAGAGCATTTTGCAAAGCTTTCTTAAGAAGTGGTGTTTAAAAATGCCAACCCATTTATATTAAATTTCTAAATAGCTACGTTTCTGACCGTCGACATTAAAATTTAAGACAAAGGTCCAAGAAACAGAGTCCAAGGTACAACAATAAATAGAGAACAATTCACGAAACGGTTGAACTTTTAAACAAACATCAAACGGAGGGTTCGAGACGTTTCGGAGGATTTACATGTTGTAATTTTAATTAGGATTCCGTGGACCACAGGGCAAGGCGGTCGCTTACAGGCTGGGCCTACAATGGGACCCTGCCCTCGAATAGTTCTACCTAATGTTAATTTAATCTAAGACGGCACAATCCGGTTCACTTGGTGAAAAGTTGTGACTTGGCCGCCTTGTGTTGTTGTTCGAATTGCTCACAGTCCGAGACCGATTGAACAAATAAATGTTAAAATACATTTACAATTATAGTAGCTGTAGTACCTATAACAACATGGACTCCCGTTTTTAAAACATGAATTTTACTACTATTGTTAATGCTAAAGTTTGGATGGATGGACACTCAATCAGATAATATTACAGTCTGAAATAGCACATAGGCTACTTTTAATCCCGGAAAAATGTCGCGAGCAATAGCTACTTAGATTATTCACAATATAATATATAATAAATGTAGCCAATATTAAAAAATATCTAGCACCTGTCGTGAATTTAGGCTATGCAACGATTAAACTATTGCCAGTGCTGTACCTATTTCTTTACTAACAGCTGTAAGAGCGAGACGAGTAAGTGAAATCTAAAATAGACATTATCCTACTTCTAAAAAACCTATGCACCAAGCTTAAATCATTCAAATAAAATCCAACCTAATTCTTTTCCTAGTAATAATTTTGTATTACGGCCTTTTATGCGTTTCGTAAATATCTTAAATTAGCTGCTTCAAATTAATTCAAAACGTGTAATTCCGAGTAACACAATCTGAACACTACAGTCCAGCCACGTGTTAAGTCGGTGCTGTATAATTACGGCGAATAATTCACGGGCTCCACTTAACCGGACCTCTGACCTTTGGGGGGCGTCTTAACCTGTCGCCACCTCGCCACCCAGTCCACCTCTCAACTCCTATTACCGCCTCCTGACTTCAAGACCTTGCAGCCTAAAACTTCACGAGCGAAGAAATTACTATCCGA
This sequence comes from Callimorpha dominula, assembly GCA_949752705.1. NCBI lineage: Eukaryota > Metazoa > Arthropoda > Insecta > Lepidoptera > Erebidae > Callimorpha > Callimorpha dominula. The sequence goes on along the minus strand of OX456999.1, from coordinate 689,976 downwards.
TTTAATATGTAAGTGTTATGTTATGACACTGCTTTCGTCTAAGACTTTTTTGTTTGTTTCTCTATTGAAGAACTAAATATTTTCTTTGTCTATGTTTTACCAGTTTTCTATATCTCGATATCTTTCCTATGTTTGTAAGTAAGTCTCGTTCTAATTATTGCTATAGTTAGTAAATTCTAAGTAAACTTAACATGTAAATAACATAACATTTATCTAATAACTAAATTTCGAAATCATTTCTCTTTATCTATTCTCGTACATAATATCAGCCACGGATCACGCATCACTGCAATGATCCGTATAAAAACACACTCGGAAATGTATAAGAAGTAATTTTAGCTCTACTGTTTCACATAATGTTTATTTTGCGTAAAGGTTATGAAAATACCTAAGTCAAATAAATATTTTTTTTATATAATCGCATCCACTGACAACAAAACGTGAAAAATTGCTTAAAAACTGTGGTGCAAAATAACGTAAGTAATTTAAAAAAATACAAGACATACGAAATATGTTTATAAGGAAGAACGTGTTTTGATTTATAACGATCCGTAACACAACACGGGTGTGGGACAAACTTAGAGCGGAGCTCAACAATTTTATTTACAAACAATCAATTTTTGTAATACATATGTGAAGATCATTAAACTATATACGAATCAGAATTTTCTCGTTTTTTAATTAGGCATCAAATCGACAAAAATTAATATTCAGTTAATTTTAATGAACGAGGGTTTCACCAATTTGTATTATCCGTTATGTCTGGGTGACAAAAGCACTGGACACTTTTATGTAAAATCAATAGCACGAATACCTTAAAATATCTACAAAACTAGAGATACACTTTTGACACCAGACATACATACATACATAATGGATAATACGGTCAAATAATATTGATCAAACCCTCTTTTATCAAAATCGACTCAATAGTTTAAGCTCTATAGAAATCTTAAATCATGAACCTGTGGAGGAACGGGTGTTATGTCCCTCCAACACAAAGGGAGGATCCTCCGACCAGGCGAGGTGATCATGCCTGGCGACGGTTGATGTTGGGAAGTTATATATATACTAATCTGCACGAGAACTCTCTTAGCGCAATGCAGGATTAGTAGTTACTTCGTAGTTCAGCTCGTCTTTGCTAGATGATGTTGGAGTATGATTTACTGTATATGGAAGTCGCCACAAACCTGTCTTTTGAGTTTGGAGTAATCGAATAAAAGACATCGCTAGCCTAGCTATAAAAGATAGCGGCTAATGTTGACCAAGCAGCCTCTTTTTGCCAACCTCATTCACATTAGTCTTTTAGTCTCTCTTCTACACCTGTAAAGCTATTAACTAATCGAAATAGATCTTAGTAAAAAGTAAACTATAGAAATAAAGACATATACTATTATTTTCATAAGTATAAAAGAACAGTATTAAGTATATCTGAAGCGTCTATTTTCGTGATAATAATGAAATATATTTAGGCGCTTTTAAAATGAATGATCCTTCCGCTTTTATTCCATACTTGGACCAAAGTCCATATGTTCAGAGTCACAAAACTGCAAGATTTATTTTCGCGCGCGGCTTCAAACTCATTAGACGGCGACAACTCGCGGGATCAAAACAAAAGCCTCCCACTTTTTCTCTAGAATTTTTTTTATGATGTAGGTATTTGTATCTAAAAGCGATACACAGATAAGAAAACATGACACTAGGCTTCGTGTTAATAGGAAGTTAAAATGTACTCAAACTACCTACAATAATTTAATTTAATTATTCTCTGAAGTTGCTTTTTTAGCTTAATTAAGCTGTTAAATTTTACTGTTAACTGGTTTTATCTACTATTGCATGATTGTAATCTCTTTACAGCAAAGAAAATTATCCATTAATCTATGTAATTACTGGTGTTTTAGAAATAAAGAAGCTATGTACAAAATCTTTGTAATTTTGATGTTGGTGTTGTCTCGTCTTTCTGGATCCACCAGTAAATCTTAGAAGACAAACTTGTCTTTAATAAGCCAACACAAGATGTGCCCGTCGGGTTGTTCTTAAAATCGTGGACGAATGCTCGCGCTAAAATTATAGTAAGTGTCCCCGCACTCTCTTCGGTGAAGCAGTAATGACATTCTTTTAGGAACTGTTCTTGGAAATTTCCTGATCGATGTGAAGCTAGCCATTAAGAAAATGGAAAAAAAATCGTTAGAAAAACATGATAACAAAATATTGACGTTTCTATCCATTAAATTTATTAGTATAGTTATCCTGTCTGCTGATGCAGGTCGTGGTCGTGGGTCCGATTCCTACCCTGAACTTATAATTGTGTGATAAGCACGATCATTTGTTCTTTTTCTGGTTGTAATTTATCTATTATAATAATATGTATGTATTTAGTAATAAATAAGTATATTTATCTGCAGTGGCAGTTTGATTACCATAGTATACAGACTCTGCCTAGTTTGAGATCATACGGCGGTGTGTTAAGTATCTCAAGTTATTATTTCAAATATATATGTAAAACATGATTCAACTTTTAATATTAAGATAAGATACAACTATACTAACAATAAATAAATAAAACACATTTACTAATATTTTAAACTATCTAACAAAAACCCATTATTAAACCATACATTAAACTATCTAAATAAAGAACATGAAAGAAATACTGATGATACATATTTGATTACTTGCTTTAATAATGTTACGACAAGGTGACATCGAGTAGCGAAGAAAAAATATTTTAAGTATCCTGCATCTCTTTTTAAACGTGTTACACCTTATCCGGTTGTAAGCACTCCTTATACACTTTGAGCGAATGCTCAATCTGTAAAAGCCATATACTCACCGCCCCATAACTCATGGTGCGCATGCTACACCTTGCCTTATACGAGTATTTATGGCTCACTGGTGGTGACGGGAACCGCTTGCATTCGGAATATTAAGGGGATAAATATGTTGAAACTAAAGTTAAAGAAAAACATGCGAGGAACAATTGGGTAACAAATATTTTAAGTTAATGTTAGAAAGTTAAGGCATTTCAATTGAGGTATAAGCCTATTCCTAATTCATATCTGTAATTGGGCTGTCATTGGTGAATTAATTACTGACTTACACATGACAACTGTGGTATTTATGTCGTGTTGACTACCTTATCGTATCCACGGAACTCTCCGCACTCTAATTACCTGTGAAAGAACTGTACAGGTAAAACACTGCTTGACCGCAGCCTTATGTGAGGTTGTGGTACTATCCCAGTCTTGCCGCTCTTGAGCTTGCGCTACACTTGAGAAATAACAAAAAAAATTATAGAGAAATATTTCAACAAATCGAATAATTCCTTAAACGATTTATTCACATAATAGTTTAAATAATATCCCTTTAAATTGCTCTCAAAGTAATAACTATAATAAAAGCATTAAGTTGGCCACCCCACGTAATATTTTTTTAACAGCACTTTTATGAAGAGACGTCCCATGCAAATGTCCCACCGTTACTCCTTATACTACTATTAAACATTATTTGTTGCTGAAATTAAAACATTAAAACTGAAATAAAAAGGTTTCGGGCTTGCAGACAATTGTGATGCAAAATAGGTGGTGCTTACAGTGCGAGCCAAAAAAACGGACGCGCGAAAAATGTACGCTTTCTTACATCTTCACTAGTAATAAAAATGTAATGGGTGCTTTGTATTTTTTGTTGTTATTAAAATTCTGACTTCCTTTTAGCACTGCGTCGGTGTGAGGCGGATGGTTCTTGCAATTGTTTCTTTTAATGGGTTGGATTGTACTCGGTAGCAATGGAAGTCATTAGGTATATAAAGTAATATATGAATTATAGTAACCCTTAAACTATTAGATGGAGACTACAGCAGTTAAATTACAGGTATACTGTATTAATAACCAAAATGGGGTGCACCAAAATAATTAAATAGCGAGTGAAGTCAGTGTTTATCCCAATGCAAATAAATCAATGATTTCTCAACTTCCTCACAAGTCGCTGCTGCTGACATGAGAAAAAAAACTCAGAAATATAAAAATTAACCACCCCAAAACAATAAACGACAAGCATCGCCGCGGCACGTAATTCAAGTTTTATAAAACACTTTTTATTTGGAGTTAAGTGTTGTGCGGCTATAAAGGGCACGGCAAATGACGCAATATCGAGGCGAGAGGGGGCGCCACCGACGACGTTAGTCGACGTTATTATTTATGTTAATTCTGAACGCTAAATGACGTCTTACGTGTTGAAACCACCTTCTCACCCTGAACACAGGGCTGCCGAGTGCACACCAATAAAGTAAAATGTATTAACACAACACACAAATAATTGTTTGGCAGCAAGTGTAAGTTTGATGTTTATGGAGAATGCTTTTTAAAGATTGTGATATATCGGATAAGGATAAGATATGTTATCTATAATCACCATCTGAAATAATACTTTTCTTTTATAACTATATTTTATATGAGGTGTTTCCTTGCACTGGTTTTTAAAGCAGTAAAACATTTCAGTTGTAGGTCTTCTCCTTTGAAAATTATACAAAATGATTTGGTGTGTTGGCTCCGTATTCGTTGTACTAGTAATGTTACAGATCTACATTGCAAGTTTAACTACGATTACCCATTTTTACTCATGCACAAACAATCAAAAGCGTAAAATAATACTAATAATATTAACAAAAAAAATTTTTACTTTCTTCAGTAACTTCATAAATCTATAACACCATTGGTAGTGGTAGCATAACCACTTTTAGCAGCAGATTAGCAGAATAATCTAATAAGTATTGGTTTGGAGTAGTCGGAGGTAAATTAAAAAACTGTTTATTATCTGTGACATATGTCACAGATAATAAATACACAATAGTGGTTGCCATCCCTGACGTGATGGTTCTTCCGTGAGGCGTGCTCGAGTGCTCGGAACACAACTTTTTCACAAGTCACGGCGGTAATTGTGCCACTTTACATAATGTCTATTTTAGTACCGGGAGCATTTTTCAAAACGCGAGCCCCTAATGATTCGTGAAGCGCCCTGATGTCCCGTAATGCATCAGGCACCTCTCTCATTTACCGAACGCTTTCAGTTGCACTTCTACCATGATTTCGCATCTCAAAATCTCGAGTAAATAAGGTTATCCAAAGTTTTTTATAGCATTTACATACCACTAATTTTACCTAATCTACATAACACCTCTGAGCACCTTATTTATAATATGAAATGTGAAGGCATAAATTTGATCTGCTAGCTCTATGTACAATTAGGACTGTCTAAAATAGTAGATAATTCTTATGTGGCTATGGTGCCGTGCGATGGCCAAGTCATTCTATTTATTTAGAAATAAAGATGTCTAATATTAATACGATCACTATAAAAGGTTAACTATTTAGGTAAAAATTATATCTCACCACTTTTTGTGATTGAAAAACTTCGTTGCGAGACTTAATTTTTTTTTTCATACTGTGTTTTTTAATAGGATATTGGTTGCAGGCAGACTGGGACACATAAGAAAACTGTGAAAATAAACCATTTCATTATGATTAATGAAACTACAACTATCGCGGTGGACAGACGACCTGGTAAAGATCGCAGGACGTCGGTGGATGCAGGCCGCTTTCAACCGGTCTTCTTGGAAGTCATTAAGGGAGGCCTATGTCCAACAGTGGACGTCCTATGGCTGAAATGATGATGATGATGATGATTATGATTAATAGAGTGTCATCATCATCATCAAGATCATAATACTTACTGATCAATGCTGTTTATTCCTTCCATATAACAAATACAATTTGGTTTCATAACTTACTATAGTTAACTCGTAACTACAGTAGTTTACGTATTCCCATCGTACACTTAGTAGTCCAAAAATTTCCACGGTAGAAGATTTATTGCAAGTCCTAAGTGAAGTCGATCGTCTTTCGACTAACAGCCGTGTGTTTGAATATCAGAGGGTTGAAATGGCCCTACATTTAATTTGTACGCCGAGAATTTGCTGCAAATGCTTGTCATAATGCGGGTGATTTTTCTTTTGGAGCGTTAAAAGGTTTTTTTTGGGTTCACGTGAGTGAGATTGGTGCATATTTTATTGTTAACAAATCACTACACAATGAGCATTACCGCTCGATTAGGGATGTTTCAAGCTATGCGACTTATTCCTCGTGGAATAAGTTAAAGAAAAGTTTTGGTGAACCCGTTATTTTTCTACCAGCTAACTTAGAGTTTTAGAGACAGTTAGAGACAAGACTAAAATTTTGCTTATAAAATACTTTAGCAGCCACATCTCTCTTTTCAAACTGAAAACAAATTATGAATCCTCACATAAATTGAAATTTTAACATTCTTTAAATTGTAACATGTATTCGAAAATGTAGTATCAATACATATATTAATCATTACTGTATTCTATTGATATTAAGTGTAATGTCAAAAAATATTTCATAAATAAAAAACATGTATAATATCAAATTCATAAGTAAATAAATTCGTAAGCACAATATATCTATATTCTCTAATATAATATATTATGGAATAAAAAAAACGGTTGTGTGTGGCAATAAGGCAATGGCTTTACTGCCGATTTTCTGTGAGGCCATGGTATCACTCCGGTCGAGCCGGCTCATAAGTGCCGAAGCATGGCTCTACCACTGACAATACATCCTGGAAATATACACGTGAGTAAAGCCGTATATCTTCAATAAATACGAATACCTACCACACACACTCACTCGGCGAAACACAACGAATAATGATTCGTTGTGTTTCGCATTGAGTGAGGTTACCGGAGGCCCTAACGCTTCTCTCTCCCCCTCTTTCCCACTTCCCTCCCTCCCTCTCCATCCTTTCCCCTACTTCCACTATAAAGGCCGGCAACGCACTTGTTACTCTCGAGTTGCAGGTGCCCATGGGCGGCGATAATCAATTACCATCAGGTGACCCGTCTGCTCGTTTACCCCCTCTCCCATAAAGAAAATGCTCGACGAGAGTGTGACCCCTTGATAAAAGACTCCCTTGGGGTCCGAAAATATTCGGCAATCCCCGAAATACACACATGAGTAAAACCATATGTCTCTAATAAATCTCAGACATAAGTCTATGTAATTATTGATTTCAAAAGGAGATAGGATAGGCTTAGCACTATTGAAGACCTAAGGCGGTAAAATATTCTTAACTAATGCAAATTTTAAGTAACACAGTGTAGAACAAACCAAATCCGCAACTCTCTAGTCGAACTAAGCCAATTTCCGCCAAGAGCACTACAGCCTCAACAAAGACGCTAACCCCACTTTGAGGTACTCCAAGTTCAACAACATGTATTTATAATTTTGTCGCAAAAGAGGTGCGTTCCGACCATAAATATTAGTTTAGCATGAGTCCGGCAGCTTAGGCCTTCACAAAGAGTGTATGAGACGAATTGTAAATGCGCAATTTGCTAACTTGCTGGTGCCGGGACGATTTATGAGAGACGTCGACACGGATTTCGAAGACACCTTACTTTATCCTGGATATTTCGATAAGCTACTTAGTTGTTGCGAGTTTTTGGGGATCTCTGTTCAACGTTGTAGACTTTTATAATGAGATTTATAGTGATAAGTAGTTAATCTACTAGTTTGTAGTTTAAAACTGTGTACTAGATGTAAGTTTATTTCAATGTGTTACTCGTGTAATCAACATACAAATACTAAAGTGTCATCTTGGTCTATTTATTTCATTACAATCCTGTAGTAAATCTCTAATGTCATATCTATACTCTAATGTAGTAAATCTCTAATGTCATATCTATACTCTAATGTAGTAAATCTCTAATGTCATATCTATACTCTAATGTAGTAAATCTCTAATGTCATATCTATACTCTAATGTTGTAAATCTCTAATGTCATATCTATACTCTAATGTTGTAAATCTCTAATGTCATATCTATACTCTAATGTAGTAAATCTCTAATGTCATATCTATACTCTAATGTTGTAAATCTCTAATGTCATATCTATACTCTAATGTTGTAAATCTCTAATGTCATATCTATACTCTAATGTTGTAAATCTCTAATGTCATATCTATACTCTAATGTTGTAAATCTCTAATGTCATATCTATACTCTAATGTTGTAAATCTCTAATGTCATATCTATACTCTAATGTAGTAAATCTCTAATGTCATATCTATACTCTAATGTAGTAAATCTCTAATGTCATATCTATACTCTAATGTAGTAAATCTCTAATGTCATATCTATACTCTAATGTTGTAAATCTCTAATGTCATATCTATACTCTAATGTAGTAAATCTCTAATGTCATATCTATACTCTAATGTTGTAAATCTCTAATGTCATATCTATACTCTAATGTAGTAAATCTCTAATGTCATATCTATACTCTAATGTTGTAAATCTCTAATGTCATATCTATACTCTAATGTAGTAAATCTCTAATGTCATATCTATACTCTAATGTAGTAAATCTCTAATGTCATATCTATACTCTAATGTTGTAAATCTCTAATGTCATATCTATACTCTAATGTTGTAAATCTCTAATGTCATATCTATACTCTAATGTTGTAAATCTCTAATGTCATATCTATACTCTAATGTTGTAAATCTCTAATGTCATATCTATACTCTAATGTTGTAAATCTCTAATGTCATATCTATACTCTAATGTTGTAAATCTCTAATGTCATATCTATACTCTAATGTTGTAAATCTCTAATGTCATATCTATACTCTAATGTTGTAAATCTCTAATGTCATATCTATACTCTAATGTTGTAAATCTCTAATGTCATATCTATACTCTAATGTTGTAAATCTCTAATGACATATCTATACTCTAATGTTGTAAATCTCTAATGTCATATCTATACTCTAATGTTGTAAATTTAGAGAGCAAAAGTATTGCTGATGTTGAATTAAGAGATACAACTACTTCGTGTGTCGTGTTATAATAAGTTTATATATTATTTAGTGTGTACAATAAAGGTTTAGGCATATAAGGATTTGCAGACTGACACATAGAATTTAGGTATCGTCAGGAATTAAAAAGAAGTTTTTTTTGGCACTTTGTTTTCTATCTGTTACCCGTTACGTATGCCATACGCCTGGTTTCTATAAGGCTGATCAAAAAATTAACTAATCAGATATCAAATCTCTTGCCAAATATATATTGAATTACTTAAAGCATGATTAAGGACTAGCACTTTGATTTAATCAAAGCATCAGTTAACAGAGCTCTCAAATTTTATTTAGTACGTTGTTTCTGTAGTAGTTATGTTTAATGATTTTACCACAAAATTTAATGTCAAATGCAATTTTGGCAATATTTTGATCTGCCATTCATAAAGCCTTATTAAGTGTTTCTAACGTTTAAAACCAAATAGAGCTAACAGTGAATTGTCAACACAATATGTAGGCAACGATTTTTTTGCATGATCAAGCTGATATAAAATATGAATATATATTAATTCTGTAATAAAAAGAGATAGACATACATATTATGTTCCGTACATTGATTATTGCTTTTGTCTCATCCCTACAATTTGTAACACGCGGTGCTGACATACCCTACTTTTTTGTCTGATCCTTAAAGACTCGTGCTATTTTAACCGTGCCCTTGCATCCTTAAGGTGTGTTGTGTTAACCGTTCGGTCGCTCGTAAAGCTCGCATAAACACCCGGTTCCGCCTGTCGCGTCCACCTGTTCCTTACAAAGAAGTGTTTGTGCGAGGTGAGGACTTAACCCTTTTGTTGCTCGTTGAGACATGTAAACACTTACTGTAAGAACTTATGAGCTTGGTAGGTATTATAAGAACTAATGTATGTTATATGTATCCTTATTCATTGTAAGTACGGTATTAAAGAGATTAAGTTCCTACTATGCAGGGTAGCTTGGTACACTTCATTGACTTTTAAACACGTCCTCCGCACAGTATGTGAGGACTTTATGCTTAATCTATTATCCATGTTAGTCCAGTTTATATGCTGTCTCACGTCAGTTCGCAAATTTTAAATACATACTCATTGTTTTTACCATTGCACCGTTGAAGAAAGTGATAATTCATTTCTAATACGCTCATGAACTTCGAAACTTTAGAAAACGGTAGGAGACTCATCATGAGACGTGAAGAGTCTGCTGATGATCTGCAACTTAGGTCACTACTTCTACATGTTATAGTTATATTACAGATCCGAAGAAGTTTATTTGTTTCAATGTGCTCATTTCTTAAACTACCAATAGATACGATTTGAAAAATCAAAGGAATGTTTAAGTGAGTGGACAAGTGACACTACTCGCCACATCTAATCTGACAATCTCTAAAAGCCATGTCTAGTGATTTTTTCAATTATAATGTAACAGTCATAATTATATTATAGACATAGTCATATTTTGAATGGTAGTAGGTGTGATGAATAAAAAGCAAATTATGATCAATACACAAAAACTGATGAACTGACTTATTCATAATGACAATTATACTGTATACTAGTAATGTATAATACTGAAGCTATTTTAATAACAATAATAATATGTTATATTTGCATGCTATTTTTGCTATTTATGGCTAAATGGGCCTGTTCGCTTTATATCACTCTTGAATTGCCACGTTATGTAAACCCCATTTAAAGCAAATAAATAATTTGAATTTGAATTTGAACAGTGGTTGCATATTACATTATTGTAAACAATCTCATTCAATTCATTCAAACAAACAATCAATCATTTATTTACAGCTAACAGCTATGCATAAATATATGAAATTAAAATACATGAAGATTTTGTTCCATTTGTGTTATAAAAATACATGATTTTTAAAAACTCTAGTAGTGTTTATATACTAGGTATATAACTTTACTTATCCTGTGGTACTCAAAAAATTGTTGATTGATTGAAATTGATTTTTGTCTTTGGATCGGATTTAGAACCTTTAACCCAATGAAGCTTTAGGCCAATTGGTCCATACTTTATGAGTTCTACCTAGAGTTACTTTTTCGATAAAAAATTAAAAAGCGGTAAAGATAAAAAAATGTTAGGATATTTTTACCAGATTTCAAACAACCCATATTTATTCCATCATATGGGTAGATGTAAACAAGTGGTCCGTATTCACCGGTGGCGGTGTGTCGAAGGGTCTCGTACAAATAAACACAGTCAAGGTGACACGAGCTCCTTCCAATGATACTCCGAGTGTTTGTGTACTTACCGTTGGCGCTTTTTGAAAAACTCACATTTGGCTTTACGTACGTAAATATTGAAACAGTTTTTTCGGATATGAAATTTTTTATTACGTATTTATTTGGAAAAATATTTTATTTAATGTTATGGCACTTGCTTGACAAGTTACAAGCTTAGCCAACGCAGAACTTATAAAGCATGTTCCATACCGATTTGTTATACAAAGGATACGAGGTGTGTTACCGCTGCCAGTTTGCTGACTGTAAACAGTACAAGAAACTGGCCGCGATTTTGATATCAGATATGACAAAAATAAAATAAATTAAGATCATGTGTACCGATACCATGTTCTTCTTTACGTACGCTAAAAACGCATATGGTAGCAGTATTTTGAAAAAAAGAGACAACAATAAGGGTTCGTATTATATTAGTATATTATAGGTCCTTTGGGCTAAATTGATGAACAGGCTGAATATTGACATCACAGGGATTTCGGTTTGAGTCCGACACACACCTTACCGCTTGGCCCCGGTAAGGCAACGACCCGCGGGGGTATTCACACAAAAAAAGTCTATTATTTTGACCGGTGGAACGTGTGGAACAGACCTTTGTGTGTCACCACTCAAAAAAAAAATCAAAATGAAATGAATTCCTCCTGAAACGTCAAAAATATTATTGTTGTATATATTTTTCTCAAGTTTACTAAATATACCAGATCATTTAGGAAAAGAATGCTATGGCATACTATGAATTCAAATAATATAAAAGTAGATATTATTCAAGCGACAGACTCGCTGGTTCTGTTGAAGAGTACTGGTGCATAATTCATTAAGTTGTACAACCTTACAAAGCGATATAAGCAGCCCCAGGTTAATAGAAAATATTTTAATGGTGTTTATGTCTGTAGGTAACTTCGTTGGTTTGAGAAACATGTATTTGGTTTATAGAAAAGTTAGTATAGTTTGTTAAAGGCCCCAATTCTGTTACTTCACTCGCTAAATTAAACTTTACTAAATTTTCTTCATATAAGAAGTAAACCTTGTACACTTAGAAACAAGGTCTTATTTCAAATTGAAACAAGTAGGTAACATATGTCGCTATCGAAATAAGCAATTTATTTGTCGGCTAAAGTCTGATACGCTTAAATAAACTTTAATACCACGTAGCGAGAGCCGCTATCCATTGAATGCCACCTCTTTTGCTCTGTGTTTTTAGTAAGTGTCTTCGTAAGTGTAGTTTAAAAACACGTCATCCTTGTTCGTTTTGAACAAGTTTTTATACGGCAATTATACAGCGTTTGAATAAATAAAGACTCTCGCTGCGTGGAAATAAAGTTAAGTATACGTTGACAGGTTTTAGTGAAATTTAGCGGCGCTGAGAAATAGATGCTAGTAACAAATAGACCTTATTACGAAGAACACTAGGTTGATTTCATATAAAGAAATTAAGTCAGGTTTTAGTTTAGTCGAGTGAACAATAGAATCGGCACCATTGGTGGCAAATGTCTCACTTGCATAAGTATTGCTTACAAAAGTTGCCACTTATGAATACAGGAAAATAACTTTTGTATGTATTTAGTTTATTTATTAGCAAAACAAGCAGATATATAACAATGCCAGTGATTTATTAATTACATGTATTATTATTACTACTTCACCGTTAGCCCCGGTGAAGTGATGACCCGAAGGGGTTTCCACACGGAAAAAAGGTATATTATTCTTAGAGTTGAGGAATTTACATGTCAATACAAGTAATAGTTAATTAGTAGGAGGTGCGGGGCTAAGGATCAAAGTCAAACTTTAGTCGCACGTTTTAAAGTTAAATGCTGTCCATCTGAAAACAAACAATTTACACCACTGGTTCTTCATAGGTTAGCGATTTATAAAAATCTCGACTACGTACTTTCCTGTCACAATTTCTTAAATGACAGACATAATTATTTAATTGGGACAGTCCCTCCAGAGAAGCCATTGATAGCTATTGGCCCCAATTCTGTTACTTCACTCGCTAAATTAAAATTCACTAAATTTTCTTCATATAAGATGCAAACCTTGTACATTTCAAAACAAGGTCTTATTTCAAATTGAAACAAGTAGGTAACATATGTCGCTATCGAAATAAGCAATTTATTGGTCGACTAAAGTCTGATACGCTTAAATAAACTTTAATACCACGTAGCGAGAGCCGCTATCCGTTGAATGCCATCTCTTTTGCTCTGTGTTTTTAGTAAGCGTCTTCGTAGGTGTAGATTAAAAACACGTCATCCTTGTTCGTTTTGAACAAGTTTTTATACGGCAATTATACAGCGTTTGAATAAATGAAAACTCTCGCTGCGTTTAAATAAAGTTGAGTATACGTTAACAGGTTTTATTGAAATTTAGCGGCGCCGAGAAATAGATGCTAGTAACAAATAGACCTTATTACGAAGAATACTAGGTTGATTTCATTTAAAGAAATTAAGTCATGTTTTAGTTTAGTCGAGTGTACAATAGAATCGGCACCATTAAAACAGAATGCTAAGTAGTAGGTAGCATACAGGGCGAATTTATGAAACTGTTATTTATTAAAACATCCACCTATCAACGGTCAGAATTATTCTTAAGAAATTCCCGTGTGTGTTATAATATAGGTACTATGACGTCATCACTATTTACATATCATATTTTGTGCGGCCGAAAACAATATGGCGCCGCCCGGTACGTTTCTCTTGTCCGATGGATATGTTAGTCGATAGTGTTGGGAACCAGTGAAAGCACTAGTTATTGAAGATAAAAACCATTTATTCTATTTTTCGTTTTCGTTTAAAACTACTTGCTGATATAATAAGAGTGAAGGAATGATTTTATTGCCAGATGCTTTCTTGGTAATTATTCTACAATACTTTTGAAGTGAAAACTTCCTAAGTCACGTTGCGTACTTTTGGTATGAGGGAAAATCACTGAACTCGCGTGACCGTCACGCTCAGATAAATATATACAGATGTGTGTGTATATGTATATGTTATTTCACTAAGGGCGCAAAAATAATGTATAAAGCGAAAAGCAGTCACCCACATTTTGTCAAAAATCAAGCGACTTGTTTGCATCTTAGTGATATTGCCCACAAAACATTCTGTTTTGTGTGCCCACAAAACATCCAAGAGCTCCTATAACTCCCTTACATCCACCTCTTCGCAGAACTGTCCTAGGTGCTAATTCTCCTATCCCCCGCCTCTGTAAATTGTTAAACAGCTGCAGTGACCTCGTCGATGTGCACTCTGACTCGCTTAGTAGGTTCAGAAGAACTATGTATAAAATATTGTAAAAGCATCCGTGTTTGCCCACTGTAATTCTAACTTTGTAAATCTAATCTAATTTTTAAATCTATTCTTAATATAAAAACCATCATTATGTTGGCTGTCTAATTAGGATCTCTAATGTAATTTCAAACATTTCATATATTTCAACGAATAAGTTGTGCATGATGTGCTTCCCTGTAAGAAATTGTTACACTAGTTATTAGTCTATTGGATGTATCTCATATACTTGTATCAGTGTACTCAATTGTTGGTGAGCCAAATAAATAAAAATAAAATAAAAAAAATTGAAGGATATGCATTGTAACTTAATCTCAAACCATGGATTTCATTGAGTAGACAATTTCGTCAACTGAAGTAATCAAAGAGTTTAATCAACACTACTAGCGCAGTACGGTTGTTCTCCTGATGAGTAGGTTCATCAGAGCAAGGCGGTGGATAGGGAGTGGGTATTACGAGTGTTTATAGGCCATTGTAAAAATAGTAAAAGTAGGGAAAAATGGATAGATATAGTTTTGAAACATATATACGTTTATATTGACGAGTATGTTTTGGGGAAGCCCGTCTAGTTTCCTAACCGATGGGAGGACCCTCATCAAGAAGCGAAACGACCTGTTGCCTTAAAGTTTTCATTGCATTCAGATTTTTATTCAGAGTCGACAGTCGATATGTATTGTCGGGCATACCGTACATCACTATATTTATGAATAGTAAATTGCTGTATCGGATACACATACATTATTATTGATGGCGTTTACTTCGCTTCCTTTTCCATTAAACTTTCTTTGACTTAGGTGGAGCCACTGTTATTTGTGTTTTTGCTAACAGTGAATTCACTATAGAAATAAGGGCATTATCGTTAAGATAGCTAAGAAGAAGAGAATCATTATAATATACATACTTGTTTAGAAATGTACATGTATAAATAAACGTGAATCAGTCATGGTATGATATTCATGTTTTCACCTAATGTTAATAGACTTAATAGTGAATTTAAATTTAGTTTTTAAAGTAAAGTAAGTAAAATGCCAAAGAATCAAACAAAATTATCAACGTTATCAACAAAAGATCTACAACATCTAATACTACTACCAATACTACGAGTACAGCAGGAACAATGTCAAAACACTCAACATACGAACGCTTAATAGAATTAAATGAATCTCTATCAAACATTAAATACGACATAATCGGACTGGCTGAAACGAGGCGTATGGGAAATAAAATAGAAGAGTATGACAATTATATATTATGCCGCACGGGACAAACGCCTGGCTCGTATGGCTTCATAGTAAAACAATGCCACAAAAATAATATAGAAAGCTACATTGGCTTTACAGAAAGAGTCGCAATCTTAAACTTGGTGTTTGAAGATACCCGACTATCAATTGTACACTCAACAAAGCGATTGAAATATCATAAAAAGACTTGATACTGATGGGAGCCTGGGATGCAAAAATTGGTAAATTAAGAAAAGAAGAATATCTAGTCATGAAATCGAACGGCTACGGCGAGAGGAATGAGAGGAGACAGAGATTGATAGAATTCGCTACTGAAAACAAGTTATCAATTTTAAACACATTTTATAAGAAAATAATGAAAAGCAAATGGATCTGGATATCTCCTGATAAAAAAAAATTAATCTCGTCAAAAATAAAGAAAAAAATAATTTCATGCCAACGAGTAATAGAGCGTATGATGAATATTACAAAAATAAAAAAAAAAAAAACTCAAATATTTATAAGACACATAACAAAGGCAAGGCATGGATTGGTACACGCTCAATCATTAAAATGGAAGTGTGGCCGGACATGTGGCACGCCTACGAGACCAGAGATGGACCTGGACAGGTCCTCTAGGCAAAAGGTAGATCTGTCGCTAGTTGGGAAGATGAGCTCAAAAAAACAACTGGATTAAAGTATCCCAATGTAGAGAGGACTCGCAATCTTTGGAGGAGGTCTTTACCTAATTTATTTAAACTAACAACTAAATTTAAGAACTAAACTTAATTACTAACAAAATTTTATAATACTAACATAGAATTTAACTTTTCTTTTGAAATCTGCAAAGACTTTTCATTTTATTTTTTTTATTAAACGCCTTTTATTATATGCATTTTTTAATATGTGCCACAAAAGTTTAAAAGCAGCATCACTGATCGCGTTCTTGTCGTTCCTGTTTTTGTATGACTAAGATTGAGATAGGTAGGTACATATTAGAGTACAGTTGGGATGATAATGATGATGTGACGCCTTCACCTTCGATATCAATTTATTCTACACTATAAGTAAAAATCTCCTACACCAAACGTCCTAACATTCCACTCTTATAGAATTTAAATATTCTTACAACCTTGCGAAAGAGAAAGCTCCATGTTTAGAGAGAAAGAGAGAGAGAGAAAAGAGCTTTGATGAAATGGAAAAGATTGTATAGTCCTCCATTCGTGACATAATATAACACTTTTTGTATTGGTCTAGTAGTCCACAAAGCTCCGCAAATTATGAAACATAAACCTTACGATTATACAAAAGATATCACAGAGTTTATTTAAAAATGTTGGAAGTTGGAGCGCAAAGTTTGCGCCGCCAAGCGCAGGCCAACTTAGTTGTACCCGCACGACTAACTCTCAATTAAAATTATTTCATCCTGTCTGAGCAGAATAAGAGTAGGTACTCGACAGTACTGAACAGAGAAGAGACAAAATTCATAATTTTTTTTGTCTGGCTTTAAAAGTTGACGTTATATTTTGGAGCGCTAAAATGACGCATGAATAGGCAAATCCGGTGTGACGTTAATGCGCTAGTATGTCTAAGTAACTTTTATATGCCGCGTGGTAAATTTTTTCAGTTAAAAATTATGTGGCTCAAAGCTGTAATATATAATAAAATATAACAATCAAAAACTACTTACTACCACTGGTGATAGAAATTACAAAATGAAAATAAAAAACAGCATTGCTAAATACTTTGAGTTTCTTGTATTTATTTGCCATGTATTGTTTTTGCCACTACAGTGCGGGCAATCGATGTACCTATAATTAGTGATGTCATTGTTAAATAGATTTGTGCTAGTAACGTCCAACGTTATAAAAATTATTCAACAAGTACAAAAATAAAAAAAAACGTGTGCGTCTCGGGACGCTCCACAGATAACTATATATATGATAACTTAAACGCCAGACAGACTAGCGTCGTAACGCGTTACGTAACGAAGCGGTTTAACCTTCCATAAGAAGTTATCACTTCAAAATATTATCTTTTAATTATTAATGAAATAGTTATATTGACATAATATCCACAGCCACATTAAATATTATTTGTATGCACTAATTAAATGTTTGCGCCATTTTAGTTCCCACTGACTGGTCGGTCAAGCCAATTAGCAAGGTAACTGAAGAGGCTGTTTGATCTGCTGCCTTTGCCTACCGACGCGTGACGACAACTCCTTACCTGGTGATGTCGTAGACGGCTAATTAAATCTAGCGAGGGTTGTGATGCAAACGCGGTACTATACGTTGACTAATAAGATAAAAAAATACGGGTGATAATTTATATATGTTTTTGATATTTATCTAAACTTTCACTTTCATTAAAACATTACTTATGTATATTTGCGAATATAAACAACACATTTTATGGTAGTTTAGTATAAAAAATAACTAAACTTAATAAATAAAACATTGACTTAGCTTCGCACGGTTTCTACTTTACTTCTTAATACGTCAAAACTTCTATATATTTATACACGCAATATTATTTTATATATTAACTGTAGTCATTTTAATTATTAATCTTATGACCTATATGTCTGTGGATCGCGTTGCCAGCAGATGAATTTTCTTATCACGACCTTCTTTTTCTATCCTACAAAATTCATCACCATCAGGCAAAGTCAAGAGTTCTAATGGAGCGCAATATTATTGGTATAGATCATGATCTACTTACAAAATATGCAAAGGAGGTCGACGGATATATATTACCAAAGAAAAATACCTGATCGTGCAAAAACATTGCAACAAGGTGTGTACGAATGCACAACACCAACACATTCATAGCTCCACACAAAATGGTGATCCAGCTAGAGTCTGGCAATTTCTTTGGTCCCTATGGGTTAGTAAACAGCGTCAAGAATTATCTTCTAATCGTTTGGAAATTAACTTGCTTAACCAGCAATTCTCTGCTTCGTCTAACTTCAATAAGAAACTTATATTAAAACATGAAATCATCTTTCAATATTTCCAAACACTAACTATACTCCTTTCGTTCTTAGCCAATTATCCGCTACTGATTTTGAGAAGAGTATTTCGTCCATTACGTCCAATGCAGTTGACTCTGATTTTATCAGTCACAATATGGTTCTTCCCATCCTTGAAGATATTTTACCTATAATCACCCATATCCTTAATATGTCCATTCTTAGTAGCATATTTGTTATTTATTTTTTAAATATGTGTCAGTGTTGGCCGGCGGGTGGTGCACAAATGTGAGTATCGCATTATTTTATGCTATAATATTATCATTGTAGACCTTTATTGTATTTATTTTAGATTTCCATATACATATATATATTTTATTTTTATTTTATTTTTTTCATATTTATCACGTTATAGAAGGTATGTCTGATGGTGACTCTTATTACTCTGCCAGCGATTCTCTTGATTCAGCTTCCAATGAAAGTTTTACTTCGGTGACTGATACTCTCGGAGACATTTTATGTAATGAATTTAACCACGAATGCAATGAACTACTCAACGTTTGTCACATAAATGCTCAAAGCGTACCCAGTCATTACAGTGAGCTATGGGACACATTCAATGGGTCAAACGTACATGCCATCCTGATTTCAGAAACATGGCTCAAACCACAACTCCTTTCTACTACTTACCCTCTACCTGGTTTCATTCTTATCCGGAATGATCGGGTCGGCAGAAGAGGCGGTGGGGTTGCAATTTACCTACGTTCCGATTTTCCTTACAATACTCTTTTCAAATCTCCGCCTGATTCATCTGCCGAGTATCTTTTTCTTGAGGTTTGTGTCAAGGGAGTGAAAATAATTCTAGGTGTCCTTTATTGTCCCCCAGCTGTTGATTATTTCACTGAATTCGAATCAGTATTGGAATCTTTAGGGTCTGAGTTTGAGCATCACATCATCATGGGCGACTTCAACACCGACCTTTTGTCTCAAAATTCATCTCGGTCACGTAAACTTTTTAATTTAATAGAATCTTCCAGCTTACATATCTTACCCCTTCAAGCTACTCACCTCAACTTTAATGGGGAAGATACCTTGCTTGATCTTATTATCACCTCAGCTCTTGCCAACGTTTCATCGCATGGGCAATACCCAGCACCAGGTTTTTCAAATCATGACTTAATTTTTATCCGTTACAAAATTAAACCACCCAAACCCAAACCGAAAGTGCTGTACAGACGTTGTTACGGACGCATTAATTTAGAAAAACTTAGAGAAGATGCTTCTAGTATACACTGGGAACCACTCGGGGCAGCTGTCACCGTGGATGAGAAGGTTAAAATTTTCAACAACAACATTATGCGCTTATACGATGTTCATGCTCCAGTTAAAAAAATCTAACTAAAACACCCACCTGCACCCTGGTTGACGGATGATATCCGAAGGTCAATGCGACGCAGGGATAGCACTCATCAGAGTTTCAAGAGAGATCGCTGTGAGGATAAGTGGATCGCTTACAAGACTGCCAGAAATAGATGCAACCAAGTGATACGCAACGCCAAGCGCCGTTACATTCTTCAGAATATTTCATCTTCGTCACCTGCCTATATCTGGAAGTTCCTCGGGACTCTTGGCATCGGTAGGGAGCGTCATATAGACTTTCCGATGAACATTGCATTGGATGACATTAATTGTCATTTTACTACATCTACCACATTGGACCCTACATGAAAAGTTCGAACTGTCGATTATATAGCCAATCTACCCAAGCCCAATGTTAACGGTTTTCATTTTTCTCCAGTTGCATTAGAGGAGGTCAAACAAATTCTTCTATCTATCAAATCTAAGGCCATAGGGTGCGATGATATCAGCCGTCATATGGTAACCACTATCCTAGAACAACTTTTACCCGCCATTACTCACATAATTAACTATTCCCTTGATTCCGTTACTTTCCCATCTCTATGGCGAAAGGCTTACATACGCCCATTGGCCAAAGTTCCCAATCCCTCCCTCCCTAATCACTTCCGACCTATTTCTATTCTTCCTTTTCTCTCAAAAGTCCTGGAAGCCTGTGCACACAAACAACTATCTAGGTTTGTTCATCAGAACAACTTGCTTAGCCCGTTCCAATCAGGATTCCGACTCGGTCATAGTACAGGGTCCGCGTTGCTTAAAGTCACTCTTGACATTAAGGCGGCGGTGGAAGAAGGCAAAATAACTGTATTGGTCTTGATCGACTTTTCAAACGCATTCAACACAGTCGATCACGACATCTTATTAAGTATGCTATCCCACCTTATGATCTCTGACGATGCACTGGAGTGGTTCTCCTCCTATCTTCGAGGGCGCCAGCAGTCTGTCCGGACCGATGAGTCTTCATCAACCTGGTGTAACCTCGACTCTGGCGTTCCACAAGGCGGCATTCTCTCACCTCTTCTGTTTTCGCTCTTCATCAATTTCCTATCTCATGAACTTCGGTGTGCGTATCACTTGTATGCAGATGATCTACAGATATACTCACAAGCCAAAGTAGACAATCTGGATGACGCGATACGCAGCATCAATCTTGACTTGGAGGCTATTAGAAACTGGTCTAATAGGTTTGGCTTAACGGTCAATGTCTCTAAAACCCAAGCAATTTTAATAGGGAGCCCTAGAATGATGAGCAGAGTTGATATTACAAGCGTTGCGGACATAATTTTCAATGGATCAATTCTGCCCATCAGTCCTTCGGTTAAGGATCTAGGTCTGTATATCGACAGCACTCTAAGCTGGCAAACTCAGGTCTCAAACGTCAGTCAAAAAGTAACTAACGTCTTGCGTAGTTTGTATCGATTGAAAAATTTTCTCCCAACCAAGACAAAGACGTTGCTTATACAGACTTTGGTGTTCCCAGTGGTTGACTATGGTGATGTTTGCTATCTCGACTTGAATGCAGATCTACTCAATAAACTCGACCGACTTCTCAACAATTGCATTCGATTCATATTCAACCTACGAAAGTACGATCACATATCTACTTACCGCACCCAACTGTCATGGTTACCCATAAGGCAACGTCGCAGCTTAAGGGCGTTGACTACGTTGTACTCTCTTCTCTACTCTCCCAACTCCCCTTCTTACCTAGCATCTCTTTTCCAATACCTGTCTTCTAATCATGACAGAAATCTCCGCTCTTCTAATAATCTTCTCCTTCTTTGTCCCTCCCATAATTCCAGTATAGTCCATTCCTCCTTCACCGTCCAAGCTGTAAACCTCTGGAATGCGCTCCCACTAGAAATCAGGATGGCCACTAACCGACTAACTTTCAAGGTTAAAGTACGTCAGCTCTACACAAACTTTTTGGCAGAGTCATCTGAATAATTATTTGTATGTATATGGTATGTATTTATATGTATATATGTAAGTGTAATCTGTATATATGGTATACATAATTATGTAGGATTATTTATGTAACAATGATATTCTTTATATCATATTATCTTATGTCGTTTTTTTTTTCTTATTTAAATTTTACACCTGCCACACACATCTCCGCATCACCCAAAGGTTGACTGGTAGAAAATGCCTACGGCATTAAGTCCGCCCCATGCAATGTATCTGCAGGAAGTGTATTAAAATAAAAAATAAAATAAATATTTCCAGCTACATGGAAAGATGCCCAACTCATTCCTTTACCCAAAAATCATAATCCTGTGTCCTATTCCGAATACCGGCCTACCTCTATCCTACCCTTTCTATCAAAGGTCCTTGTACGCCTTATCCACCATCAGCTCAGTACATTTCTTTGCAGAAATAACATTCTGAACCCATTCCAATACAGTTTCCGTCCCGTTCATAGCACGACTATTACTGATTTTTGGGTAAAGGAATGAGTTGGGCATCTTTCCATGTAGCTGGAAATATGCTACTAGGAATGGACATATTAAGGATATGGGTGATTATAGGTAAAATATCTTCAAGGATGGGAAGAACCATATTGTTGACTTCGACGTTCTCCTTCCCATACTAAACTCTCTTAACATATCTCCATCGGCTATCGGCATCGGCAGCTCTAGACTTATCGCAAAGGTTGACTGGTCGGTACTACAGAAAGTGTCTTTTGAAGATGTAACTATTCCGGTAAGCAATAATGTCAAGAGCTTAGGGATTATTAGTTATACATCGACGAAATCCTGTCATCAAATGCTAATTAGGATGTCACAACATATGTAGTCATGAAAATTAGGGTTTATCAAAAACTTGTCACTTTCACCGCTAATAGTTAATGTTTGAGACCATTTCTTCTATACTATCCAAAATGTATTCTCACAGGATTCAGATCTGGACTAAACTAGTCTTATGTGGTTCTTCATACCTATAGGAGAAACAGATATTCAAGAATTTCAAGATGATCTGTTGACAAAATATGGGAAGTCTTTTTCTTCACTTCTTTCCCAAACTAAAAGTATTTTACACCTTGTCTAGACATTTAACTCAAAAAGATTTAGGATGGAGGCCTCTTTCATTTTACTTCTTGTAGTAGACAAGACTAAACGTGTTTTCATTTGGGAAGAGCATAATAATTTCAGTGTTTTCCACATGCGAATCGGAATAGCAAGCATTTAGGGCACGTTCCCTGATACAAAACTTCATCAGACTAGCCTGTTGCCTTGTGGTAGTGACCATGACTACTATGCCATAGGTCGTGAGTTCGATTCCCACCCGAGTCTGAGTGTTCTTTGGGTCCGTTCTTTGTATGTTTGTAAAGCCCCCCGCGACACAGGATTAGTTCCAAATGCGGGAGTTGTCTTTTAAACTTAAAAACGAATAATAATAATAGGCTTCTAATAATAACACTAGTGTGGCAAGCGTCCATAGACTCACCTCTCACTATCAGATAGCTTATATCCTCGTTTTCTACCGTATTGGTAGTAAAAAAGGCAAAGCAGAATAATAATATTTTTTTATTGGTAACACAGTCCTTCAAAGTTTGTTGTATCGTAAATGATTGCGTGTGTGACGTATATAAACAAATACCCATGTACCCGGGCCTTAAGTGAGCAACCCTCGAGCGTCGCGGCGGGTCTTTCCGTCTAAAGACATCGTTCGTGACACAGACCGGAAGTACGCACGCCGCGCGGTCAGCTTCCGTCCCTTTGACCTGTCTTTTGTACTCGTTCGCTCTAATTACAACATTACTACAAACCTACCACACATCTCATATTTAAAACCAACTTTATTTCACACTAATAGAGGCGTTTTTTCATTGTTCCAGGATCTATGCAGAGTTTCGCCTTGAGCATCATGACCCTCGCGTTATTCGCAGGAAATCGCCGAAGACGGGACAGTTTGGGTGACATCAACATGGACTACTGTGTACGTTATATGTTAATCATAACTGAAGTATGGTAAATGCACTTTATACAATTAATTTGTAATGACATCCAGGCTTCAAACACTAACATCTCCCTTTGAGGTCAGAGTGTTCGATTCTCCAACAAAATCCTTAGTCTTAAAACATTTTAATTTAATGTAAAATAAAAAAAAAAAGGATTATGTGTGTTGTCTCTACACCTCGACTCCACACCAGCTTATTTTGTTCAATCTGACGATTTAAACCCATTGTGGGTACATTTGAATTTGTATACCCACTAATTAATAACTTAAACTCTGACCGCTTAAACTAATTCGGTTAGATATTTTTTTTTAATTATAGTATCATACTACTGTCTGCACCTACACTATCATCACTTGTTAGTCATTTATTTTGTTAGCGTTGGTAAAGAGATTTGAGGTCAGCGCGAGAATGCGCGTGTCATTATGTAAAATAGGCATAGACATAAACCTCAATATTTAAAACAAATTAAAACAACTCCAGTACAATTTAAAAACCGCACAAATGGGGACCTTTATCGGTTTCAAAACATGAGAGTGAGCCATCTACTGATACCGACCTTTACCAGCAACTGCAACTCCTGCAACTCCTAAGCATATTTGATGAGCCCATAAGTTACAGTACTACTTTTTATTTTTATATATACAACCAAGCCAGCAAATAAGGTCACGACCTCCCGGATACTATGCCGGATACCTTTAAAAACTTGCAATTAACCCTACACCTTTCCGTCTCTGCAGCACCTGCAACCTTATTTACATACAGAAAAATAGGACTTCGGAATCTTCTTTCGGGTGGCTTCAGACGTCTTAAAGTTTACCATCATTCAGTCAGTTTAGTCATGACGGGCCTTTTGGTCTAGTGGTTAGTGACCCTGACTATTGAGTCAGAAGACGTGGGTGATGAGCACGGTCATCTGGTTCTGTGTCTGGGTGTAATTTATGTATAATATGTATATATTTAATAATACATAAGTATGTTTGAAATAGTAAGCGGTCTGCTTGCCATAGTACTACATAGGCTCAGCCTAGTTTGGGGTCAGACGGCCAACCGTGTGTGAAATGTCTCAAGTTATTATTATTATCTGTAGTTCTAGTATTTCTTTGGTGTGGTGGGACTAGGACGGACAAGGTGAGGAATGAGTATATTAGAGGAAGCCTGAAAGTGGCGCAGTGGATGAAAAGTTGAAGAGTGACAGACTATCGTGTTATGGACGTGATGCGAAGGGATGAGCGAAATGTGGTGAAGAAAGTTTTATGTATGGATGTTGACGGGTACAAGTATGGAGGACGAACAAAAAAAAAGTATTTTTATATTATACACTAAATTAAACAACAAAAATAAATCAAAATTAGGTACCAATACAATTAGAGACAATTTTTGTGCTGAGGTCGGTACCAGCAAACATACCTTTAAAATTTTATATGTTTGTTTGGAAGCTCTAACAGACTGTCATATCTTGCAGTTCCAATATTTAAAAAAAGTTATACTTCGCAAAGGATGGTGGAAGTCGGTTAAAAATGATATGGACATAGAGCGCTCTATAATCAAAGTTGAATAATAAGTTAGCACCTTGACCTTGGAGGCAGAAATGAGTAATATTTTGCGGTGAAGCACCATCATGTATCAAAAATACCTATTTAGTAGGAAATACTTATAATTAAATAATAATACGTTGTAATTGTGGTCAGATGTATTAAACCTGTTAAGGGATAAGTTACTCAATATTAAATGCTTTATTTATCCAAACTACTCAGCTTACATACAAAACAATGATTGCAAAATTAAACAAATAAATAAAATATTTGTTAATATGTTATGTTATAATCAATATCAACACTATTTCTAATAAAATATTTTATTTTCGAATTATGGCGAGTTGGCTTCTTATAAATATAGTCGGGTGATGTAAATAACATCAGTAAAAACTGGTTGAGTTATTTCACATGGTTGTTTGTTTAAACTATAACTTTTGGAGTATTTTTTCCTCAGCTTTTGCAGACAAAGCATGTCGAAACTTGCTAAAACACCAATTGTATGTCGGCTACTCTCAGCATCCAACGACTTCATTTGCTTTTGGAATTTTCCTTGTCACCTGCAACTCAAGAGTCACAATTGCGTTGCCAGTATTTAAGGTTTGAGTAGGGCAAGGGGGGAAGAGAGGAAAGAGAGGGGAAAAGAGGGGGTGAGGGAAGGGTCAGATCCTCCGGTAACCTCACTCACTCGGCGAAACACAAGCATTGCTTCACTGTCGGTTTTGGTATTTTTAAGTTTAAATTTTATAGCATTTTAAAATACTGTTTGAGTTAATTGTAGTAAATTTAAAGTAAATTGGAAAATACTTTTGAGTATTAAATAAAGTGAATTGAGCGTTTTGTACTCTAAGTTACAATGTTTAAAATAAAATATTAATACATGTTTTTACTTTCCTTTCAGAGTCGGGGTTCTGCGAAAACTCTACGCCAGTCTAGCGTGTCAGTGCAGGTCCCGCAAACCACTTCCGACCCTTTGACAAATAGAAACCAAGGTCGGTGTTGGAGGATTAAGGCGCGCCGACAACGGAAGGGTTCTCGCAAAAGATTTTAATAACATATTTTTATAATATATTATATATACAAATAAAAAAAACATGTTAGCCACTGTGACTGTGTGTTTATATTATTTTCATAATAATTATTTATTAAGAACTATCTTCGCTTTTCTCTCGTCTTACCAGATCTCATTCAGTACCCGAATAATACTGACTCTCTCGGCCCAGATTGGTAAGTTGAATATCATCATTTAAATATTTTGTTCTGCCCTGATATTGTAGATTGTGCACTGAAACATTTCCTTAGAATCATAACTTCATAAGTAATACAACATAGGTTTAAAAAGTCACCTTGTCAACAGCCACTCCATTGAATGTTGAGTTGTATTTCACAAGTTATTGTTTTGTGATTAACTTGCCTATGCTAGGTAAACCGTGACTCAGTGACTACATTATTTGTAGATTGTCATACTCTTTATTGTAAACTTTTCTTATTGGGCAATGGAAGGAATAAGGAATCAGGGAGTCGGGCAAACGCCCGACTCCCTGATTCCCTGATGGAAAGTGATGATGATTTCTGAAAAAAATTACAAGGACTTAACAGTTAATAGACAAACACTTAATATGAATATCTTCTTTAGCTACTCAGTTTGTATTCACTTGTTCAATTTGCACTAAATGCAATCTAAGACGTTCGTTTCACATTAAAACTACTCCAGCGGGCTTTAACCCTCCACTCTCATGTAATCGTAACACAAACATTGGGCTGTGTAAATTTGACACTAATTCGCGAAACGCTGCCCAGTGCCCAACGACTTATGGCCTGTTAAGAAATTGTTCTCACTTGGACCTCTTTGGGCAAGCGGGGGGACTATTTACGTTAAGTTTGGAGCGCCGTGTGTGCCACCCCTACGCTATATCACATACAGCGTGTTTGTTGTTTCTTAACTGGATTGTAAGTATTGCCTATGTGAAATAAAAGTCTTTATGCTACATGGTTGGTTAATGTAGATGCACGATATACTGCAGTTTCGATTCGAGCACGGGTCTGTTATTTTTGTTATGTTTATGTATTATTGGGGTTTCACACCACTCGCAAATTCCGTGATTCAAATGCCTCGTGCCGGTGCAGGTGTAACCATGAATCATACTAAATTATATAATATAGTTATTTAGTATGATATTTCGATTATCGCATTATGTATGTTTAACACTGAAATGAAAGTAATTTATTCACGTCAGAAACTGTTAAACATTTTACAGTACTATAATGCACAACTTTGTAGATCTAGTTGGGTAGTAGGGTACATAACCACAGATTATAAGAGAAGTTTTTTTAAATTATTTCATGTCTGATGCAAAAAAATATCAGCCTGTGTAAACAGTTGTAATAGATTTGCAGCAACGTTGGTAAGTCAGAGCCGAGGTGTTTAAACTCGCGGCGGCATCTTAGGTAAGCGAGTGGACAACACCCTCCCACACCCCAGGGGGTTAAGGGACACCCCATTTACTGACAGTAATCAACAAATCCCAAACCAAATATTGTACGAGTTGGTTTTAAGTACAGACTTGTATGACTCGAGTGTTCAGGAGTAAGAAAGAAATAAGTACCTTGAGTGAAGTGTTTTATCTACAGAATTTACGAAGAATTGCTGAGACGTAATATTTACGAATGTACTGTTTAGCAGCACCAGGTTTTGCAGTGCACTGGGCATGCAATAAAAGTCATGGCCACTCTTTATTTATATATAACGACAGATTGAAAAAGTGTGACGTCATGCAATTAATGTTATATAACGGCGGAAGCGTAATGGTTACGGCGTCGGACTTGCGATCGAGTGATTGCGGGTTTGAACACAAGCAATTAGCTTAGCTGGAGGGGTTAATAAAAATACCAGTAATGTGTGACCTACGTTAGATACTAGTATTATTTAAAAAATATATAATTATGTATCCAATAAGAAAATAATAATATTTAACACTTTTAAATAACCCTCCAATTTTACAATGTAAGGGGAATTTTACAATCACTTGCAAGTGAACCCGTTAACTACTCTACTACCGCTAATGAATGAATGAATGAACGATTTAGTTAGAACAGCACAAAGAGACACATCAATATACATAATAATTAAAAAAATAAAAGTAATAACAACAAGTAACAAAGAACAAGAATTAACTTATAAATACTACATACAACTAAAACTAATTATCTTATCGTGTAGCGTGTGCGTCCCAAGGCCTGTATAAAAGGCGTCCAGATTAGTAAATCAGTGAAATTAAATCGTTTACCTTTACATTAAAAAAAACTATGTATGTTGCATTAGACTGTGTTCAGATGACGGACGTTGGCCGCGCATCGAATGGTGAGCGTTCCTCGGGCGTTAAACGCGCGTGTCGCAGTTCAGTTCAAGTTCTGTATTCGTTGAAAATAGGTGTAAAACAGAAAATTAAAGTAGGAATTTATTATTCTATGAATTCGGATTATTTATTGTATTTATATTTGGATTTGATACAAAAACAAACTGCATGAAGTACATAGAATGATGTGTCACCGATCTCATACTATGTGAAAAATGGTATACGGACTTTTATTTAAAAGGCCGAATCCTTTATCATGTATTGAAAATATACGCCAAACCAATAATCTCACAGCGTGCGTTGGGTGAAAACGCGTGTTAGCATGTAATGTCATGAACAAAATGCGTGTTCTTGTTGACGCACGTCAACGCACGTTAGCAAAACGCGCGTTTAATATTCGTCATCTGAAAATAGCCTGAAGTTATTAATGTTAAGCAAATTGAAAAGGGCCTCTACTAATTCGTATTCGCCAGTTACACACTTAACACAATTCAACAGGAGACGAACTAATCCATAAGCCAAGGTATATAAATTCACATTTAGCAATCTTTCTTATACTTACTCCAGTTTAGTAGAACGTTCTCAGTTAAGTAAACATCCACGTATTCACGACTTGGATTAGCGTCGAACGCAAATAGAAGCAGTTGCGCCAAGTTCTCCAAGTGGTTGTGGTACAACTAGACGTCGTGTTTGCCCTTTGACCGTTATACGCACTGGGGTATACACACGCCACGTTTCATGTTTGGAATATTTCAAAAAACTCACTACAAAAGCTGAAGGATGATAAGAGATCAGGTTAACTTTCGCAAAAATTGAATAAAAACCACAGAACTGAGAACCTCAGTTCAATGGTAAAAACAATAGGTACTTTTAACAGTAACTTCACATTGGATGTACTTAGTAACGTGTACATTTCATAGTCAAGCATAGATAGAGGTTCTTCAGAACAATAAAAAAGACAATTTATTAAAATCCCACTACACCAAGACTTATTGTAGCAAAGGGAAACTATTATGTAGTTTATGAATCATAATCATTACTAAATAGTATTATTACACACGTAGAACAATAGAGACGTGTTTATTACACTCTAAACGTAATATTCTAAATAAGTCTGGAAATACCTGACTGGTTTTTAACAACACTTTTATAGAAACCAAGGATTCTCCCTTTGCTTCGAGATAAGCTAAAGTATTACCTCCACTTACCACAAAAAAAACCTGTGTACCTATACCTACACCTTATTAGATATAAAATCATACAACGCGTAATTTATTACCTCAAACAACAAAAACAATAATAATTATTATGGTAAATCACAGTAATTACAGAAACACATACTTAATTATGTATTTATACGGGAATTATCGCGATCACGAAATAGGTATAACATACAGTACCTGAATTCCCTGACGTTGCATTATAAATACATAATTAATTATATAATGGAAAGCGAGAGTTTAAAAGTAAGTACAGAAACATAAACACAAAAACTTTATGGAAATCTGTCTTCAAACAATTTCTGCAACAGAATAGAATGAACAATAAAATGCTATTTCAATTAGTTCCTATTGTCTTACATGATAAAGGTATAGGTGCAAAAGTTGTAATGCTTGAGTTATTGTCAAGCACAAGCATACAGGTATTTGTATGATAGTGGTTAGCCTATCAACGCTCTATTAAGTATCATAACATAAATAAAATGATGTAATAAAATAATTTTCATTGACTAAAAACGAGAATGAAGCTTTATGAGATAACGAAACAATGCATATACTAGAGCATTAAATGAAATCAGATTAAGGCTAGTACCAAACGCTCATGTCTAAAATATTATCGTCGCAGTAAAACATCGCGTTTCTCTATCATAGTGCGCACTACCAAAGTAACATGCTAAGTGTGTAAGCAGTGTTTCTGTTCTATTTCTATATCAAGCATCGGTCGGACGATAGAAGGAAACTAGGGCTGGTTTGTATAAACTAATCGTATCCAAATAGATACTTGAAGTTTAGTTGAAAACGTTACGTACAAATATTCAGATCTGCCTATATTATTTATAACTTTAAGGTATTATTTCTAAAGTTATTTCAAAAAGAAAGTGATAATTGACCACCCTCCCCCTTACTTCTGAAAATAGTTCTTTACTTATAGATTACTGGAAAACCTATAAGAAGTCTATGTGTATTAAAATAACATGGTAAATCTTTCTCTCTATCTTGAGGGTATTTCTTTGATTCAGGTTTCACCTAAGTTTATCCCAAGTTTGTTACAGAAAAGCGCGGTCGTTTTATAATGTCGTTGATCACAAGGTAACAAATATGTCGGCTTTTCCGTAGATTAGGTAGATTTTTTTAGATTTTTTATTAAACGATAGGGGCAAACGAGCAGACGGGTCCTCTGATGGTAAGTAACTACCGCCACCAATGGACACCTGCAACTCAAGAGCCACAATTGGTGGGAATAGGGGGGAGGAGGGGAGTTGGGGCCTCTGGTAACCTCACTCACTGGGCGAAACACAACGCAAGTATTGCTTCACCCTGGTTTTCTGTGAGACCGTGATATCACTCCTGTCGAGCCAACCCATACGTGCCGAAGCATGGAAACAACGTATTATCATTTTTGCTTTTTTTTTAAACGGTCGGTTGCGCACAAATCCGAACATTCTATCAATATCCTTGGTATTTTATTATTGGGTAGATAGATACCTATAGTTTCTTTCAAGTCAACCGTCATTCATTTGAAATATTAGTTTCATTGGTAATTTTAAAGTTTATATTATCAATTTCAAAACAGATATTAAGATTAATGTAATGAACCTTCTTTGAAAGCACACATTGTAAGCAGAGGATGGTTCAAAGTAATTGAAAACTTGAACAGGTTAAGGCGCAGTGGTACGGTGCGGCCGAATGTGTGGACGTAGAATTTAATTAATCCCCGGCGCTACGGGCGAGTGGTCACGGCGCGCCTTCCTCGCAGGGTGGGAGTATCTTAGAGGTGCTTTGAGATAGATGAGAGAACTTATGATAGGTGCATTTGATATTGAATACAATGAAATTATCTGACACTGCTTGAACTTGAATATATCTGCCTCTTTGTATCGCATTTGCGCTTTTGTTTGAGCGTGGTCGTGAGGTTCTGGGTTCGATTCTCTGGTCGGGTAATTTGTTCTATTAGGGAATTCTTATTATCACAACAGAGTTCAGAAAAAGTCTCTACAAAACATCCTATCTGATCAAATATGTATGTGTAAAACACCTCTACCTACATTGACATACACACATAAAATACTGATAACGCGATATCAGTAATGCTAAAGTAATGACGCTGGCAGCATTTAAATTGTCTTAATTATTGTAAAAACAGGTGCATTTCTCCTCAATCACAGTTTCCTTTCGACCAGTCTCTGCTGGTGCAAGCGCCAGGACTTAGTAAGCTCTTGAGTGAGGCGCTGCTACTGTTTTCTTCGATTCGATGAAAGTTACCATAGCCTGATTGGATTTGACATAGTCCGTTGTATTTGTTTAAAACATAACACAAGTATATATAGTTGTTTGGTAATTATCATCACCATTTTAGCCATGGAATGTCCATTGCCGAAAAAGGCTTCTCTTAAAGATTATAGAGTTTTAAGGATATTAGTACCAAATATTACCTAACTGATTAACTTCTGTAATAATTGTATTGAGTCAAAAAAAAATATTTTCAAATTCTTTCGTTAATTTATTTACAATAAGCTAAATGATTTTGTAAGAATCATAATTCATAAATCATTTTAATAATCCTTTAAATTAGTTGGCGAAGTGACAAGACATAAATCTACGTCCATGTCGTGTGTGGAGTTCGAGCCCCTTTCTTGAGGACCGCTCCCTATAATTTAAAGAGTTTAGAGTTTTTATAACCATATTTATATCACTATATTTGTAAACAATCTTACTTTCATTCTGATGGTAAGCACTTACCAGTTGTTTTTTTTTCTGGTGTAGCGGGCAAACGAGCACACGGGTCACCTGATGGTAAGTGACTACCGTCGTCCATGCACACCTGCATCTCAAGAGTCACAAGTGCGTTGCCGGCGTTTGAGGTGGCAGTAGGCTCTTTTCTATAAGGTTTGAAAGTCGTATCGGTTGGAAATACCGCAAAAAGGAAGAAAGGCTTTGATCCTTATTACCAATCAGGAATGTGGTCAATCTTGTGTGGGGCGAAGAAAATGTTGCAGTATAGAGTACCTACATCTATGAAGACCCATTTGAGACACGCACTTATAAGTAGGTATTTATGTATATTTAAAGATACACTTTTACAGAGTGTCTGTGCCTGTATACGTTTTAATCTTTAAGGGTTCTGACTAGTTTTTATTGAAATCGGTTGTTTGTTGGTTTATTTTTGGTTATTATTTTGTAAGAAGAAATTATCGTCTTCGTTTTTCTTTCCAAAAAGGACATTTAAAAAGTTTATGCACATTTGTACAAAGGCGGACTTAATGCCTAGGGCATTCTCTACCGGTCAACCTTGGGGTGATGTAGAACTGATATAAGGTAGGTGCAAAGATACACGTTAACTTAAATATCATAATATGTAGATATTAATATGATACTTGGACATAAATAGAGAATTTACTTACTTACTTGAACTTACAACTTAAATAGCAATTAATTAAACAAGTTTTCTTTACAATTCTACAAACTGCATATATTATATGACATTAATGAAATATTCAATAAGTACTTGTAGTTTTAAGATTTGTAGAGAAAAGGTAGCCGTTAGGACAAAATAGAAGTGATAGCGGATTTCTACCGATAATCAAAAAGTGCTGATAGCAGTACTTCCTACGCTGAGAAACTAAATTGATCAGACACTCTGATTTTCATTATCTCCCACAAGAGTCCTTGAACACGGTGCATTTAAGTTTAAATTATACAATCCAATTGATCCTTAAAGTCTTGAACGTTAGGTATTTACATACAAGTATCCGCAAACACATCCATTCGCCCTTAACCGCGTGTAGCGTCTCTCCCCGCGATTGATTGGTAGACA
Organism: Callimorpha dominula; assembly: GCA_949752705.1. Lineage (NCBI taxonomy): Eukaryota > Metazoa > Arthropoda > Insecta > Lepidoptera > Erebidae > Callimorpha > Callimorpha dominula. The sequence goes on along the minus strand of OX456999.1, from coordinate 656,034 downwards.
AACTTTGATTGGACGTATTCATGCCAGTTAGTGACGTAAGTTCTAAGGGCGGCTGCAAGGGGCTGAGCAGACACTAGGTTCTGTTACAAACTTTGTAAACGGATTTACTTTGATAGTTTAATGTTGTAGTTTTGATTAATTTACCGTGCATATTTATTGATGTACCTATATTTACTGCACGTTTTGCGGTCAGTTAGTTCGATATGTCTTTAAAAGCATTAACATATGATTGAGGTTCTTGACAAATTAATTATTTAACTGTAAATGCAGTGAAAAATAGGTTGTATGTGTCAGAATTTAATGTAGACAAAGCTCTTTAGCAACGGTTACAAATTACAAAACCGCACAAAAATAAAATGATGTAACCATAGGTATTAGTAATCGATGGCGCCGGCCGCCGCCCGGTAAGAAGCGTCGCATGCGCAGACACCAATAAATAAACAGTCGCTCTTTGTTACGAAGTGTAAGTAATTAGATTTTAAATTGAGACAGCTCAAACTAAATCTTCATTACTGCTTTCCTATAGGTAGTTACACTTTTTAGAAACTAACAAAAATTGTAAATATTGCAGGTATATATTTTGATATAAGGAATAAGAATTACAACGAATTGATAATATACAACACCAGTTCAGCCATTACCATGCCAGCTGTTCCTTCTACCACCAGCTGCACTGAACAACGCACGGAACAAACTCTTCTTACAATTTAGTAAAACCGAACTAAATACCGCTTCTCAAGTACAGGAATCAACTTTTCTGATCCCTACAAAAGGTGACTAAAGCTGCTATTCTTAACTGACACCATACGGCGTGTTCCAAGTGAGTAATAAAACATTTGTTCAGAAGTGTCGAACAAACCTCTATACTCGTACATATAGCGAGCAATCTAGAGGAACTACCTACCTAGACGCTGCGTGGTCAACCGCGATAATAAACTTATTTTAATTATTTGCAGAACAAAACTAGTACAAAAATAACTACGTGCCTCTTAAAGAAGTATTGTAGATGTTTTAATTCGTGTAGGTAATACCTATGCATTTCATCCCGCACACAACACGCATTAAACCATTTTTTTTTCTATCATTATGCTTCTTTTTGTCTCAGACGGATTTGGTGTTAGATATTTTCTAAAAGTTTCTGAGAACTGGTGTTATAGACGAACACGTTTCTTCTGACAGAAAGCCGTTGTACTCATTGTGGAGGTTTGGCCAAATTACAGCAACGGATGTCCTATGGATGAGGAAATGATGATGATGACTTGATGAGCTGGTAACAGTAGTGATGATGTTATTGTTACCAGGGATGTTATGGAAATGAAATTTCAGATCTGGATATAGGACACGAATATATGAATAATATTATACCGGTATATTAGAATTTTAAGGAACTGTAATAGGAAAATGACATAATTCAAAACAGGAATTGTTTTGGCTATACTTCTAGGTTATTATTTGGTACTACACTCACAAGTAATAGGTGGATGAGTGATTATGATATTAAAAACTAAATACAAGTACCTGTCAATAACTTATTTCATTTAGACTCCGCCCTATCCGAAATTATTCGAAACTTTTATACCTAATTCGGTTACGGTTTCGAATAGATTCTTATTTCGGATACAAGATAGTTGGGGCTACGGTTATGGATCTCCACAAACAAAGTAACATCCCTAATTGTAACAAATAATAACTACATACGCATTAACGTTGTATTATATGATAGTATTGAGTTTAAAGATAACATATTTGTAGGTTGCTTATTTTAACACGCTTTTATTAGCTTCACTTGTGAGTTGTGGTTGTGAGTGAGTGACTCACTATGTAAACAAATCTGGAATGCAATTTTAACATACCTCTAAATTGTCGCATCGAAATGAAACTTTGTATGTTTATATATGTAGTTTGGATGACAATACTCTAATTTTTCATCTTGGAGATGATCTAATGATAGAGCCAAGAGGTGGAGTTTAGGCTCATAACGCTGATCTGCTACTTTTTAATTGGGTTCATCATTGAGGTGTGTTTTTTTTTTTACACATTTGATCTTAAATCTCTCATCAGCAAAACACTCAGTCCACACATTAATCCCAACAACGGTCGCGCCGCCATATTGTCGCAAGGTGCGCGTGCGGTCGTTGTCGTCTAATTGATCCTCAAGTGGGTGTCACTGCGCCGGCCACTCACTACAACACTTAAACGCTCGCGCGTGTAGCTGACCCCTTTATTGCTTAGCATCCAACGCCTGCGTTTAGATCGTTAATCCTCCATGTGTGCGTAGGTTAAGTGTCAATAGTCTATGTTGATGATGAACGAGGAGAAAAAATTGGGACATCGTTGATGTTGATTGTGACTGATTAAGCAGCATTAGGTAACGATCTGATTCCTGATAGATATAAAGCTCAATAAGTTAAGTGTGTGAGAAATTAACAAAAAGTTAAAGCATTACATTCTTCAGTACAGAATCTGTTTTGTTTAACCCTTAGATTAGGAAGGAATTTGTAAAAATGTCTTAAAAGAAAAAAAAAACGATTTTTTTCATTTTAAACTTCATACACCTACTGCTATATATAATACAGAAGCTAAATTATAACCCAAATATTAAAGTCTCTGTAAAATAATAAAAGTGGTTCTAGTAAACCCTGGCATAGACATGTAAACGATAAGATGAAAGAAGATAGAAAAAAAGTACTATGAATGAGAGGAAGAACATAAAAAATTATAGGATTATGTGAAATTTACAAATGACCAGTATAAAGGGAATACGAACCATGTCGAAGACTGACACGTGATAACTTGTGTGCAGACATAAGACAACTGTGATAGACCGTGGTAGGCAAATACTAGTAATAAATAGTAATAGTTATTACCAAATACGAAACCTTGCCTTTTTATATATGTTGTAATTTAGATGTTACTGCTTTATGTTATGACTAAAGCTATTGACTGTGACACTTATCGTTGGCATTTATCATTTTTTAAACCCTTAAAATTTTATTTCTCAGTGAGCTTGTTATGCTAGGTTTGGACCAAGCTGACCACTATAAACAACACTGCACCAAACACTGAACTAAAAGATCTTTGTATTTTATAATAATTCTGTAATGTTTTTCATAAAAGTGTACTGCCACAAAGATTTTCTGGCATATGCTGAATCTTACTGTTGATATTAAATGTTATAAACATAATGTGTAATACGCATTACAAGTATGTCAGATACAGATGTGGGCAGCACCTATCACTAATGAGTCCGGTGCGATGTGATTCACAGGCGTCGGCGCATGTGCGACCTCGATATACACCGACACACATAGACCACAATATTTTATTAGATGTAACACTCTTTTGATTCCCAGGACCTTTTCTATATTCGGTTCAGATCATCGCTATCGAGCACTCTATCGAAAACGTTAAAAACGTTAATTAAAAATACGTTTATTGCTTTCGCTAACACGAATATAAAAAAAACCTTCCAAATCGAGTCGGACTCGCGCACCGAGGGTTCTGTAAAGTATTTTTATTATATGATGTAACTAAAATTTACCGTTTTTGCAATTTTTACTTTATCTGTGCTATAAGAAAATTTCAAGATTCTGAGTTCACGGGAAGTAACCTGTAGGTTTTGATTCCCTTGCGAGTGTCGAAAATTTGCGGAAATTTGCAGCATAAACGGCTGTATCTTTTGATTGCGTTGGCTTAAAGTTTAATTTTTTCACAGCTCTAAGGGACAGTAGATTTGAGTATTTGATATAAATTTCAGCTTGATATCTCCACGTGTTCCTGAGAAAAAGGGTCTTGACAGACAGACAGACCTTCGGACGGACGGACAACAAAGTGATCCTATAAGGGTTCCGTTTTTTCCTTTCGAGGTACGGAACCCTAAAAATTGTCATATTAACAACTGTGTTTGATTTTCTCTTTTTACTGAAAAAAAGAATTTCTTAATAAAGAAAATGATTACTTATGAAAGAGCTATCCTTTTCTATAAAGAGCGTGCTTAACACAGAACAAGTTTTAATTTTACGGCAACGGCAGCAATAGCATCGCTGCCATACTTGAAATTAAGGCGAAATTAACGACCGGCCTGATATTATAAAAGGTTGCCTTTGTTTTTTAACATTTGCAATTAGATTAGTGTCTCTTTTATGTTGGCAATCCTATGACCTTGCAAACAGTGCTCAATTCAAATAGAAACAGTGAGTTCTACCTTCGCAGTAACTAAAGACCAATATCCACTTCCAGTGACATAGGTAGTGTGTAGCATCCTTAACAACGTTTTATGTAAGTAATTAATAGAACAAGAAATTGTGAACGTACTGCAAGAAATGTCAGAATAAGTTTAGGCAAACCATAGAGCAGGGTCAAATGGACACTCACCGTAGCTTGCTTATTTACAGCCCATAATGTTAGAAATGTAGGCAATTTAAGCTAATAACAGAGTGGTGTCGTATCTACCCTCAGCGTTACTTGCTTGATCATAGCGCGACTCACGTTCGTGAGAACGGCTCGCATGTGTTGGGTCCACACTCTTATTGGCGTACACACTTTTTAATTACCTTGTACATTATATAGGTGGCTGCTAGCTCGACTTATGTATTTGTTTGTTTTGGCTTAAGTGATTCTATGTACTTGTCATAGATGTGGAGCATTGGATGAGCTGACCTCTATTGCTTCTGTTTATGAAGGGATTTCCCGGAAGTTTCAATAGGATTAACTGCTTTCTGTTATATGTATAGTGCCTGACTAAAGTTAGGCACCTGTCAATAATGGTAAAGATGGTAAAAGAGGCGTAGGATTGCCACTCAGTCGAGCGTTACGAGTTCAATGCCCACATGACTATTTACGTGATTCATATTTTACTTATTCTTATTGTTATTAATTTATTCATTATTATTGTTTTTAAATGTCATCACCATTTGTACTTCCTTGGGACATTTGTTTATGTATTTTGTATTTTTCACCTACGGTAACTGTAAGTCTCTGTCTTAATTGTAATATGTGTAAAAAGAACTTAAATCTACATTTGCCGGTTTTGACCCTTTTATAAAGCTTAGAAAAATATAGATAATAATAGTGTTTTTATCATTTCTTATACATTTATAAGTTAATTACTGTTTTTATAGAGTAATCGTAAACCATTTCCTATGTTACTTTTAAGTAAATAATGAAAGGAAAACGCATTGTTCTCTTAATATTTCAGTTTAACGAGACTACTCATTAGAGGAAAGAAATTGAGGTATTGCATTCCTGTAAAATTAAAAGACACTAGAGTAATTGGTACCCAATAGTAATTGTAATTATTATTCGATAAAACGTTATGTTAATCGTTCATAAACAAATAATACAAAACCACATAAACCACAATGTTTAAAGTAAATCAGCAGACAAATTATCAGGAACTAGCCAACAAACACCGTAACATATGTCTAACTTCTAACAGCCAACGAAATACTTTAACATTATTTCTACATAACATCAGCTAGTAAGTAGATATAAGTAAAATATTGTAACCTATTTGTTTGTGTACAATAAAGAGTACATCTATCTATCGATCTATCTAGGTGTGAAATCATAATGTAGCCGATGTAAAAATACTTATAAGCATTTCGACGGCTGCAAAACGGGGATAGCTAGACGCCTTAAACTTGTGGACGGGTATAATGAATGAAAAGAAGACATAGATTATCATTACAGACAATGAAAAGAGTAATGAAGTTTAACAAGGTAGAAAAAGTATATAAGAAATTAAAATTTAAATGGACAGGGCACATATTGAGGGAGAAACCAGAGTAATGAACCAGGGTAATAACAGAATGGTACCCGAAAGATGGTAAAGTTATACATTTTTGACTGGCCTTTGTTTAAAATGACAAAGTCTCTATAGCGGAACACTCACTCTTCTCATATTTGGTGTTGTAGTGTGTCTTGAGATCTTTAAAACAAAGATGACTTACAATATAAGAGCGTTGTCACACGCGCACAGTTGTTAGGTGGAGCACAATTAAGGGGCCAGGGGTCAACAACGCCGGCGTCGCATACCGGTCAATTTGACAACATGGCGTCGTGAGAACTGCAATGACTCACCTACCACTCATAACTGCTGGTATTTATTACTATACTAAGTGTTAGCCGCGGCTTCACTTACGGGGTACATACAGCCATCAAACCAATTATTTAAAGTTAAATCGTATCGAAATTGCAACATTCAATGAGACAGCAAATATGTTCTGTTGTTAGCACACATATTATCCAACATAACGAGAGCATCCTAAATCGAGGTTGCATGATTATGCCTGGCAGGCCGTAGCCAATCATCAGGCCACGGTGCATCAGTACTTACTATGTAGTTCGGTTTTTATAGATGACGATGATTTACATCATTTTGCGCAAGTATATTACGCTCTCCAGTGGCACGTCTTAAGTATTCGTGATGCTACTACTTAATTTATAAAGAAAAAAAAATAAATCAGATGCAAACATGAACACAATAAACATGTAGTATGATATATGAAAAGCAACTATTGCACTAGAATTACTGTTATTCTATCATAGCAACTAATATCCTCAAAGGGAACTTACACCAAACCTATGACAAAAACTCAATAGAAAGTATGTATTCAATAGATACAATAAAAACAACAAAGTAGATCCTCTTTTCTTCGGCAAGACGGTGTGCTTGTGGCGAAGTATGAAGTTGCCCTATCGCTACTACACTTTTTATAAATTACTACTTATATATAAAGCTTGTAAGATGAGTTTTACAAACTCACTTTGCCCACTCAACTAACGTCCAATTGATAAAGTAACGAATGTATCAATTTTAAAGGTATAAAAACTTAAAGAAATAAAAAAACTATTCCACTATCACAGTTAGTGGTAAAATGCTTTTCAATATAGCTCACTAATACTTAAGGAACTTACTAAATTTATAGTTAATTAAGACCTATAATAAAAACAAATTTAATATTTTAGTGTTTACTACACTTGACGATAATTAAATCTCTACTGTCTACTGAAATTTTATTATAAATCTGTACGACATTGTTAGACTATTGTTATGCTCTGGTTAGTGTAAGTTACAACCACAACCGACAATAAATAAGCATTCAAGATATCGCAATACACTTAGTACGAGCGTAAGGTATGGACTTTGTGTAGACTATTTTTAGGTTTGTGTCATAGCGTTACCTACCAGCTAGTTGATTGTGTGGTCGTACATTCCTACTATATAGCAGTAATGAGATTTTGACATTATACGTGCAACAAACACACAAAGACATGGTAGAAATTTGATGAAAGCGTATAAAATATGACTAAGATTAAGTAATTACTTATGTGTTTATAGTATTTATTTATGTACAACTTCAAATTTGCAATATTTTTCTTTGTTTTACCCTTTTTTAATAATGGGTTAAAATATACTCATACATACACTCATGCTTTAAACACCCACGTTTTGCCAACTATAATTTGGTGGGACCAAATTGCACGTAATAGAGAGGTGGATTGGGGAGTAAGAAATAGCTATATTTTAAGCAATTGCTCGAGCAAGTCAGGATCGCAAAACCCTGATCTGAATCTGAATCCGAAAAGAAAACATAATTATGTTATATTTATACTTTTTAGGGTTCCGTATGTCGGAACGAAAAAAAGGAACCCCTAAGAAGATCACTTGTGAGTCAGCCTGTCCGTCTGACACAGACAATTTGCCTCGATCTACTCGACCGATTAAGTTGAAATTTGGTACACATATTGATTCCTATGCTCCAAACACTGGTGTACAAGGTTTCACTTCAATTCAAAAAAAATCTTTTTCGAATTTTTTTGTTAGAAAAAAAATTGAAAAATTAGAAAAAAAAACACGTAAACTGTGCCGTCATATATGTCATTGATGTTTGATCGGCGCTCAAAAAATGGCACCTACTAAATTTTACTTAAATGTGGTTACAATCGGTGGTAGTACAATCGGTGGTAGGAAGACTAGGAAGTACAGTTGAGGTACCAGACGCTTCGCGCCCGCGGTAGCGGTGTGACGGGTTCGATGAAGCCGAAAAATTCTAAAACTGTGCTTTATTGCAAAAAAAGGCATGAAATGTTGTAATATCGATAAGCATAATATTTTTTTGATAGCTTTAATTTTTTAAAGTAGATACAGGATGGCACCATTTATTAACAAACGAAAATTTAAAAAAAAATGTATTTTTTAAATACGTAACTTAACCACCTAGTACTACGAATCTAATAAGCTCCGTTGTGGTAAGCAATAAACTACAGACACTATACATTGCAGTTTTTGTATCATACTATTCCAACATATATTCACAATTCACACAACATTAATTGTATGGTCTGATTTATTATTACTATGGCATATTAAATGCATGCACGTAAATTACGTAAAGAATGTGGAACTATCGACTGCCGCTATTTGACGCGATTTTTGTAGGCCAATGTGTATCTATAGTATACTTTATATAAGTATGACAATAATGAAGGGGTTTCAAAAATAAATATATTTCTATAATTTCATGATGAATAGTTTTAAAGTTATTTAAGAAAATAGTTGAAAATTTATTATTCTTTTTTCCACTTATCTCCGAATATACTGAGCCTAAAATTATGAAAAAAAAATTTTTTTTACTGATTTATTTTATATTTCTACAGTTTCGGTTTTCCTACTACAGACATCAGTCTCTAACAAAGGAATTACTGCAATAGTGGAAGAGTAATAGGGTTAGATATGTTACATATTCATCGTACGGAACCCTCTCCATGCGAGTTCAACTCGCACTTGGCCGGTTTTTATAAGGTTTATAATAATATATTCACCTATCTTAACGGTAAAACTAATCCTTACCAAACATTTCTTCACAAATAAGGAACAAAACAAAATGCGGACCCCTCTGAAAAATTCAAACAAATCGCTTCCGTCACAATCCTTAGCAATCAGCCAGGTATTTCCAACAAATTGGCCATAATAAAATACTCCTCTAATTAACGAGCCTCCATCTGCCCTCCTTGTTCCTCTCGGAGGACAAGACTAGGGGAAAAATAACAAGAATCGCCTCCTCAGATAGAAAGTGATCTGGGCTTAATTGTGCTGCGAGCCCCGAGACGTAACATGATACTTTTTGTGAATTTCTGGTGATTATATTGTTGGACTGAGATTGAATTTTAAAATGTTTGTAGCAGTTTACTGTTTTTACTATAATAGAAATTATTCCTCTCTGTTATTAGTCAGTACGACAGACGTAGTGTCAGTGTCACTACATCAATCAGGACAGTGCTGGATTATCCATAAGTCAGTGTAGGCCTTATGGATAATCCGGCACTATAATTGCCTAGGGACCCCGCATCGGTTATGGGCCCCGCATCGGTTATGGGCCCCGCATCGGTTATGGGCCCCGCATCGGTTAGGAGCCCCACACCCCGAAAAAAAGTGACTTGTCTCAATGTTTTGACTGTCAATGAGAAAGCAATGGCTTAGAAACTATCTAACTACTCATTGTTTCTCTCCATACCAAGTTTTCTGTTTTTTTTTGATATATTTTTGTTTCTGTCTTTTTGTGACCATTTTATATTGCATAACGTAATGACATGCCTTCGCAATGTAATACTCGCGAAAAACTGCACGTCAGAAGTGAAAACACATACACACATATTATATATGTAATAATATATATCTAATAAATAAAATTCTCGTGTCGTGGTATTTGTAGTTAAACTCCTCCGAAACGGCTTTACATTAAATTTTTGTGTGCATATTGGGTAGGTCTGAGAATCGGACAACATCTATTTTTCGTCCCCCTTAATGTTAAGGGTGACTACCCCAAATTTTTTTTTTAAATTTTTAGATAAATTTTATTTTTTTTATTTTTTTATGATACAGCATTAGAAAATACATACAACCCTGAATTTTCAACAATCTATGATCAACCCCTGTTTTTTAATATCGATATTAGGATTTTTACTTTCATTGGTACAATTTTTTTAAAGTATTTAACCCGTGAAAATAGAAAGTGCCATTATTATAATCGATTGTAATAATCGATTGCCGTTAAGTCGATGTCAAACTTTTTATTTATGGAATAGGGGGTTAACGAGCAGACGGGTCACCTGCTGGTAAGTGACTACCGCCGGCCATGGGCACCTGCAACTCGAGAGTCACAAGTGCCTTGCCGGCCTTTAAGGTGGGAGTAGGAGAGGAGGGGAGATGGAGAGATAGGAGGGAAGATAGAGAGAGGGAAGGGTTAGGGCCACCGGTAACCTCACTCGCTTGGCAAAGTACAACGAAGCATTGCTTCACTGCCGGTTTTCTGTGAGGCCATGATATCACTCCTTTCGAGCCGGCCCATATGTACCGAAGCATGGCTCTCCCACTGTTAAACTTTAAATATGTCAGTTAAGTTAATGAAGTACTTTGAGTTAAGAAAATGAATGGTTGGTGTTTTGTTATTTTTATAGGCCGTCAATAGACCACAGCGCTCCATTCTTCTTTCAGTCATAGACCCTACAATTCCCACAATAAGTTAGTTATTTTTTATTTGACTACCAAAATATTCATTAGAAATAATTAATATGACAAAACAACGTGTGCCGGGTCAGCTAGTATATATATATATATATATATATGTAATAAGGAGTTGACAAAACTCAATGTTCAGATTAGCGCCCTCTAATGAATCTATATATGTATTATTAGCGTGACGGACAGTATGAATAAAATAACGTTTTTAAAGTTATTTAAAAAATATTTTTTTAGGGAAGTTAGTAGAGGGTAAAACAGTAAGGCCCGAGACGTGCATTGCCTAGGGTCCCCGACATAGATAATCCGGCCCTTAATCGGGGCCAATACTAAAGCTAGGAACCAGGTTTCAAAGGAAAATCACTGAATGTATGTGTACATATTTTTTTTCACGTTCATGTGACGTATAATCCACCACTCTATTGTCAGCTGACTTTTCTTTTTCTTCAAAATATTGGGTTAACTATAATTTGATATCAATTCCAATTGAGAGAAAATGACTAAAAATAATATTTTTTTCTACCGGCGCGCCTGCTGCTCCTCAACCCCCCGAGGGAACCGCAGCTGACGTTCACGAGGCTTCATGATACAACTCTTTGAAGCATTTTACGAGTTTTCGCCTGAGAGGAAATTGGTCATGAAAATCTGTTGCTGGTTCGCGGGCCATACTTGGTGGTAGGTGGTATGAAGCTCCGGAGACGATATTCAACATCAAGAAATGAACGCTCTACGCCTAATAGTGATGTCTACCCAAGGTCTTCTGTAGGATTGTAGTTAAATGTAAAATTGCTTCAATCCTGGAGATGCAGGTGCAGTGATGTTATCTACTTCCTTATAAAGTAACAATGTTCAGGAAAGTGAAATCAAATCAAAGTTGGCAAACTGTGGGCGTTTTCTACCCCTCAGTTCCCTGTATATGCGTAACCGTGTCTGTATGTATGTAAGAATGTCAAGCTTTGACATTCTTACATACTTTTACTTTGGTGCTAGGTCACGATCAATAAATGGTTAGATTACCGCCTGTATGAGATATAACCTACTCTGGGCAAGTACTGAGAATTTTTTAATTAAATTATATTGTTTAACGCCGGATTCGAACCAATGACCGTACTACATATTAATTATTTTATTGTACAAGCGTTACATTACGATAAACTTGATAATTACTATAATAATATTTACTAGTCAATTTAAAAAAACGAAGGCACAGTCAATGTTTGTAAATATTGAGCACAACATGCGTTTACAGATAATTATCAGGAGCGGTGTGTGTCCGGTGCCCCTCGCCGCGACATACATCACGCTGCCTGACTGATAACTATTCTTAGTTTTACTGAGGTGCAAGTCATAGGCGGAGCGGGTGGTATATGAACGCACCGCTATACTTTCCTATACTCATAGAAAATAATGCAAAAGAATTAGTTTTCTTGGTTGAAATTTCTTTTGGCTTGGTTGGCTCTAATTTCTAGAAGTACCAGTCAGTTAAAAAACCGGCCAAGTGCGAGTCGAACTCGCTCACCGAGGGTTCCGTAAAATATTTTTATTTTATGATGTAACTAAAAATTTACGGTGTTCGTAATTTTTCCTTTATCTGTGCTATAAGACGTTGCTTCATATCAAATTACAAGATTTTGAGTTCATGGGAAGTACCCTGTAGGTTTTGATTCCCTTGCGAGTGTCGAAAATTTGCGGAAATTTGCAGCATAAACAGCTATATCTTTTGATTTCGTTGGCTTAGAAGTTTGTTTTTTTTACAGATCTAAGGGACAGTAAATTTGAGTATTTGATATAAATTTCAGCTTGATATCTCTACGCGTTCCTGAGAAAAAGGGTCTTGACAGACAGACAGTCGTTCGGACGGACGGACAACAAAGTGATCCTATAAGGGTTCCGTTTTTTCCTTTCGAGGTAAGGAACCCTAACAACTAGTTTTGGTTATAATACCCTTATTCTTTAACATCACCTTACAACCCTTAGCAACAGAGCAGTAAACGTAAGTGGCTAGTGTACAATAAATTTCTAAAGTAAGGTAGATTTTATAAGAGTTTTCTACCATACACGTTTTAATTTGATAATTGACGCCCCATGCGGCGCGGCGATAAATGCTCAGTTTAAATATTTGTATACCTAAAGAAATATCTATTAGTATTAATTTGAGTTTTTATATGTATTACATGTACCTATATATTTATGTTTTTAAGAAAAAAAGTATCTAAGTATGTATGTGTACCCATAGAATTCTGTAACCCATAGAACAAGCGATGCTTAGTTTTGTCTTGTATGCTTAAAAATGGTATAAAAGGGTTGACAATACCGACACGTTCAAATTTTTCATTGTACTTACTCAATCTCCGAAGACTAGATACACTGCAGTTTCAAGGATCCGTCAACCACTTATTTCTTGGACCAACGTACTGGCCGGCCTAAGGGTCGTCGAAAAAGTCCCTCTTTACCTTCTACTAAAACTAGTAAATAGTGGGATTAACTGATCGCATAAATCAACTGGAGCTTGATACGCATCTCGTATATTGAACTTGAAGTTGAGCGTTCACCATCGCACAGTTGTTCATTGCGAGACTATCTGATTGAAAGTTTTCTTATTAGTAGTTATTTGGCCGTTTTAATGTTAGTGCAATGTTTGGCTTAGGAGTTGTATAAAATGCAGCTATTTTAATTTGACAAATAAAGTTGCATTAACACCCAATCATTTATCTATTTTTATTAATATGAAAATATCCAAGATGAATGTGAATGAATGAAGAAGGGCAAGATCTCTTTTCGTTTACTCCAATTTTAAATCGAATTTCACGAAACGTGGTCACAGGTGGAGTCATGGAGTGCTAATAAACAAACACATATGTCGAACCTTAAAAATACGAACGTCTTTCAATGCCGATTTAAAACAAATTCAACACATAATATATTTTAACTTCAGCACTTTTTATGTAAATTTCTTGTTTTTATGCAAAGTGAATTGTAAAATTCTTCTTAGAATAAATAATCTTTAAACTAAAAACCCGCTAGGTGCTTGGAAAGATCGGTTTATAAAACTGAAACTGAAGGGTGAGTGCAAGAAAACAATGACATCAGTGTGAGTGACCCAGAAATGGAAAGCATTCGTATGCGGCTCGAACGTGAATGTGACTTTATTTGATCCACTCCACGACATATTGCGGTACTGAGGGACAGTAGTTCATCAACATGGTTTGGATGGATTGGAGGAGTTTGAATTGGTACTTTAATATTTCTATAGTAACCAATTGTAATGATGAATGGTAGCAAATGTTTACATATTTTCGTATAAATATCGGCATCGGTAGTGTGTGATCTAGTACCTTAAAAGTTATTTTGTCTTGAATAGAGTGATATACATCATGGCACGAGCCGACGTTTCAATCCAACCATGCACTATACGTTAATTAGTTGTGTCTAAAAGAAGCATAAATACAGTTAGTTATTGAACGTTTGATTAAACAACACCTGAGTAATGGGCACTGTTACTAAATATACCTTCAGTACCAGATGAACATAACAACAAAGCACACAGATGACTTATAGCACTTTCAAGGTTTCATGGCTCCATAAAATATAACAGTAACTTTAAAATTTTCGAAATCTGGATTCCCTAGAATAAATATTATGTGGCCAATAAACACTATCTTGAGTCATAAATAAACCTTTTGCACAAAGGTGTCGACGGAAGTACTATAAAGTCGTCATTTACGTGTCCGTCCATTAGAATGAATCCGAAAATATCTGAGTTATAGGAAACCCCTTACGGGTTTGTAATAAAAGCGTCATGCTGTCAGTGTCGGCACCTCGTCATGTGCGGCGTCATGTGCACTTGTGTGCGCGACCAGCTTATATGTCCGAACGAGAGATAAATCACTCGCAAACTTGAGTATTGCAAAAGATATGAAAACGTGGAGCTGATTCTTTGTGGTACACCGGGAGCAAAAACACCTTGTATTGCTAAATAATTGCATGATTTCCCTAGGAGTGGTAAAGAGGCCTTTTTTTGCTTAAGATAATATTGAAGCTATTAAAATAGTAGACGAAGAAAGTAGAAAACGCTGCCAGAAAAAAGTCTGTTAGACGGTTTTGTTTTCAATTATTATTAGTCGTCTGGGTCTTAAAGTCTTCATACCAGATTTTGAAAAGAGTTACTAGATTTGACTTATTGAAAACAAAAAAAAAATTGAATATATATATATATATATATGTCTATTTAGTAAAGTCAGTAGGACTTTACTAAATAGAGTGATGGAAGCTTTATTTCTAAGAGAATCTAGCGAAGACGAGCTGAACTCCCTAGTAACTACTAATCCTGCATCGCGCTATGAAAGTTCTCAGGCCGATTAGTATATATACAATTTTCCAACATCATCCATTGGGCCGCGGCTTGCCAAACACGATCACCTATCCTGGTCAGTGGAGGGACATGATACCCGTTCCTCCACAAGAACATGACAAAGTATTTACTTATGATTCCACCTACTCTACTTCTCAAACAAAAGGGTATAAGTCCTTTGCGAATTTAAACGCGACATTAGTAAGTTACAAACATGATCAATAGTTATTACTAATAGATATATAATTCAACCTCATTTTTAGACGGTGACTGAAATGAAATGAAATATGTTTATTTGCATGTAATACCCGGTACTACCTGTATTATACAGGTAGTACCGGGTATTACATGGGTGGTTTTGGATCAATGCCATATTCTGCCTTATTTTGGCATGCAAAGTTATACAAAACTAGAAATTGTATCTACATCATTTAACATTACATTAATTTGCATCGTATTACTTAACTTATTTTATTATTTATATTATTAATTTATATTAAACTAGCTGCCCCGACAGACTTCGTTCTGTCAGAAGTTATTGATTGACGTCAAATGTTTGACAGCTGCAGACATATGTTTTTATTTAGTATGTGGTTTGTATAGGAAAATAAAAGTGTTGTTTTTACTATTTTCCTCCCAATTTTTACGTTTTTTCTCTCCATAAGAACCTTCCTTGTGCCTTAACGAAAATATGAAAAAAAAATTGCCGAATTGGTCGAGCCGTTCTCGAGTTTTGCGCTTAGCACCACATTTGGAGATTCGTTTTTATTTATATAGATTATTTTGTCACATGCAATAATTAGCGATCATAGGTAAATAAACACTACACAAAACACAATATAGGTACGAATTTGTTTCGTGTATCAGTTGACAAAAGCAAACTCATTAGAGTAGGTACACTCACATTGACAGTTTGTTGTTGTTTCAACTTTTTTTTAATTTGATATGACTTGGAGTCAAATCCTTCAAGCCGTATTTAAAATATTGATATGAAATAATAAAAACTTAAAATAATAAAACACTTTTGGTAACGCTGTTTTTGTTTGACTGATGTAATGACTTGAAAACTGATGCATTGTAAGTAAAACAAATGAAATAATATCGCGAAGCCGACCAAATTGAAATATTCGATTTCGTTTCCTTTTTTTTTGTTTATCTGTACACAACACACACACACACTGTTTTGATAGATATGATTGAATTTGAACTTTGTACAGAAGTAATAAAGTGCAAATTGACTCTTTGACGTTAGGAACATACCTACATTGTTTAAACAACAGTGAGCTTGTAATTCAATATGAACTTTATACAATAGCAATAAAGCTCGTTTTAGTAAGAAAACGTTTGTATGGGAAAAAGAAAAGGGCTGTTTTTAGGGTTTTTCCGGCAATTATTCGAATTTTTCTCGCCGTAAAAACCATCTTTGAACTTCAACGAACATTTAAAAAAAAGAATTGGCCAAATTGGTCCAGGCGTTGTTGAGTTATGCGCTTACTAACACATTTTGCGATTCATTTTTATATTATAGATTTATAACATTATATTAGATTCCAATATTTTTACAACATAATTTTATAAATATGATTATTATTTTATATTGTATTGCATAAATTCCTTTATCGGTATAAAAACACTTATCTACTAACCATTTACGTAATTGGATTCTGAAATATTTAAATGGTAGTTCCCTAATATTCTTGGGCAATCTGTTGAATATTGATATACACATGTGAAAAACATTTTTTTTTATTTAAAATAGTTCTACAAAATGGGATCACTATTTTTGTAGGATCTCTAGGCTTATATTTTGTGTAACTGTCACCTTTGAATTTAAAAAAGTCATTATGTTTTCTTACAAATACTGAAACTTCAAAAACATATATACAGGTCAAGGTCAATAAATTCAGTTTCTTAAATAAAAGCCTACAAGAGTCTAGTGGGCCTACGCCGCAAACTGCTCTAATGCACTTCTTTTGGACAACGAATGCGCTATTTATATCCGTAGAATTACCCCATATTATTAACCCATACCTAAGTACTGACTCAACATAGCCTCTATATGCCATAATAGTCGTTTTTTCATCTGTTACAATCCGAAGCTTCCTTAGAGCATATGCAAATCGGCTAAGCCTACTGCAGACACCATTTATGTGCTGCTTCTAGCTACAGAATCTATCTATCTCAATACCCAAGACTGTTTTCAATGATTTGTTTTACTACATCTACCGACATTAAACATAAATGCAACTTCTACTATTTGTTTTTTAAATAAGCAAAAAATTTTTTCACTTTGCAAAATCAGAAGTTTGCGCCAGTGTCCCCCCAACCGAAAGCAGTTATCAGTGGTGAGCGATTTTACTGCGGTTTGATTGCGTGCGCGTGGCGGCTTGCGCTCGCATTTGCCAGGACGGCACATCCATTCTTTATATTAAGCCATTCCATACCGCCTGCTACTGCAGCTGTATTACCGATCACTTCCAACTAAATGTCTCCATCAGCCACTTAGCAAGATTTGAGGATCGCTTGGAAGTGTAAATATTATGTAGTGTATTGACAAGATAAAGAGTACAGTGGCTCAGTGTTTCACATGTTGGTGACAAGTGTTTTGTATAGTAACACACACAGGTTTCTTTTTGTTTTAATAGCTTTTTATATACATTTTCTTATGTTCGTAAAAAACTTAAGCACATATAATTATTTAAAGGGGAACTGACATTGGGTCACAGGCTAGTTGACAGTCAGCCTGTGACCACGGCCAGTGCAACCTGGGTGAAACACCAGGCAATTCAAAGGTATGTAATACTTATTGATCGCGTTTGTTCCCGTCTAAATAATTATAAACATATCATGGAACGCGAAAGTTTAAAGAGGAAGTTAAGAACGATTTACTGTAAACCTGCACTCGGCCAGTTTCGGTTTCGGCTCGGAGGTTACCGGTACCTACCTATAAGAGTCTAAAATGAGCTACTCTAGTCGTATAAGGTCCATGGCAATTCTAACCATCGTAGCCCCACAACAAAGACGCAGCAGTCAACGTAGCCAAGAACAGCTGTCAGTTTAACTTTTAAGTGATAACTTTTTTTTTTGTGGTGTAGGGAGCAAATGAGCAGACCGATCTGGTCACCTGATGGTAAATGATTACCGCCGCCCATGGGCACCTAAAAGCTAATAGTCACAAAAGCATTGCCGGCCTTTAAGGTGGGAGTAGGGGAAGAGGGGGGAAGTATTAGGGCCCTCCGGTAACCTCACTCACTCGGCGAAAAGCAATGTAAAACATTGCTTCACTGCCGGTTTTCTGTGAGGCTCACTCCGGTCCCTGGAGTCCGTTCTCTGGTCCCTGTCACCTGGAGGTATCACTCCGGTCGAACTGGCCCATACGTGCCGAAGCAAGGATCTCCCACGAATTAACTTAATTTTTCTCAATGTAACAATTACTATTTAGAAAGGGATGCCAATGGAGTAGTTTTATAATTATTAAAGACCCACATGGTTTTCCTCACGTGTGTATTTCGGCGATGTGTCCGCTCGACCCTTCGTCAAGACTCAAGGGGCCTGTCGCGTTAGTCTCAGGCGTTACACTATGGTCAATGCGTTTAATGTGTATTTCTCCATATATGCGCCTTGAAATACACCTCTAATTTTGTTAGCTTCTTTTTTATGATATTAAAGAATTTCAGCATCACTGAGCTCAATAATATCAAAAACTTATCTTCGGTGTTGGAGTATCTACAAGGCCACATTCCAAATTGTTCAACTACATTCAAGTGCATATCGTGAGCTACGTGCTTTAACAGGGTTTTGAACAATTATTCAAAACCCTGTTAAATTTTAAAATTGAATAAAGATTTAAAGCACTTTCATGGAGTTCAAAAGTAGAAAATACAACAATTTAGATCAGTCGTTACGGAATTTTTAACTTACTACGTCTTTTAACTGATAATATTATAAAGAGAAAAGATTTGGTTTTTTCTGTATGTTTATTTGTAATAGATAAACTGATAATCTACTTAACTGATTAAAAAAAAATTACCTCTATTAAGCTACATTAATAGCGAGTAACTGCATTATTCTAGCAATAATCCTATTCTATAAGAAACACAAAGTATTCTTCTTGTTTGTTTGAAAGGTCACCTTAACGCTGACAAACCAATTTTCAATGCCCGTTGTTTCTAAAATCAAGTAAACCCATAAAACCGTATCGTTTTAAATGAAAAAACGATTGTTCGGCAGTAAATGTGCAGGCTGTTTATGTGGGCAGCTCCGTCGCCTGGCCGGCCCCGCCGTAGCTCTGCTGGATGTTCGTGTGGTCGCGCGGCATAAACAAACACTTTGCGCTTTTTACACTTTACAGCTACCCTCATAAACGTGGCTACAAGACGCACCGAATCAGCGGTTTGCTTTTAGTGATGGGAACTCAAATATTGCCTGTGGTTTTGATGAGTTGAGGAAAGGCATACATTTCGTCTCAAGTCGTACGATGCCTTTTGCTTCAACGATGGTGCGTCGAGTTGCCGAGTGAGAGACGACATTAGCAGTATTTAGGTGACACCACTGTTACTGGGAGTGCTTAAAAGCACTTATTACAGCGTAAAATTATGCAATTCCTGTATTTTTTAGCATGTTGGTTACATAAAAAAAACTAGGTAATATATTATTATAAAACGGTTATAGAGCGAGATTAATTTAATCCAATTGTGATGTACAGATTTAATTTATTTTATCTTCTTTTATCGATTTCTAGACATAAAACTTTTTAGAGCAGGATATTTGATAAGTTAATAAATAACGCTATTCTTAGTTCTTTAATATCTCAAAACGCTTAACTGAAACAGCATTCTATACTACTTCACAAATATCGATATTACAACCCTCCTCCCTAGATCGCGTCGCCGTCTGTCTCCAAACAAGGCGCTCTACACTACACAGTATTTGCATTTTATTCGCTCGGGGCCCTCCTCCGACCTCCTTGCTTCGGACCAGCTCGCTTTATGTCCTTCAGGTAATAACCTCTTTGACGGACACTCCTTCCAAACCTGCTACAAACGTTCTTTAGAGAATTTTGCACTCTATGTTTAAAGCAATAAAAGTGGTACTAGGTGAAATAATTATTTAGTCAATTGCACAAGGGGTTCAAATATAAAAGTAAACGGATTATTGCTTGTGTATCGTCCAATGGATCTGTTGGTCGTTTGTTGAATTCTCTAATGTCCCCGCTTTAGATACGACCATGTTCGTGCTTATATTAAATTATATTGACCAGCGTTTCAGCATATCCTTGACATTTGGGATTAGACAGTAGATGTTTTGTTAAACCACAAACACTCCAAACCGGCGCGAGTGGAGAGCATTCGACTGTGACGTCAAGAACCGCAGGTTCGATTCCCAATAATATCTCTATTTGGTTTAATTTTATTTATTTGTTTATTTTATTTATTAATGCTTCATGCGCATATTGTACAAGGGCTGACTTAATCTACAATAGAAAAAACGTCTTTTCTCAAAACTATTATACATTATTGTTGATAACTTTCAAATTAAAATTTTTATGTAAAAATTATACCCTATCCCCAGAAAAATCCATTTCATTTAGGTGATATCTCCATTTGAGCCTACACCTTTTTAGTTTTAAAGTGTAAGTATGTCTGTGTATTAATAATTCATTAAGTCTTACACACGTACACAATACTTTTGAATACGCATCCAGTCGGTTTAATTAGGAATAACAAATTAAATATAATTAAGAGATATACGTTAACGTGACGTACATAATTGTTATTGCTCGAACTCAATCCCACTAGACTACTACTAGCTCTAAGCATCTCCCAACTTGTAGAAAGTAATTAAATCTTAATGATGTGGTCGTAACTTGACATGTTAAAGTAAATACTGCGTCTAAGCATCGTACAGTAAAATCTGTGCTGGCAAACGAATGTCTATGAATGTCCCGAGTACGGTATATGCATATGTAGATGATTGCAACATTACTGTGTTGTTTATGTAAATTCAAGACTACCGTACAGAGGATAATTTTATTTTTATATCGTTACTGATTTTGAAAGTTTTTGATTTGGAAAATAAATGAAGAGCATGCGTTTTCTTTTAGTTAAATATGTATTGATTATTTTAACTAGTTATTGTTTGAGTAGTATTTTAAACAGTTATTCATTAAATGTTTCTGTCCCTAGAGATTTGTTGGGTTATTAGTTGTTCCTTAAACAATTCAAAATGTTACGATAATGTTGCGAAAATTGTACTTTATTGTACTCTAAATACTTGGGACTACTAGAGGGGACAATTGATCATAGTAATAGCACACAACCTTTATGCACAGTTAGAACACTATTGGTCCTAATGAAACAGGCATTGAACATCAGTCAACCTAATATAATAATATATATAATACATAAAAACCTAAAAACTGATTCAGTTTTATAATAAATAAAATGAAAATTAATTAAAGGTCTTACTATGCCTTTTCGAAATGTCTATACATTAATATGCGAAAAGAATTCTTTGTACGCATTTTAAAGAAAATTTCGCTACCGTAGGAACGTGAAATTAGAAATACTTAAAGTTTATGTATAGAAGAAGTCCAGAAAGATAAAAAATTTAAATAATGTCTTGCAAATTTAATTTCAAATATATATAATATATGTTGACCTGACATGATACGTAAGTCTATAAGTACAATATAGTTCATGTTATATTGGGCAATAAAATAAACCAAAAATGAATGATAGTCAATTTCGAAAACCAGGCCATCACTGGTATTTATCAATACCTAAAAAGATTTCTTTGTACGCATCAATCATGTCATGAATTTCTACTGAAGCATTGTCAAGGGTGTACCCTTGACAATGCTTTTCTGTAGAAAAGACATAGGTATAGTGTACAAAAAGTACTGTTCCTGAGCAAATGACTTGAAAATGGATACAAGAAGCTACAGACGTCCAGTATAAATGTTGACCTGTCAACATTCGGAAAGTTTATACAGTGACAGTTCAAATTATACTAATGTTAAAACGAACAGCTAAAACTTAATGAATTATAATCAAATTTCGACCACCAGCTGATCTGTAGTATATATTATACATACAATGAGCAATGACACATAAGTTTATGAAAGACATATGTCAGGAACACTATATCAAATATTACACCTGCCCAAAAGCATGTTCACGATTCTAGTCAATTCGATTACGGCTACCCGCAAGTAAACGAGATAATAGGTTTCATCTCCATCACAAAAGGTGGCACCCCTGAATGTAAGAGGCATGTTTGAAGAAAGCAATTATCACCTCCCCACTGTAGCACGTAGGTACGTCGACATTACTGGCGTTACCTTGTTAGTTAACTGCCTTTGTGGGGAGGCGCGACGTTTGTTAGTAAGACACTCGTTTTGTTGTTTTAATTCTACTGAAGGTAATATTGCTGTAATTTGTGGTAGATGTATTTATTTTGTATAGTAATTACCCAACTATCTTGAATAAGGTATTATTTTCTGTCCAGTCGTGTCTTTAGACTAATTTCTTAGTAAATTATTTCCATTATAAGATCGTGGATTAGAAATTCTTTTATTTTTTTTATCTAGTTTTGTATTTTGTTACTTGTTCATTTTATTACGTGGTTCTTCGTTTGATGCCTGGTTCGAGCCAAATGTTAGGTGTAAACTTAAACCTCTGCCATGTCAAAATAATTAAACTAAATTTAGTATTGAAATGGAATTAGCACGAATGCTCGTAGGTGGTGACACTAATATCATTGAACATTGTCGGTGACAAATGAATGGCGGTCATAATTAGAGATTAGGCACAAATCGAACTACATGCGGTGCGAACCGCTTGTGCCGTAAAATATCTGTGCCATTGATAACAAACCACTGGAGGCGACAGCGGTGTTTGCCTCAGGTCATCTATTATCTGAGGTGTTTGCAAAGATTTTTGTATGCATTTCTGTCTTCTCACTTTATTATTTATATCACTTTCCCTCCTTCTCACCGCCTTTACTACTATTTACTCTTCTATTCTACTATATATGTATTAGATATTCGTATAGCCATGTGTATTTAGTGACGTTATTATTACATAATTATGTAATGAGAAATCAACTTTAATCAATTCAAATAATAAACAGGAACATATACAAAGTGTTTCAATCAATCAATCATCAGTCTATACCCGTCCACTGCTGGAGGAAGGCCTCCCCTAAGTCGTCCTACACTACGTTTGCTTAATCGTGGTCTCCACTCTAGCACGTGTCGACTCCAGCGACCATCAGTCCACCTGGAGACATGACAAAATGTTTATTAACCTATTAATTAGGTTTTTTTTCAGGAAGCACAGATATTTAACAAAATTATTCTCAAAGATTTTTTGAAAGAAATTTTTTGACATAAGTAAAGCTTTCGATTTTGTTGACCATAAAACTCTACTCAACAAATGTGAGAGATACGGCATCAGAGGGGTAGCCTTAGACTGGATCAAGAGCTTTCTAACAGACCGCCAACAGCATGTCGAGGTTAGTAATTTAAACAATAAACTAGAATTGACGGTAAGTAGTTCCTCATCTAAAATCAACAAAATGGGCGTTCCGCAGGGGAGTGTGCTCGGACACCTTTTGTTATTGTTGTATATAAATGATTTACCTGACTCCATAAATTACCAAAGTGTCCTGTTCGCTGAAGATGTATCGGTGATGACCTCATGAGGACATGACCACATCACATGAGATTAAAATTAGCGAAGCAATACAGTCAGTACTAACATGGCTACAACAAAACAATCTTAAAGTAAATCTATCAAAAACGAAACTAGTAAAATTTTGCACCAACGAATCCAAAAGTAATAATACATTAAATATAAAAGTAAATATTGACACAATAGAGGAAACTGAAAGTACGACATTCTTGGGTATTGAGTTAGATGGGTCCTGTAGCTAGAAGCAGCACATAAATGGTGTCTGCAGTAGGCTCAGCCGATTTGCATATGCTCTAAGAAAGCTTCGGATTGTAAGAGATGAAAAGACGACTATTATGGCATATAGAGGCTATGTTGAGTCAGTACTTAGGTATGGGTTAATAATATGGGGTAATTCTACGGATATAAATAGTGCATTTGTTGTGCAAAAGAAGTGCATTAGAGCAGTATGCGGCGTCGGCCCACGGCCGGACTCTTGTAGGCCTTTATTTAAGAAACTTAATTTATTGACCTTGACCTGTATATATGTTTTTGAAGTTTCAGTATTTGTAAGAAAACATAATGACTTTTTTAAATTCAAAGGCGACAGTTACACAAAATATAAGCCTAGAGATCCTACAAAAATAGTGATCCCATTTTGTAGAACTATTTTAAATAAGAAAAATGTTTATCACATGTGTGTGATAAACATTTTTGTGTGAACATTGATCCAAAACCACCCATGTAATACCCGTACTACCTGTGGTATATGAAAATAAACCTATTTCATTTCATTTAATTATTCTTCAGGTTTATTAAGTGGATCATCTATGAAATGACTTACCTCTTATTCGAACAGAAAGATCAGTACCCATATCATATGTCAAGATGATAAATATTTATAAGACTGTAGCGACCAACGATATATCGAATGTTATCGACCCTAAAACATCGATATTTTATTGATATAGAACAATTACCAACACGATATTTACATATTGAGAAAAAACGAAGTTATCATGACGAAAAAAAACTATATTTGAATATATAAAAAAAATATTGCGGAAGCGTAGGTAATTTTAAATATTTTATATGGCAACATGGTTTCAAAGTTTTTAATTTTTGGAAGCAACACAAACCTAAGCTCATACCCAAATTAAGTAGAGAAAGCTCAGCTCCAGTTACTACAACGCTATTTGTCTGTAGTCACCACAACAATGCTAGCGGAACGTCTATTCTCGAATCAGACAAACGGAAAAAACACCTTTTAACCTACTTTTTTTTAAGTTCCATTGATAAGCATTATTCTGAAATGTAAAAGTTTAAAAGTTTCCAACTGATTAGCTTGAAACTGTCGATATTATAGATTATCGATATTTTCAAGCCTTTGATATAATTATCGATATTTTTATTAATATTTTCATCAACTTGCCAACCGTACAAGATAGTATTCATAAATTTCTTTTTTAACCGACGAAAAAAAAAGGAAGTACTCAATTCGACCGTATACCTATATATTTTTTTAATTCACCGACCCTATATAATTAAATAATTTTTGAAGTGAAAACTTCTGGAGGCACGTTTGCTATGGGGAAAAATATTTAGCCACACGATATTAAATTTCAAGTACAAACACTTCATCTTCTTCGTTATGATATATTGTTTCTCCCTACTCAGGTCTTAAACTACAAATTCCTGCCTACTTGCGCGGTTCAGAGCTCGTTGAGGAATCGGTTGAGGCGCTGGTAACCATCCCGTAGGTCATCTTCATCAATATTAACGTTGTGAGAGGTCGCTTAACAAATACAGAGATTGCAGGAATATCCTTGTATTTCATTTAATGGTATACATAATAACTAACAGACATAAGCATAATATATAACGCCACAGATCCATGAATTTTATCAAAGTTGTTACAGTTCTTGCTCACCCTGGTACCTGGATCGTATTGAAAGATATATTCTTATTAACTTATTAACGGTTGCAGGGAGGCACGCAGTTCTTCTAGGTTTTTAGGGCATTGGTCTTCACGGGTGGGTCTCGTTGATTACGCGCCGCGTGACAAAGATCCGCCGACAACAATCCACGTCAATTTGCGAGCTGACAAGGTGCGGTCGCGAGCGCACTGCACCGCTCGGCCATGCCAGGAGTCGCAATGCGCTATGGGAGGAATTATTGTACTATGCAGGTTTTAAGTAATGTATTACAATACCAGTAGGATTGTTTCTCCTTAAACTCTTCTTGACAAGTGAACCTATCACCACCTATCATCCTGTACAAATTTATCATACACTAGCTGTTACCTGCGCCTTTGTTCGCCTCAAATACGTACGAACACAAAACCTTTTCTTTGATTTTGGAACATGTTATTTAAGAAAGTGCATTTGGAATTTTAATTCCAAATCGTATGGCATTCGCCATTCGTAAATGGACAGCCAACATACAGAATTTAAAAAGTTGATTGTTTTGTGAATTGGTTCATTATTAGATACTGAAACAGCAAAAAAAGTAAGCGCAGTGACACAAAAAATTACTTCAATAAATCTAACGCACCTGTTCTTAGTTTAATATATATTTTTTTTGTTTTAATTTTAATGTGATGTAGGATTATTCGGTGGGTGATGGTGATGACTGATGAGTGACAACTAACAGGTCGTGAGGCAATAGTGTCGTGTTCCCTACAGGACATTGCCAATGCCTAAATTACCAATACAGGAAATTTACAATAGCGGGAACATTTTTACAATGTTTGTGTATAAAACTTTCAGGTGTAAGGAATCTCCACACATTCTAATCCGCGTAGTACGTCAGGTCATGGCATCACTAGTTTTGTGCCGGGGGGCAGTGGTGCAGCACTAGAGCACTCGACTCGTGCCGAGTGGTCACCGCACGTTCGTAGAGAGCATTTTACATCCAGTTAGATGTGGATTGACCGTGCAGTGCAGAGCCGATGCAGTTTACGCATAAAGTCTATTACGGCTTAGGAAGTCCGATTTATATAAACCATTTGATTACGATCATGATTCGTGAAGTACAGTCAGAAAAGAAAAAAAAAACATAATTATGGTTATGAAGAAATTTAAATGACTTTTAAACGTAAGGTTAATTTTTTAATTTTCCTAGGACCACTCTGAAAGAAAATCTGAAAGAAAGGTATTCTGGTAAAAAAATATCAAACACGATTGTCGTAGTTCACGTCCTATTCGATCATTTACCAAGCTAAAGCTAAAGTTTTGTCGATAAGAAAACTTACGGACGCTATTATCAGCTGTCATTGTTAACGACGCTTATTTTATGATAAAAGAAAAACCAGAAATAGTTTTAATAATTTTTGTATATCAAAGACAGTTCTATGGCGGACTTTAGGGGAACTGAGGTTCTTAGATAGCCTCTATTTTCCTCACTCATTCGAAATAAGGTGCTACAAATTATCTACTGTGTCAATAAAATATAATCTGTGACCACTAGCCTCAGGCACGTATATCATGTTAGATACTTACCCACTAATGAGTCGCAATGACTAGCGTGATTGTTGGCCGATAATTAAAGAATCAACCATCAACACGCTGGGAGGACGAAATAAAAAAAGTCGCTGGTCCAAAGTGGTGGCAAACAGCTCAGGATAGAGAGAAGTGGACATCGTTGGAGGAGGCCTTTACCCAACCTGGGGACCTTGCTAATAACCAAACATAGTATTATTACTATGTTTGGTTGTAACAGTACCTAAGTTAAGAAGCAATGTAGCAGGATCAAATAAAGGCTTTTTTATTTTTTTTATTTAGAACCGTGAAATCTTCTGTTTGCACATACAAAACGTTCGACGGATGGCTGTAGGATTTGTAGATTGGTTTTAAGTAAGTTTCTACCGACTAAAGCTGAAAAGTTAGATTAATATTAAGAAACACGATATTTGTATACACACATGTTAAATACCTCACAATAATTGAATGAAACAACCATTTTTATAGATGTTATTGTTATATTGGAAAACACCCTCCTAACTGTTAGAAGGTTATAGATGTAATTTACTAATTATACTACAAACTTTAAAACCAGAAGTTTTTATACAAAAAGATTTGTTTATTAACAATCAGACACGCAAAATTAAAGTCCCTACAAGCTTCTTTTAAATGAGTTCAAAATTATGATATACTAGCTGCCCCGACAGACTTCGTTCTGTCAGAAGTTATTGATTGACGTCAAATGTTTGACAGCTGCAGACATATGTTTTTATTTAGTATGTGGTTTGTATAGGAAAATAAAAGTGTTGTTTTTACTATTTTCCTCCCAATTTTTACGTTTTTTCTCTCCATAAGAACCTTCCTTGTGCCTTAACGAAAATATGAAAAAAAAATTGCCGAATTGGTCGAGCCGTTCTCGAGTTTTGCGCTTAGCACCACATTTGGAGATTCGTTTTTATTTATATAGATTATTTTGTCACATGCAATAATTAGCGATCATAGGTAAATAAACACTACACAAAACACAATATAGGTACAAATTTGTTTCGTGTATCAGTTGACAAAAGCAAACTCATTAGAGTAGGTACACTCACATTGACAGTTTGTTGTTGTTTCAACTTTTTTTTAATTTGATATGACTTGGAGTCAAATCCTTCAAGCCCTATTTAAAATATTGATATGAAATAATAAAAACTTAAAATAATAAAACACTTTTGGTAACGCTGTTTTTGTTTGACTGATGTAATGACTTGAAAACTGATGCATTGTAAGTAAAACAAATGAAATAATATCGCGAAGCCGACCAAATTGAAATATTCGATTTCGTTTCCTTTTTTTTTGTTTATCTGTACACAACACACACACACACTGTTTTGATAGATATGATTGAATTTGAACTTTGTACAGAAGTAATAAAGTGCAAATTGACTCTTTGACGTTAGGAACATACCTACATTGTTTAAACAACAGTGAGCTTGTAATTCAATATGAACTTTATACAATAGCAATAAAGCTCGTTTTAGTAAGAAAACGTTTGTATGGGAAAAAGAAAAGGGCTGTTTTTAGGGTTTTTCCGGCAATTATTCGAATTTTTCTCGCCGTAAAAACCATCTTTGAACTTCAACGAACATTTAAAAAAAAGAATTGGCCAAATTGGTCCAGGCGTTGTTGAGTTATGCGCTTAACAACACATTTTGCGATTCATTTTTATATTATAGATAGTTATGCACATGTACAGTTCTGATCGAAATGATCTTTATACCTCAGAAATAAGGACTTAAAAAAAATATCTGAACTATTATGAAAGCCCATGCTAAGTCAAAATAATTGCTATGATCACATCTTGGTCAATGATCTTATCGTCTATATCGATATTATCGTGTCAATAATATTATAATATCGATGAAAAGCAAAGTCAGGTAAGAAGGGAAGGCAATTTGGGCAAAGGGATTGCTTATACGGATGGATTGGGGAGTGTGAGTAACAACTCGAGCAGGTCAGGGTCGCATACCTGTCACTCGAGCTGGCTGTTATCGGGAACTCCGAGCCCTCTAAA
This sequence comes from Callimorpha dominula, assembly GCA_949752705.1. NCBI lineage: Eukaryota > Metazoa > Arthropoda > Insecta > Lepidoptera > Erebidae > Callimorpha > Callimorpha dominula. The sequence continues at coordinate 626,969 of OX456999.1, read as the reverse complement.
TATAATTGCCTTTCAATATACACCCAATTTTCCTATCTTTGATTCCCAGAGTGACGAGTTCCCGGTTGGCGGCAATAGGTTGCCCCCTACTACGTGAGTCGAACAATATTATTGTTGGCAAAATGTTGTGTAATACGCCTACCCCTTCGGAGACACAGGCGTGAGTGTATGTATGAATAATATCATTTTGTAAACCTAGTAACGACATTATCGCGAGTTATATAGTCACATAACATCAAAAATTCTACTTAATTTCAAATCCATTACAAATTCCCAACGGCAACATCACAATGTAATTCATAAACATTCGTAGTTATTGTCTGCCAACAATTCATTGCGATTACTCCTCAAATCCACACCATGTAATCCTCGAGTTAAAACTTAAGTGTCATTAGACTCCCTCGCGGCATATTTTTATAGGCACCTACCCTCACCGGCTCCTGGCAAAGCTCACGCTTAATGTGTAAAGTTTTAATTGAAATTTGATCTCGCACTTTTAACGAATTGTTCTTGATAATTATATATGTGATATAATTCAAATTATGTGTTGTGAGATTTGGTAAAATTGTAACAGATGGGATGTAGGACGTCATATAATGTAGTGACTGAAGCAGTACAATTTATACACACAGTGGCTTCGCACAGGCTACAGTTATACAGAGTGAATTCAAACCACGTGATCTGATGCTGATTTAAAAGATCTGACAGATGATTTGTCAAATCGTCGGTTCCTTAAAAAAAATTTCACGTTTTACAGTTACACTTTCAGTTCATAATAAATTTGAGTCAGCACTAAGGATGGTTCGAAAGGTTTGTAAGTCACAAGCCTATGATACATAAAAGTATTCATATTTTTTACAAAAATATAAGCTGAAACGCCATCTGTTAAGGCCATTCCATGTATTTGAATGAACATTCAAAAGGGTTCATTATCTATTTTCACAAAAAAAATATTAATAGAAAAGTGGCTATAGTGCGATCTACGTTCAGTAGGGTATTGCGTTAATTGATTGATTGAATTATTACAAAATGTTATTACAAAGTACTACCTATATGATGGTTCTCAATTCAAATGTATATTTTTTGTGTTACTCGGAACCTTCTTGAATTGTTATCTGATTAGGTGATATAGATTTCTTAATTGCTCTCAACTGGTCTAAAGGAAGTTGGGTAAAAATAAAAAACAATAGTTTTAGGCCCAAGAACGATAAAACAGCTTACGACAGTAATATGCGTTACGTTAGTTGACTGTTTTTATTTTAAATAATTATTATGTATAGATACGTATAAATTACTTAGTACTTGTCTGAGTTCTTCAGGAATCTAAACCAGGAACTAATAAATTAATTAATTATTGATATCGCCACGATGCCCGTTATCGCGCCACTAAGTGCAATAGTCACAGCTAGAACTATTAAATCGGACGCATTAATTCAAAATTCATCGCCACACACATTCAAATTGCTTTGCACCAATAATCCTACCGTTACGATTCAAAAGCGTGACGTAATCCACACAAACATGGCCGCCGCGACGCGTGCGCACAATCGAACACATGCTACACACTGTACTTCTCATTAACATAATTGTATATTCTATTGTACGTGTCTAATGCTGTTACCTGCTACCTTAGCGCTTACATCGCTTAACAACTGCACAGTAAAATTTTATCAACATTATGTGTCAAGCGCTTTAAGCTTTATTTGTTGAACTGAGAGTATAAAGTTACCTGTAGAGGGTGCGCTGTACGACGCCATCTGTCGTCGAATGGGACAATGCAGAGATTTATTGTTGCGAAATGCGCTTATGGGGGTTTACCGGGATTCAGTTTTTTGCATGCTATCAAGTTTCCATTAGCTAATTTAGTATCGATTCGCACGGCAAAAGTTTAGCCGTGCGATTCGAAATTGATGGATCGTTTTTATTCATCCCAAACGTGAATACTCCAAGTTTACAAATTCAATTTTTATAGACAGAAGCGGAATTTTGTGGTAATTCAATTTGTAGGTTGCTGCGGGAACGCGAGAGGTTTTAGGTTATTGTTTTGGTTTTAATCTTCAGCCCGGTATTGATATATTTGAGAGTACCCTTAGGGACTACATATTTATTAAAATTATTTCTGTAATATTTCATTTCTCTTTAGCACATTAAGCACCATCATAGGAAGGTAATGTATCGCATTTATATTAATCGAAACCGTCGCTGGAAATTGCTACTGTCATCAATGAGAGGCCCTTGAAGGGGGCACCTTCGTCCCTCGAAACATCTGCATTATCTTACCTACGCGTACGTCCCTCACAAAATCAGTTACTGCACGAGCATTCACTAAAGTGCATTTGCCATTCCACCCGTCAAACCTTGCAATTATCTTTTACACTTTAACTAAATTCAACCTTATCTGTTGGAAATAGAATATAAATTGTAAAATTGTGTTCAAATATGCGTGTCTAAACGATGATAACTTGTATTTCTCGCTTGTCAGACAAAAAAGGACGTAGTGGTGTAAACACACGTTTGAAATTTGAATATCCAACAGTTGATGGTTACAGAACACGGATCGTTTAAGCTAAGAGGGTAGTTCACATGTTGACGGTGCGATTTATCAAATTTTATACGTTGTTGGGGCCGCGACATGTGCGCGGTGGACAATCGCGCGCTGTGACGTAGCAGGGAGGGTTTACAATTAAATATGGACCGAGGTAGCTAATGGATTAGTGCAGATGAGCCCGGCACCTTATGGCGTACAATCAGAATGTGCAGATGCGCCTAGATTCGATCCGTGTGCAGCGTAACGCGTTTACACCGACAGATTGAAACAAGTGTGAGGTTTTTCTTTTAGTTTGGAGGTACATTTCTACTACTTCTACATTCCACTCGTGATTGATTTGAAAGCTAAATTCCTTAAAACTGATACAGCTTAAAATGATCACCACTTTTCCTGGTCTAGCTGGTCTAGTCTCTTAATTTCTTAAAAAAATCGTCTAAATCCTTAATATTTTGCCATCTAAATTGGTTTAAATTGGTGGGAAAGTGAATATCATCACTATTAGTATTCAAACGACCTATGTGCCGCTGTTGTCGAGTATTGACTGCGACTTCAAGTGTTGCGGGTGTGATTCCTGTTTAGTACAAATATTTGTAACTGAAACCTCTTTACGTGTGTCAGCAGGTACTTTGCTACAGTGATTCTCTATCATATTGATGCGACCTCGGCTGTCAATGACTATCAGAATCTTATTACGCCTGTCAAAAAATATTCATCATTTGTTTCATACATGTGGTATTTAAGCCCTGTTGGTTATTATAACATGATATGAATACGGTGCTGATACGTTTACGTTTAGTAATATAAGGGCTGTAGTCATATTAAAAGAAAATATTAACTTTCCCCACTTATTCTACTACTTCTACTAACTGTAAGTATTCCAAATTTGTGGATACTTATCACAATGTAAAATTCAAAAATGTCAGTTCATCATAAAAATGCGAGAATAAGGATTTACAGTCATTAGTTTGATTTTGCGCTACGCAATGTAAACGTAACAAACGTAGGTATCATTTTACGGTACGGTGAATGACCTTAAACGCCCGAGGCTGTCGAAACAGCTGATTGCATAAATGTTATTTAATTGACGCGATCTCCAATTTTGGCCGTATTGGGTACCTATTTATTGATTTTTTAGTAAAACGTTATTTTTACTTATTGTGATATCAATTTTAACCAAAAAAATATAAAAGTAAAAAAAAAATTTGACTCAGAATGATGATCTGAATAAATATTTTAAGATTCAGCAGGGCCGTATCTTACACCCGTTAATATCTCCGTGCGCAAACTTTGCTTAAAAAAGGGTACAAAGAATTCTCTTTACTTATTATTGGTATTGTATTGTGGTATTAATAGAAGTATACTAGAGACCGCCTGGTGGGTCAATGTTGACAATATTTTATTAATTTTAAATGTTTTGTTTTATATCAATGACCAGTATTTTCTTTTTTTTTTCTTTTTTTTATATACTAGTAACGTGTGTCACACATTACTAGTATTCTTGTTAACCCCTCCAGCTAAGCTAAATGCTTGTGTTAGGAGTGGGTTCACGCCGGTAGTGCACTGGGTGGGGTTCGAACCCGCAACCACTTGATCGCAAGTCCGACGCCTTAGCCATTACGCTACCGCCGCTTGTATTATATGTACTTAGTATTACATGAACTGTCATTATTTACATAGATTTTCCATAAAATGACAGGTCTACATATATTAAACTTCATCCTTGTAGCTTTTTTGTAGCCTTTGTGGAATATTTTTTGAATTTTTTAAAACCCATATTGTTTAAAATTTCATCTTTCTGCACTTCTTTTACATATAATGAATTTAGAAATGTGAAATTTGGAATAGTTAAAGTTTGTATGTAGAAGTGCTGAAACCTAAAACGGCTACAAGAAGCTACAACTGTCCAGTATATATGTTGACCTGTCATGGTTGACCTCCTTCAAAGCAGAGCGGTCCTGGCTGGTAGCACAAAGTTCAAATAATGTCGATTGTTCTATGTTTTGATTTTGTATAGTTTGGAATTAGGACAAAAGACTCGCCGCAGCCAGCAGTCAGGGCGGACTATCCGTCGAGCGGCTCTACTTCAATAAAGCTATCATAAAGTTTATGAATTTACTGTAAAGCCTTCTACTTTAAAAATATAGTGTTTGGTGATCGTCTCTTCATTTATTTTCCCTACACCTTGACGCCACGAGGCCATTTACCTATCCGCCAAGAGAGGAACCCTACAATATATACAATGACAGTTTAAGTTATACTGGTCTAGGATATAATACAAAAAAAACTCAATGAATTATCTCTAGTATCTATAAATGAATGAGTGCAATGATCATCCCACTAATATTATAAATGTGAAAGTTTGGATGGATGGATGGATTTATGTTTGTTACTCTCTCACGCAAAAACCACTAAACCGATTGCGATGAAACTTGGTATATACATAGCTGGAGACCTGGATTAATGCAAAGGCTACTTTTATCCCGATATTTTTACGGGATCGGGACTTACGAGGGAGAAACCGCGGGGCGCTGCTAGTCAAGAATAAGGTAATGGCTTGAGTATTTTGTCTGTCCCCGGATCATTGTCTTTAAACCAAAAAATACAACAAGGCTCCACGTAAATAACTAGTAATGTCAATAATGTAATAATAAGGGGTGGACCTTTGTATATTGCAAAAGGTAGGCTGCAATAATAATAATAATCTTTATTACAGAAAAACCCTTGTGACATTTGCATTGATACAATATATTTAGCATAAAGTAGGAGACAGAGAGAGAGAGAGAGAAAGAGAGAGTTGGCATACAGAGTCCAATCACAATGTATACACTATACCGTATAGATTGTGATTGAACTCTGTCTCCCAAACTAGGACGACCTGTGACCCAGCAGACAGTGTTCAACTAAAGCCTGGTATAACATTATACCTTTAAAAGTTAAATTATCATTAATTTAATACAATTTTAAATAAAAACAAATCATTAAATTAAATCGAACTTAGATTACTCATATAATACATATATACACATATACGCATGCATATACATATAAATTTGGTAGGGTAGGTATTGTATCTGCAGTCATAGATGTTATGACAGGCAAGAAAGTAACCCTTCGGTTTGGCCGTAGTCTTGTTCGATTAGCCAGTTCTGTATTTTTGTCTTAGTCTCGCGTTTTTTAATCCTGGAAGAGGAACTTGCTTATTACTTGTATACAAGAGAACTTAATACATAGATACTGTTTTTTGGAGAAGCACGTTCTGTGTCAGGTAAGTCTGTCAGGCAAATCAACCTAGTTTTACGTTTGTCTTCGTCTGGTGGTTTGATTTATTGATGTTTCCACAGTATGGCACACACCCCAAACAGCTGTCTGTTAGAGCTTTACATTAAGCGTAAAGGTGTTTGGTGGAATATCTGATAGGCTTGAATTGCAATACCTTAAGTACAGCTCAGAATATACAGAGCCCAAAATATACCATCTTAAGTATTTTAAAGTCAGCACAATATCTGAGGAACTTTAAGATGTGTATAGTTTGTCTAATTTTACACGATATTGACTCGAAATGTATATAGTTTTGTGGTAATGTTCCAAAGCTTACTTACAAGCTGTATTACACATAACTAAAGTGTTCATCAAACTGTCTAATCTTGTCAAAGCTGAATGGCGGACTTGTATAAAATAAAGTAATTTGGCAAAATGATTTGATGATCGATCATAGGACGTTACCGCGCGTTGTAATTGCACGCGTCTGTCCCGCGTCACGCTGGCACCACGCCGGTCAAGTACTGACTGCAACACAGGACACAATACGACGCAGAGACTGTATATGTCAAATGTATTAATTTGAAAAGTGTTTCAGTAATTCTCGTAAGTTACGGGGATATTGAATATGGTCGAATAGACTAGAAGGACAAAGAAATATCTTGATTGTTAGTATATTTTTATATATATACAAACAAAAAGTTTTTAGTGTTATCATAATTCGAAGGTACTTTTGTTGTGTGTATGGTTGACTCATATTTCAATGGCAAGGAATAATTTAGGTTTTTAACTAAACTAAAGTTCAATTTAGTCCGCTCGCTACCATCACAGATCTTCAATACAAATGTCATCTAGTTTATGTTTTCCTATTAAGTAATTATTTTCTTAAATTTTGAATGATTCTATAAAAAAGGAATACCAAAAATAATAAACGAGTATCATACCCATAACACCCAATAGCAGAAATACATTAAAATTAAGTCCAAAGTCCAGAGTAAAATTCAAGCCTAAAATTATTCTAATGACATATGCACATATGAAGTAACCAGTTTAGATGTGCCGTGGCAAAAAGAATCAATATTATTTTAATGCGGTGATGTTGTAATATGAGTAGAGAATATAAATAAGGCTACATTTAACATGGAACTTCTTATCGGATGATCGTAAAAGGGCAATTTTAACGTTTCTAAACTTCAATCCTGCACTTCATCTTTCAATGTAAACGAATGTACCACTTACCTAGCGGATATAATGCCTCATTAAAATTAAACAAAACAACTTTGTTTTCTTGCAGTATAGTGTTTAACATATCATGGGGAAAGAAATTAATCGCACAAATATTAGAACACATTTGCTGTCGGTACATAGCTCACCTATTCACGTGGGTGATGGATTGCGGCGTCGATTAGGGCCGGCGCTGACCTGTTCTTTCATATCTCGCTAATGGCCGGCCCACACCTACATCTACCTATACGTACACCTCGATCGACTTGGACTGGATGAGCTTCGAACTTAATACAGGTAAATTATATTATATACATACTTACTGTAGATAAGAAAAGACGAATATACAATATGTATAATTGATAGGTTTTTGTCTGTACCTTAGCCTCCCATATTCTTGAGACCATGGTAACCTTGACCTTTAACCTTATACTTGACCAATCGGTCAAGTAAAAGGAGATTCAGAGTCGTTAGGCCAGTCTTCTAGATAGTTACGCTTTGCTGGTGTGTAGGGTCACCAAAAGCTCCATAGCCGGGAGCGGTAGGTTTGATCACGTACACCGTGTATTTTGTATTTAAAGGTAAACGGTAACAATTCTTCTTATATTAATATCTGAAGAAAATTCTTTGTTCATCTTTTGAAGCAAATTTCGCACGAAGAGGAATGTGAAATTTGGAATACTGTATACGTATATATAGGTAGAAGATGTGGCGAAAACTAAAATGTTTAAACAGCATGTGTTATAAACTTAAAAATTATTTGAAGGTCTATACAATGACAGGTCAACTTATACTCGAAATAAATAGCTCGATTTATGTTACTAATAGGTTTAAAAAGTAATAAATTATGGTTGAAATTCAACCACCAGGCTGTCTCTAGTTTATATAAAGAGAGCTGAAGACCTAATCAACGCTTTGGAATCACGAATTGCGAATGTAGATACTTACTTTTAAGCTAAGAGAATCTGGTAGCCTCTCGATTACAAGCCAAATCTGCTGGTATATTACTTACCACAAAATTACTTCAACAAGTAATACTAAATATCGATGACTGTGGAAGTCTATCTGGATCATTTAAAACCAAATAAAACCCTTTTAGCGACGAGATTGTTAACAAAAATAACGTAAGTAGTAAACTACTAGTAGGTCACATCATTCGTATTAAGACCACAATCAAAAACTCTCTCTATGAGTTTTCTCTAGAGCTTACGAAACCTGTACATAAAATAGGTCGATATGATTGTTCAAACTTCTAAATCCATCATCTGAGCCCTTCCAGCATACACACTACCATTCCTGTACCTGTCGGCGTGTGCTGTCAGATGTACAAGGGTCATTACTTAGAGCATCGCGGTAATTAATACAACGTGCCGAATTGTGGCGCTTGCCTTTTTGCCGTCCCGGGGAGGTCGGATACGAGGAGCGTTCGATTCATTAATTTTGATCGTATTTATTTCACATGCTTATGAAAAGGTTTTAAGATGTTCACTATTGCAATGTACGTAAATTTCTGTATAACTATGTTTGTTTTTCTTTGGGTATGCAAGACATACGTTTATCTGTGTGTTTCAGGGATGCCTGTTTAAGTTCAGATCCATACAGGGGCCATGTGTTAAGGAGTGAAGCGACCTGTCACATCGGTGTAATCGACACAGATATTGGACGCAAGTACAAAGGTCTTCGGGCATTGTGCCAAGGACCTATAACGATTCAGAAATCATTATATTGCCTGAAATTGTATAGATAGTGAGGGTAGCCACGCAAGGGTGACTTTTAATACGATGCCATTTTTGTCAGTCAGTCAGTAAAGCTGCTTATGTAAATGTAGAAAATTGTCAAGCCACTATCACGTGGTAAAGTACGTAATCATTAACTGGGTAAATTTGACAAAGCAGTCAAGGTGAGGTGACTCATCTAAGCGAGTTCTAGCGTGGAATAAAAATGGCACCAGGAACCGTTGTCTATTATTTTCTATTAAAATTACCGATTTTTATAATGACAAAAATAAACTGCTATCATTGGTAACCGTTTAATAGTTGTAATCCTAAAGTAAGATCGTAAAATCAATTACAAGCTAGTGACAAAGTATTCCAAACATCAAATGCTAAATTACAAATGGTGGTCTCACCCCCTTCATCACTGTCTAATCACAGTACCTGTCGTGTATCGGCCACAGTCAGCGCTGCGCAGTAAATCAGCGCTTCGGAGGCACCTGGCCGGACAGTAATTAATCTTGCCCCTTGCACCCACTCGCCCCCGGGCCCGTGGTAGAGACAGGCCGGTGAGGGGAAATGCGCGTCGCCACGACGGCGCCGAAGATTCGCAGGTGACAGATCAAGTAGCGTTGGAATATAAAAAAGTATTGGTATGTTATTAATTTATAATTTAACTAAGTTTATTACAAAGGGAATATAAGATTTGGTACATATGCATCCCTTTAAACTCATGATATTGTAAATCCGGGTCTTTATTTGCCTATTTTTACTCTGTTGTTTTCAGGTTCAGAAAGGAAGTAGAATAAAATAATAACCAAGTTCTACAATTTACTTGATATTAAAATCATTGCATGTTCTAAAGCAGTTCAATTATCCCTGGGATATTCTATAAGTGACTTGGTACTGGTAGTTCGCAAGAGAAAAACTAAAAAGTTGAGTAAGCGAGGCAGTACTTTTTTTCCAACACCCGAATATAAAATGATTTTGGGCAAGTACAGGGCAATTTAAATAGTGACATTTATATGTGATACAGAAATATTTTTTTGGGTCCAGTACTCACTCGAATAGGTGGGTGATATGCAAATACTAGCACATTATAAGGCGACCCCGTCGGTCTCGATTGCTCAGTAATTAATCTCACCGCCCTGACTCCCCCCACCCCTCGTACCGCTCGCCCCTCGAACAATGTTAAACATTGCACACCATATTGATAGCTCTCGATTGGGAATCATCTATCTAGGACTTTTTCTACTACTATTATTATTACACGCTAATTGGAAGCTAGACTCATAAGATTTTTTTAAGAGTGGGAAGGCCAACCGTTCCCTTAATACGAAATAACATTTTGAACATAATTAGGCTCCAGAAGTCTTATATAAAATACAATAAGTACTTGATTAAAACAAATGTAAATGTTGAGATAAGCGCGATGGCCATCAAGTGAGTTATGATGGAACTACGAGTATAAACAGCGCTACTACAACGGGCTTGTGGTACACATCTTAGTGTCAATACGACATTATGAGAAGTGATGGGACACGTGTTGTGTTCCGGCATGGGATTGTTCTAGTTCTTGTTTATATTAACGCTAGATACTGCTATTACCCAAAGTTGCATTAGACAAACATAAACTAAATCATATTTTTGACAATTCCACTGTCTTCAAAATATTAACACACCATCGTTGAATTTTATTCTTATTTTTGACCTAGAAAATCTTTGAGAGTACATTGAAAAATCTCCTCTAAAAGTAGTGTTTCACCTTAAAAATTACAATAAATCAACATGGTCATTATTTTCTATATAGCTACATATCTATTGTTTTAATCCATAAATGACGCGATAACACTACTATATTTTGTAATCATGTGTGTAAATAATTATGTTGGACGATAACAAAGACAAAATATACTTTAAATCAGAACGCTTGTACTGTAATATTTTTTGGAGAGGTTAAGAAGAATACTAGAGTGCTATCCTTGCATTGCACTGCTATCCCAGGGCAGCAATGCAAGGATAGCATTCTCAGCATCAACTCTAAGAGTTTAACAAAAACACTAGTTTCGACTTTTTTTAATAAGAAAGCCGGGAAAATATTCCCGGAACCAAAGTGAATGCCAGCTCTGTTGACAGGCAAATATTGTTGTATTTTACGGTGGTTTTATGTTATTGGTATAATGGGATAGTTCATAGCCATCGCATAGGATGACACAGATTGGTACAAACATTACTTTTGTTTCTTTGGAGTAAAAAAGTGTAATGACTCGATTTGTGAGTCTGAAACATTAGTTTTTTTTCATGTTGTGAGGAAACTGACTTTATGACGTCCTAGTAAATAAATGGACTATTTGCTAAGAAATAAATTCTGCAGTCAACTACATAGACCGTAACAAGTTTTCGAAAAATTGTTATTAATATGGAAAAGTCAAAAACTATAATTACATTAAGTTCAGAGTATTGTGAAATTCTGAACTTTATCAAATTCTTTTTAAGAAAGCAATATGATTAAAAGCCTACATAAATCCAAATTTAGACTTAAAGTGTACCTGTAGCGATTGCCGTATGGGTCTTGAAGTTCATTTAAAAATTAACAGCATTTCGGTCGTTCTAGACTTTAACTACTACTTACTATGAAACGATGCATGGTCCAACATCAAAATATAACAACAATCATTTTATTAACTTTCTTATATGTATAACATATTTAACTCGACAGTGATTTAGACATGCCATTCTAAGAGTGCCATGCCGACTTAAAATTGACTAATTATTATTTTCTACGTCTGTTATTCCACAAGTCTAGTTCAACTTCTTAATTCTTATCATCTCATAGTTATATCACTGCATACACTGAAAAAAAATTTAAACCCAAACCTCTCAAACAATAAGTTATTACTATTTCTTTTAACATACTGTCTTGCAAATGTAATGAGATTTATTTTACCAATATTATTTCTTTTAAAAACCATAATAACATTGCAAAAACAGAACAATATTTTACTTCCTATAAGTAAGTATCTATATCGTACAGCGCGGAGTACAATCACAAAATTGGATCGCGACCGCACTCTTATTCAAATTGTTTCGCCCTTTTTAATGCCTACACACTTATCCCTGCGCGTACATAATAACTCTCAACCGACCCAGGCGTGCCACAGTATAACAAAATTATTAAGAACGATTTAACGATCTGTGGATTGAGCCGGTACGTTTCGAAGTTTTTTTTTACACTGCAGTGTTGAGTGAGATTCGGTAGTTGAGGAGTGTAAACGCTGTTACACTTTACGATCGTCCAAAACTGACGTTTACTCATGTTTTGATTTATGGAAGCCACAGAGCATCTCTTTGTCTGTTGATTATTCGATGGAATTGTATCGAAACTCGCTTTTTTATACCCTTATTCTGTTATTTCGCAAATCTTTTATCTGGTCGTCGGCGAAATGAATTTTCTTTATGTTTTGCAAACAAATGGCTTCGGACAATAAAAACGTAAAAGTTCGTTTCTAATTTGCGTCTAGACGCGCAATTGAATTTTAATATTATTGTTTGTAGTAAATTGGTGGTTGTGTGGTATGAACCTCATTTATTCAATTCGTGAAGAGGTATTTCAATTATGAACGTGATCCTATCAAATACTAAAAATCCATTAGGTTAACCTGTACTAATATATTTAGTAACGAATTTCAAAGACACTTGGTCGTTCTGTAAGAGCCCGTTATCCGTCAATATACTAGTGCATCATGAAATCCATTTGCAATCGTTGTTCTACAGGCAACCTAATCTTTATTTCTAAGTTACACCGGTCCCGCTATTAGGATCCAGACCCTCGCCTTTGGCTTATGTAAGGTGATGACACTTAAGGGTCTCACGGCAACACGGTGTACACGGTGTACACTATACAATAGGCTGGCACAGAAACTTCTTCACAGCAATCTTTCAGAAGTCAAGATCACAACCCTTAGAGATAATACTTTAATTTCTGACTATCAATGTATTCTTGATCCAAGATCAACAATCAATAGTCTTAGTTCTTAATGGAGACTACACTAATAAACTTTCACATTTACTAATATCAATGAGCATCATTCCTAAAGTATAGATGTATAGTATATATTAGAACACACATACGTTTTATTGTACTTGCGTTGTCTTCAAGTGTATCTGCAGCTGCTTGGATTCGCGTGTCACAGCTGATTTATTGTAATCGAAGATAAATAGCGCCAGAACGATATTGGCAGTCACCACACGACATTGCTGAGATTTACAAACGAATCATTGTGTAAGAGTAATTTACTTGTAGAAATTTACCATGTGATCTAAAGAGATATATATATATGTATATGAGATATAGTGGTCAGTATATTAGAATTATGTACTACATGTCAATTTTATCATAACAAAATCTTTAAACCAAGCTAAAAAAAATAAAAAGATCGTTTCTTGTTCTGTAAACGTAGGATTAAACACATTTTAGTTTGACACAACTAACATTGGCTGAATCACAGTACCAAGTCCGTAAATGCTTTATGCATGCCGCCGGTACTGCGTTGTGTCTTGAACATGTCTAAAATCGGCTAAAATAAAAAATAACACAGTTCAGTCGCCATTAACCTTAGTGGGTAAAGTTAAAATCAAATTTAGTTGATAATTTATTCTGAATATAAATCAAACAAGAGAATATCCGAAGAGAACATGAAATCTCTTAAACAAGATAAGATAATCTTAGACATAGTTTACTTTAGTATAAGATCTACAGCAGGATTGAAACTAATACGTAACAATAAACATTAGCCATATCTTAGGTTAATTATGAATTAAAATTTAAAAGCCCTAAGACTCAAAAACAATTATTTTGTGCCTGGGCAAGTTGGTACAGATAAACTGAACTTCTTGCATAAGGTTGCGTGTCTGTTGCATCAAGAGCCGGTGATGGAATGCATCTCCACAGCTGAGGAAAATAGGCTGTAGGTTTCATTAATTAGGTAGGTTAATCTAAACTGCTGCTGAATAATTGTGGATACTAATAAGCCCTTAGTCGACTGGGGCAGAACCTCAACCCTACAGAAAACTAGAGTTAAAAAGCATTGTGTTTCTATTAGAAAGTAGAATAATCAGAGAGAGGTACATGTGAAGGGTAGGATTAGCAACGTGCAAGGGATAACGATAGTGTTGTGAATGTAACGGGCCCACTTACCACGACATGTCATAAGGTAGTTCGACAACTTGGTTGTATAAATATTACTAAAAGTCGACTCCATTATAGATAGATAGATAAACTCTTTATTGTACACCAAAGACTTTGCTTATCGCCGAGTGAGTGAGGTTTGAGTGAGGGCTCTCCCCCTCTTCCCCCCTTCCCCTACTCCCACCTTAAAGGCTGACAACGCACTTGTTACTCTTGAGTTGCTGGTGCCCATGGGCGGCGGTAGTCATTTACCATGAGGTGACCCGTCTGCTCGTTTACCCCCATAATATAAAAAAAAAAAGATGAAATTAATACGAATTTGTATACCGATAAATATTTTGACGTACTAAAGTTTAGGTTTACAAACAAAAAAATGGTGGAAAATTTTGTACAACTGGCCGTCTTATTTGCGATCTCTTCCAGGCAATATAACTATAAATTATGACACAGAAGAATAAACCTGTATCGTGGATGCCTTAGAATTGGAAATATTTGTTTATTTAATATTTATTTACCCCTCAGCCTCAGTGCATATCATTGCTTGTCACAATGTTCTAATTAACTTTGGCAGAGAAATATACAAACAGTTATGACATCGATATGTAAAAATTGACCCTAAACCACAATTTATTATCACAGGGTACTTTACCCGACCTTTTATAGGTCAATGAAATGAGAAATAAAAATTTTATTTGTGTATTTTAGTTACGCCGGAGTATACTATCGGCTAGTAAACCACACGAGCACTTACAACAATCTGAACAGCTCTTACTTGTGCGTACAAATACATGTAGTCACAATAAAGCAAAATATACAAGACACAGTGGAGAGTAGCAATTGCAAGATAAAATATACTGCTGCAACCTGAGTGTGGAATGTAATTGAATTTTGTAATAAATGTTAAGGAACCTTGGGTGTGGAAATCATTAAATTAATTGTTATAAAACAACTAAGAAAGTCCAAAATTGATCAAAAATACATCCAGCCGAATCAAGAAGGTCTGAGGATTGAAATTTAGTACGACTAAGTCTAAAAATAAGTTTTTAATACGAATCACATTTGGTATTACTATGTAGGGAAATAAATCAGTCTATTGGAGCCCACTTCTAGACAGAGGCATCTCCTAATGTGCACCATAGCGCCAAGTCCTCCGCTTTCTGTATCCAGTCCATCCCAGCTACTTTCTTCAGGTCGTCAGTCCATCTGGCTGGGGGCGTTCTACCTTCCATTTCCCTATTACTGGTTTTTAATCATTTGCAAACCTACTTTATCGTAGCCTTAACCATTACAAGACTACCCATCTTCTCAACCATCTAGGAATGCTAAAGAACACCATAAATAAGCTTTTAATATAGTTCATCCTCTTCAAAATTACAAATTTTACGTAACATTGGTATCGGCCACTTAATTGTATGTGTATGTATGTGGCTAATTGGAGTTGGATCAGATCAAACGGGGTGCGATACCACGCAGGGACGCTGTCACTCGCGCCCTGGAGCCAAGAAAATGAATTTGATTTTGGATATGGCAAATATTAGTTCCATTAACAGAGTTTGAATGTGTTCTAGAGCTTTTCGTTTACATGATGTAAACCAAAAGCTCCCTCTTGACCGATTCCATTTCAAACAACTATGTACAGCAAGGTTATTGGTCTACTTTACTTACGTCATCTATCCTGTACCCTTACTTGGCTACAAAAGAAAACTTTTGTGTTAAGTGTAAAAGAACAGCAGCTACGGGTTAGTGATCAATGCCATTGGAAATGTATGTTACATTTCCTATTTGACATTGATGACTTGAATATTGTTAACTATGTGGCCTCATTGCTAGTCAGACACAGTGGAGGCAACTAAGACAAGCAACATCGAACACGCAAATTTTGACAAAAAAAATGCTTGTGAGTGTGCCTGTGCCATTGGTCAGCAGCAATAAGTACATTGTTGAGGATGACGTGGTGAAAACACCTTTAAGGAGTTCATCGATTCCCATCCCCTGGATTTTTTATAGCAGATGCATCAAAGAACTTACAGTAAAACCCATTCAAAGTAGGTACGTAAAAGTTTAATGTGTATTCAGATAAATACCGTAAATTAATAAAGTTAAAGATTGGAGCTCCGAATGTCCTCCAAACTCTCTCCTATCTTCCCGCATCAGGGTCACGTATCGCCAACTCAGCTCCCATAAATAACGCATCTTGCTAATCCGATACGCGGTGATTTGTTGGCCTATTTACTTATTTGCCTAACCCACTTGAGATACACACAATACATGTACTCTCTACGCATACTGCCTTCAGCTTATTCGTTGAATCAATTTTCGGAGAAATCTGCTATCGCGAACTATTTGGCTGTCTGCTTCAATAACGTTTGTAAATACATTTACAACCAAAAAAGCTTCATGTTAATTTAATTAATTTTTTAGATAACTTTTTTTGGTTAGTTTAACTTAATTAGGTAAACGTTATGTTCAACATTCAGTGGGATTGCGCAAACTTAAAACTAATATTATGAATACTTATATTGTCCTATACATAGTATAGTTATGTAACAATTTTCATTATTGCTAGCTCTGACATCCAGGTACCAAACAACTTGACCTTTGCGAGGTGTTGCTTCAAAGTTGTTGAGAGTGAAATTAGAACATTGTCTCTAGACTGTTTAATATGTAATTGTTAAACTACAATTTTTTGGCGACCAACAAAGTTAACGCAGACTTTTAAATCGTTATTTTAAGTGTAATTTTATCTTAAGCATTCTATCCGCATGGACGTGACTTGCGAACACCTTACATTCGCACAAGTGGTAGCAAGTGAGTGTAAAACAGTACCTATTTGTGTTGTCACTTTTGTAGTAGGCAATGGTTTAGAAGATAGAATCTGCTTGCTAATCTTTAACGTACATTATTTTTTTACAAAACTCTTATACTGTCCTGATATTTCGAATAATATATATTATTCGTATTTGTAATAAAAACTAAAAATCAGGGTAACATCGTAAGCAAACAAACAAACCTGAGAGGTCTTAATGATCTTCAAAAATTATGACAAACTCCACTAGGGATGCGTGGACTATATCGTAACTACTTTCACATAAGAGAGAACCACACTGCCTGAAGAGGGACGGTTTCTATACAATAATTGATAAAAAAATACAGTTTTATATTTTAATCTTGAGACTTTATAATACTACCATTATTGCAGTAATCGTACTTCATGATATATCTGCCTATGAAGTAAATTTGGATTAAAGGTAAAAGTTAATAACCAACTATATGATGTACTTGCATGCCCTATATACGAGTACCACACATTCCGCTGCATGGCTCTATCGCCCATCTCTTTTTAACGCCGATAAACCGCACACATAAATTTCTTATTTATAATATAATAAAATTTATAACCGCTATAATCCGCTGGCGGTGCTCACAGTAAGACAATCTCTTATTAACAATTCCCTAACAGCACGTCTCGACATCGTGTTTTTTTCGTCAACCTGCCATAAGTAACTCGATTTACTTGTCGCAAATATAGTCTCTTCATCTATGTTAATAAGAATGAATTTTGTTTAACTTTTCGGTGGTTAAAGTAAATAGTAATGCTCAATAACCATCGGCATAAATAGTATTAACAACAATTGATTTACATACAAATTGCTTTAGACAATATTGCTGACGGAATGGCGCGCGTGACGCGTACCACACATTCTGTGGAGCCACTAAACTCTCGAACAGCGAGTGGTCACACTTATGCACCCGCCTGTAAAATATACACCCATTAATTATTTTCGTCCGAGGCAGTTCACAAATATATGTCTCTAAAAAACATTAAAAATGGCGCGCCAACGATATCAATGCCCTTAACCGGTGCCAAAAGCAATTGCCTCTCAACAGGACTTTCCACTTAAAAATAACAAATAACTACTGCCAAACTGCACACACAAATATCTTCATGTACATTCTTACACACTGAGCTATTTTACCTATAAAACTGGCTATAGGTATACGAGTATCTGTCTCTTGTAATCTCTAATGCTATAATCGTAATAATGCCCTATATGAAATAAGTGTTTAGGTGGGTTATTTGTGAGAAAGGTGCTTGGAAAAAAGTAAAAACAAAAATCATTTTAAATCGATATCGAGGCCTCCGGAGCCTATGCTCCCGTTACAATGCTATCATTAGTAGTTAAACTTATGACATGCCCCCAAGGTATAGTTACAAATGTTTTGTTACAAGACCTCGGGGTTTATTTATTTTGCATTTGAATTGTTATATATGTATAACAAAACAGGTATTGATTAAGGCCATCGGTATAATTGAAAATTCATCTTAAAAGTAAGTGGTGCCAGTAGTTGACAAAAAAGTTACTAAAAATGTATTATATAAAAAAACTTAATACAATTTTGGAAGTGCTGTTTTCATGGCCTCATCACAAAGAGCGCAGTCACTCCACCTACGGTGGGGTGTCTTGTGTGAAACATACATACATACATACAACATGTATGTGAATAAGAGCACCTGATTGCGAGTCTGATTGAGACGCTCAACTGTTTATTTTTATTGCAATAGTGCCTCGAGAATTACCTTCATACAAGTTTGTATGAGGGGAACGTATGCTTGATATCTTCAATTTGCTTAAGTAATGTATTGGAAAATACGTTCTCTGTTCGGTGCTCAGGCGTGGATTCCATTTATTAAGTTTTCATTTCAGCGGCTTAGTATATTGCTCACTCTGTATGTCTCTCGGGGTTCAAACTATATGATTTAACTTCTTAAGTTTTTGGATTATGTGCGACTTACAAAAGTCAGTACATTCTCCTTTAACGGTTAACAAAAAAAAATTGCTGACGGGGTAACTAAAGAGTGTCTGCTACACTGATTAGGTTCAAAGTAAAGCAAAGTTCGCTTTTTTCATGAGAGCACCTTACGATTGTTGATCTTTTAGCTACGGGTAGGGCTAAAGCGCGTTCGGTCTTTTGAAAATTATTGATTTACATACTTGTATACTCGTAATAGAAAGATTTTTTTTATTTATTATTAGGTTTTACGATATTAAAATGTCTCGTAACTCACGTTCAAAATTCCTCATATCTGTACACACCGTTAAAGTGACTATCTGATCCATTCTACTGCTGTCTATTATATATCTTTCTTCGACCCTCAAAATTAGTGTAGATACCTAGTTAGTTCGCTGACCCAAAGATAAAAAGAGACAAACTTTGTTTTCACAGTCCCAAAGAAAAAAATCTTTATTTTCGATGTCAGATATTAAAAGTATAAACCCACATTAGTTAGACCATTTCAATAGAATTTTTAAATATTGCAGTTTATTTTTGGAATTTATCTTTTTTTATATATAAAACAAATTTGTAAGTTAAAATGCCAGTCATTATTGAAATTCGATTTTTGCTTATGGTTTTTTTGTAAGATAGAAAGGTTATAAAAGCTACTTTAAAGGGATTACTAAGTATGAGCAAAAAGCTTTTCCCAAAATATCACATCGCAAACTATTTTTCGCAAATTTTCATTTCCCAAAAAAACATTTGTCAATAAATTAATTAGCAAATTCTTTTTGGTAAGTAATTGATTAACAAATAATTACTTGATCATGTCACAGCATTAAAAAAAAACTGAGTATAAAATCTCGAAGCAGTTAGTTTTTGGCTGCCGCGGCACGCTCACTTCGCTCGCTCGGCTCGCGCTGTTGGGGTGTTCTAACCTAACCTAACCTACTTTTCTATAAAACGTTTGCTTAATAAACATTTGATTTAATAAAACTTGAGAATGTAAAATGATGCCAAATGGTAATTGAACCTATGGCGATAAGTTTCCTGGGAAGTAAAATTTGACCAAAAATATTTAGTACACCACTTTAAAGATGTTATGACTATATTTATACGTACAAAGACTTCATGCAGTTGACTTGGCCAAGACTAAATATTTGATATTCAGAATATATTATAAGTACATTAAAAAATTATAAATATTACGAACAGTCGATAAGTCAAGCCATTGAAAAAAACAATAAAAAAATTGCGTTTACATGTAAGCGACTTTAATACATTCACTGAAGAACTTGTCACTATAACGGTGGAATTTATAAAGATTCTCCTCCGCTAAGACGTTGCTTACTTAAACGTATAAAATTAACTAGTTGTGGACAAATAGTACGATAAATATAAGATGGCCGTGCTTGGCCTCTCTCTATGCAAATATTATAGGCTTTATCTGCGCTTTCATTTCGAATAGGTACGATACGACACGCGGAGACCACGACGACGCGAGCTGCGTACAGTCAGAAAACGTGCACAAAGAAAAAAAAATTAGAGTTAAAAAACAATCATTTTTTATTGTAAGTAGTATTGGGTTCATCATGCACTTATATTTTTTTGGTTATGTTTGTAAACTATGAACGGGACATTTATTCTAATTTTATTTTTGTTTCTTTTTGTTTTTGATCGCAAGTTCGACGCCTTAGCCATTACGCTATCGCCGCTTTAGAGGAGATGAGTGGAGGAAGTTATTTATAAAATAACTAACTATATATATTCGATGTCAAAATTTAAGTTTTTAAAACATTTTTAATTCTTCTGATTCCACTACAATACCATTAAACTCCGAGTTATATATTATTTAATACTAACAGCTTTGAGAACATAACTAATTTCAGTTTATAGCCTCTTTAAGCAGTTAAAATTGCCAATTTTCACCTTACAAATGTAATTGTCAATGGTAGATCGACACAATGTATTAGTGGTATAAATCAAACTTTTAGAGCAATATTACATCCGAACACTGTCTCTTACGATACAGGTGACACACACAGACAGGGTTTATTTTAAGTTTATAGACTTCTACAATCTAGTATATTTTTCTATGTTCTAGTTTCTAGTTGTAACCATCGTACCTTTATCTGTTACTATTGTATGCATATTGTATTTATCTGTAATTTTTTGATTAATAATAAATAATTATCAGGGGAGAGCCATGTTCGGCACGTATTGGTCGACTCGACCGGACGATAACCACACGCCGGCCACGAACGAACCAAAACCACGGCCTCCCAGAAAATCGGCGTGAAGCAATGCTTCTACGCCCCCTACTCCCACCCTTCCCCTGCGCACACTTTATAGGCCGGCTCGTTTGCCCCCTATCAGATAAAATAATAATAATATAAGTACAGGATATAGCAGTAGGACCAGATGAAGTAGTACCAATCTTTGTCAATGCTTATTATTATTATTATGTGAAAAACTGCAGAAGCAGTTCCCATATGTAAGTACGAAAAGTACAGAAAAAGTTTAAAGGCATAAGATACCTCTCATCTATTCTGCTTTGCTAATTTGTTCGAGACCCTATCTATCCATAGGTATTTGATAAACCAATTTAGTCAAATCAAACTTTTAATTTAATTTCTCAAATATTATTTTAGTCCAAGCTTTTCTGCTGACGTTACCGGCTATCTTGCCCAAAAAATATGAACATTCATTTTTTCATACATATTCCGTCTGGGCAACAGTTCGCCTAACAACATGGTCCGTAGGTATGGCTAATAAAAACTTACGACTAACAATACGACTATACGACGAATAATACGCATGATACATGACTATTGCGGTTTAGTCAAATTCTTCTAATCAACAGTATCTTGCATCTAATTGTCTATATGTCATGCTTGGATTGACGCCGTATCATGACAATCATGCGCTACTTAGATCCATAATATACATTATTTTTTATAATAACATGCAATTGGGACCCTCTCTCTTTAGTTCTATTAAAAATCTTTCCGTACTGTTTGTGTATGAATATTATCATACTTGTAATTGGTATATTGTTTTAACTTTTTTAATGAAAAAAAACGCAAAGCGCAAGTTGGTTCCGCATTCGTACTATAACTGTTTATTATACGTCTCCCTTGAACTGTTTATCTTTACAATTGCTGTTTTGACTTTTCTTATATAGGTACTATTATTTTTAGCACTGTCGGTTCTAATAATTTATGGTAAAAAAAAAGATTTAAACGGATGAGAGACGCCTAGACGTAACTGAAATGCGAATATTGAGATGGATGTGTGGTGTAGAATGGACAAGCAACCTGAAGAAGCCTAAAGGTAGCGCCAGTGGATGAAAAGTTGAGGAGTAAGGGATTTTCGTGGTATGGATATGTGATGCGGAGGGATGACCAAATGTGGTGAAGAGTGTTTTATGTATGAAAGTTGACGAGTACAAGAGAAGAGGACGACCAAAGAAAAGATGGATGGACCGTGGAAAAGAAAAAATGGCTAGAAAGGGAGTAAGCAGTAAAATGACGAATGATAGAGTATCATGGATGAAGAAAATATTTTGCACCGACCCCCAATAGTATTGAGACATGGGTACTGTTCTCATATCTATGCAGGAGCACCCCAGTAACAGCTTCTCCCTCTTGACCGCATTCAACGGAGAGCGACTCGAATCGTCGATTGCCAGGATATTTCAGATCGGCTTGGTTGTCACCTGCGTTATTTCCGGACTGATACAACCTTCAAACCTTCAAGAAAAGAGCGTCTCGAAGGCCGGCAACTTGTGACTCTTGAGTTGCAGGTGTCCATGGGCGACGGTAGTCACTTACTATCAGGTGACCCGTCTGCTCGTTTGCCCCCTATAAAATAAAAATAAAAAAACATGGGTAGGTAGATGACGAAAAAGCCTTAATACATTACATGGGAACAAAACATTTTCTGTATTTCAGTGGTTTTAATGTAGAGGTTAATATTGTAGGTGTAGGTGTGACGTATGCGCTTTTGAATGACGTCTGCATATGACATAGATGTAGGCTTAGATGTATGTACGTCACAACATGATGTGTACCTACGACAATTTTACTGTCACAAGTTACCGTCGCCTACATTTATCCTCAGGGTATGAACTCTTATTAATATATTGCTTGAACGTCAGCGATACTCTAGAACACGTACAGTACCTACATACATATGTGTGTGTACATTTGGTTGGTTTTCTTTATTCGACGTAGACTATAAAACAAATGCATAGTTCATCATATAGCCGTGAACATGGCGAGCTATTTAATACTTTTTAATTTTTTTTATAATTAAAGATCTCCTACAAGAAAGACATGTGTCAATGGATATATATTGTTGTAAAAATTAGGTATCCTATTTTCTTGATTCAAAGGGACCACAGCATGCAAATCACAAAATTAATTTTACTTACAAAATTAATTTTAATTTACAATCAAAAAATTATAATATAATTTAACAAAGAAATCAAACCAAATCAAACTAAACTGGACAAAATAATAATTTAAGATACGTACATACTTAAAGAAGTGCAATTTCCAAAATAACAACATCGATTATAAGCAATTTAAAAGATAAAGATAAGCAACAATCTTTGGGAGTTGTTCCCGAGATAGACGTACAACCTACATACAAGTTTGTTTGCTTACGGAACGCACTTGTCCGCCTTTTTTTATCTTATTCGATATTCTAGATGGAACAACATTTTAGATGCTATCGCGTTTTAAGTAAGAAATAAGACATTAATTATATATTATTGTATTTAAAATTGTTGTTCTGAAGTTGGTTACTTAGCTGGGAATAAAACACAACATCCTGCCTCAGATAGGTAGGCTCGTAAAAAACAAAGGTTCCCCTTCCCCTCAGCCCACTCCTCCCCGTCTGCGAGTTTTTCTCATCACAAATCAAGCGGATCGCGTTTATTTAATACTTCCCCCAATTAATTTGCATAATCCTTGTCAAGCACAGGTCTCGACGCCACTTCGGGAAGACATCGTCTTTGTCGTGTATTTGCATTTTCTGTTTGCTTTTCTAGTACACACTGAAGGCTCGACCGCTCTAAAATAGTTTCCTCAATTTCAAGCTTCTGCTTAAACTCATCACTGGTTTATTAGGGACGACTCTAAGAGAAGCTAACTATATTAGCTTGTTTCAGAGATACTAGTTATAAATTCAACTTGTTCTTTTTATACTACTAAGGTTATCACCTTCTCATCGGTAGGTAGGCAGCACGGTATTCGGTCTATACGATAGTAAGAGTAAATCAACCTTAACCTTACGTTTTCTCTTCACTTTGTCGTCTGTTATATGTGAATCTGTCTTAGTCAAGTATTCAGCTTTGTATATATATAGGTACACCCATGCATCCTTACTTTTGTATATACTGTAACACGTGGAGTACTTCTTCTAAAACAACTGCGGCGTACTCCAACACGTGTAAAGCTTGGGGCTTTATGGTTACCGGGTTCGATAGGTTCTATCTAGAGGAGGAAAATTAAAAAAGCAGGTAAACGCACTATGCAATATAATCAGGATCAGATTATTCGTGTAACAATTATAACTTCAAACAAATTAATTATAAATAATACTTCTTGAATTATTCTGTGCACATTGCACGTCAGTCGTCCAGACAGTCTTCTGTCCGTTGGGCGACTCACTTGTCTTCAATTCTTATTCTTCATAAAATATTTCGAACATGTTCTAAATTCGAGTTTGGGGCCACCAGTCCAGGCCTCTCGCATTTTAAAGAGATATTATTTCAATCGAAGGAGTATGCAAGCTGTGCGAGAGGTCTCATCACTACAATACATATCCTTATATAAGCATACATACACTAAAAGGTATGCAATAAAAACATGATAAAATGAACATATCCCGACAATCCAAATACATATTAATCGTTGAACAATCGAGTAACAACAGGTACGAACACGGACTGAACAAAACGGACTTTTGTTCGCGTCATGAATATTAACCGAACCAACGGTGTGTGAACTGAACCACCTCACTTCACCCCCCTCCCCTCGCCCATTCTCACCCTCTAAAGTAAATCTACATAATTTACTTTTTATCGATGCCATCGAGATATTATCGACGTGGATAGGTATTCAAATTACAGTTTTGATTTATTCATAAAAATATTATTGTTTGAAGGTGGCTCCACAACATTTGTTCTGCTGATGGGTAAGTAGGTACAATGAAGAGCAGAAGTCTACGAAAATATAAAGAACATTTTTTTCAATAATTCTTGTGTATAATTATGTATTCGGGAATTAACACAATCTGTATTTAGGTCTTACACATCTTTCTTTCTTTTTTTTTTTTTAAAAAGACAACTCCCGCATTAGAAATAATCCTGTGTCGCGGGGGGCTTCACAAACATTCAAACAACGGACACAAAGAACACCCAGACTCGGGACAACTATTTGTGGATCACACAAATTTTTGTCCCGTGTAGGATTCGAACCCACAACACTCGGCGCGGCGTAGTGGCGAGGTGACCACTTAAACCATTGCGCCATCCGTGCAGTCTCTCTTTGAATTGTCTGACGTTTCGACCAGGTTGCACTGGCTGTGGTCACACACAGGCTGGCTGAGTCAACATTTATACATAATTATATATCATGAAACGCGAAAATTTAAAAGTTAGTATAATTCTTGTCGTCATATATCTATATGAGTATATAGAGAGTAATAGTAGTCTAAATTGCAAAGTAAAGTTATTCAAATATTGTTTAAATCTGTGGAAAAAGTTAGATTATCGAGTTATACGTCTGTGGCCAATGTAAGGCATATTGCAGTGGTGCATATCCTAATATATAAGTAAAATGTTTTATTTAATGTCTACCTCAGCTTTGAGGTAGACATTAAATAAAACATTTTTTTATTATTACTTATATTATTATCTAAGATAATAAAACGATATTAAGCTCCAAATAAGTGTTTCCATTAATCGTTCCGCGTAGTCGGACTATAAATTAGTGTAGGGCCATAAATTCCTCGTGGCGGTGACGCGCGACTGCTGTCCGCCCACCGCTCCGCTTGCTACCACACCGCCAAGCACGGGCCACTATAGACTTTTGTGTGTAACTGTACGCTAGTGTTCACTGACAGAACGCTGTAGTACGGCACATTAATTCATTACGCCTTGTTTTGGAAGCAACTACGTTTGCGGTAAGAATGTTTTATGTGAATATATTTTGCATTATTAATGAAGTTGGGTTTTAAATGTACACCTTTCTGTTATACATAAAACTGGAATACTTCACTTGGCTATCATTATATTTCAGTATTTAACAAAGCAATATTTTGATTGTTCAGAACCAATCATAGAATCTATTGTAAAATATTTTAAGATCATTTTTATTTTATGACCAAAAATAGTGGAATTATATTCCACAAAATAATTTTGGTCATAAAATAGAAATCGAGCCCGACACTATCGACATTATCGACATCCACTTAGGTAGAGTGATTCGTGAATATATTATATATTGGAATCAAAAGCTTACGTAATCAACTTACAAATTCTTCTTTTAATTCCATCAAGCAATGATAATGTAAATGATATTTTACTTCTATCAGGTATGTACTAAAACTAAGACTATGTGAGTAGATCAACAATGGGTAATTTCAAGCCGCATAAGAAGATCTATATTTGACTAACGCTAATAAAATACTGTACCTTATTATTGAGACAATAATGATAAAATAAACTCAACCAAGTCAGATACACAGTTCTCGTCGAGTACAGTAGGTATCTTAAAAGGTTTTAACATTAATTGTTGGTCTTAGCCAAGAGTCAAGACACTGCAGTCGTCTCGTATAAAACTCGTGTTTCCTGTCAATTTGCCTAAATCCAACGAGAAAGTTACACATCGCCGGCTCTAGACAAACGTTTACTTTTTCTCAAAATAGTTCTTACTCTTCCATTAACTTAGAGGCTTTGGCCTCCCACAATATCTTCTTAAATATTTCTGTTAGATATGTATTTTGTTTGTTTTGACATTGTGAAGAGAAGTACTTTTCACGTATTATAATCCAACGCAGACAGGAAAGTATTCCTCGTGTTCTTAATAATTATAGTTATATGTTTAAATTTAATTGTATCCCTTTTAATTAGTAAATCTCTTACACAAAAAAGCGATTGAAGATAGATAAATATATATAAGTATGTATACACGTAGATACTAAAAACATTATATAAAATGCACATCGTTTTCTAAAGGCTGGAATATAACAATATCTTGGTTTTGAGCGACGTCCACTTCTCAATCTCACTAAACAAAGTACAGTGAGAACAATAATAACTTTTAATTCAGTTTCTTCGTCCTCTTTACATTCTTTTCTATCAGTAGAAAAACCAAAAAAAAAACTGGTCCCGCAGCAGGCCTGCAGAGGTAGATTTCGTGTTTTTTTTATTTTTATCTCCAAAATTATAAGTCGCATTAAAAACTTTTTTAGTCTACATTGTAGAGTAAATAAAAAAAAATTACTTTCAGTTTACAGTTTCGGAGCTACGATTTTTTTTCCAACCAATTTTGCCCCCCCCCCCCCCCTCTTACCAAGTTAAGGATGGAATCATTTAGGGTTCATATAAAAAAATCTTCGTATTTACTATGGGCATGCTATTAATGTTAAACGGTTGTTGTCAATTTATTATGATTCATCATTTCTTAAGGAAAAGTATCTTCGCTTACTAGCAATGACGAGGACATATTGATATCAGTTGGAATATGTATCAAAAGCAAGGTCTTAGTCATTAAATTCAGAAAATAAAACAAACACTGACGCAATAATTATGCTACTTTGTGATAATAATGCACACATTATATGTATAGGAACGTTTATTAAATCTAAACGTAAATAAATGTAACATCATTACGCTATTTACAACAAGCTTTTGCCTATATATGTAATATACACACATACATGTACAAAACTTTACAATTTTCATATTGCATAATATGTATGCAATATGAAAATTGTAAAGTTCTGTCCCTCTGATTTAAAAATTATTGCAATTTGTTTTCACTTTGGTTGATTATAATTACATATGTACCGAAGTGTTAGCAAGCAGATAATAACAATTAAAAACACACATTAGTTCTTTTATTATAAATTCTTAAAGTTTTATACCGCGCCAGCTTAGAAAAACATAAAATTTGAAATTACTGGAAAACGGTTGACGTTTGCAAAGGGGTCATGGGGAGTCATTTAGTTGCAAATGACCTCTTCTACGTGCCCTTATTGGATTGCTGACATATTTACAGTAACCGTGTTTGTACCTAATATTAGTTAGGATTAATTAACTTAACAAGTAACCGTGAGTCATTGTCCTATAATTACCTCAACAGTCATAGGAAGGCAATATGTGTACCTACATCACACACGAACTCATTAGGCATATGAATCATAGGCATCACGTATGTTTTAAAAATAGTTTACTTTATTTATTTTCTTCTCAAATAGAAAATAGCTTCAACTTATTTCAATAATGGCAATATTAACAAAAAAAAGTGTTGTCACTTTCATTATGTTTTTTTGTTTAGGTAGGTGGTGGACCATTGTTATCAATGCTTAGGTTTAGGCCGCGGCTCAACGGACATCGGTATCGGAAATACCTGCATTTCTAATAAACAGATTTTGTATACCGACTTGAATACAAATACTTGTCGGTGGACTTTTACCTGCTACTCAATCGAGCAATAGAAAGAAAATGTAACAGTTCACTTCGTTTTGACATTATATGTTTAAAATTAAATAAATTATGTTTTAAAAACCTATGACGATAGGGAGGAAACGATGCACCTTACGGAAAGCAGCACTTTTACACATTTTATACGCTAATAACACTTTGGCAAATCAACTTCAAACACCTTTTTGAACCGTCTTTGGCCCCATACTGTATGGTCTCGGCTAAAAGACGGCACGAAGCCGTAAACCATCCTTGGTCTATCTATATTATATTTTTTAGACAACATTTAACAATTGTACGACATCAACCTTTATATTTTGGAGTTTACTGCTAAGAATCGATAATACTTCAATACAAATAAATAAAATTGAAGTGTCTGTTTGTAATGTCATGTTCCAGGTTTCTGATCCAAAAAAAAAAAATAGAAAATTATAGAAGTGCCAGCCAGAGTACTCCGAAAAAAATCCGAGATTTTAATAGATGAATTTAATTACTTCAAGAAATTACAAACTAAACCACTAAACTTATCTCTAAAACTATGCTAACTCGGACAATGCTAGTACCGAAGTGTCTCTTCAATATTTATTATATATATATATATACCTACATTTTTTTAAAACAACTTCCGCATTAGGAATATTCCTGTGTCGCGGGGGCTTCACAAACATTCAAACATCGGACACAAAGAACACCTAGACGCGGGACAACTATTTGTGGATCACACAAATTTTTGTCCTGTGTGGGATTTAAACCCACAACACTCAGCGCGGTGACCACTTAAACCCTTACGCCATCCGTGCAGTCAACTTCACTGCACTGGGCGGGCGCAGAAGCGGAATCTTTTATATTTCGTAAATGGCTTAAATCCATTGATGAGCGATTCTCGCGTAGGCAGGGAGGGAATATAACAAGCTACTAAACAAAAAAAAATAAACTAAGTCGGTTGACAAACATTAACTGGTTTTTATTGATAATTAAAACACCCCAAGACCTACATTTACATTATATAATGGAAAATATAAAGTGGTAATAGAAGCTGTGCTGCACAAACAGTGTGTGCGCTGGTGACCTGCCACACACTAGACTGGCCTCCTGCGCTATATAAATTACACCAAACACAACCAAAGCAGTGCATTTTGACGACCACGTAGACTGGGAACTATTCCAATATCCCAAAACACCGTGCTTAAGATTGATATTTTTAAGAAATTATAAAGTCTAAGTTAAACTTCTACCAAAAGTCTAAGCAGCATATTCACTCAGTGATTAGTTAACCCATGGTTACTATCCGCTGTTCACTTTCTCTTATGCCACTTAACGTGGCAACGCTAACATTCTCCGAACTTTATGACGCACTTACTCAAACATTTACCGTTTATTATTTTAAGTTACATTAAATAAACAAAAAAAATTTATCAAATTTGTATGTCTCCTACTTCACAAATTCTTATTGACCTCATTCTACCTCACGATGTCGACGACGGAGGGCGTGCACCGCTGAGCCAGTCAGCCTGTGACCACGGCCAGTGCAACCTGGTCGAAACGTCAGGCAATTCATAGGTATGTAATACCTTTTCGTGATTGCGTTAATTCCCGTTAATACGAAGATAATATTATATCATGGAACGCGAAAGTTTAAAAGTTAGTATTTGTCAATATTAATGCTGATATGGATAAGAATTTGTATTTGTTTGAAATATGCACCTTTAATACAATCGATTTATACTGAATATGAAAAGGTAAATTGATCAGAGAGGCAATGCATTAGACTTAAATGTTTTAGTGGAAAATTGTTCCGCCAATAGTTGTCAAAATACCTTTTTTTAATACAAACTAAAGTCCATAGTTTTAGTAGTCGCAGTTAAGAGGTCCACCGAAGCCGAAATAACCCGATGCGAAAATTAAAACAGCTCTGTGTAGTCTTTGTTATTTGTAGGTAGCGATATAGTACCCGTAGCGCTGTGTTCGTAGCGGTATATTCGTAGTACTTCGTAGTGCACTCGCTACACGCTCCGATTAGACTTATTTCATAGATATTCGTAGCTCGCTGGGCCACAAACTGTTACATTCCTTTGAATACTGTGTGCTTTTTTGTTATAATTATTTTCGGCAAATGTGTTGGGGGCAATTCGGTACGTTCACTCAGGAACTCAGGCGGGAATCGAACCCACGACCTCTGGCTCAGCAGTCAGGGTCACTAACCACTAGACCAACAGGCCATTTTTTTTGTGGCAGAGCCATGCATCGCCACGTACGGGCCGGCTCGACCGGGGTGATACGGCCTAACAGAAAACCGGCAGTGAAGCTATGATTTCATTTTGTTTCGCCGAGTGAGTTAGGTTACCCTTCCCTCTTCCCCTCCTTAACCTTACCTGTTTCCAGCATATGATTTCTTACAACTGAAACTACTAACAAATTATTGTTGTATTACATCAAACCAGCATCTTATAGAAAATAGGTCATAATTCGGAAAACCATAATCTAACATGCTTTGGTTTTGAGTTGCAAACAATACCAGTAGATTATTATCATCACCATCATCATCATTTCAGTCTTCATCATGATTTTCATGAATACCGGTTGGCTTTGATAATAATTATTGTTAATATTAATCTTTAGTTTACATAATAATAAATTAACATTTTTTTAAATATTATTAATTAGTTCATTAGTGATGTTATTCGTATGGTTTTGCAAATGGTTCGATTTAAAATTTTGTTTTCAACTTACGACCACAAAGCAAGAGTCACTTGACCGAACCAATTAAGTAGCAGGTAGGGGTCGGACAGTGGTCCCTAATTGTAATATATGCAAGTAAGCAAACGAGGCAAAGTACCGAATCAAAGACTGGTCAGGTCCTGTTCAAACAACTCAACTAACTGCCAAGACAATTTGACTAATTGCCGACTGACTAACAACTCTAAGAAAGTTGCTAGCTTAAGATCGTGGCACAGTGAGAGACTTATATCACTTAGTTTACCTTGACTTTTCTAAATGATAAAAGTGACTTGCCAACGATTTACAATTTTCTATTTGTTTTTTTAAGTATAATTTCTACTGCCATGACAAAGTGCATAACGTAGACACACAATGTAGATAGAAATAGCGACTAACCATCGCAATGTACACACGTCCAGCCATTCAAATAAATTATGCATCGTGAAATGAAACTTCTCACGAGGATTGCTATATTGTACAAAATCATCAACTGTTAAGCCGCGGTTCTCTAATGAAACATTCAGTAGGTTCTTCTACTATTACTCCTGTACTTAATGAAACTCTTTCTTTTCCTAATATCCTGCAATATACATACAGCATGAGACATTAAAAAAAGGAAACCTATATTCTCATTGCATTTTTGTACTTAGAGAATTGTTAAACGATGCGGTTCATGTTTAGCACGACTATTTTTATACATATTATATTCAACGCTAAACATTTAAAAGTCGATGTGCCTCTGTCTTTAGCCGTACGGTGAATGAGCAAGTCGCGGAGCAGTGATCACAATTAGTGGCCAAGTAGTGAGGGTCCGAACGGCTGAAGTTGCCCCCTCCATTTGCATATGTGACTACTTTTGCAACGGAAACACGCGTATCCGTTGGCTGACACGGAAAACTTTCCAAGTTACTGATTCAGTTAAGTCCAACATTAGATTTGATAGTGGAAATGATATCAAATTTTGACCTGAGGTGAATAAGTGACAAACAACAAATAACCTTAGCTAACGAAATTATTTTTCCAAAATATAAACAGCCTAAGTTAATTCTTATAACATCAGTTATCTATCTGCCAGTGAAAGTCTCGTAGAAATCGGTCCACCCGTTCCGGAGATTAGCCAGAATAAACAGACAAACAAACAATTTCGAAAATGAGTTTTTGAGTACCGTGTAAAAAATAAAAGTACTAAAAGCTTTATCTAAACTAATATTATGAAAAGGAAACATTTGTATGTATGTTTGTAATATTTTCACACAAAAACTACTGCATCGATTGCGATAAAACTTGGTATGTAGATAGCTAGAGACCTGGATTAACGCGTATGCTACTTTTTATCCCAATATTTTACCGGGATCGGGACTTACGCGGGTGAAACCGCGAGGCACTGCTAGTTAACAATAATTCGGAAATAAAATCATGGGCGTATTCTGAGTAAATATGTAATGTATGCCAGGCCCCACGATTTTACGGTGGACTTCTACGTTTTTCAACACGCACCTTTGATTGAACCAAGTCCGTAGCACAGCAGTGGATTTAATCTGCAAAGCAATCAAAGTTTACTCCTCCATATTTATTAGAGGACATCAGTTGGGCACTTCAATAGAGAACCCACACGTACACACACACACACATCTAAATATTATTTACACTAACAAAGTTTTCAGGTTGATGTAGTTTGCGGCTACGTTCTCCATATGTAGCATGTCCAAGACTGCCGTTTTAATACCAAGTTCAAAACTATATTTTATCATTAGCTTTACGATGGGAGCAAAAAGTAAATTTATATTATGAACATAAGAGCTAGTTGCTAGTCAAGAAGTTAACAAGTATAAATTAATATATAAGTAAAAACCCTACATTTTGGTGATTCGCGATTAAAATGTTTTATATAACCAAATAACCGGTTCAGCCGTTTAGTAGTTACAAGGGAACATAGGAACGGCCATACATACAGGTACAAATTATAACCTTACTTTGGGCTTCACCACAAGGGTAAATAAAGAAGTTGTAAAATTATATAAGCACAAATATACAATTTCCGGTACGATACTTTACCTTTAAACACTTGAAACACCAGTGGTATCACTTGTCAATCTCTATCCCCATTCTGTGCTCTCATAGAGATTTGCCGACACTAGCCATTCAGCCACCATTTTGATTTAAAAAAAAAGTTGCCAGTTTCACTGAGGATGATGTAAGGATTGCATTGAATTAACATGTAGAAGTTAGATGGAATAAAGAACACATCACACTCCTTTTTAAAAAATACACTATACGTGTACACACTAGTGCTAAGTAGTCGGGTGGCTCTCATTCGTGCAGAAATCTAGTGTACTAGGGTATAGATTCATCATATCTAGAAGATTTAAATGTAGTACCACCAACTAAAATAAGTTTTGAAATTTATATTTTTCTTCTTGATTTTCCTATTGTAGGTGCACAATTTTCAACAACTTTACGATATGATACGATTTTTTATGTCAACTTCACTGGTTTTGTTTTTTTTTATTATTTTATGCAGACATTTTCAGACTACCTGACCTACTACCTATCGCTTTATCGGTAAGTTTTCAAGTTCAACTTTGCAGTATCAAAATAAGATTTCAATTTCATTAAAACCGATCAAGTGCGAGTCTGGCTCGCGCACTTGTTAACAAACTTGTATGTTGATAAGTCAATCTTGGGAATCAATTCTCGAAGATCTTTGCCTATCTTTTCCGAAGGACAAACCTAACTTAACTTTGCAGTTCTAAAAATACTCTTCCATACGTCGATGTACGACAAAGTCAAGTTTCCAACACCAATAAAAGATTGTAATCACAAAAACATTTTTTTTATGTGATATAACAAGAAATTAACAATTCTTACCAAATTTCATAATTCTAGGTCAAAGGATAGTACCTACAGGTTTTGAATTAGTATTTGGTATTAATTTCAACTTGATGCGTCCACTCGGTTCCTAAAAAAAGGATCTTGACAGACAGACATACGGACAACAAAGTGATCCTATAAGGGTTCCTATTTTTCCTTTTGAGGAACGGAACGCTAAAAATCGCAAAATTTCCTAAAACTGTTAGCGTTTCACGTTATTTACAGGTTCTTCTAGAGGACCCTACAACTTGACCACACATTTCTGTAGTATAAGAAGACTTACACCAATTTATTACAAGTATTGTTATACGTAGTTTGATGTTACATAATATCATCTCCGCAGAGGAATATACTCGCCCCGTATCTCTGGTGGGTGCAATCACCGCAAGTCACAGGGGCACACTTTTTAATCCATCGCTCTCCCGGGACTCACGGCTAACAACTTTTTAATTTAGCCGTTGTGACCACATTGTGCCCGGAGCTTGCTAGGAGATTACAATAATTTTCAAATGTATTTTTTAACACCCGACGCAATGAGTCACAAGTTCAACACTTTGATCACGGGTTTGTTTGTGTTTATCTGGCATTGAAGTTGTGTTTTGGTCAAGGGATGATTAATGGCGTTACGTGTATTGCGTAGGAACGTATATGTATTAATCAAAAAATGTGTTTTTAATTTTGGGAAATGCTAGTAAAAATATAAAATAATGGAAGAGTATTTATTAATTAACAACTGTTCGTCTTTAATTAATGGACCCGCTCCATTAATTAAAGACGAGCAGTTGTTAATCCTATCCTAAGCAGTAATATCAGATACATTTCAATTTTTTTTAAAGAATACTAGTAACGTGGGTCACACATTACTAGTATTCTTGTTAACCCCTCCAGCTAAGCAAAATGCTTATGTAAGGAGTGGGTTCACGTCGGTAGTGCACTGGGTCCCCACCCAGTTCGAACCCGCAACCACTTGATCGCAATTCAGACACCTACGCTACTGCCGCTACTTATTATTTTTATTGGCGCTTGAAACTTCTGAAGTGGCTAATAAGACATCTAACTCGTGGACTATTACAACACCACGTGTTTCACTCGGACATTATCAATATAAAACAAATCCTTTCTGCCCATTTATAAACGAGAAAAGTATGCGGCCGTTCTAATTTCACGGAATGAAAGGGCGTGCACCACTGCGCCAGTCAGCCAGTGACCACGGCCAGTGCAATCTGGTCAATACGTCAGGTAATCCAGAGGTATGTAATACCTATTTCGTGATCGCGTTAATTCCGTATAAATATTTATCCTATATATTAATATTTATCCTATTTAAAAGAACGATTTGAGTTCCTTCACGATACTCATACGAAGTTCTTACGATCATCAGAAAATCTGATATTGAAAGTGCCGGTACATTTAACAACTTTCTTTGATAAATCATTTATGGTTCTGTCCGTTCGTTTGTGGAATGAATTACCGGTACAAATTCAAGCTGAAACCCTTACAGCATTTAAAAATTTGGTCAAACAACATTATCTGTCACTATAATACTATTCTATTCTTTACAGTAACTAAGATCTAAATTGCTGTCTATAATACTATTTTGTCTCCACTAAGAAGCTGTATATATGTGTGTGAATGTGTATATGTATGTATATAAGTATTTGTCAATATCTAGAATAGTACGCCATCAACTACTATGTTTTTATTAAATAATTTTGAAATTATCTCCATCCTAAAGGTTATCTGGTAGAGATCGCTTTTAGCGATAAGACCGCCCATTGTACTCTAGTTTGTAAGATAATTATTTTTCAACTGTATTTTATTCATGGTGAACAATAAAGATTATTCTATCTATCTAAATATAATTATATCATGGAACGTGAATGTTTAAAGAGTTAATAATGTTAGTAATGAAAGAGAATGTAAAGTCTGCTCGTAGCGAGCGGTCACATAGAAAGTAAATGTGGCCCTAGTCGTCATCACAAACTACTAAAACCTTACTTGGATCACAACATCAATTGACAGATATCGACTGCACTGGTTGTGGTTCTTATGAATTTTCACAATGACATGTGTATTAGCTTTCATTTGACATGTAAAGTATACATGTCATGTATTGATATTTTTCATTCTTATTATTATTCACATTGTAAATTTTATACACATTGAACATTGACATTATCTTATACACTGTGTTGACCCGATTTCTGACGCGTATGTCATGCTTGTGAACAGGTGCCGTTAGTCGGGGATAGCCACGGCAGGACTGCTATTACTTTAATATAGTAGTAATTTGCACTACTGTTTATATTTTAGAATAATATGTTAGGTACATTGTTTTCACATTAAATTACTTATAAGCAATGTCACCAGAAATGTGTAAAAACAACATGTTGAAAGAGGGTGTCTTTGGAGTTTCTTAAACAGATAACTAGCTTCACGACTGACTGATTCTGACTGCCTTCTGCTTGACAATTCAACAAGACCCATAACGAATTGATTTAATTGAAGTAGGTACCTTATACCGCTATCTCAACCGCTTATATACGTGTTCAATGTGTTAACTACTCAATGAGACGATAAGTACCTATTCCACTACTATTGTTGTCCGTGTTATCTCTACCATTCATATCAAATTCACCGACTAACTGTGCTATATCGCTGCATGCTTCATCAACGACTTGCCTCAGTTATCGCTGCACAGTTCAAGGTTTAGTATTCACGTGGAATGTTCTCGCTATTAATATAACTTTTGCCCGCGGCTTTGCTCACAGAAATATAGATTTTTATCAATCAATTCAGGTATCCGTCGAAAGCAATAGTTATTTTTGGATGACAGGTACGCTTCTGTGCCCCACAACGTGTGTGCAACATTTCATGATGAATGGTCTTTAAGGCATAAAAGCGTAACAACCAACATTCGTATTTGTAATATTAGTAAGGATTATCAAGTTCATATCGTCAGTAACAAAATGAGTTTTCTGCATTACAAATCATAAAGTTGCCTATAAGTTCCAGTGATCTAAGTTGTTCTTGGGGTCTACTATGTAAACCCTGTACTTATGACCCTGGATGACCTCACCCTCAACCTTTCTGTAACACTTTGTATACAAAGTGTTACAGAAAGCTACTTGTTAACTGTAATTTCTACTACTTATAAGCAGTAGTAGAAATTACAGTACCTACTTGTTAATTTGTAATACACCCTTATTACAAGATAACGTGTGTGCTTCTGTTGCTGAGTAAACTATATTTGTTAGATACAGGTTCTTTTCCATGGCCATGTTTGCTAGAGCCCTCAGACAGTATTTACAACGTGTTATACATTTTATGAAGACAAATAGGTATTACAGAAGACCATTCTTAAAATCTTTAATGGCTGGATTAATAATAATTTGGTCCTTAGAAGTGCCAAATTAACCCCATGTGAAAAAAATGATAATGTAATTGGTTACCAAATAATATGTTAAGTAGCTTTTACTTTACTTTTGTTTTCTTTTTTAACAAAGAAAGGTGCCAAACAAGCACATAGTCCACTCGATGGTGAGCAGAGCACATTAAAGTACTGACAACATTGTTTTCCTTGAAACTTTTGCAACCCTAATCATTAGCAGGAATGCCTCTCATTTGAACAGAGATTTGCTATACCCTGTTACCGCAAAAAGTTTAGAAAACGTTTTATAGCTTGAAGTTAGAACTACTTCCAAAGTAAATAATAATAATTCAAACTGTCCAACCGAAACAGTCTAAGTTTGATCGTTCCGCACTTTTCCTTGAGGAACCATTTTACATTGCGAAAGAAAATTAAAATGGTCCGATTACTTGTTTACCAACAGCGCGTTAGTATTTTACAACGAGAGGGAGAACAAATCAAGCGTTTGTATCACAAAACAAGGATGTAATGGAGGCTGTAAACCGCTCATAAAAATGCGAGGACGACGCATCAAAAGAAAAACCAACTTTAGCCGCTAACAACTCCAACAAGTTCTTGGATTGTATAACCAGTGGAAAGGAAGCAAGGTGCATGGTAAACCTGAACGTTCTTTACGTCGTTTAAGTTAAAGTGATGGTTACATGATACAGTAAAAAATTATAGTTGTTTACTGTATCAAGGCGTACAGTAAATGAGGGAGGAGCTTAGTGAGGTGAGGTTCATTCTAATAATTATTTGTATTCGGAGACATACTTGTAGAGAGAAAAAGGTTTGAACAGTCAAAGTTCTTGTACCTTTTTTACAATATCTACGTGACGTTAAATAATATTATAATGAAAAATAAATATTATTAAAATTTGAATAGAAATAATTTAGATTTAAGATAGTCTATGGGGTAACGGGTAAATTACGTTATTTGAATTTGCTTCACTTGAATAGTAGTTTACCTAGTATTTTTAGGTGACATGATAGGCTTTTTCTTTCTCATGACAGAATTACCCTTTACCTAAAAGAACACAAGTTCTTTTAGGTAAATACAAATACAAACATACAAATGCAAATAATACTGTAACTTGAAAGTAAACGGGTATATTCCCTCATGAAAGTTTGTTCACACTTCTTAACTTTTCCAGTATTTCTCTAATCCAAGTTCATTTTAGTAAATAAAGAGTGTAGAACAAGAAAATTGAAGGGGGTTATTGCAGAGTCGGTGTGCAATAATAAAAATATTAACACGTGTAAGAGTGTGCGTGTTTAGTAGTTGTTACAATCGCGACAAGACGTGGCTCGTAAACTCCTCGTATCGTGACAATCTCATACATATACATTGGTTAATTCTGTCATACGTCACACTGGACGAGCTGTTCGTCATATACGATTGGTGACACGTAATTGGTATAGGGTCACAAATATATACACAGGTGTGTGTAGTTAGTTATAGGATTAAATACACACACTTACACTTACGCCTGTAGGCAGAAGCGTATTAAACACCCACATTTTGTTAACTAGAATTTAGTTCCACTCACGTAAACTATGGTACACGTACTATGAGAATAAAAAAATGGGAAATTTTCCCATTAAATACAATACTATAGAAAATATTTTACAACATTAAAATACATGAGATACAGCCCGCTGACAGACACACTGACAGTGGCGGTTAAATAAGAGGGTTCCGTTGGCACCTGGGTTTGGAATCCTAAATCAAATGTACAAATGGTGGTATTATATCTAATTGCGATTTCTTTCCGACAACCGAGATGGACAGTTGCAGATTGACAAATAACATAAGTACGTATCACTGGACCGGGTTTGTGACTAATAACATATTATACGAAGACGATACTGGATGATACTACTTTCGGGGTTATCTAATCACAAATATAAAAATATACTTGGTTTAGGTCAAAATGATATCATCAAATTTGTAAACGTTAATGAAACAGAAGTTATTCAAAGATTTTCTTTGTTCGATATCCATTCTATACCTAACACGCTTATTTATACTATATGTTACTTGTTGAAATGTTGATGTACGAAAATAGGATAATGTTCAAACCACATCGAATAAACTACAGATCTGAACATACTCATAACGATACGCAGCTTACTTGAAAGTGACAAAACACGCAGCAGCTAATTTTGCTAATGACAACATTTAATAGTTATAACGGTATTATTGAAAGAAACCAAAGGAGTTTGTCAATAATTTAGAACCTTTACCTACCACCACATAAGTGAGGTAGAACTACAAATTCAATATCTTTTTTTTCATAAATTGATCATCAATTATTCGAAATCGTAAAACAATAACTATGATATTTAAATCCTAAAATAATGTTTGCACAGTTTTGCAAGTATTTATAGCCACGGGTGAACGTTTAATATGAAGAGGGACGTGTGCTTGTTTACAGGCTTAATTTAAAAAATTAGGTACATAAGTGTAAGGTAAACTTATTCCAGAATAATAGAATTCTCACTTTAAAACTTTCCATAATATACATATAAATAATAATATTGTATTGTACGTATACATAAGTATACGTACCAGAATAATTATTATACATAAGATAATTAAATAACAATAGAATTACCGATTTTTATATTTAAATTCTTACATAGCCAAGAAATAATAAGTCGATAAAATTCCTTACCTGTTCGAGAAAATATTTTCTTTAGAAATCACCAAACAAATAGAACCGTAATTTGATTGTAGAACATGGAGCAGGAATTGATCTCATCACGGTACGGCACGTGGAGTAAGTACGGCGGGGAGGGTTCGGCAAAATGGGGCAAATATTTGACGCGAGTAATAAAATCATATCGGATACCTGCCGGCGGAGATTGAGCGCTGGGTGAGGAACAAGCTGGAAGAATAAGCGGGTTGGTGGTGGCGTATTCATTAATTTCATAAATAATTTTTAAAAGTTTTTTACCGTGAACCTTTTTGGTCTTTCGAGCCAGCTAAGATTAATGGAGAAGATTACAAGCAAATTTTACTAGATCAAATGAGTAATAACATAGGATGAAATTTAAAATGTACATACCAAAGGTTTTAAAATGGTTTCACCTTTTACATCAAGTTTGTCAGTTGACGATGATGACGTGTACCTAATGTTATTATGTAGTAGTAAACTTTGGAAACACTTTTTCAGATAATTTAATAGGTAAAAGTAAAATGTAGCACAACAACAGCTAGGCTATTAACGATTTGTTTTTAAATAGTACCTACACACTAAAACTACGCAGTATACAATATTCTAAAATTGACTTAATGTTACATTAAATCAATTTGAACCTATTTGATTCCAATATCTTTGTTCCCAAGATGTGTTCATTATTACGCCGCCGGTCGTCGACGTATTCCCTCCTGTATATTAAATGTATATTAGACAACAAAGTGTATCTGTCAGTTGATTGCGCGTCATCTCAGCGCCGCGTCTCGCCGGAACCTGCCCTCTCGTCTCGCGCTATTTACGTTTGTTTGTCTTGAGGTGTGCGCCGCTTCTTACTACCCCACCGTCTACGGAACATAGGAAACAGTAAACCAACTTTGTATTGTCATTGTCGTGCTTCAGTTGAATTTTGGAAAAAATAAAAGCACACGGCGACTCCTTTTTGTGTGTCCTGGATTTTTTTTAAGGAATACTAGCAACGCGTAATAGCAACTAGCAATTGTTCGGTTTTTTTAACTTTTAAACTTTCTTATTTCATCAAAAATATATTTATGCCACAATATACATACCATTATTATTGTTGGGGGCCTAATGCTACTTCAACCATTTTTGGTATTTGGTAGCGCATAAATAGTTATCATTGCGTTAATCAATGGTATGAGTGTGGGTCCCGAAACATCAGGCATTCCAAAGAAATGTAAATACCAATACCATCGCGTTAATTCCCGATATACAATGACCACCAGTTCCAACAAAACCAATACAATAAAAATATACGAGGAATACTTGTACAATTTCTTTAGCGCATAGAACAAGACGAAGTAAATGAACACAGTTGCGTATTCGTTGAGACCTGACCTGGTTTTTTGCAGAAGCCAACTGCCTATACCAAATATTATATTTTACAATTTTTTTGCTACAATCCTGTCATCAATCCTTTAGGCTTAGCAAAGCACATTACTAGTGTTGAAACTATTTTACTCTTTACGTTCTGTTCATTTTCTTT
Organism: Callimorpha dominula; assembly: GCA_949752705.1. Classification (NCBI taxonomy): domain Eukaryota; kingdom Metazoa; phylum Arthropoda; class Insecta; order Lepidoptera; family Erebidae; genus Callimorpha; species Callimorpha dominula. The sequence goes on along the minus strand of OX456999.1, from coordinate 585,341 downwards.
TAATGTGGACAGAGTACCGGTACGTTGTTGGAAATTACTCAATTTACACTTCAATCCAGGTTCGTGGCTGGCGGCCATTTTTGTGAGCGCACAATCAACCGCTTCGTCTGATTGAAATACTCACAAAGTAATGCACACCATCTGTTTTGTTTGATATTATAATGCAGATTTCATTGTGCAAAAAAAAATATTTTCTATATCCAAAGAAAGCTTCAAATGTGGGCAATGCACAGATTTCTAATACTCGTCATATATTTAGAAGCATAAGTAATAAAAATATACAACTCTATCTATAGACACAACATGTACTATGAAACTGGGTTCAAGAACACAGATAAACATTAAACATACTCAGTTGCATTTTTTTTTGTAATTGCATACATATTTTAATTTGCAATTAGTGCAAAATTTTCAAATTCAAATAATCTGGGATACACATATTTGTACTGAGCGGGAGTGGAAGCTGCGACTCCCGACTGTGGCAGTCGAATAATATTTTTTTTTTAAAAATTTATGCACTACCTTCGCGCCATGTTACAATGCCTCTTTGGTATAAAAGTATCTCACAATTATAATAACTGTATTTGTTTTACGTTCATTGTTCTTCAAGTCAATTAAATGTTACAACTTTAAAGACGCATAAAGCAATTTCTAAAACACAGCTTTATTATATTATATACCTTATGTTGAATGAAATTACTCCAAATGCCCACCTGTTTCCATTAAAGTTTCAATTATACCGGCTCTCGGGAATAGTCGGGGCACTCGGGATTACTCGGCAAATACACTCGGGGCAGCGTTTATTTGTATACCCGCTAGATTGGTAGTGCGGTGGTGTTCGGTTTCATTTATCTGAGGTGTACATCTGTAGGAGGCGACCTCGAACTGCAACTATTATTGTGGTAACAATTTTAAGATAGTTGAGTCTTTTTACACAACTGCCCAAAAAACGAGTGTAATATTTGCAAGATTATGTACGTTATGTATGTGAGTTTCTTTATTCCACCTAACTCCTGAATTCCTAAAAATTATTTGGATGTATGGGGTAAGGCTTGAAAAATAAAGTAAAACCTATGAGATACTTCGAAACCGCCCAGTGTTTCAACTTCACCGTCACACCCTAAGCACATTTTCAGCTATATTTAACAACCCTTACTGTTTACTTACATTATCGAAACACGTCACTTAAACATACACGAACGAACGAGCACTCGTCAGAGGCGCGCACTCCGCAAACAGTCACACTATTACACGTCGATTTAGTGACACAATACCATCGGGTTTGTTACATGATGTCCCCTCCACTTTCCCCCATCGTGTGCCGAGTGACGTCAGTTTGTTCACGCGGATGTGTGATCAGGTGGTGCGTGGCGCGTTTTTAACCCTAGAAGTACAGGTGTTGCCTTACTTCATAGCTAAACAATGAAAAAAAGCAAATTAGTGTCTTTATTCACATACATAAGTACCTAACAGTTTTGACATCATAATTCTTAATGCCATATTTACTGCAAAAATCGAAACGCAACATGAAAAGAAACTAGCAAAAAAAAAACTTGATGTCGCCAATTATAACTAAATTAATTCTTTAAAACAATACAATACACGTACACAACAAGACAGACATCATTCAGTAAAAAAAGACTACAATAAAGTCTAAAAACTTCTCAGAAGGTATATTTGATAGATATTATTGTTACATTCAAATGGACCATTAATTTCTACATAAACACAAATACTTCGTTTGTTTAAATTGGCTAGAAAGCTCCTAGCAAAGCTGTGATTTGACGATTGTCCACTGATAATACAAAAAAATTATAAAGTAAAAGAAAATATGTAACAAAAACACATTCCTTTTTGTACCTAAACTGAAAATTGAGAGTGGCAAATAAAAATATCACTAAATATAGACATCCGACGTCGCCTAAATGTGGCTTGTCTTTTACCCAACCAGTCGTGATCTTTCGATCCTCGGGTTACAATTCAAATGTACCTATTTATGCAAACCCAATACGATTGTGTGGGGACGGTACCAAACAAAAAGTATATGTGTAAATTATGCTAAGCAACGTTGGGACACCGTCCAAAGCCGAATCGTTTTCGTGTTGTGTCGAAAAAGTGCGAGCGGCACAAACTGATACACCGAAGGTGTGTTACCGTTTCGGTACTTTTGTTGTATTTTTCCCACCTACTACCACAATAAAAAGTAATTTAATAACCGTTTAAAATCACGCAGTTAGCTTACAGTGTTAATTTTAAAAAAATATGCTTAATATTTTCCTAATGTTGCGGCTTCGCTTCACTATGAAGGGCCGCTCCTTTCCATTCACCGGTCACCTACTCATTCAATCACATCGCTTATCGTCTCGGGTCGTGTGCTATGTGAAACATGTTATTTACTGTATTTGGTAATTCATAATACAATAGTTATCTATAATTTCCATAAGTTTCGTTATTTCTATCACTTCTAAAACAGGTATCGAATCCACCAGCTAATTGTATTTTAACTAATCTTCAATCCTCGTTCTTACCGCATCGCGATTTGTATTTAGACAACCGTTCAATAGTCATTTAAATTTACATTTCTAGAAAGATAAGTCTACCATGAGCTAACTATAGTAACCTAATAAAACAGCTTACTTATATAGTTATTTACGTATACACGCAAGTACATACATACATTACTTGAAGATATATGTACAAATATAATATCACTGTGGTAGTAATCTTACTTATACTGTAAAGGCGAAAGTTTCTGAGGATGGATGGATATCCACCCATCCATCCTCAGAAACTTTGATTCCGGATGTTTGTTGCTTTTTCACGCAAAAACAGCTGAACTGATCTGGCTGAAATTTAGCCCAGAGATATAGTCTGGAATAGCATATGACTTACTTTTATGCCGGAAAAATGTAAGGTTCCCGTTGGATAAATTTCACCAAAAATTCCTAGCCGATAATTTATAAGCCGAAGTCGCGGGCAACAGCTAGTAAATTAATATTTTAAACCACTTTCATAAAAGGTTTAGTTACTGAGTAAGTACGTGCCGCTGTCTCGTGTAAAACATTCCACCTTATTGTAGGGCATTCATATTATATACATAGTACAATTTTTTATAATATTTCGTAATTTGCATAAAATAAGACGTAAATAATTAAGTAAACACAATTATCGATTCTTAAAATGAACATTTTACCAATAGGCACGAGCGTTTATATTATAAATGTTTATTATTCAAAACAACTTTATTCGTTTCTAAATAATAAAATATATACTTCCTATTATCATTTAACACTATCCGGAACGTGTGTGTGTATATTTACATTTTAATTGTGCGTAGTTGAAAGATACTGGAGTTACTCGAGAAAATGCCACTAATAGTTGTCACATAATTGAAATAAACCTATTTAATTTGTGATTTTTGTAATACTTTGAGTGTTTTTTTTTTTTACTTTAAGCAAACACCAATAACATGGTTTTGATTTCTATGGTATAGAGATTGTGCCAACTAATGCGGTAGCGTTTATGGATGCTACGGATACTATAAACAGCCACAAAACCTGTGGTATCACTATAACATCATCATCATCGTCATTTCAGTCATATTGCGTCCACTTGACACAGGCTTCAATGACTTCCAAGACTTAAAAGACCAGTTGGAAGCGGCATGGACACAGGCGTCACTTGTATCTTGCCAACTTTTCCGCAATCATCATGGGTCAAAGACTAGTCCCTAACTCACTGCCGTCATTAGTCGCAGTTAGTCGTATGGTGATGATAATTCCTAGTCCATTGGCTCCATTAAGAATAGAAATCTATCATGTATCATAGAATCATAAGTTTCGGTATTTGTAAGCGTTACTTTATTACTTACATATATGAGGAATTTACGTTTTATTATTGTAATCTTACTTTTATTTTCAGCATAGAATATCATTTGAGGGACCTGATGCTCTAGTGGTCAGTGATCCGAACTTCAAATAATTTTGTACTAGTGCTTATCACACAAAATATTTGTCTTGGGTGGATATCATTATTTGTTCATTCATGATCAGATCAGGACAAATCTGTGTCTGGATGTAATTTATCTATAATATGTATATATTTACAAATATATAAGTATGTTTATCAGCAGTCTGGTTACCATAATACAGGTTCTGCACAGTTTGGGATCAGACAACAGTGTGTGATGTGTCTCAAGTTATTATTATTCTCTTTATTTATTTGAATATACATACCAATATAATACACTTAAAAAAGCATTCAGATATATAAAAATGTATATTTAAAAATTTAAAAAATAGTGTACCACTGGTATCGGATACCCCTCTATCCTTCCCGGCTTGGTAGCGACCAAGCCACCGGTGGTTAGGGTCTGGAACCCCAGAAACTTCCTCACTATGCTGTCATGTCGAGGAGGACTGCCTTCTGCATTAGACTCTTCATTTTATTATTATTATTTAACTACTTTAGCAGTGGCCATAATCACCATGTACCTAACTTGTAACAGACCGAGTAACCGCAGGGCCAGAGTAAAGGTCAACCCGTCAACGGCGCGTGCCTAAGACGGCACCTCCTTTTCCGTGTCGCGCGCCCGCCGCCGCACGGTTAAGTGTGCAAAAAATTTATGCGATACCAAGGTGACACTGGTCGTGCGGCCGCAGGGTTGAGTGCGAGACAAATGTGTGTACGTATGTGCCCACTTATGTGTACGTATGTGTCTTAGACAGTAAGTCAAGTGGAGACATAAATATACACATAACTACATATATGTATATTCTTTGTTTTCATCGTAATATAGGTATGTAAGAAACAGTCTCAAAACCTAATATAGGTATGTAAGGAACGGTCTCAAAACCACTGATATAAACTATGAAAATGCATCATAATAACAGGAACTGCCAAGTTGTTCGTACCTCTGTTTGCACTCAAGTAAATCGTTCTAAACATATTCCTACCCTTTTTTAATCCCACAATTTGTCAATATTTATCCATCGACCATTATTAATTAGTAGCATTAATAATTAGTATTGCGTTACCGGTATAACCAGTCAAAATAATATCTATTAACTTATTTTTATTAAATAGTGAACTGTGTTATCATCTATTATAATTTGGCCCTATTTTTAATAAAATAAATAAGAGTTTTTGATGTGGTGACAACAGGTATTATTATCGACTTATTTTGTCTATCTCTTGGTAAAAGTATGTCCCTGTCTGTGTCTGCTCCTGGCAATGTATATGCAGAACTTCATGTTGATCGATTGAGTAGTTGAGGCGAGCGTGACAAACAAACTATTTTCCGCATTTATAATATGCCTGCGACTTTGTTCATCCTCACAAACGATAACCCTTATGGTATTAGAAACATAAGTTAGGGTTTTTGTAATCTCCCTCTCAATTAAGGTAGTTACTGTACAGCAAACTTTTTTCGAATTAGAGCAGTAGGACTAGGTAGGACCCTAAGCAGAAACATGACGAGATGTTGTGGTACTGCTTGTGTATGGCTGATAGAGCCAGGACAAAGACAGCATAGAGACACCAGTTTCATTTTGAACTAGCTGAGGTCCTAAACTATTTCTGTACTAAATCTCTCCTCTCATACAAACTTTTGTCCCCTATGGGCCTCCAAGTTATATTTTCGAAAGATATAAACTCTATCTTCACACCAAAATTCATCTAAATTGGTTGAATGATTAAGGCTTTAAGACGTAACAAACTGACAGAGTTACTTTCCAATTTATATCATGAGTGTGGATACTTATAGGCACCGGTAACCGCTTGCCATTAGCGAAACGCAAAAATATATCCGTTCTATTTATAACAGGCATAAACAAAATCGCTGTTCAGGAAAGTCCCGTCTCTGAAAGTATGATTATGTAGAGTTAGTCATGAATGTAACATTGGTTGCTACTCATATACCCTCGACACTAATTGAGTCTAAATATTGTTTTGCCACAACACTACGTTTTTCAGAGAGCATAATATGTTCTTAAGCCATGTACAATTACGTTTGCTGCTCTTGCAGTAATAAGTAATGTAACATACTCTATATAACATACTCTATATAACATACTCTATATAACATACTCTATATAACATACTCTATATAACATACTCTATATAAAACACAGATTTCTAAACCCGTTTAAATGTTTGTACCAACATCAGTAACACACTAACGGCTTTAGAACTCTACATTTGTAACGAAAAGCAACTGTTATAGTATTTTACTCAAAATTAACGTGTAGCCTGTCAATTGTCCGACTCATTAAGAACTTAGACTTGATAGCACAACATTTATTTTTATTATTATTAATTAGGATTAATTTAGGAGCTCTACATGAGACAAACTGACAAACACACACACTAACTTATTAGTATATAGATGAGCTTTACATACGTAGAGGTCACGATAACAATAGTATCTTCTATATATTAATGAGTGAAAAGAATTCTTTGTACGCATTTTTAAGAAAATTTCGCAAACGGAGATCGGTACGGTGATCTCTACATAGGCAGAGTTTACTATAACAACACAAAATTTAAAAGCTCTACAATATACAAAACTACATAAGACAAACCAACAAACAAACACACACACAAATTTGACGTTGATAAATTCTGTAAGGTAGAGTCGACACAGGTGATCTCTACATAGGTAGAGTTCAGGTGGGGCAGTGGTGGGCGGCGCGGGGCGGCACCTGCGCGACACGCCCCCCACACCTGAACAACAGGTGACGACTCCACGCGCAGGTAGAGCCGGCTCTACACAGGTAGAGACACCTACCTTGTGTACATACCCGTGCCTTATGTACTGAGAGTGTGGGAGTAACATGGTTACAATAGTGTTGTTGTTTGACATATAAAATTAAGTACAGCATGTTTCACCAACTAAATCGGCATGCAAATATTTAGTAACTTAATTTTATATATTAAAAAAAAAGAAGAAATAATTAAATTACACATTCAATAAAAACGCCATAAAAATACAGTTCTAATAATATATACTTACTTACTATATTGATTTATGCTTATTTTACAATATAATACAATTACATTAATTTATATTAAATATTATAATACTAAATATTTATCTATATTAATTATTTACAATAACAAACATTATTTTTCTCTACTGTGTATGAATTCGGTAACTGTATAAAAACATTTATCTTTAAGCCATTGCTTCAGTTCATATTTAAATCGTGACGGTGGCAATTCTCGAATATTTCTTGGTATTTTATTAAATATTTTTATACACATAGAGCTGCTATTCTTTTTACATATCATGCTTGGTGTTGTATTTACCTGTAATTTAATAGGATCTCTTACCGAATATTTCTTAGTGTCACCGGCTTTTTTAAAAGAACTGTTTATATATATTTTTTATCCTCCTATCTCAAATATGTACATTGATACCAAAGTAAGCAAATTTAGTTTTTTAAATAAAGGTCTACACGAGTCCAGTGGAGCAGCACTACAAATGACCCTAACACATTTTTTTTGAGATATGAATGCCCTATTAATATCGGTTTAGTTTCCCCATAGCAGTAATATTGAACCAACGTAACCATGATATGCAATGAGTGCTGTTTTCTCATCTACTAAGTTCTTTATCCTCTTTAACGCATATATGAATCTATTAAATTATTTTGCATCTAAGGAATCAGTTACACTTTTTATAAGAGAAGAAGCTGCCAACGTGGTTGACTTATTGTTTAGAAAACCATTTTGTTCTTCGCTTAGGATATTATTTTTATTTAAGAAACCAAGAATACGTGAATGCATCAGTATTTCTAAAAGTTTTGAGAGTATAGGTGTAAGAGTTATAGGCCTATACTTACCTATTTCCTTCTTATCTTCTTTTTTGTGCAAGGGTTTGACGACTGAAATTTTTAGTTTTTCGGGAAAGACACCTTCCCATAAAGAGAGATTAATGATATGGCAGAGTACTGGTGCAAGCTCCCTCTGACTTCGCTTAATGATCTTTGTTGATACTGAATCATAACCCACTGCATTAGTATTTTTTAGGGACCTAACGGCTATTAATATTTCATTGTCAGTGCAGGGGTGTAAGAAAATGCTAGTATTAACAGTATTAATTAATTTATAAATTGGTTTGATTTGTTTGTCTTTGAAATGTAACCATCATTAAACACATTCGCCATTTTTATTGGATCGGTAACGGAGTGACCGTTATGAGTTATTTGTTTTATATCTTGATGTATTTTTAAGTTATCCATTTTTTGTCCTATTATGTCCCAACTTGCTTTACACTTGTTAGATGCATTCGATATATATTTCTTATTTATGTTTCTTTTAGAATCTACAATACATTTTTAAATAGTTTATTGTACCTAATGTAATTTAATTTATTGTTTTCAATGTTTTCCTTGTACTAATGGTGCCTTAGTTTTCTTTTAGTAATTGATGATATTTTAATACCTTTTGCTAACCATTTCGGAGTTCGTGAATTTGTTTTAATTTTAATTTTTTTTACTGGAAAACACAGATAATAAAACATTAAAAATGTTTCATGAAATATATTAAACGCTTAAGTAGTTATAGCGTGACAAACAAACAAATAAATAAACAAACTTACTTTCGAATTTATAAATATAGTATTAGTTAGGAGGATAATTAGTTAATACTGTATAGAATAAATAGTAATTAATTTAAAGATTACCTCCTACTTTATTTAAGAATAAACTGACACTGTGGTTGCTAGAACACTGTTTTTATAATTTAAATGATTTTCTGACAAATAAGGAAAATTGATGTCAAAACATTCTAGAAATTAAATATCACACATACAATTATTCTAGATTGACGTAGTTGTAGGTTTAATTCCCATACAGCACCTTTTGTGTAATTGAAAAATAATATAATTGTTCATTGTATTTATGTACTTTGTGTCTGTTAATTGTATGATACAGTAATGCGGTAATATTAATTATACAATACTCACCTAAGTGGAGTAAAAACTCTGCTACATCTGTAGATGCATATTACTATAAATATTTACAAATGATGAAACGGACGCATAGAATCAGTGAAATGTTTTCATAAAGCAAAGGATTCACAATACATACTTAGTATATATTTTACTTCGATACTATTCTAGACTATAATCTATCTCTGCACCAAATTTCATTCAGATCCGTTCAACCGTTTTTGTGTCAAAGAGTAACAAACATCCATTCATGCATCCTCGCAAACTTTAGCCTTTATAAAATTAGTAAGATTTATAATTATAGTTGTTTTAATTGATTGTGACATGCTATTTATTATTTCAAAGTCATTTTGTTGGTGCAGGAAAGGGCCAGTTAGGATATAATTTCAAGTGTAGGTTTCACAACAGTCTGTCAGTTTTATGTTTTTTGGCATTGGCCTACCCAAATGTCTGACTGCGGTGGCGGTTGGGGGCGTGAAGCTCTCTAAAGTGTGGTTGAGTTCCGTGATTACCGACTTATCTAGTCTTCTGGGTGTCGTGTCTGGTCACCTCAAAACTGATATCGTTCTTTCATTTAAAGATTACCCTGGACGCCTACTTGTCACGTGCACATTTTGAAGATATCTAGACTTGTAACCTTGAGTTTGTTTTTGCGTTTCTTCTCAATTATACCTAATCGTAGGAAATGTCGGCACCATCTAGTGTTACCAGAATGCCGTGTAAAACTATCTGAAAAGATGTTGTCGTTGAAAAAATGTTTGTCTCATTCTCATACCATCAAACTAAGTCTTGATAGTTTTTTAATAAGCATGTTAACACCAATCTCGAAGTTTAGTAAAATGGAAAAAAAATATAAAACTTATACTAGTTTCTTGAAGTAGGTGTTACAATGTGCGGAGTAGGCGGCAGGCGCCTAGTGGGCACTCTAATTAATTAGGCGTACCGTGGAACAAACAAGTTTTATAAACAGCGCAAATTGGATTATGTCGGCACCTAATTACCTTAATGGCGAGGAGGTAGCGCGATTGTATCGCGATCACTTGGTCGGTGGCGCACTGCCTGATGAGAAGTGCTATGGAAACATAGCTATTGTCTTCCTGTTGATTTACTTTTGTTTCAAAACTTGTAAAAAGTATTCTAGGGTGCGAATCAATTATAAGTTTTATTAGAGTAGGGTATGTGGCGACTTCCACATACAGCAACAAGAAACATTTACAACCTACTAATCCTGAATCGCGCTATGAGAGTTCTCGCGCCGATTAGTATATATACAACTTCCCAACATCAACCGTTGGGCCGCGGCCCGCCAGGCATGATCACCTCGCCTGGTCGGAGGATCCTCCCTTTGTGTTGGAGGAACATGACACCCGTTCCTCCACAGTGGTGACCCCGACGTGATTGGAAGCAGCCTTCATGGAGCAGATCAGCAGCATCATCATCGCCACCATCGTATATACACTCCTACAGCAGTGAGCGGTAATCAAGTCTCAGCCAGCCAGCATCCTCGGCCTCAACAGGGATACCACACGCCTGCAGCGTCCGCTCCAGCCTGGTTACCCCTACGGCCTCATCAGCGTCTAGGCACAGCACACTGCATCTACGGTCCACGTAAGAAAAGCATCCCTCTCCCGTCTACGCAGCAGCCAGCCACTACGCAGCAACCGCCCTGACTCACTGGGGACTTCACCGCAGCACCGCACGCAGCACCGCACGCGGCCCCGACTCACTGGGACCAGCGGACTTCAGACCCGACTCACTGGGACTAGCGGCATTCAGTTCCGACTCACTGGAACTAGCGGAATACAGTTCCGACTCACTGGAACTTGCGGCACTCAGTTCCGACTCACCGGAACAACTCACTACTGGCCCTGGCACGCTCCTTAATAGAGCATAGACAGCTGACTCATCAAGATATCGACCTCCAGTCTTGGAGGGGAGTGATGTGGCGACTTCCACATACAGCAACAAGAAACATTTACAACCTACTAATCCTGAATCGCGCTATGAGAGTTCTCGCGCCGATTAGTATATATACAACTTCCCAACATCAACCGTTGGGCCGCGGCCCGCCAGGCATGATCACCTCGCCTGGTCGGAGGATCCTCCCTTTGTGTTGGAGGAACATGACACCCGTTTCTCCACAGGTAATTGCTGAAGCAGCGAATGGGAACATTCATCTCCTACAGCTAGATCACAATAGGTACCTACTAGGTTATTTTTGCTATAATTGTGTTATCCTTATTACCTAGTGTTTCTTTAATCAAGAAATGTATTTACAATGGGGTTCATATTTAAACCATTAAGGTGCCTAACCAGTGTCATATCCTGTTCAGTGGTCGCTATACAGTAAAATTACGTTTTGCAAACGGACCTCGTAAAAAAGGAATAGATACTGACCAATCTAACAAAAATAAGAACTTTATTATATTTGTGACGATATAAAGCTCTCCTTCAATAATAACACGAATAATTAGTTTTTCTTTTTCTTGTTTTTTTTTTTAAAGACAATTCCCGCATTAGGAATTACTCCGGTGTCGCAGGGTACTTTACAAACATACAAACAACGGACACAAAGAAAACCCAGACTCAGGTGGGAAACGAACACACGACCTGTAGCATAGCAGTCAGGGTCACTAACCACTAGGCCAACGAGCCAGTTGCCAACTGAAGTTTTACGTTCACACCGCAGTAAGCAGACGAAACTTATACAATTTTAAAATTAATTAAAGAAAATAAATTCTATCTTTTCAATATTGAAGGGGTAAATCTTACCCCAAGAATAAACAAAAATCAAGAGCCGTGCACCTCGGCTGTAACGACCGGCGCCATCTGGCGGACACACCTCAAGCTCAACCCTTCCGATATTATATAATAATAAAAGGACTAATTAAGCAAGACATTCCACCAATAAAGACAAGGCGGCCCCACAGAAAAAATAATAAAATTAATTAATTAAAAACAACCACCTAGCTAACGATCACAGCTAGTTACCTACCAACTACGATATCCATCTCCTACTCTTGCTTACTCTATTTGTTAAGCGAGTGAAAGAGACTTCCGATTTAAAACTTAGATGCTGGCCCTTCAGTAATCTTTATATCGCGTGGCGACAATCGTGAGCTCTCAATAAACATTAGCAGAAGATTTTCGTCTTCCTCTCGATATAATTAGTTGAAAACGAGAAAAGTTTTTCAATTTGCACACAATACCAACTGAGTTGAGACGGACGCAGGATTAGTTAGATCTTAATTAAATAAGCTTTGATATTCATGAAACAAATCATTGAATCATAAAACAATCCAATATTGCTTCAGTTTCATCTATATTGTGACATACCGACCTCGTTGGAGTGCTGCGATCGGCTTGAGCTTCTTAAAAATAAATTCTTAAAAATATATTAGGCATCCAATTTGTATAAAAATACTGAAAACTGCAGGTTACCTAAAACTTAAAAATATATATAGCATTAGGTAACTGCATTATATCGCTCGTTTGCGACAATAGCGACATAACTAAAAATGATTGATTTTAGAGAATGGCAATGTTTTGTGATTTCCGCTAGAGTATTTTGTTCTAAATATGTAATGAACTGGTCGCTTTCTAACGAATGTTAGTATGAAATCGGCATTGCATCTTTGTTCACCATAAAATATCAAAGATTTATGATCGTTTGGCATACTTAGTTCAATTCGATTGAATTTTGAATTTAAATGTCTTGAAGTATGTATTCTCGCAAACAAGCGATATATATTCGTGTATTATACGAATATAATATCTACATATATAAAAAATTCGTGTCACGTTGGTTGTTCGTGATGAACTCCTAAACTAATGAACCGATGTTAATTAAATTTTACACAATGTGTGCAGTTTCGTTCCACTTGAGAGATAGGATAGGTTTTTTTATTGCAAATTACCTAGCCACAGCAATGCGTGGCCGGGTAGCTAGTAATATGTAATGGTACTTTACAGTAACATTTTTTCAATTTCAACATTCGCAATGTGTTAGTACTATTATTCTACAAAAGCACTAATATAACTATCACACATATAAGCAGTAATATTAGATGTTACACATGTTATTTATTATTTTCGTCCCAATGTTTGGCCCCCTTTTAAAGTGACTAAAACACTAGGTATATCTCAACCCTCTATCACCAAACACGTCAAATAAAGCTCGACATATAAGCAGTAATATTAGATGTTACACACGTTATTTATTATTTTCGTCCCAATGTTTGGCCCCCTTTTAAAGTAACTAAAACACTAGGCATATCTCAACCCTCTATCACCAAACACGTCAAATAAAGCTCGACATATAAGCAGTAATATTAGATGTTACACACGTTATTTATTATTTTCGTCCCAATGTTTGGCCCCCTTTTAAAGTGACTAAAACACTAGGCATATCTCAACCCTCTATCACCAAACACGTCAAATAAAGCTCGCTACAAAACAACAGCATTATAAACAAAAGCAGCCTTGAATATCCCACTGTCGGCTGATAATTTCGAAAGGGTGGCCGAAGTAATTTGATTAAAAAGAAATCGCGAGTAGGGGAGATTATCCCAATTGTAAATGCAACAACATCTTAAACAATAACCGGCTTAACGCAGTTTATACAACATTAGCATGGAAGAATTGGTCGGCGGGTAATGGGAGCGACCACCGCAAACTTAAACACTGTCGCAGCGATGCTCTGTTATATTCTAGTGTAAAAACAGGCAATTTGTTTTCATTAATCTCTCAGTGTGAAAGGTCTGACATAGTCTGCAATGTAAACCTAAGGACGTTCTTTTGTATTTACTGGAACCAGTAAGGAATTTTTTAAACGATATATGTGAGAAACGAGCATATAGTCTTTGTACCAACAGTCACAACACTAGTGGTGACACTTCCTTATAGCCTACCCTATCCTATAACCGTAAAGCGGGTGATAGACGTTTGAGTAAGTACGCCTGCTTGTGACTCGATCGCCTTGTTTTTTACCTTTGTATCAACTAAAGTACGAGTAATTTAAAATCGCCGCACAAATTCGTTGCCGATCCAACCGATTTGAAGGTTTACTCGTAGCCCGCCTCGGCGTATATGGCAGCACTGGAAGCCGCGAGCAGCATTTTTTTTTAAATTAGACTATAAGTGTACTTCACTATTTTCAAGAGATCTTCATACAATGCCCGGGCATATGTAAGTAACTACGAAAGAGCACGACTCTTTTATGATTCGATTACATCTTTTGTAGTTTTTCACAACGCAATATGATATTACTTCCTAGTAACACAAGAGCTTCTGGCCTCGGTGTTCAACATCGAGTAAGTATGAGTAAGTTGGTCGTCGAGCCGAGTGTTAAAACCGCGTGTTTAAAGATCTTACTTCTATCACCCGCTTAACACTGGCGTCCCTACGGCGAATGCTTGTTAATGGCGGTCTTCTGCCTGGTGCGCCATCTGGGCAGCTCCAATTCTAGTTCAGAACCTCTGCATTCCCCTTTACGGCATCTGAAGAGGTAGGATGTATGTAAGATGTATCCTGAAGTGTGATGACGTGGGCCTACCCATGATAGAGATAGAGATGTATGGCCACCTACATTTTACTGCCTATGTTATTTATATTAGGATACGCAACGGACATTCTAAAAAAGAAACTACAAAACAATATTACCTGTAATAATTAGAAGCTCTTTATAATCGTGTATAAGAACGCGACGAATGAAAACAGCGGAGCACTTAATATGGTATCAGTTTCAGATATTCAGTCGTAGCTACAGTATCGTCTGCACTTTGTAGTTTTACACAAAGCCCCTTTGTGTAAGGTGCGGCCGTCTTATTCTTATATTCTTGTTAACTTGCCTTTTGTCTCGCCACCTATACCTCCCCCATCTCTCTAGAGCAACCATTTAAACAGACATTTCTTTTGAGAATATATCTGTATAATTAGGAGTGTTCTTGTTGAAGACCTTTAAAATGTTTCCTTTGCCTCGCGTATGAAATAAGAAAAGTAATAATAATAACTAATAGTTTTACACACGGCCGACTGATCCCAAAACTGCTGATAAATATACTTACATATTACTATATACCTACATACATATTATAGCTAAATTACAACCAAACAGAGAGCCAATGATCGGGCTCATTATACAATTATAGGTATGTAGTCGCAATAGGCGCATCCAACTCGAGCTTAGGTATATTTCGCTAAAGAAAGTGGTAACTATTTGACATCTATACTAATATGATAAAGAAGAGTTTGTTTTTGTTTAATTCTAAAACTATCAGTCCGATTTGAAGCATAACTTTTGCATTTAATACCACAATTGTTGAACTTTATGGCGTGAAACGGCTGATTTCATTATAAGACTCGGGGTACCTTTCACTGTGTAGAAAAAAGTCTCCTCATAAGAGCCATATATTTTTAGAGGATATAAAAACTATTTACAGATCTCACCTTTATATTTAAGCAGTACGCCATTTTGACAGAGTGGAATTTAGTAAGTAAATTTTAACAAAATGTTTTTTTCCTTTCCTGCATTCAGCATACCGATCATAATGTGCAGCAATGTGCGTAAATCAAGTGCTAGAAGCCTACACAAAACTAAAGTAAATACTGTTATGGTATTATTTTGTTATAAATCGATAAATAAAACCTCTTTGTTAGTTCTTTAAACTTCACCTTAATTTCGAAACAATATAACAAGATAAGTTGAAGCCTTTCGTCTCCTCGCTCAACTGTTCAATTAAAAACAAAAATCATTTAACAATCCCCTCTGAAGACATACAAAAACTTTGCTTAAGATCAATAATCTGGAATAGAATGAGCAACCTGGCTGTAAAGGCAATTAACGGACTTATCTTGCGAAATAACGCGATCAAACGGGCTGTAGCAAGGGCAGGGGGTGGAGCGAGGCAAGACGGAGAGGGCAGTTCAAAAGAACTTGTAGTTCGTTCGAGGAGAAAGAGAAATCAATCTTAGGACCGAACCTGGCGGACGGGCGGGGCTGCTTAAGCCGTACGACACGACTGTAAGACGTTCAAGTTAGGGATAATTAAAATTTAAGACAATTATGTTTCAATTGAGTTTAGTACTACTTGTCATCAAACTAATTAACAGTCTGCCTTCCTATTTACCTTGCTTAGTCTTGGTTACCTTACTATATACATAAAACTTGCACTTGCTGCAGAAAGTATTACAGCGGTCTCATTTGCCGCATTGTAATTTGAGAAAAAATATGCAGACCCTACACAGAGCCAGGAATCAAACAAAGTTTCAAACTTTTGCAAAGTGTAACGGTCTAATTTCAATGGTATTGCCTACCTTATGTTTTTATATTTGTAACTATTATTAATATTTCCTATAACTTATGAAATCAAGCCTCAACAAGTTTGAATACTAATGGCAACAACACACTACTTACAGAGGATATAGACCTATACAAGTATAACATTCACTATAGAACCTTCTTGGTAGGTACTCTATAAAAATTAATCGAAACAGAAATGAATCGTGATGTATAAAACGTGCCGCGACGGCTGACTACGGCGCGGTACTAATTTAAATATCAAAACTAATTTGTGGAGAGTGGCGGCGAGGCAGTTTGATTGTGAACTGAATTGCGTGAGACGCCACCGGCCATCCGGTACTTAAGGCGTCTTGACTAAACTTGCCCAATACTTAAATAAAAGTATATTTTATTGCAAGGATGGTGCAGTGATCTTCTCGACAACGGCCTTTACGTCCAGTTTAGTCGGTTCGATCCCCACATATGACGATATTTGAGAGATTTACAGTTATAGCACCATGGGCTCTCTTTGTGTTCGTCAGTAATAGTTAATTTTCAACATATAGAAAAAGGATAGGAAATACATACCTAATAATAAGTAAACAAACTTGTAGGTATGTAGATAGTACGTCCGCCTCGGAAATCGTGTCTCACTCGTTTTTTTCCGTAAGACTTATTTAAATTAGTAGTTCTAAAAAAACCGGCCCAGTGCGAGCCGGACTCGAGGGTTCCGTAAAATATTTTTATTATATGATGTAACTAAAAATTTATGGTTTTCGCAAGTTTTCCTTTATCTGTACTTCGTACCAAATTTAAAAATTTTGAGTTCACGGGAAGTACCCTGTAGGTTTTGATTCCCTTGCGATTGTCGTGTGAAAATTTGCGGCATAAACGGCTGTATCTTTTGATTGCGTTGGCTTAAAAGTTTGATTTTTTCACAGCTCTAAGGGACAGTAGACTTGAATATTTGATATAAACTCCAGCTTGATACCTCCACACGTTCCTGAGAAAAAGGGTCTTGGCAGACAGACAGACGAACGGACAACAAAGTGATCCTATAAGGGTTCCGTTTTTTCCTTTCGAGGCACGGAACCCCAAAAATACTGCCCCATACATCGATTTAAGACAAAGTCAACTTTTCAACCGTATCATACTAATATTATAAACGTGAATGTTTGTGAGGATGTATGGATGCATGGATGTATGTATGTATGGGTGTTTGTTACTCTTTCACGCAAAAACTACTGAACCGATTGTGATGAAACTTTGTATGTAGATAGCTGGAGACCTGGATTAACACATAGGCTACTTTTTATCCCGGTATACATACGGCACCGGGACTTACGAGGGTGAAACCGCGGGGCGCAGCTAGTAAATAATGTAAGTTTGTGATCACAATTTTTTATCACAAAAATAACGTTGCGTTTTAGAAATAAGGGAGTGAGATTTAAAATATCAGCTTTTTAATGATTAAATTAAACAAATGAAAGACATATAAGATAAATGAAAATAGGAATATTTAGGCTACTTTAGAGTCACCTGCATATTGCCTATTTAATAAAATACATATTTTTATTACTCTGCTCAATAGCTCAGCTTGTTTATGATTTTTAGCTTTCTGCACGTCTAGATATAAACTTTCTGCACGTCTAGATATAAACTTTCTGCACGTCTAGATATAAACTTTCTGCACGTCTAGATATAAACTTTCTGCACGTCTAGATATAAACTTTCTGCACGTCTAGATATAAACTTTACGTATTCGAAATTTAACGTTCCATCTTTCGCGAAATTTTCTTGAAAATACGTTCATGTATTAATGTGCACTATAGATCGCATGTCGATTGAATTTCCACCATTTCGGATGTCTTATTTTATTTCAAGGACCAGGACCAGTATAACTTGAACTGTCATTGTATAGACTTTTGTACCATGAGTTATGACAGGTCAAAATATACTGGACCCCTATAGCCCCAAATTTCAGATTCACAAAATGCTTACAAAAAATTCTCGTCCCGTAATGACATATAGATATAGAATAGACATACTCTTCATTAAAACAAATGCTTTTATTAATCTCATCTCGTAGTATAAGAGGGAGCTAATCATTAGAAAGATCATTCTCCAATATTATCTTATCTAAAGTCAAGACAAGTCGACTGGCCTGTTGGTCTAGTGGTTAGTGACCCTGACTGCTGAGCCAGAGGTCGTGGGTTTGATTCCCATCTGAGTCTGGGTGTTCTTTGTGTCCGTTATTTGTATGTTTGCAAAGTCCCCCGCGACACAGGAGTAATTTCTAATGCGGGAGTTGTCTTTAAAAAAAAAAACAAAGACAAATGTATAATTCATAAAACCGATATCTAAGAGTTCATTAATCAAATACGCACAATTACGAGTACGAGTTCAAATACAGATTATCAAAGTACATAGGGCAATGCTATTAGCGTCACTATATTAATAATGTACGATAATTACAGGAAAACTGACGGATCCAGCGGCAGATAAGAACAGACATTTCATGCAATAAAATGGGGGTAAATTCAACTCAGATTGAAACAAAACTACTATTAACCGTTACCTGTTTGTTTTTACTAACACGCTTTTTTAGTTTCACTTATAATTAACTAACTTACTAATTAACTAGTTAACTAAGTAAACAAATCTTGGTAGTATGTTTCAACCTACTTATAATTGTCGAAATGAAACTTTATAGGTATACGTAGTTTAGATGACAACGTGGGAGAGCCATGCTTCGGCACGTATGGGCCGGCTCGACTCCGCTCGATACCACAGCCTCACAGAAAACCGGCAGTGAAACAATGCCTGCATTGCTTTTCGCCGCGTGAGTGATGTTACCGGAGGCCCTAACCCTACCCTTTCCCCTATTCATGTCTTTCCCCTCTCCCCCTCTCCTCCCTTCTAATCCCCCTCTCCCGTCTTCATGCTCTTCCCCTCTTCCCCTATTCCTTAAAGGGCGGCAACGCACTTGTGACTCTTGAGTTACAGGTGCCCATGGGCGGCGGTAGTCATTCACCATCAGGTAACCCGTCTGCTCGTTTGCCCCCTATACCATAAAAAAAAAAACAATACTATAATTTGGCATCTTGGAGCCGGTCATCATGGAACGTGGAACTATTCGGTGGCTACTATCAAACCCCTCGAGTTTGGGCTCATATGATTCGTTTTGACGAGTCCAACAGATGAGATTTGGTAGTAGTGGTCTGATGCAGAAGAACCCAGAAGGTGGCACTCTCTTTTACTTTTTAATTTTGTTAAAATGACTATTACGCGAGCGAAGCCGGGGCTAAAGCAAGTTATTAATACATTTTTACTCGACTTAAATACCAATTTCCGCCAACAGTGATTATACCTGGTTCAAAAGAGAATAATTTAAATCCAAGCGCTTTTCATCTTCCCTTCTTATAATCACTCAAAAATAATTTCTTCAATTAACCGTAATTATAAAGATTGGCTATAAAAATGTTCATAACAATAAAAGCATTAAGTGATCATTCGGCGCGGGAAGTCACCGGTGTGCCCACCCCTTTAATTAGTAAAAATCGCTCGACATTTCATCGTGGCTGTCAAACTTCGGGAAACGTCGCCATTATACAAATGGCGGACGGATGCCGACGTGGTCTACGGTTAATTTGTTTTTGCTGTAATGATGGCTATAAAAGGTGGGTAATGATGTGCAATATTGTCGCGATGCTGTGTTGGGAAACGGAGTTTGTCATGGTCTTAGGTAAAAATAATTAATTCTCTTATTATTGCAGGTTCGCTCCTGCTCTTGGACTATCGAATAGTATAACTGGTGAGAGGGCATGTAATATCCGTCTGTCCGTCTGATATATATCTACAACCAACGGAACCAACTAGTCTTAAGACTAAGTGTGAGTTTTAAACTTTACACAATAGTGTTATTGAAGACATGCATACATATATACACACATATAGCTATGCTATGCCTATATCCCCGAAGGGGTAGGCAGAGGTGTGTTAAACACCCACACTTTGCCAACTATATTTGTACCAAATTATATTGACCAAATAGAGGGCAAGCCTATTGCCATCAACCAGGCACTTTGGGAATTAAAGATGGGAACTTTGGGAGTATATTAAAAGGGGATATGGGTAGAGAAGGGAAGGCAATGGAAGGAAAGGAACCCTCTAGCCAATTCCCGTCCTTCCCCTCTCCTCCCTTCTAATCCCCCTCTCCCGTCATCCTGCTCTTCCCCCCTGTCCCCCTCTTCCCCTATTGACACCTTCAAGGGCGGCAACGCACTTGTGACTCGTGAGTTACAGGTGCCCATGGGCGGCGGTAGTCATTTATCATCAGGTGACCCGCCTGCTCGTTTGCCCCCTACACCATAAAAAAGGGGGTATTGCTTATAGGGATGCATTGGGGAGTGTAAGCTATAGAATAGCTCGAGCAGGTCAAGGTCGCATACCTGTAATTCGAACTGAGTGTTGCAGGAAGTGCGACGCGCATGAGACATGCGTTTTACAATCTATAGAAAGTTTACCATCCGTAACCAAAGCGAATCGTTTCTTGAATATAGGAACCGGGCATTATATTATAAAGCTGAAGAGTTTGTTTGGTTGAACGCGCTAATCTCCGGAAATACTGGTTCAAATAGAAAAATTATTTTAGTGTTAAATAGCCCATTTATCGAGGAAGGCTATAGGCTTGATAACATCACGCTACAACCAATAGGAGCGGAGCAGTGGCAGAGTCGGCTAATGGTTTTATAATATTGTAAGTAAATCGAAGGCTTATACTGGCTCAATAGTCTAAAATCATTAAACTCTACTTCTACCTTAGGGAAAACATAGTATTGGGACATTTTTTATCGTAGTTTACCTCTCCAAAATGTTTACAATGACCGGTAAACCACTAAAAGTAATTAAATGTTATAAATAAATACGACATTGTTCTTTAACTATTATTGAAAAACGGAACTTTCCTTATAATAATACACAATTGTTATAAATAATCAAAATCGGGCTTCTCGTAATGAAAATTAAGGTGTTTATAAAGTGTGGCTCCTTGCCGAAAGTCGTTTTAATTTGTGAAAATGTACGAATTAAGTTAATCGTTATTAAGTTATTGGATTTATAGCGAGCGATTGCTGGGCAGCCGGGCGCGTATTTTATTAACCCACCCCTAACACAACTACTTTCACTTCAGTTTCGATAAACTTGTGAAATTACATTTCGAAGTTGTTTGAAAATTCAATAAATTTATACTGAAATATATATTTCTACTACCAAGTTACTTATAATATATTTAAAGATGAATACATTTTTTTCAAAACACTTTATAGCTATTAACTCTATGTATTGTAACGTATTCACGTAAATAACGCCTCAACGGTTATAGTAGCTATGACACATGCAAATATAGTCTAAACAATAAACTCCGTGAGAAGGAGCCATTCTCGGACTTTCCCGAAACAAACACGATACTAGAGTCCTGAAATAAAAATAAAATAATAAATATGTAACAAGTAAAGGAGTTGAGGTAATTCCCCACAAGCGGCTGCAGTACAAACAATTGAAGGCCCTTTAAGAACAAATGGTGAAGAACTCGGACAAACAGAATTATTCATCCGTCCGCGTTGATTCAATGAAATCTGTTTCACCCTTCAAACTGAATCTTAAGACTGCTACACCAAGATTTTTCCTGGACGTCTTTGTTTGTGCCAAACCATGAGCGGTCGCTACATACTTTAAAAAATATTGCATACTTACTTTTAAGTATCCTTTGACGTACAAAAACTTGTGTATTATACTTTAAGTAATATTTTTTTAAATAACTGAATTTGATTTGGTGTTTATAACTCAATGAATTTTTTTCAATAATGCGTAATAGATACATGTACCTCGTTTAATGAATACCTGGTTTGATAATTGAATATACGAACATAAACTAAAAAGTAAAAATTTTAAAGTGTTATAGAACTTTTCATGTAGATTTAAACCTAGCTTGATAAACACCATACAATTACAAAACGACTAAGAAATTCAGCTTATTGTTGTAATTTTTCGGTTTTGAATTTTTTGATTGCCCTCTTTTATGATTGATGCCAGTGTGATTGCAGTGTGAAGTTCCTGCACCCGCTCGTAACTTGCACGGTTGTCTGATTTATATTTGAAACGGTGGAGCGGCAATTACCCGCCGAACTGGAATCATTGCCTCTGCCCTTCACTAATTAATTCCGCCCCTCTTTTAATGTTCAAAAATCGTGGCGTCTAATTAGGTTTTAATTCGTTTTATTGGCCAAAGTAATGAAATAATGGCCGGCCCGCGCGCCGTTACCGCGTCACCCGCCATCGGCCGACTTCGTCCAAGCTCGCCCGCTCACCCGCTACGCACAGCACTGTTTTATTACTCTTAAACCTTTAAAAGTTTACTTTGTTATAGGTTTGATTCGGTCTGGAGAAAATAATAATTTATGAATATTGTCTATTTTTCGAAAATAATAACTTTAATGGTTAAACATCGATCTCTTTCCTATAGGTACGATTGGTCTTCTTAATTAAATATCGACTGTATTCAAGTTCCAAGAGCAGTTTACCAATTTAAGTTGTAACTTAATAATAAAGCATTTATTAAGCCACTGGAGCCCACAAGTGATCACAATGTATCGATTGTATTTTTTATTTTATTTAATACTTTATGCACAAGGCTGACTTAATGCCAAAGGCATTCTCTGCCAGTCTACCTTAATGTATTCTCTAGGTGGTGTATTCTCTTATTAATTTTTTTTTATGTTTCAAATCTACAAGGCAGTGCATGCTTTAGATCTGCAAAGTTTTGTCTGAACAAATTCTAATTGTATTTTAAACACTCCATATACAATATGGGATACATTGCTACAAAAAATCCCTCAGCAATTGTTTCATCACCGATTACGCACAAGAAAGCCTCCCGTTGACCTCTTCACCTGTGCCACGCTGGTGTTTGGTTCTAACGACATTTCTCGCGCCATTACCCGCGCCGATAAAAAACAAAGCGCTCCTAATGACTTCGACGATTACCAATCACGGGAAAAAATCCGCTAACCGACGCCAAACCTTCAGCTGAATCAAATGACCGAAGAGAAACGGAATGCTTTTGGAAAGAAAATATTGGAACATTAGTGAGGAATCAAGTGTGTTTTGATACCATTTGTGAAATATATAATAAATTCACTGATCTCACTATATATGTCGCACAGTAAACGTCCAATCTCCACTATTGCTATAAGCCACATCTACATCACTTAATGTCACGTTTAGTGCAAATAGAAAGTTGTAATTTCTGTTGCTACTCTCTAATTTGCTGATAGATGCCCAATAGATGATTTACTTCAGTAGTAACGTAGGGTAAGGTTGCCTTTATCGTACCACAGCCTAAATCGTAGTAGAGTAAACAGCAACAAGACTAGACTAAGATATATATACTATATTTATAAATCGGAAGCTCGGTCACTAATTGTTGACTTTCGCAGGAGTAAGGGTGAGAAGTAATATGACACACAGCACAGTTCCTAGGCTTCTACAGCAAACATTAAAACTATTACAAAAAACCATATCAGTTGGTAGGCTCCGCACACGTCATTCTGACGTTTGTGTGTCGTTTCACAACTATATTCAGGATCCGGATGCGACATATATATAATATAAGGCATAATCAATTGATGCAATAGTTTTATTTAGCGCCAGTAACTTTGATTTGTGACTTTGAAAGCTTAGTTACCTAAGTCGTACCTGTAAAGAAAGCGTAAATTGTACCTCTATTCGTATGGCTATGTATAAAGCATAATAACTGTTCGACAGTTACAAAGACTAACTTTAAAGACTGTCACTTGATCTCGCTAGACAACGTCTATTTGTAGTTTTTAGATGCTACTAGCAACCTGCCACGGCTTCGCACGGGTAGCAGAGACATCTTCAACAATCATCAACATATTTCAATCAATTTACACAAATCTTAACAAATTATACACGTAAACCTTCCTCCTGAATCACTCTGCCTATTAGTGAAAACCGCATGAAATAAACTGAAAAACTACTGAAATCCGTTCAGTAGTCCGTATAGACAGACAGACGAAGGGGACTTTGTTTTATAATATGTAGTGATTTAAGGCTTGTTGCTAAAATGTTTTCGCTCATTCTAAGTACGACTTAAGCTATATGTGGTACATTTTTGGCAACCAGGTGCCTTAGTCGTACCGAAACACTTTTTCGAAAAGTGTTTAAATTACTTTTTTAGGAAAAGACTAGGTCATGTTTATGAAAGCTATTTAATAGTTTAATAAATAAAGGCTGTATGAATGTTTTGTTGAATATCAAATAGCCCTAAAAGTTACAGCTATTTTCTCTTAGGGCTTACCACTTAAGCAACCTTACCCTAAAGTTTAGTTAGTATTCCACAGCGGGGATGAAAGACGGTAGAGAAGTCGATGAGTGCACGGTATCAGAGCAAGATAAGCAACTTTGAGTATGTTGGTCGTAACATTTTAACTAGTTTGGATATATGTATATTCATATAAACATTTGTAAAATCAGAAATAATAGGTAACATGTGATAACCTTGCCTGCGTCCCTAGTAAAAGAATGGTCAATTTCATGACGAGATCATAAATTTGAGACCATTTTATTGCACTGAAATGGAAGTATAAAGCAATAAAATGTAAGTCGTTATTAAATAATAATGAAATGAGAAAGTTTAAAGTTACTAAAAACGGTTTCAACATCTTTGGTTATTTTTGAGATAAATAAATCAGAATAACTCCACCGCAGTGTACACAAACGAATAGTTCCTAAAAGAACAGCCTTAATGAACATTCAACACGCAGAGATATCTATCGCCCCCACAGCCACAACTCGCAAATTAAATATTATTTTTTTGTGCCGACAAAAAAATAACGTTCGTTGTAAAGTAGCACGCGCCCGGCGAGGTTAACTAGTTAGTTATACAAGCTCGCCGCACACCGACCACTTTAATATTCGCCACTGGACGTCTACAATTAACGCTTGAACTATTTCATAACTCGCCTTCGCCTTTGAGCGCTTGCAAACTCCGCGAAAAATGAAAAAAAAAATGTATATCAGGTCGCGAGGCAAAGGAAATAAACAAACGAACGGCGGCCAACAGGGAGCGGATCGGGCCGCACAAAGAGACGTGGAGCCTCCCGTAATTAGATTAGTGGAGCCGAGATCTCGATTGAATCGCGAATACTCTTATCGAACTTCTTTATAATCTGTTGTGGATCCCTTTTGACAACTAAGGTCCAATTTATTATTATTTCCTTCATTACAGAGAGTTTTTGTTGAGCTTTCCCGATTAGTACGAGCATTCATTTCCATATTTGGGAATCAAGCGAGTTGCCAATTTCGTTATTGTGCGGCGAATTACTGTTCTTTATGAAGTTACTTTTACTCCACGAATTCTTAATATCCCTATTAAATTATAGACTAAAAAGATTTTCGAGTGAAAAAATTCAGAATAAATTTGCTAGAATTATTAATAATTTAGTTGCATACTTAATACAAGTCACTTTTTCAGTAACATTTTTTGTAAAATGAAGTATCTGTGTGGGTTCCACCTCTATTCAATAATAAAATCGATAATGGAGCATCCGTTGTTTAATGGGGCGATATAAGATCCCTTTTATATCAGTATTTTACTCATAAGTATAAACGGCGAGTACCATATGTGGTCATACTCATTTAAGTAAACACCCTTACATCTTTAACCCTACCTAATAGAACTACATCTAATCTGTGCAAAAAATATCTCCGTTTGATATGGAGAGGCTTTGCACGATGAACAGATAAGAGTCGGTCGTCAACCCTCAAGTAATCCCAGCGCGCGCCTTCTATATCCCGGGAATGTCCCGTGATGGTCCCGGCCTCGGGCGACATCCTATCGAGGCTGATCTACCATGCCACACGTCAACATATGTAGCACGGGTTAACGCGTGCCAATTTCCAAACATCTAGATTATAGCGAGCAATCAAGTAGCAAATCTTTTATAACTCATTTTCTTCGATACACAAATATATTGTTTGTATTCATAGCATCAAATCCTGAGGCGATAGGTACGTACCTACGTATGTCGACTATGTGAAGATAAGATTGAGTTTTTGTGTTCCACCTCGCGGCGACCGTTCGACTCCCGCGTTTTATGTGTTCGCCGGGGGCTAGCCAGAGATTTGAAAATTTCGCTGTCACCGGTTTTTTTCCAGATTGCTACTTGGAGTAATCTTCAAATCTAACTGGCCGTAAAGACAAAATAAGTTTTTGAACAATATCATTTTATGCTATATACAAAGGTGTCAATGCACTGCTGTTTTCTCAATGAACTTTTCAGCTTTATATGAACTCTAAATTTTACGCGATTCGTATGCGTTCACTTAAGGATTTATTAAAGCTAATACTCACTGACTTTGTTGACAGTACTGACAGAGCAAGGCGATATTGACTACACAAATGTTTGTATAAGTAAGTAATAAATCACTTTTGACAAGATCCCTTAGATTTGGGAGGTTGTTACAAGATGCGGGTGTATTGGTTATTATCTGCCTGTGATATATGTGAGGACCAAAGGGAGAGTACCACTGTCGTGTTATCTGGAGACGCGTGACCGCAAACACTTCTGTTCGATGTCTTATATGAGCCAGCGGTCGTTGGATTGTGGTTCGCACACCGCACTGACAACAAGAGATATTCTTTTGTGATATTCTAACAACAATTTTAGTTCATATTTAGATTGATAAAGTAATGTTAGTTAATATCGGTGAACAACGCTAATATGTAACATTATAGAGCTCACGTAGATAAATTAGATGCAATATAAAGAAATAAGCTGGTTTTAAATTTGAAGTTCGATTATTTTTAATTATGACACGTATGGCCGGTATTAAAGTGAAAAATTTGATGTGATCTAATTCCCCTAACTCACTGAATCTACCCACTACGCATTTTTGATATGGACTGACAGGATTCATCAATGACGTGAACACTGCTGTGACAAAACTTCATATACGAGTATAATTTTGATGAAAAAGGGGTTTTTAGTTCAAATTTATCTAGCATCTAGCATTTAAACAATAATACTAATGATATATTATTTAGTTTTTCCTGGTACATAGAGTTTATCGCCTGCCTGAACGACATACTACCTATAATCACTTGAGAATAACAAATCTATTTAAAAATATTGTATTAACATTTAAAAAAAAAAAATAATGCTAGTGTCGTGAATCACACATTACTAGTATTCTTGTTAACCCCTCCAGCTAAGCTAAATGCTTGTGTTAGGAGTGGGTTCACAACGATAGTGCACTGGGTGGGGTTCGAACCCGCAACCGCTTGATCGCAAGTCCAACACCTTAGCCATTACGCTACCGCCAAATGTTGTTAAATCATTCTTGAACTACGAAGGTTCTAGATATAAGAAATCCCAATTAATGTTTCTGTCAGTCACCAACACCTTTTACAAGTGAGCCTCATTTGTTACGTACGGTATTTGAACGCCACGTATCGCTAGCCCAATGTCCACTCAAACGATAAACATATCTGATGATTTTAATATATAAACATGTTTGCTCGATTGACCTTTTACCCTTACCGTGCGTCTGCAGTCCTAGCAAGAATAACAAATAGGCAAATTTACTATCAACAGCTCGTGGTGTGAAACAACGTAGTACCCGTGTTATGTGATCATCCGATCAAATTTGTTTACCTAACATGCAACGCAGGTAAGTAACACTGTGTTGAACGTTTTATTATATAAATACAATATACAATGACGATTTTCCACTTACTGATAGAATGCAAAATTTATTTCTTCTTGTTGAAGTTGTAGCTGAGCTGCAAATCGTGCCGTCATGCGTCAATAGTTAATCATCTTTATTTAATAAAATCGTTTAACAATTGTTTCAAACGGCCTTCTTTAAACTAAAAATTAAAGGTCAACACACGCATCACGTCACCACATAATAGGTTGATTTCTCAAAAGTAAAAATATTAAAACAAAAAAATAACAAATGATACCGTATTGCGAATATTTAAGATATCTGCGTGTCGATCTATAGGCTTAGTGGTCGATTTGCAAAAACTGAATTTAATAATGTGCGAATCGACACCTATAGAAAAATTTGGTGGCAATTGTATCAAGTATTACTTTGGATAAAAAATATGTGATGTTCGTCACGAAACACAAAAAATAAAAGGTCCTGATTTAATAAATACATACACATCAGTATAATGTGCAAATTTGTGAAGACGTTTGGATATTTATCACAAAATTTTCTATTTCGAAGTCAGAGAGTTATCGAGAGAGCGGTTAGAGTTCGTTTGTCATGTATGCACTTAGGTATATAAGATACTTTAATAATTGACTAATGAACTCTCGCTATAAGTTTTGCAAATGTTACATTTCAGATTCGAATGGATTAAAGAAAATCATCCGAAAAATCTTTTTCAACTTCAAACAATCTCATACTTTTATTACAAAGATTAACATTTTCAATATCTTGGCCTCGTTTATTATTCAACCAACATTTATTTGCCCTTGCTTATGGTGTCAGTAAATTGCATCTGGTATATTGGTATCTGCAAGGCTTGAGAGAACCGCGCCTATCGGACGGTTTATGTCCAGCAGCTCACCTCCCGACGCGAATAAAACTTATCGGTAGCCTTACCTACCTCGATGATACAACAAACTTACACACAAAAAAGAATATCAACCTTATGCGGTTACATCAAGGTTCACATCAGCGAAGATATTGTGTAAAGTTATTTTGGTCTGGCTGAAAATGCGAGGACTCATGGACAGCTAAGATGATCTAAATAGGCGGATTCGGTTTTATGACGGCTGATTGTGTGAAATTTCTTTTAGTTTGTAGAATGACGCGCCTCAGGACGTTATGTCACCTAAGGGACGCGTTTTATATTGGTACCGTACCTTTTGCGGGGATAGATCGGTTGTTCAAGATTAGATATTGTATGAAAATTTGAAGTGATGTCTTTAGGAATATATCTACATGTTGTGTTGTTATTACAGTGAATTAGGATTTTTTTAAACAATAAGTTATTTATCTAAAAGAATTACTTATTGTTATATACCTTCATGTAATTGAAGGTACCAGAACATAGAACCAGATTGTCACAGAAGCGATCATCTGCGGGTACTTCTAATATATCGCTTTGATTCTTTTCCACCACTTGTTGCGACCCCTACTTTTTTAGAAGAGTGCCCTCTGTAGAATGGTGATCATGGAAAGGTGTTTTTCTACCATTACCAGAGTATCTGGATGATTTAAGAACATTTCAAAGCAACTTTATTCCTTACTTGGTTACGATTCGGTATCAAACTATGTCCACCGCTTCAAAAGAATCCGAGGTGGTCACCCCACCTGTCGTTTTTGCATTGTACCCTATCCGATTAATCAGAGGGACACACGGAGACAGAGGACGACATAATGTAGGTTACTCCTGCTTCGACAGAGAGAGATCTCCCAAAGAAGCGTTGCCACTTTCGTTGCTCACAGTCACTTCACCCCACTAGGTTTCCTTCTCTACTTCTTTTGGCCAACATACCTGTTTTTAACTTATATGAATCAATGAACATCATTGAGTTTTGTATGAATCACATAAACCCCAAAACAGGCTCAATAGGTTACAATAATATTTACTACGTTAATTTAGGTGCTATTGAAAATTATCAAATAAAAAGAACTTGTCACATGAATTCAGTTATTGATAGTTTAATTTACGCGATAACCGTAAGTGACTTTATCTAAATGAAAATACAGTTGTGGAAGTCACCCGGTGAGGTTAGATATACGAGCGAAGCCGCGCCGCGTGTTCTTGCACGCGCAAGATAAATGCGTCCGCAGTGTTAGCGGGTGCGGCTTGTCGCAGGTGTAGAGCCCCCCATATCTCATAGATACGCACGTGGTCAAGAGAAGCCACGGGCACGGGTATCGGGATAATTGCGAAGGGAGCATTAGTGAAAAATTGATTCTTTATTAGAATGTTGGTTTGGTTAAGGCATGTTTGCTTTGTTTACTTAAGGTGTTTTTTTTTAGATTATTTCATGTTTTAAAATCTTATAAATATTTTTTTACAGGGTTTAAATGAAGTAAATCATACGTTCTCACAAAAAAAAAGCTCACAGTGACAAGACAAGCAACAACAAACTCGAAGCTAAGGCGTTTTTTTTTTTGGAGAGTAAAATAGTTTGGTATCGTCTAAGTGTAAGGGGTCGTTAGACATGGTAGCTAGAAACTGGCGGGGGTGCTGGTTTAATCATCGCGTTGTGTGTCTACCGGGTCTCTTCTGGAAATAGCTAGAAAGTCAGAAACAACGTGTCGTTTTGGTCAGTCGGACTCTAAAATAGCCGCTCAGTCGTACCCTCGGCCTCGGCGGGATTAGATCTGGAGGTTTTCAGACTAAATGTATATCTATAATTTAAAAAACCCCTTACGTAGTTTTATTGCTAAACAACTAGCAGCGCCTCGCGGTTTCACCCGAATCAGAATATCGTGATAAAAGTAGCCTATGCGTTAATCCAGGTCTCCAGCTATCTGGACATCTGGATTAACGCCAGCTATCTACATACCAAGTTTCATCGCAATCGGTTTAGTGGTTTTTGCGTGAAAGAGTAACAAACATCCATCCATTCATACATCCAAACTTTCTCATTTATAATATTAGTGGGATAACTACTAAGTATTATACTCATTATAATCTATGTGTATCGTTCTCTCACGAAGTCACGATACATTTAAACCGTGAATTAATATATTCCTTTGGTATCCTTTTAGTCGGTTTTATTATTAACTGACCAGTTTCATTCATTTTCTGTCTTATCTTAGCACTTAGCAACGCACCCCGGCTTTGCACGGGTAGCAGAGACATCTTCTGTTATTGTTATTTACTAAGATATGAAATATATATAGAGGGAGACTTCTCCTAAAATAATCTAACATGTGCTACATCCGTCAATGTTATTTTAAGTAATTTTATCCAGACCAAACCAAAACAATAACATGGGTCTTAGCCTCGTCTTTGTAGATATTCAACATACTGTCATACTTTTTGTACCGTTGTATATTCCGCCGTTGGGATTATAGGTCATTTGAAATAACCTTTAACATTTACCACTCTTAAAGTTATCATGACACATTCTTACAAACGGTTTAACTTTTCACTCGCAATACTCTCAACACCGAAAAATCCCATTTATAAACAAGAGCAATATATTTGTAACACGTGTCCTTGTCCAGACACGCACCGCGACAACTCTGTCGCGCTACTTCAAATGTAGCCCTCGGTCGTCCGCGATAATTGTTGTTCGTAATTTGTTCGTACCTCACACCACACGCAAGGTGATATTTTAACCTACCCGCATTTAAATGCAAATGTGTAAACTTCCGAGTTTTGACGGGTACCTACGCACATAATTTTCATTTGTCCGAGTTATAAATTACTCGCCCTCGCAGCCCCGTGTGATTTGAATATGATTACATCTAAATTTTGAGTATCTTCCTGTTATGAGAATTCTAATTGAAACCTACTTTCAAGAGTTTATTTCTATGTTGATTTCACTTTTTAGACGTTAGGTGTAAAATTCAAAATAAGGGACGCTAAATTAATTAACGACAACTAGTATTTAGTTATACAAATCTTAAGCTGAATTAATTTGAACTTCAATTTAGAATTGAAATACCTACTGATCCCAACTTGCCTATACACATGTAGTTAGTAGTTTAGCGCATTCAGTATTGGAGGTAGGGTCCTTAATAGCCATTGAAACTGAACAGAAACGTGAGTGGACAAATTGGTCAAGCCCGGGTCACGATAAGGGCTAGCCAAGGAAAGGGAAACGTCCATAAACAACAGGCGACTCGGTCCCAATTAATAAAGCAGCCAACACTGAAGTAGTGCAATTAATTCGGTGCCTTCGGAGATTTTAATAGTTCACATAAATCAGACCGAGTGGCCGGTGGGTTAATCGTCGTTTAATATGCGACCGTCCTATCACCCTGTCTCATAACAAATGTATTGCTCACTATCGACTGATAGAGCACGATACGTGACGAACTTCAGAAGTTGGTTTTTTGTCGTGATATAAATTTTTTTGTTTGAGTCCCACGTTGGGCGCCAAACCTTACATTGGCGCCCAAACGAGTGTATAAATTTCAGTGATTTGTTTTCCTTATTAGAAAAGATAATTTCCTTTGGTTATCGACAAATAAATACTACTGATATAGGTACATACAACTAATGTTATCTACATATTTTAGTGCATGGCGGAGAGTTCGGAAATTCAATTCGGGCCAGACTTCACTTCTCGTTAAGTGGTTATATCCCCTTTAACAGTAGACCGAGGACGGCTAGTGGACACTAAACACAAGGTGCACGGGTGTACAAGGGTGTCGGAGGGGTCAACAGGAGTGCGGAGAAGAGGGAGGGCAGTAGGTACGACGACACCTCTGGATATTGAATTTGTGGCGGCGAGCGCCTCTCAATTGTTATCTGCCGCTGCAAGGTCGCCCCGAATAGCCCCTGCCAGGTACTACAGCCCTTTCTTCTAGACTAGGGTTGTCACTACGAAACTTTGTAACTGAAGAACCATTTTAAAACTTATTAAAGTTCTTAAGGAACTTTCAAAATCGTATGAACATGTAATGGATACATCGTCCGGAAATAAGCATAACTTACATACAGGGAAATATATTACAAGTCATATAAGGTGAACAATATCTAGACAATAAATACACACGAATAAATAATAGCAGCTCGTATCATAAATCAATCCATGACGGCACCATTCGATACTTACACAAGTTCGCTTTGAATAGGCATGTTATTATTTATTTCTCATACACATCAAACAATGAAAATGTCTGCCCCAGATTGAGCACAATGGAGACGGATGGGAACTGAAATAATTTAAATAAAAATGTATTCGTGTGATTAACTTTCATATAGATATTGTAATGAGAGAAGAAGGGTATTAATGGTGCGGTATAAACGTGTAGGCTCTCTGAAAGCAATTTAACATATTATTATTCTTTTTACGTAACGCAATTAATGAATTGAAAAATGATAGTAATGTGTTCAAGCCCCTGCAACTAAACGATTACAAAATAGATTTGAAAATGTAGGAAATAAAATCAAAAACGTTGTGTTCAAATGACAGCGTTTTGAAAGAATTCTATGATGACTCCGAAAATACGTATGACGGAATAATTCACATAGATTATGTATTTTTTTTTACTACTGAGTCAATGTAGTACAATGTAGTTAAGTAAGGTAGGGGGAGAGAGAGCGATTTAAAAACATACGAAACATCCCTAAATTGTCCAGTGAGTACG
Organism: Callimorpha dominula; assembly: GCA_949752705.1. Taxonomy (NCBI): domain Eukaryota; kingdom Metazoa; phylum Arthropoda; class Insecta; order Lepidoptera; family Erebidae; genus Callimorpha; species Callimorpha dominula. Next base: position 551,727 of record OX456999.1, on the reverse strand, counting down.
CGTGGCAACCCTGAGAGGACAGCGGCTCGCAACAGCGGTCATTGGTCAATTTATTTCTTGCGCCTGCCGGGGACCGCAGTTATCATGATTGAATTAAGTAACTCGCTCCGAATTGCACCCGCACCTCCCGTTCCTAGCCCGCCGTGATTTAGGGACAGACCCATTGTGCCCTACACACCTCCCACGGAAATTGCCAGCAAAAAGGGAATTTGGAATTTTAATCGTGGGAAATGTACGGCTGCGGAACCAACCGGACAGAGTCGGCCGGTTTATTTAAGGTTAATTTGGATGAGTTGATTTGAGCGGTCAGTTTTAGTTGCGACCGATCGGGGTCAGCTTTCCACGTTAACAGTTTGATTCGAAAACACTGATTCCGTGTTGATTTGTTTCAGCCAAACTTCCTGTTATGATATCGCACAAAACTCTTCGTTTGAACTAGTTTTGTTTGTTTGATCGCTCCGTTGATTTCATGGTACTTGGGTTTGTATTATCAAGTCAAAATAAGTATTATAAATACTTATCATAATCTAAAGTTTCAGTATCATATGTATAAGAGAGCTAGAGTATCATGTTAAGTTCGAATAAAAATGGCGACAAATTTATGGCTAACTCTTGATAAATTTTACAAAAACAGAGTTAGCTCACCAGAGGGTGGTATAAAAAAATAAACAATACCTAACCTAACATTCTAACTATTGCACTAAAGTACCATTTCATACAATTATAAATTAATTATATGCAATTATATAATAATGAACTAAATGCAATTTCAAACATTGAAGGGTAAATCGTAGCAGTATATTTCCCAAGGATGTAGCTCCGCGTGGCTCACCGTCAAAGCCCGAGGCGCGTAGCTAAGCACCGTAGCAAGATCGCAGCGGTCACGTGCTACGGAGGCTGTTAATTGAATCGCAACCAGCCGATGAAAGGTGGCTTAACTTAGTAATGTTTTAGTTACAAACTTTTCACTTAAATAACTTTGATGCAAGTTGCCGGACCCACGTTAATGTTATTATAAAACTACCCCCCAACGTGCGATGGGCACTGCACTGTTATTGGATGAATTAGCAATCACTTAGCGATATTACTTTGTAATCGATTGATATAATTACTATATGCCAAAGTGTAAGGTTTATCTTCTAATGCTAAGGCAAGCTCAAGCTACTTATAAGTCGGGTCGAGATAAAACATTGCGTATTATGGAAATGTGCATCTATTGAGTAGAGCATTTTCTAAAGAAAAGAATAAGATTTCCAAGGTTTCTTTTTCAATTCGAGATTGTTTTAGGTTGACCTTCTATTGGTTTTAAATAATGACCTTGATATATGACTACACCTTCGTGTCAAACGTTGTTCATATTTAAAACTAGCAGCGCCCCGCGGTTTTACCTGTGTGAGTCCCGATCCTGTGGAATACCGGGATAAAAAGTAGCCTATATGTTAATCCAGGTCTCCAGCTATCTACATACTAAGTTTCATTGCAATGGGTTCAGTGGTTTGGCGTGAAAGAGTAACAAACACCCTTCCATCCATCCATCCAAACTTTCACATTTATAAAATCAGTGGCATTTATAAATTGTAATATATTTCAATATATAGCTAAGAGCCACTCAAAAGCATGTATCTCAGTTCTCGAGGTTAACATGTGTGATATGCTATTAGTAGATAAACTGGTTAAGAAAACAATACAATATTTGAATACCGCTAAGGTGGAAGGTCGTAGGTTATAACAATTGTTTTCGTGGAGGAAAGAGAAATGCCAAAGTAGATTTAACTGACTTCGAACAATACAGTGCACAGTAAGTATCTGTTTAGTAAGCGGCCATATAGTTTGACATGTAATAATGTTATAATTTATTGACCACGTAAAACTATCTCATACACATACATTGACACAACACAAACAATATATAGATATCTGTGTCTGTGTAAGTGTGTGTGTGTTTGGTTGTTAAGATAATATCACAATTCTTCATTACAATTTAGCAGTGGAGGCTGTATTTATGGCTATCACTAAAAGCCTGTAAATAAGTACATAATTTATGGTTCCGTTGTATTTACTAGATCATGGCAATTCAGCAAATATAAACTAGTGATACGATAGTGATACAAGATTGGGGTTTGGGCTTGAATTAGCAAGCAACTAGCAACAAATATACATACATACACTAACTCACGCTTATATCTACACAGGGGTAGGCAGAGGTATATTAAACACTCGCATTTAGCCTACTATAATTCGGTCCACCTCACGTAATAGGGGGCAAACCTACTGGCGTCCACCAGGCTCTTAAGAAGTAAAGATAGGAAAATTGGGAGTATATTGAAAGGTAAAGGAAGGTCAGAAGGAATGGAAGGAAAAGGCTATTGCTTACGGATGGATTGGGTAGTGTGACTAATTGCTCGATCTTGGCAGGGTCCAAGGTAAATTTGATTTACCTGAAAACTAAAAATAAATTCAGACCAGACCAGACGAATTATACCATCCTTAGCTTTGGATACGCGTTCGTAAACAGCGAATAAATTAATCATTGACTAGCACGTCTTTAACGTGCATTTAAAAGCTGTGCTATTTGAGATATGTTTTGACCCCTTGCAGTTTTGGCTAATAAGTAATAAGTTTTGTAGCCTACAAGTTCAAAATGTACTTACAAAATGTAACTGTATTAGGTTGGTGAACTTAACACAGTTATGATATATTATATTAGATGCTGATCTTAAGACATTTAAGTGATTAATCTGTAAAGCACTTTACAGAGTACGTTCCCTAAAACAACCGCAATGTAATTAACAAGTGCCAAGATCTTCATTATGTATATTTGTATGTCCGCGATTTTCTTTAAAAGTAATTCACAAATTTTTCTGATTGTTTCACTAACGTATTCTATATATTTCCCGGAAGGTTTTAGTATATAATACATTAGGCATTTATTATTTATGTTCTTGTACGGGTTTTTACCGAGTTTCTCCGGACTGCTATTACTTAAATATGTATAGTAGTAATTAGCGCGTTTATTTATATTTTAGAATAATAGGTCTGTTACATTGTACTCACATTTCATTTAAGCAATCTAACCAAAAATTTGTAAAAAACATTTTGAAAAAGAGTGTCCTTGGAGTTACTTGCCTGGTCTTCTCCATAGGATCTAGGTATTGGAACAGGCAACTAGCTTCACGACTGACTTAGTCTGACTGACTCCTACTACTACCTACTGACAATTTAAAAAACATATTATTGGTTTAATTTAAATAAATGGTTTTGACTTGATTTGATTTGATTTAAATAACTGCATATACCGGAGATATCCCACACAAATGATGACCACTCAATCAAACAACGAAACTTTATTTTGTTTTATTTTTGATGTTCCTATATTAAAGATTGAAAGTTGGATTCTTAATTTAGGTATTATTTCCAACCAATATATTCACTCCCTTCTTCCCTCTTTAAATTATTATAAAAAGATTTTAATAATGATAAAAATAATCCAGTCCTAAAATTATCTAAGAAGCTTGGAAAATGTATGAGTACTGTGAGAACAACATTGACAACAATTGGTATTGCACATTTGAGTACCAGGCGCACATAAAAATGAAGGGCCTAATCGGACTCACGTCAATGGCAACGTTACATCAAATTATTCCATTCCATTTTAGACGAAATGTATACAGAGCAAACATGAAAAGAGAACAAAATTAAGCATTAGCGCGGAATGAAAGTGAAGAGCGCAAGCGATATTAATTCAGGGTAAGTAAGTAGATAAGTGTAGTAAAATTGGTAAAGTACATAATGCAGACTAAAAATACAAATGTAAAGCTACAAAGACTGAGAAATTAGTAGGAGAGCCATGCTTCGGCACGTATGGCCCGGCTCGACCAGAGTGATACCACGGCCTCACAGAAAACCGGCATGAAGCAATGTTTGCATTGTGTTTCGCCAAGCGACTGAGGATACCTGAGGCCCTGTCCTCCCCCCTACTCTTCCTCTCCTTCCTCTACCACCCGTCCCTTACCCGTCCTTCCCCTACTCCCACCCTTCCCTACTCCTACCTTAAAGCCTATCAAGGCACCTGTGACTCTTGAGACTCTTACCATCAGGTGCACCGTCTTTAAATTTGTTACAATTTTTTTTTTTAATTTAACAGAAGATATGAAAATAAATGGTTCAATAAGAAGGCAAACGAATACAAAAAAAAACATAAAAAACAAAATTCTGAAAAGTTATCTGACAAATAAGACAACTAAAAACCTCAGCAAAACCTCTGCCGCTTATGTTTGAGCCACAGCCCGCGTAGATCGGGCGGTGGCGCGGTACAACACAGGCGGGCACGGGCGAGGGCCGCGGGGGGAGCGACATCAATAATCCTCCTTGTTATTCTTATGCAAATGCCCACGGTACGATAATAAGTGGAACGCGAATCACCAGACGTTATACAGATTGGAAGAATTCGCTGACATTCGGCACCAAATACACTACATGAATTTTCGAAACGCACTCTCGGTTAGATTTTTTTGTAACTTTTTGTATTTATTTATCTATATTTCTTACAATTAGAGAACAATAAATCAAAAAATACGCTACTACTCTTATATCCGAGTTCAGAAAATCTAAGAAACAGGAGCCAAACAGAACACAGCTCATCGGTCAAAATTCGCTCCATCCATTTAGGAGCTACGATGCCACAAACAGACATAGACATACACACCTTCAACTTATAATACCCCTCCTTTTTGCATCGGAGCTTAAATTTTTTTTATATTTTCAATTTTAAATTATACTCGCCGTTCGACGCATATTCACCTGCGTTTATGGTCACTGCAGCGCTCTGAAATCAAATCTGACATAATTTCAGAGATTAGCGGGTTTGAACAAACAAACAATCGAACAAAAAACTCTTTAGCTTTATTATATATAATATAAATAATACAAATAGAACCAATAGATTTTTTTCTGAACATCAGCTTGCAGAAGACGTGAATGAAAACGTCTTCTGCAAGCTGATGTTCAGAAAAGAATCTATTGGTTCTATTTGTATTATTTATTTTATATATAATAAAGTTCTATTTGCTCCCCGTGTGTCGAGAGTTGTACGTGCGTATATTGCGTCTGTCGGTAACATACAGCTACTTACTCGTTTAATCAGCAACGTCACGCACTAGCGTTACGCGTACGTATATCTCATTCGATACATTCGAAACCTATGGACCGAACAGCACACATTCATAACCCATGAGCCGTACTTAAGTATGCAGCACTGCGATTGGCTGCTAATAAGCCGCTGATAGGACGCAAGGAGTTTAGGCATCGAGTATATTGTATCTAGGACAAATTCTGACTAATCTAATGAAGAATACTTATTAGAATTAGGCCAAGTAGAAAAAATGTCACTATCTTCGCAAAGACTTCATAAATTGGAATTAAATATGAGCTCTTGTTCTTTTTAGAAAGACAATTAATTAGTCGTCAGTTGTGATTGTTTGGGTTTCATATTACCATTAGTCTTGTTAATCCCTCCTATGAAGCTAAATACTTTTGATATCAATTCGTTCACGTCGGTAGTATATTCGGTGGGAATCGAAACACTCGATACAAGTCAGACACCTTAGCCATTACATTGCCGCATCAAAACAATGCTTCCATTAATTTTTATAAACTAATTTTGCTAATAAACAATTGTCTCTCACAGAACCTCTACTTCTCTCAGCTTCTTTTTACAATTAAAGGCAAATAAGTTCAACCTCACCTGGCTTTCAACAATTGCCGGAACTTATAGATATAATTTATAGGTGCTTACAGATTCACAAAATCAACGAAGATGTTCGCGTTGTAATACTACTCAATACGACACATTTTGTTCGTCAGAATACGTAAGGTCTGGCGGTTCTTAGATCTTATTCTATTAGAACAGGATAACTTGAAGTGGTTTTACTAACCATTTTTCCTACATTTCATAATTAATTTGTGTTACAGTTTTGTATATTAAAGGGGAATCCCCGAAACTTGTCTTCATGTCTAGTTATAGGCTGAGATAACGTTTTATTTATTTCATTATTGACGCCTTACACTGACACTGACTAAGAAGGACTGAATAGGAGGTGAATTATATAAAGACATAAATAAATTATGACTGTTCTATGTACGGGACAGAGTGCCATATAGCTATTACGCAATGCATGCCCAAACAAATAAAAGGGTTAAATAATAAAATATTTCATTATCTTTTCGAAACTCAACGCGATCACGTAACAGGTATTTTTAACCTTAAATTGCCCGACTTTTCGAGGTTGCACTGGCCGTCATCACAGGCTAACTAGCCTGTGACCACGGTCGCGCATGTGATCGCGTTAATTACATATACATACATCATGGAATGCATAAGTTTGAAAGTATTTTTTTGAAGTGAAAACTTCTTTAAGCACGTTTGTGCACTTTTGCTATAGGGAAAAAGCCCTGAACTCGTAACCGTCACGCTAATAATACATATATAGATCTACTAGAGGGCGCTAATCTAAACATTGAGTTCTGTCAGCTCCTTATTAATTAATGTCACCAACCTGCTTATGTGACTGTGTGATTCGACGTATCGTTTAAGTTTTCACTTCTCAGTCCCATGACTGCCCCTTTTTCATCTGTTTCCTAAACACTTTTTTAAAGGGAAACAGATTTCGTTTTATTTTTTAAATCCACGGGCGCATCGAATAAAGAGATCAAAACCACCCAGATTTAATGGGTCACTCGCCCATCTATCACTGAACTACTGTACATCTTCACAAAAAACAATCCTTCGCGATCAGGTACAATAACTTGGTCGTGGAGCACTTCCAGATATGAGCGAAATATTAAATATCTCATAAGGTAACTAATTCCCGCAGTTTCACCAACGTTTGTGGTCACTGCTCCGCTCCTATAAGTCGTAGCCTAATGGTATATAGCCTATAACCTTCCTCAACGTATACTCTATCCAATACAAAAATAATTACCAAAATCTAACTGATAGTTATAGAGGTAAACAAAATTAAAACAAATTAAAACAAACAAAATAAAAATAAAAAATCTCTTCAGCCTCATTATGTTAGTTTAGATGTATTATTATATTCTACTAGTTGTACTTGAACCAAAAATTATGACGGTAAACAGTTCATTTACTTATCACAGTTAAATTAATTACCATTTATTTTAGACTATAGAGTCCACATTAATGTTACTGACATCGAGATTTTTTTTGTACTACGTCGGTGGCAAACAACGGCCCGCCTGATGGTAAGCGGTTACCGAAGCCTATTAGCCTATGAACGTTTAAAATCTATGTTAATAAGTACATTACATTTTTAATTAATGAAACACTTTGAAATATTTTATCCTATGTATCACTCTGCAGTTGAGACATATATTGAGAAGAAATCACTCATGATATATCCCCACTACAGATTGACACCCAGTGAGCCTGAAGCGCATAATCGAATGCTAAGATTAAAAAACAAATTTATAATTTAAAAGTGGTTAATTTAAAAGTAATTACATTATACACGATTTTTTAAATTAGGCACGTCAACTGCAATGAAATTACTAACAAGAAAGTAGAGAGCCTCTCCCTTTGTTGATAACTGCATCACATCTAAAGCACTGCTTCTATCATCCTGTTAGAGTAAGATCTCCGAGCCGCCAGACCTTACTTATTTTATGGCGAACACAATGTGTGGTATGAAGTAGTATTAGTAAAGACTAAAGACCCTGAAGGCAGTGGCATAACAATAGGGTGGCAGAGCGGGCACACGAGCCACCAAGAATGAACTTGTGCCCCATCCAATGATTTAGCCACGGGCCTCAGATGGTATAGTTACGCCACTGTCTGAAGGTATACCCGCTAGCTTGGGCCGGCGGCCAATTTTCTGGTATTAAGTGCTGAAGTCTTAGAAAATCATATGACACTTTTCTTAAATACTGAGTTCTGATTTTTATATATTAAATATCCAATAACAAAACCGCCCGTAAATAACCGCCCACGGAAACTGTCGGGCAATATTGATAACTTTTCAATGAAACTATATATATATATATAAAAATCAGCACTCAGTATTTAGGATATTTTTTTAATTTATTTTATTTGAAAAACTTCATGCACAATTGTACAGAGGCGGACTTAACGCCCAGGGTATTTTCTACCAGTCAATCTTCGGGTGATGTAGAAATATTAAACCGTAGGTGCAAAAATGTGGTCTATTTGGAATCATTTATTCTAGTTAAATTAATCAAAACAAGCTATATAAGGATAATCTGCCAAACAGTCTATGTAACTTTAGCACCTGTTTCCTGAAAGTTGCCCGCCGACCGTAATACCACTTAACACAAGACATTCTGTTCATCAGAAAATAAGTAAGGTCTGACGGCCCTGGGATGTTGGTCTATATGTTAGCATCGGGGAGGTCTAAAACCTCAACGACAGGCCTGGTCGCGTTATCCTACATCTACGCGGACAAAACCGCTAAATACGCTAGTATCAGAAGTATATAAATATCCCAATCAATTGTCAACCATACTTACAAAGTTATAAATAGTCGTACTATGCGCGTGCCACACACACACACGCAAGCACATGAATACTGCAACACATTGTAACAAGTCATATGTGCACGCACTCGCACAGGCAGCGCTTGGCCAGGTCGCGTTATCTGCATATGATAATACACACGGTCCAGAGGTCAGGGGCGAACTGTAGCCATGAGTTTGAGTTCATCCCCCAGCTTGCGGTCAGTAGAAAGAAAGAAGAAGAAAGAAAAATATTTTATTTGTATCTTCAGTTATAACAATAAAAATCATATGCCTTAAGACTAGGGTGGTACTGAAGACCAAATAGGGTACCTGCGTCAGCTAGTGTCGCAGATCGCTGCTCTGCAACGCTGGTATTCTCGCAGGCCCCAATTAAATTTAAATATCTACATTAATAAAAATATACATATTGTAATTATATTCATATTTTACATATAAATAATATCAATAATGTTATATAAATAATCATATACTATACATTTACTATACATAGATACTTGTATTTCACACTATTTAACAAAACAAATAAAATTTTCCTATATTCATAAGTGTATTTCCGAACGCTCCTGTCATCTGTCAGATAATATTAATATATTATTTTTATTGGATTGGTAGTTATGCAATTGTTTATTGTATTATGTAATTGAAAGTAACAATGTTAGTGTATATCTGAAACTTATGTCTTTCTATGATATGGATACCATAAAAGTAAGTAAAGTTGCCGCACATATTGACTAAGGTGATAATTTTTATTGTATTAATAAACTCAAACAGTAATAAACTACTAATAAACAAACTAAAAAAAAACTGTACTAGAATAATATTAAATTAATACAATTCAACACTATTAACAGTTATGTTTTTAGTAAAAATCCCGCTGAGTGCCGGCTAAGATTTTATTTTGTCATTTGAATTAAAATATTTTTGTCATATATATTACCGTATTTCGAGTAGGTAATAAAATTATGTTTCTAATACAACTTAGGGATTTATCGCAACGTTGATTTCTTTGACTGACTATTTTATGTTTTATAATCTATATGCACAAATAGTTGCCTCATCTGGGAATCGCATCCCTCCACAGATTGCTTGCGCTATCGTTCAATCTCTTTGCTATATGTGCAGGTAATAAGAAGAGATAAAAAACTTATGGCAATATGTCTGCTAATAAAATAAGTACAAATTACACCATGTTCTTTAAAAGGTTATATTTTATTATATATATTTCAATACGTTACATTGACACGGCAGCAATAGACCAACAAAAGGTTAGCTGTCAAATATACAATTATACGAGTATATATATATATATATATATATATATATATATATACTGTTAGTAGGTACCTACTAGTGTAAAAGGTATTAAAAAAATAAAATCTTATTAAAACTATTACTTATTTTATTTTTATGCTAGTCCTATTTCTACCACTTTAGAAGTTTGATCACAAATATTAAATATTAGTTTCATAATACGATACAGATGACATAGCAATCTATGAATGGCGCCGGTTGCACAAACCACGTACGAGGGCACACTGATACATATATATGAATGGGTGCAGATAACACATACACACTATCTCACAAACAGACATACCCACACACATACAAATCATCAACTGTATCAAATACGCACATACATAATGCGTTTACACTTAAACGTATATTATGCTTTGCATGGATAGACATTTTACCTTATTAACTTGATAACAAATGGAAAACCTTCTGTGACGAGTACTGAAAGATTTTATGCTCAATTCCATCAAAAACGTAACATGTAAAAAACCCAAGTCTCGCAACGCTGTTCTTCTGCCACTGACAGTTGTGATGTGATGATGATGTTTTAGTTTGTACTTATACAATATCTAACACTTTGCAGCGAAATGTAGTGATGATATTATTATGTCAATAATTCTATTTTGTGTTTTGCGTGAATTCCATCCACATTTTGCGGAATATACAAAAAATAAGGTTGTATACAAATCATTTGTGTTTTTAATTCGTTTCATGGGCAGCCTTTCACCAGTGCGTCATGATCAAAGCTACTTAAGAATTACAAATTCTATAAATAACGTGGACTAAGAAACGGCACTAAAGAGTTATTTGTTTGGAAGGTAAGAATTTAATGACAACATATCAACATTCTTTTCATATTCTAAATCACATTAAGGAACCTTTGGAAACACATAATTACGTACATTCATCAATATTAAAAGGTGGAATAACACTTCTTCCTTATTATAGTGTAAATAGAACAGGGAAATACGAGTCCGGTAAAAAACCTAAAATAATTAGGTACCTAAGCATTGCATCCATTGCCGGTCCGCTAATTGACCACACACAGGCTCTATGAATACGTCCTTGGGATAGAATTAATGAGTAAGCACTAAGATTTACAAAAAAAAATCGCCTCCAACTACGTCAATTACTGAAAATAATGAATAATTTTTTTTTTATGGTATAGGGGGCAAACGAGCAGATGAGTCACCTGATGGTAAATGACTACCGCCGCCCATGGATACCTGTAACTCAAGAGTCACAAGTGCCTTGCCGCCCTAAAGGTGGGAGTAGGAGAAGAGGGGGATGGGGGAAAGAGGGGAGAGGGGAAGGACGTTAATAGGGGAGAGGGAAGGGTTAGGGCCTCCGGTAACCTCACTCACGTGGCGAAATGCAATGCAAGCATTGCTTCACTACCGGTTTTCTGTGAGGCCGTGGTATCGAGCGGAGTCGAGCCGGCCCATACGTGCCGAAGCATGGCTATCCACGTAAAATTTAGAAATAACTCCGCGATAACTACGTTACTTTGGTGTAAAGGCCACTAACTAATTAACGCTAAGGGTTCCAACCTTTTTATTGGTCTTATATCGTGCGATTATGTCATTTAATAAAATATATAATGAGCTGAGAATCCGCCGTTCTTACAAAGCTCGACAAATATATGTGAATATCTCTTGAGAAATAACCCGCTTCAAAAGTTATACCTGCACTACACCAATTAATATGGAAAGCTTTAAATGCTTATCGAATGCATTCAGTAAACCTGTAGCAGAGTCGTATTTATAGACGCAGTTCACTATGCATTACAGGACCGGATGTAGTTTGTCATAATGATGTGTCGTTTTATTTTAAAAGTCAATAATATCATCAGGCACAAAGCTTCCTTTAGACCTTGACAACATAAATAAATATTTCTAATAAAAATACAACTACCATATTTTGTACGAATAGCAAAATGCTAGATATCTACTTTCTTATGTCACTTAAGCACAAAAATAAAATCAATACCTAGTAAATTAAGCACTTTCTACAAATAATTCGTTTTGTCAAATTCCACAGACCATTTTAAATTTAATTCAACACCTAACTTAAAGTTTAGATATCGTTTTGCCCAATTCATACTTTCATACAAAATTATACAGAGGACGAATGATCCCATAGCTCGTACACCACGTCACTTGTCACATCTATAATGAGTGTGTTGCACAACACACGCTACATTGCGCGTAATCTATGCGCTCACCTACATAGCACTGAGCGAAATCGCACTTGCAATTATGATAATTAGATAAAGCGGTACATTCAAACCACGACCTCTATCCCTCTATTTAAAGAGTAGAAAATCATACATAGAAAGAGATTAAGCTCATTGTGAATGTTACAACGACGACAGTGCATTGCGTTGTAGAACTTCTCATAGTCGTCTAGAACATCACTCACCAGCCTGTCTATGGCAAAACGTATCTTCAATTTGCATGTTGTTAAATGACAAACTGATTCTAGCACTGTTTATTAAACACTAGCAGTGCCCCGCGGTTTCACCCTCGTAAGTCCCGATCACGTGGGAATATCTGGATAAAAAGTAGCCTATGCGTTAATCCAGATCTCCAGCTATGTACATACAAGTTTCATCGCAATCGGTTTTTGCGTGAAAGAGTAAGAAACATCCATCCATCCATCCATCCATCCATCCAAACTTTCACATTTATAATATTAGTGAGATTTATCAATCATTGATGTACTTAACTACATTTTAAGCAAATAAACGTATTCTATTTTATTTACAATAAAATACTTGGAGTTCTTAGTTAATTGACCTACAGAAACCGCAAATATCCAAGAATTGTATTACGTATAAATAATTGCATAATTTCATAGGGAGAGAGTATCTCAGCACCGCAGTATTGAAGGAGCTTTATCATCTACGTAAGATGAACACATGAATCATAACAACATCTAAGCGCGGGTGTGCGAGGGTGAAGGGTTTATCTAGGTGTAGGTGTGAAAATACTAGACCAGATGGGTAGCTCCAATTCAATAGAAATATACTACACTCTTATAATGTTTTAATAAATAAAAAAACATTGGAAGTCAGATAAAGGCTTGTTATAAGACTTTATTTTACTGTTATAATTCGCAATAGGTACAATATCCAGTAAAACCAATATTGTTATATACACAATAAAACGCATTTTTTAATACACGTTTTATCCTTTAGCCTTAAGAAAATAAATTGAAGTGACGATGTAATATAGCTCATATTATAGTCATATAGATAACATTTGACGCAATTAGCAGTTTTTAGTTTCGGACTGATTGAACGTCCCGTGAATAGGGATCTTTACACGCCCACCGCTCCGTGGAGTTGGGCCATTGTCTGATAACTTATTAAACTGGTACACGAATTTAACTAATTTATAATAATAATTACCATTACACGCTAGTTTTGTTATAGTACGAGTATTAACGTACGAAATGTTCCGCCTTACATATTCGGACAAGCCTACTGTGTGTCTCTTTCTACATAATATTTTACAAGATTTTATTTAACTTACAACGTATGTACGTATGTGTGTTCGGCACGAATCTTGGAAGCTAAATTAGATCCCGATATGCGATTGGGCTCAAATTTGGTGTATATAATGTATCTTAACAATACAATAATATGGTACCATGGAGATGTTCTGATGATGGAGCCGGTAGACGGCCATAGGAACTTCTTAACTAAACAAGATGAACTAATCGAGTTTGGACTTGATTGATTTGTCTTGACGAGTACGAGTTTTTTGAAGTTGTATAATATATGCCTACAGCACCTGAGGAGCGCAAGTGCGGGGACGTACGGAATCCGTGAACTCAAAACATTTCATAAACATATTTGTTAAAACCCTGTGTATATCGTCAAATACACCGTTATATATAAATGTTGGTTCCGTCACCACATATTATGGTGGGGAAATACGTCGGCGCGCAAACATGTTTGTTGCGCTAGATATCAATACTACCTGGACGACTTTAGCGTTTACGTCAATGCCTTATATCTAACGTACCTATAAAACATTAGTTACGGGTATTCTGCACTGGTAATAATGATGGACTTCGATTGTTTGTCATATAATTGCTTATCATTGTCTTAGAGAAAATCATAATAAATTTAATTTAATATCAGTACAATCTTGCGCTCCTCAATAATACTCAAGGCGAAGTAAATAGTACATCGATATCTATTACTTTTAGTACATTTAGTTAGATTTATTTATAAAGGGATAAGTTAATAAATTGTTCACCATAATTGTTTGTTTAATTTTGGTCATAATTAAAACAATGTAACCCTTAGCGCTCAGCCACATTGTAACTAACTAAGAAACTAGTTAGTTTGTTAGTTAGAACATTTGCAAGAATATAAGACCCTTAGCGCTCAGCCACATTGTAACTAACTAAGAAACTAACTTAGAACATTTGCAAGAATGTTGAATTGTAAGCTGAATGTATGTAATATCCTTTTTATTTATATTTTATGAACAAGTTACTCTCTATATTTAAATTATAACGTCTTGTGCCAATTATCATAACAATGAATAAATAAATATGCCTAAATGTATATAAAGGCACCAAAAACAAATAGCCTTAGTTATGTTTTTATTTCTTACTAAGTAAATGTAAAATATCTTCACATTCTTAATTCATTTAAGAGTTATATAATTTGGAATAAAAAAAAATAATAACGCAAAGCAAGCCACTGGATAATTACATTAGTATCAAATATTTAAAATTATTTTATATAATTTATATAAAAGTTAAAATGTCCTCCTACGTATCAGCTTTTCGTAACTCCGGCTCCTAGTGGAACTTTGTACTTTCAATTAAAAAAACATATCTCAATGATCTCATTTCTTATTTTTTATCAACAAAACAAAAAAAATAGAATAAATAAAACTACCATTATATAATGTAATAAAACAATATCAAGAAGTATAGAAGACGGATGACATACTTATAATACACAAGTACATTAAATCAAGTTAAATAATATATAATTGACACAATTACTCAATTCTATTGTAAATTCACAATAACAGCAGCATTGTATGGTAAATCCCACCGATAAACACTTTACGTACCTATAATAAATATTACAAAATAGGCTAACACTAATAAAAAAAAATTATAATTTTATTATTGTGATCTTGTAAAATCTTATTAAAAAATAAACGTCACTTTTTCTCTCTCTATCTTGGTATTAAAGAGAGGTGTGTTCATATTTTAGGGTCGTATAGTAGACCGCGTGAGTGGCGTAAAGCGCTAACAAATGAATTAAATAAACATGAATGAAACTGGTTATTTAATATCAAAAATGTTGTTGGAATGTCTGGATTTGTCTGAAATTGCCCTATTCCCAAATTGATTTGCTGCTGATATAGTTGGGTAATCACCCGGGTTAAAACCCACGACTGGGTAAAAACCCGGGTGATTACCCATCTATAGCTGTTGGTGCAATATATTGTCTTCTTCCATTGTACCTACTCTATCATTCATTATTTCACTGCTTACTTCCTTTCTCGCCAAATTCTCCTTTAAGCTGTCCATCCATCTTTTTTTTGGTGGTCCTCTACTCTGGTATCCGTCAACTTCCATACATAAAACTATCTACACCAAATTTTGCTTATCCCTCCGCATCACATGTCCATACCACAATGGATGAAACGCATACACACAACGCCAGGGGATGAAAATTTTATCCACTGGCGTTACTTTCTGGCTCCGTCTTATGTTAGTGGGCCAACCTTCAGATCTATACAGAACGGCAGGTCTGATGATCGTCTTATAGATCTCTTTTTTCAGTTGAACAAAAGACGCGGGATCACATATTGTTCTGTTACCTGGCGCGATTTCATCAACCCTGTATTGATTCGATAGACTGTACAAGTCTGGTGTATTTCTCCATCGCTTTGTAGGAGCGAGCCGTGTTGTCCAAAAATGTCCACATAAAAATGAATTGATAGAATTTGACATGGAAATTAACAATATGTTGTTTAGAAATGTGCTTGAAAAGCATTTATGATAATATTTCTTCAATGCACATAGTTTTTTACCTTCCGTTATCATCTATATCATCATCGTTATAATTATAAACTACTTTTATAGACGTTTCATAAAACCGAAACTATAACTATTTAAGTCAAATATAACTATTCAAAGCATAGTTTGCAGCTTTTATGTTTTTGTTTACAATTTGTTTGATGCGTAATATACATATATGTCCTACGACTATAACTAGCACCATGCTGTACCCGACGTGAAATATTGTGTCATTTTTAAAACAAGTTCCTGTTTCAAAATGCAAAAGAAATTAATATCTTGATGTGTTTTAAAGATTAAAGTTATGTAATTTACAGATTTCAGTAAACGCTGATTGGTTTCAGAAAATTTTTACAAAATGTCTTTGCTTGTGAAAACATTTTATAAAAAATCTATGATTATGGTACAGTATATAGAACAGCTCTATCGCAAAAATTCATATAATAAAATTAACTCTATTCTTCCTATATATTGCTTAACAAAATTAAAAAGAATTTTAACGCCATGCTTGCAAAACTTATCTTATAGTAACTTAACTTATATATAGTGTACTAAAAACTTACTAATTCCGGTAATATAAATTAAACTAAGCACGAATCAAATTAATGAAATGGGAGAAAGACACACCCACATGCACGCGCACATACACACACACACACACAATTTGATAAAAGTTAAATTAGCATTTTAATTTTTTCTTGTGTAATCTATATATGTGGTATTGGTATAGGGCTCTATTTCCGCATTTGGACTCATAGGTGGTCCATTATCTATATAGTAACTGTACTGCATTTTTAATGCCAATTAATTATAATTATAACTAACACTAGGTTTACGGTCTATCTCTTGATATAATTTTTGTACTATAAAAATCGTATTCTACTGCAACTTTGTGAAAGAGAGAAATAAATACTATTATTGAAATTCTAGAGGGCGAGAAATAATCCAAAATTGGTATAGAAAAGTATTAAACTTACTTCCAACGCTATATACATCCAAAAACAATACCAGCTGTAAACACCGCTGACGACAGTGCGGTCCACTTCCTAAAAGCAAAGCTGACCTGAGATGATAGCAGCCGAAAATAATAATAATATGATAATAATAAACAAAACTTGTTCATTATAATAACAGTTGTAAGGTTAACATCATTTAATGCGTCGCAATTTTACGCGACCTACATATTTATGTGCAAGAAACGATATCTTGTATCTACATACATTTGATTTAAGTAATATTTTATTAACTTTTTAAGAAAGCAATTATTTTGTTTCATATAAATAAAGAGATTATTAATTCATATTTTATTTTCAAAGCAATAAAGAAATCAGAGAAGAAAGGTTCTTAGCACTTGACTAGAGATAGGACTTTAGTGAGTGGTTGGACTTATTCAAAGAAATCATCGATGATAAACCACAATTATTGTAAATTATTTCACTTTAATAATATCACAATAAGAACAGTCTGATAGACTGTTCTTATTTCAATTTTTATAAGTGCAAGTGTTAGGTACTCTGCATTGTATAAATTGCATTGCAGCCCGTACTGACACTCACACTACAGTACAACTTATCCTAATATTATAAATGCGAAAGTGAGTATGTTTGTTACGGCGCCCATTAAATACTAACCGATCATCATGATCAAATAGGGTACTTTACATCCTGAAAAAAAGTAGAATGCTCGAGGGATAGAAAAAACTTTTTACAAGAGCGAAGCTGCGGGCAAAAGCTAAGTGAGTCGTAAAAGTAGTTTGGAAAATCTAGACGACACAAAAGAAGTGGTATAATAGGTAAAATTTGGACTACAGTAAAATTATTTACTCACTGCAGACTCGGTCATAAATCACACAGTCATAAACACTTCTTCTTTCTGATTCTCCGTCCACCAGTGTTGCGAGTATGCGGCGTATACGAAATCTCGTTATTGATAAAAAGAAATTGTATATATCGATTGCATGCAAGGATTATAATTATAAGTATA
Organism: Callimorpha dominula; assembly: GCA_949752705.1. Lineage (NCBI taxonomy): Eukaryota > Metazoa > Arthropoda > Insecta > Lepidoptera > Erebidae > Callimorpha > Callimorpha dominula. The sequence goes on along the minus strand of OX456999.1, from coordinate 533,838 downwards.
AAAATTATAAGGATTAAGATTATTATAATTATCGTAGAATTCTTTCATTTGTATTGCTTATTTTTGTAAAATATGTTTTTTTTTATTGCCGTTATTTATTTTACTGTTACAATGAAATATAACATCATCTATATTAATGGCATTTATCGACCATTTGTATATAGGTATATAGTATTTGATGTGTGAATCGGGACTTAATCGCTGTAATAATTAGAAGGTATATAGTAATTCTCATCCCACTGCTAACACAAAAGATATAGACATAAGTGGGAGAAAGACCGCAATATTGTTATTCCGCTTCGATGATTTATTATGACCGAGTATGCAGCGAGTAAATAATTTTACATTTATTTTAAAACAAAATCCGTAAGTGAGTTGAACAACTAGTTTCGAGTCCGCCAAGGGTCCTTTATTAATGGATAAAGCGTTATGTCCCCCCAGACTCAAGCACCACACCCTTTATACCACTACAAGTCGCTTCACTAACAGGAACCTAGCAGGCATGACACACGTACATAGGTACAAACGCTTGTAATAAATATGTTTTTTGATTAAGCTAGAAAGCAGCCTTGCATGTATTGCGAATTAATGACGTGGTTAAATCTTATTGTAGTGAGGTCCTTCTCTAGAATAGAGAGCACATAATCGGCGGCGAGGTGTGCGCGAGGCGCGTTTACGATAGTCGTGTCAGAGTTCAGTGATACATTAGTTACCTCGTCGCGGTGGCGTGACGTCAATCGGTAGCCTATTTGCGCGCATATCGGAGTCAGAGGTGAAGGAGCGCGTACGCAACGTTCACGTGTCGCACATCACCCGCGTCTAGGAAGATGAGATAACTTGATTGATCGCTCTTTGTTTTGCGCGTATGAGCAAAGAATGAACGGACCTACTTACTGACTCAAATGGTATTTGGTTTATAGACATATGCAGTACTAATGGCTAGTCTACCAACGCGTATGGAAACCAGTCCGCGCAAGTAGCCAGGGGAAACAGTGTGTACCTAGTTTGTATACTTTGTACCCAACCTGCACTGATAAATAATATTTTTTAAAGCGAAATACATTTTTCGAATAAATAGTTTAGTTTATATTTATGAATCAAGAATAAATATTTTAACTATTACTCTAACAGATTTTTATAGTTTTGGTAGGAATGATTAATATATTTTGACACATAATATATATTTTCAGAATCTGTGTAAAAAATAGAATACACTGCAAATTTCAAGGTTCTAGCATTCAAACACTTTAGTCAATAAGTGGTTTGTTGCTTTTATTCCTAACTAATATTATAAACTAGCTTATACCCGCGGCTTTGCTTGCGTAGAAGTAACTTTTTAAGTAATATTTTGTGTTGATTCTATTTAGTATTTCGTGTATATATTTATATACGGTCACTCTCGTCGAACGGTTTTTCCTGGAACCATTTTGATAAAACCAAGATTATGTTCAATGAACATGTCATGCCCAGACCGATTTACATCAAAGTTGTTCAAGAAACCTTGCGCAGGTTTTCTAGCTCGGTGGAAACAATTTCAAGAAAGAAGTCACCAAAAGGATCCAATTAAGAGATATCCTCAATGTCTTTGATAATATCCTCAATAAAAAACTCTTGCAAATTTTCCTTTTATAGGAACAACATTTATAAATAGAAAAAGTTGCAATAAAATAAACATTTAATAATAACTTGGCTTACTCACCGATATGGTCACGTTTAACCCCTTAGATGTGCAAATAGAAACATAGTTCACTACTATTAATAGTCACAGAATAATATTTTGTGGTCTAGTTATCACTTGTATATCTTTTTCCTGTGGTTTTGATTTATGATTGTATTCTTACTTACCTTACTTACGCGAGCAAAGCTGCGAGCTAAAGCTAGTAATATTTATAGACACTGGTAATCGCTTTACTTTCATCGTGTATATGTTTGCCAACCATTTTATGTAATAATTATAGTTTAGTAAAACTAAAAAAAGACTGGTAAGTAATAACAATCCTACTCACTGTTCGTATGATGGAGCGTGCTCAGGATTCTCAAGAAAGTTGAAATGGACAGCCTCACAATCAGAAACTTTGAATTGTCTGCACATGTGACAGTTGTACCATTTACAAATTATTTTATGTTTGGGTGTATTCTGTGTCCATAGATTGAATGTTGATGAAGTCCCTACGAAACAAAAAAATCGTTGAAGTAAGAATATTGTCTATAAAATTACGTAAATGTGTGTTACCCATAAAACTATAGTGTAAGTGTAAGATAGAGCGATCAGAGGAATCACCCTGTTATTCATTTAAAAAGATGGTGGAGGCCTTAGGAGGGTTATGTGTTTTCATAACATTTAAATGGATTAACAATTCTTGTAGTTATTGATATAGATATAGCCTATATCAATAAATACACAATCAATAAGTAGTATTTTGTGTTGTACGAAAATTTAGAATGTAGAAGAAGGAAGAGCACACGTATTACTGCAAGAGTTGAAATCGCCTTGACTGAGAAATTCCCCACTAGTGTTCGTAAAGTAGTTGTACAAAAGACATACCTATACCTACATATAAGTTAACGCTCAAGATCTAGGCCATAACCCTCTCATTCTGGAAGATGTCTATGGCTGATTTTATTACTAACGCTTACAAGCTATGTAAATAAAATAAAAAATATTTAAAAAAATACTTCCTAAATTTTTAAAATACTTTACTCTAAACCAGTTGAAGCACACAAAAGTATTTGATATTCTAAACTTTAGAATATCTCATAACGGGTATGAAGTAACCTCTTCACCATATATTAAGGTGTCATCCAATCTGCACTTTCAACACAGTTGGCATCTCGCCAACGAGTCTCAAAACACCTCGACTCACAACTTACTCGTCTTAATAGCTCGCCAAGAAGCATTAGTACCTATTTACGTGATCGTGAACACCTAAACAAAAGTGTACCTAAACGATACGACACAATACTTATACAATTTATTTCATTATGTCTATACGTCGCACTGTCGTAAACATTTAAAATAAATGGACGAAGATCGTTGATAGACAGCTTTTCAAAAAGTCATTGATTATATAGGTATTAAGAAATTATGTATAATTTAGATAATAAAAAAATAGAAATTACCAGTATAGGCAATATCAGAAAAAAGAAACTCATATTTTATCTACGCGTAGGACTCAATTAAGTACAATAACTAGTGAATTTAAAATTATGATCATACCCTTTTATAAAAATATTATCAACATGATTGATGAAATAATATTTTATAGGACAAGTATCTCTACGTCTTGAAGACTGTAGCTTATAATAGTCCTGGGGAACAAACTTTTAGTTATCATTTTAACCTGTTTAACTAAGACCGGATTCAGGCAGGAGTCGAAGTATTCAAATACCACAAATTTTTGTACCTTTGTATAAATAAAAAGTAATGTAGGCAGAATATCCATTTTATTGTAAAACCTTGGTAACTAAATAAAACCTACTCGTGGATCGTACATTAATGAAAACAAGAAAAATGTTGGTCCCTGGGCAGCCTCGCCAAATACCGCATGCATGAGTTTTCTTGGAGAAACAATACGAGTAATAAGAGCAAAGAAACTAAATAACGTAATATACGACCGAGTGGCGCCGAGAGAATTAGACAAACTATACCTTTTGTTTACCGAACACAGAGACCAAACTTTACCAATTATGCTCAGTTGGAGTCTTTTTTAATTTTTTGAATAGTGTGGAAACCCTAGACGTCACCACTTCACTAGGTCAAAGTTACATGTTAAGTTGCAAGTATAACTTGCGAGGGACTTAGGTGTACTCCTAAAAAAAAGTCCCTGAAGCAACATCAGATATATGTCCGCATTTGTAGGCTACTGCCTAGCTATTTCCTACTTTACGTGTAGATTATCGGTACATTCTTTTTTTACCACTTTGTTGGCGTGATTAATATATATATATATATATCCTCCTCACAATAAATACCCATGCAAACTTACAGCTTTCTGCTTTCTATTACTGACAGTATCTAAGCTAAGCCGCGGACTGACGGACGGACAGACGGACATGGCAAAACTATAAGAGTTCCTCGGTAGCACTACAGAACCCTAAAAATGGTGGTTGCAGTCAAGTTAACTAAAACGAGATCGGTTGAGGTTTTAATTAAGTACTTTGTTACTTTACTTATTAAAATACGAAGATACGGTACGTTATTGCACGTGGCAACGCTCTCTTTTTTGTTTACAACGTGCTGATCAAATGGCAATAGAATTGTCTGCTGGAAAGTTAGCTCTCAAATGATCGTAGCTATAGACAGCAAACGTACATTGTATATAAGACCTTGAAAGGATGAATAAATATGTCATCATATACAAGTGTGTCTAAAAATGTGTTAATGTCTTCAAGCTACTCGAAAGACACCGTGCAAATGTAGTTATCATACATCATGGAAATGTGTCAAAATAAAAATTGCGTAAATAAAAATTGCGTGACGTAGGTTCGGTAATGACTGCGGGCGACAAGTACGGCGCGCGGCGGAAACCTTCCGCAATAAAGGTTCGCATGGCCGCGTTGTTTTTATGTGCAACGGAAGCAATGTCGCGCCAGCGTCGTAGAGCCGCTACGACCGTGCACCTATTGTGTAATGGATCTACCAGCCTGGGGTTGTAAAGTACTCGCTTTGAAACTAGATTTTTAACCTTTTAAACTAACAGAATGATGTGTTCCTGTCATGTTTTAGGGATATAGCAAACTAGCTCGATCGTCTTAACGTATATTTTGTCAGCAGCCTAAAAGTTATTTTTCCATTCGGCGATAACAGTAGGTAGATACTTTTTTCTGGAAGAAAAGTACCCTATGTAAGAACATAGGGTAGGGTAGAGTAGAAAAAAATAACACTTGTAAAGTTAATTTAGAATACAAGTTATCGGGGATACAGACAAGGTTTGTATCCCTGATGACGTGTGCTCAGAATGGCATGAAGATCGATTGAGTAGGTCATGCGTGAAAGTATTAGAAATAACCAAAAATACAAACAACCACTCGCATTTATAATATTACTTAGGATAGAGAGATTTAAATGTCTAGGTAATTATAAAATGTATTTTATTTAATTAATTAATTGTCACGGATACAAGAGAGGTTTTGTGGTGGGCTAAATGAAATGACGAACGATAGAGTAGAATGGAAGAATAAAACATATTGCACCGACCCCAAATAAAATTGGAACAAGGGTAGGCAGATGATGAATTAATTGTCACGGATATGACAAATAAAAGTAGAACGGATTCAGGATATTTAATTATTGTTACACAGTTGGTATTGGTATTGGGCTCTATTTCCGCATCTAGACTCATAGGCGGTCCATTATGCGTTCAGATAAGCTGACTAGTTGCGCCAGCCTAGCTCTTTCCAGAAGCACAGAAGCCTCCTGGGGCGTTCACATGCTTCTAGGGATTGTTACATAAGCAACATGACATGGTAGATATGTAGAATATGATAGAATTAGAAAACCGAACATGACATGGTATATTTTTAATGCGTTAACCCGAACGATGGTCGCACGACTGTCGCTATTAACATTTAAACAAGAAATCTCACGCCCAAAATATCGTGTTCCTTATAATCGCACATGGTACTGGTGCTGAGGACAAGGCTTGCAAATGGCTGTAATTCGCAGTCAGTTCCCAATGGCGTGTCCAAATGCCAACGGCGGCGTACTGACTGAAGGCTTTATCGTGGTATCTAAGATATGATTACAATATTTGTTTTATTGAGTTATGTATTAAGCTTCTCTTGGTTACTACACAATAACTAACCCTTTAAAAATATTAAGCGATTTAAAATATAGATTTATTATAATATAAAATTCATATTTTCTATCGTTTTATGTATTTTTTATACACGTTAAAAGACGAAGCCTTAGCAATATATGAGACTAGGCCTTGAACTTGTTGAAAGTTGAATTATATCTTGGATATTCTTGCTTTGTTATTCATAAATAAACCATATCGAATATCCAAGATAGAATCACCTTTATGCTAAAGTTGATATAAATCCTATACGAGTACGTCAGGATTTCGGGCGATCTGAAAAGTAAGTTTTTTAATCCTTTCGAATACATATTGAGCACCTTCAACGTGGCTCTCTAATGGCATGCGTACCTTAATTTTACAGTTTACAGTAATAATAATATTCAGGGTCTAATAACACATCACTATCTAAACCCTAAGCATATCATACTTTTATTGTAAATACATATATGTATATCATAAATGGATACACCCAGACCACTGTTTGTTTGATTTCTGAGAAATAGTTGCAATTCTCTTACTCTCTACTTTCTCTTTCTACTTTTATTATCTTACTGGAATTCCACTTACGATGATATTGTTTAAATTACAATTGTAGATTTACCTTCAGTGAAATTTTCAAATATTACTCTTAAAATAAATACTATGAATATAATATCATTATAGACACACTATCGTTTCTGATAAATTGGGAAATCTAGAACAATTATAAATTATTTGTAATGGTCACGTAAGTTAATGAACTACAAGCTAAAGTAAATAAAATAATCGATGTAAGTGCTTGTATACTGTATTACGTGCTTACGTTACAACGTGTGGTTTTCATTAATTGTTACTTACTGTATGGGGAAATCCGGAATAATGTTATACAAAAACATTTGTTTTTTTTAATAAATTAGTTTTTTTATCACTTACAGTGCAGGTCGTTTTTTGGTAAAATTAAGTTTAACACTAAACCTTTGTACGTTACGTTTGTACTCCTAGTACATGAAAAAAATTGACCAAAACAAATGCAGCTCCGTAGAGTCATCTACCAAAGTTGAACGTACCCTGATACAAACGTCAGCGCGAACAGTCCGATCTACATACGGCTAAGCCTATCACCCTATGGCTAACCGTACCGTTCAGCCTCGAAGAGCAACCTGTTCTTAATAGGATATCTATATAAGACTGTCAATGAAGCTGTAGGTATATAATAATGTGTGGTGTATTGTACTTCGGTTGTAGCATCTTCCTTTTTAATTTTTATTAGTAATCTCGTAAAGTAGCATTGTAATTAATGGCGATTGGAAAAGAATTTGAGATAAGTTTTTGTAATCATCATAATACCAAAAATTATGATTGAATGTTATATAAATAATGTTATCTTAAATAATTATTTAAGATAAAATAACATTATTATTATGATCATGGTTGATTAAGTTACACTTAAATAAAATAAGTTACATTTGAATAATTTTTACTGGCGTCATGCATGAGCTCTAGAAAGACTTATAGTAGAGGAGTAATATTCTTCATCAAGTACATGATTGGCTTACTGCCAACAATTTAGTGCTAAATGGAAAAAAACTAAATGTATAAGATTCTCTTTGCCTAACGTTAAACATAGTAAATGTGACATCTTATTAAATAAGCAAAAGTTAGATTTTGTAAATGAAACTGTTCTCTTCTGCAACATATGCTGTAAGAAAAGTCCGCCAATTCACAGACATAGATACTGCGCGACTAGGATACTTTAGTTATTTCAACAGTGTCATGTCTTACGGTATTTTATTATGGGGGCGTGCTGCAGATATAGAATATTTATTCTGCAAAAAAGAGCTTTCAGTGCCATTTATAATCTACGTAGTCGCGAATCCCTTAAGGTTCTATTTAAGGAAATTAATAATGACGGTGTCTTGTCAATATATTTATGAAAACATCATGTATGTTAGAACAAATCTGCATCTCTTTACAAAACGGCGTGAAAGACATAATTATGTTACTAGAGCTGGACATAAATTAGTTGAACCAAAATTTAGGCTAGCAAAAGTGCAAACATCTTTTATGGGTTAAATTCTATAATAAAATACCTGATAATATTTTTCAACTAAATGAGAAGAAATTTAAAACTTCTATAAACGCACGCTATGTATACGAGCATATTATAAACTAGATCATTATTTAGATGATAAAAATGCTTGGCAAAATGCCGGTCCTACTCCACAGTCGCACTGTCAATGAGTAGGTACTCGTCTTGTTTCTTATCTGACGTACCTTTAGATTTATTGATATTTTGATTATTATTATTGACATTATTAATTTTATAGAACATTGAAATTATTTTATACACTGTTGACATTATAGTTATGATACGCTTTTTATTTCTTGTTAATAAGAAAAGTTTGAATTGTACATGTGAGAACTGTGTAGTCAATTAAGGATTTAGTTAGTTTTCTATGTTGCCTAGCTCTGTGATTTTCTTTTTCATTTTAGAACAATATTATGTTACATTGTCCTCACATTAAATTACACTTATAAGCAATGTAACAAGTAACTTTGTAAAAAAAACATGTTGAAAAAGAGTGTCCTTGGAGTTTCTTGCCTGTTCGTCTCCATAAGATCTACGTTTCGGAACAGGGAACTAGCTTCACGACCGACTTATACTGACAATTCAAAAATACCTACAATGAGTTTACTTGGAATAAATAATTTTGATTGGATTCGATGGATTTACTGCAGCGCGGCTGATTAATATATGAGGGTATACCTTGCACCCTAGTAAGCACTTCCATCATATATAACCCCTCTATCTAGTGCGTAAGATTAAGATAATTACATGCTGACTAGTGTGCATTTTAATAATCTGACGATTTGAGTGTAACGCAAGGCAGTGGGTGGGTTACACACTTGCAAAAAAAACGTCACCTTGACATTCTCGAGCGCTGTTGATTTTTTTTTATTTTTAAAGAAATAATTCAAGGATCACATGAAAATATAATCTGCCGATTTAACTAATAATATTGTATACTAGATTTTAATTGTTGGTTACAAGGACGAAAAAGTTGATTGTCTGTGTAAACGATATTTTTTATGAATTTGATGATAACTCCTTAAACCTCTTTTATACAGTTCATATTGCTAACAACCAAAAAAAAATTATGATATGCCAATTTCAATCCGGTCGGATCAGGCCGGATCCGGCTGGATTGAAATTGGTGCCGGATTGCAATCCCTAATATTTAGTTAGCATCTATATTAAAACGTCGCGCCACCGTCTGCGGCCTGCTTCTGCAGGGGTCACTGGCACCCCCACCCATTACCTCAGGACAGCCTTCATAGAGGCCGGAGATCATATCCTGCGATTTTTTGCACCCGGTACGTCTTCGCAGGGACGGAAGAGTAGGTACTCGTCCTCTCCCCTCGAATCTCATGCACTCTTGCTTCGAACCATAAACAGAAAGGCTTCCCGCACCGAAAGCCATCGCGCGGTTGAGTAGCTGCTGTGCCCAATCTGAGTACTCCACTGAGGTGTGGAGTGCAGTGTCCTCGCCACAGCCTCCGCAGTGGCAGCACACAGACGTACCAGCATGGTAGTTACCGAAGCAGCCGTGTCCGGTCAGTAACACTGTATAGAGGTATTAATTACATTACGATAAACTATATTTCGTGGTATGTCCAGGAAATACAATGAGCGATAAGGATATTAAATAGCAAAAACTCAAATATAGTGTTTGTGTAATTTACAAACCTGTACCTAGCTATGTGCATAAACAGGTACCTTGACCTTTTTTCCTTATGTTATCAGCTTGTTTTCGAATTGATTATATGCGTATGTGTATCCTTCCACATCCTTAAACAATGCGAAAACAATCTGAGAGCTGAGAGCTCTTTTGGTGTTCAGATTTTAGGCTAAGACAGCTTACTCAGAATATGGTATTCATTGCTGAATGTAAGTAGACCTAACCCAATTAACGTCATAGCATCTGGTTCTCCGGATTCCACTCAATTCCATAGTTTATTAATTTTAAAAACTTTGAAAATGGAAAACTAGGTAAAATTATATAAAATGATTAGCAAGATTACGTTACATTTAAAGATAGTTTGACTTTATTAGTCTATCTCTGAATAGAACAAAATAAATAGTCACTACATATTATAAAACAAAGACCCCCGCCGCTTTAAAAGTACTGAACGGATTTTCATGCGGTTTTCACTAATAGACAGAATGATTCATGATTAGGTGTATATTTGTACCCGTGCGAAGCCGGGGCGGGTTGCTAGTAGTAAATAAAACTACACTTGTTATCAGAAAAAATAAAGTTTATTTTCTCTTTAACGTTGTCTACGTTAGAATAAAACCCGCAAATAAACCCGTCCTTCTACATAATATGTATAAAGCTGTGGTCGTGTGGACTGAACCAACAGTTCTGTTAAACATACACAAAAGTCAGTAACATCATTGTTTTGCATGTACAGATCCATTAATATTTTTTAGGTTTAGTGTTTGCTTTTAATCAACCTCATTCAATCGAGATTTTGGTTGAACAAAACGTTGTACATACCATAACATAGCATAGCGTAGCTAAGGAACTCCTGCTAAATAATGTATGTGAACTGAATCATGATTCCACAATTGCTGCACGTACGAGAGGCTAAAACTAACCTGCTCGCTAAGACACCTCTCGCTAGGGCTATCCGTATAGAATAGGGCGCGCCTCTGGCGCCCTCAGAGGGTTATGGCGGTTAGAGCCATACGCGGATAGCGCACCGTGTCGACGGAGGCGGCGTGCGCGTTGGCCGGGACTCCCCCGTGGGATTTGGAGGCGGTAGTATATCGGCGAACGGCTGAGTTCCGGGCGGGAAGCGGCAGTCGGCCCCCGCCCGAAGAGGTACGCGAATGGCGTGATGCCGCTCGCCGAGCCACCATGGCTCGTTGGTCGTCCCGGCTGGAGGCTCCACGTGCTGGCTTTGCCGCCGTGGAGGCGCTCCAGCCGGTCATCGTCGAGTGGGCAGGGCGGCAGCACGGGACCCTTTCCTTCCGACTGACGCAGGTTCTTTCCGGGCACGGCTGCTTCGGGAAGTACCTGCACTCGGTCGCTAGGAGGGAATTGAGTCCCGCCTGTCACCACTGCGACTGCAGTGAGGACTCGGCTCAGCACACGCTGGCGGTTTGCCCCAGTTGGGCGGCGCAGCGTCGGGCCCTCACTGCAGTCATCGGAGTGGATCTGTCGCTGCCGGCTGTCATACGCTCCATGGCCGGTAGCGACAGGAATTTTACCGCGGTCGCGACCTTCTGTGAGGAAGTCATCTCGCAGAAGGAGGCGGCGGAAAGGGTCCGGGAGGACGACCTCCACTCGGACTTAATTCGCCGCCGGCGAACCGGGCGACGGAGGCGTGCTTAACGGGACGGGTTTTCCCCTTCACCCGCTGTAGTGGCCCCCCGCGAGGATGCGGTGTCCGCGTGTGCCTGGACTTCGCCTACTTGAGAGGGTTTTTACCCGAAGGTGGTGCCCGCGCTTTTGCGGGCAGGCGCTAGGAGGGTTCCGGATGTCTTAATAAAAGCTGTTCCCGGATCCCTCCTACTTAAGGCGCAGTACGGCACACCGTGTGGTTTTAGTCGGTTCGATTCCGACACACCGCCCCACCGAAAACCCCGGTGGGGTGACGGCCCGAGGGGGTTTCCACACGCACAAAAAAAAAAAAAAAGGGCTATCCGTATAGTGAACCAGGTTCATGAGCGAGTTGATATATTCTCGTGTCGATTGAGTGAACTCGCAAAAGTAACTTTATTAGTTGTAAGTTATTTAGATACCGTATAATATATTAATAAAATACTCGTATAGTGTAATATTTACAATATTAGATTAACAGGAGGATATTTATTGTGTAACTTAGAGTTCAGTATATATTTAACATGTGATATTAAATAATAAATAGACTTAAGTTACCTACGTCTAGGAATAAGTTACCCACTATTATATTAGGCTTAAAAAATCCTGTAAAGATAGTGCATGGTTATAAATAAATGATAGACGCTGAGTGCTCCCAACCTTTTCATGTCGCTCAATTACTTATTACGCGTTACTTATTCCTAGGGTATTGATTGAACTCTTAGTTAGCATAACTTTACCTGCAGGAAAACGTTATCAAACGTATTAAAAGTAGTAGCCACTTCCTTTATTACACCTATTATACCATAACACATGTGAGTTGTATGTTATATAAGTTTCCTTCCTTATAAATACTGATAACATGAGTTATGTAATTGGTAGGCGTATGCATATGCTGTCGTATAAATAACACCTTTTTCCAAGCGTGTAATTTCATCAACATACTAAAATACATAGATAATATTAAGTTTCAATACACTCTTAATTATAGCACCTGGTTGACGCCCGGTGCACGGCAATAGGCTTCTCTCCTATTACGTAGCAAATGGGTGTTTAGTACTCCTCTGTTTACCCCTTCGGGATACGGGCGTGAGTGTATGTATATATCATAGCAAACTTAGATTATAGTTATAGATGTGTGGTTGTAATATGAGCATCGTCATTGCGAGGGTGACCGCGAGGCACTTTATAATTAATTAACAAATAATAACAATAGTGTTGGGGAGTGTTTTTACGAGTTCCTCCCATAAACAATAGCCGTGAAGTTTGTCATTGTGCCCTGATGTGAGAATTATGTCATACTGAGCAAAAATACCGCTAGGGGACTACTTACAAGAGCGTTGTTAATGTAAAACAGTATTTTAGTCCTTGTCTATTAATATTCTTAATGAATATAACGTATCGACTGTAGCCTGAGGGTCTTATTTACCGCATGTTGTCTATACTCGCAACTAGAGTTTTTTTTTTCATCATGACAACGTCACTTTTTCATTAATTTGTTTTTAAAAAATAAATAATATTTGACTTTGCTGACAAAATACCATAGTTACCGATAAAAAAAAATTATATGTTTTACTACAAAGGGTCCTATGAGGTCCTGCAGAATTGCGTTAGAATAGTCTTCAATACCGATCTCCTTGCTCCGAATTCCTACCGTTCCCGTAAACTTCTCCAGGTTATCGCATCCGCTGGCCTACATATACCACCGTTGTAGGCCACTCACCTAGATGTTGTAGGCTAGCCTTGATCCTTACCTCCTCTCCCTCCCTTGTACGCTAGTGATGGTCAGTACCATGCTCCTTTTCCCATCACGACCTCATTTAAATCTCTTAAGACTAACTTAAAACCTACTAAAAAAAATCTGTGTCATAACTATTTGAATGTTATAAATATGACAAAAATTTGCTGAACTATTGTAATCCTTGATTTGTATGAACCTATGTACTTACCACATTTTAATGCATATAAAGATATTCTATTATATTCATTCATTTCTACACCACCATAAGGTAGACTGGCAGAGAATACCTTTGGCATTAAGTATGCCTCTGTACATATTGTGCATAAAGTATTAAATAAATAAATAAACATAATAAAAGATCAATGACCAGCTGTAAATTTATTGTATCTAGAACTAAAAAATTACTATTGAGATAGAACAATAGCTTAAGCTAATAGCTCAAGAGCTAACCGGAAGCTATTAGGCAGGAACAAACAAGGCCAGGTTTAAACGAAAGTTGAGGGAGTATTGCTTTAGCATTTGTGAATTTTGTGAGTGACACGCTGTCAACAGTCATTCCCGTGTATTGCAGGATACTTCTTTGACTGTACCTAAGTGTGTTGTAGTCTAATATGTGTAATACCTAATAAATATGACCTACGCAACATTAGAAAATATAACAAAAATTATAGATTTGTTAGTGAGTCGTTACCCACAGTCAAACCGATTACACGGTTTTTGGTGGGAAAATGTTGTAATGATTTGTAGTAGTGTTGTTAGATCTATTAAATAATTATGTCATCTCGTTTAGTAGGTACATAATTCTCATTCACAAACATAGCTATGCTACACATCAATGAAAAGTTACCATAACAGTACACTGAGATGACCAAAAGGAAAACATATAATTGAGACATATTGTATGGAGTGGCAAATTTACTGTAATTAACCTATAATTAAAGTTAATTTGCTACCCAATACAAAATATATCATTAAGGATAACGGACGGTGTACGTAATTCTCAATAAACAATGTTGTGTTATTTCAAGATTTCCTGAATGTAGTTAATTACTGGTACTACTAAGCGTTGGACTTACGACCAAACAGTTACGGGTTTGATTCCCACCCCATCCTAGCAAAAGCAATTGCCTTATCTAAAAAATGTTGCAAAAGTTCTGGTCATATGTGAGTCACGTCACTAGTGGTAAATAAAAATGGGAAGCAAATGGAGTCTTACGACGCATAAGGGGGAGTACCCAAATCAAGAAGTCGAATACATGCAGACATAAGAGTAATTTACGGACTGGTGGGTACTCTTTCCAAATGCGTTTTTATTGAACTGAACTGTAGTATTCAAAGTTACTCTTCTCAACTCTCTTGAAGTCTCTTCTAAACTGCAATTCATAATAAATAATAGTTTAAAACAAACCAAACTAAAAAGTAGAAAATAATTTCAATAAATTTCAATTACGAATAATGTGATCAACAAAAAAATATATTTTATTGTAAAAAAGTATGGAGTGCTTGATGTCAATTGTTATAAATAATTATTGAAAGACATTGGTAAAAGAAGAGTCATTATGAAAATATCTTAAAAAGCACCCCACGCTTTGTTAATCACACTATTCTGTATATATTTTTCACTTTTTAGTTCAATTTATCATTAATGCGTGGTTTTACTTTTTCAACGATAATTTATGAAACGCTTACTTGGCGCAAGACACTACTGTCTTCAAATAAAAAAAAATTGCTAAACCTGAACACACTGCTCATGATAATGGAACAAACTATTTAAATTATTACATTGTCATCGGTTCTTGATAAGTGTGCAAAGTTTCTAATTAACCCGACGTTCTGAAGTGGGTGAAAATCACGTTCAAAGATTCCGTTACATACATACATACCAAGCTACTAAAAGCGTGTTAAAAAATATATTGATATAAATGAAACTGGCAACACAATCTCCATTAAAGGGGGGTGGGGTAGTTGGTCATTAGTATTTCTTAGCGTATAGTGAGCCTACACATATAGGTAGATAACGCAACTGCACTGAGTAAATAGCCAATGTTAATAGCGCCCACGGAACTAAGACTAATAAACTAAGCATACTTAGACATATTCACAGTTCTATACTAGCTCCAGCCTCTGTCCGCGCTCGAACAATATCGGTTAGTCGAAAGCTCGAAATATCAAATTCAAATTCAAAATCATTTATTCAATTAAGACACTAAGTGACATTTCTGAACGTTAAATTAAAGCTAGAGTTAAAATCATAGATCGGCACAAACAGACGCCACAGCATGTACTGGATTGTCGAAGTAAATTAGGTGAAAACACCAAAATCTACTGCCTGCTTGTGTCGATCTATAACTTCCAGTTTCCAAAATGCGTAGAGCCTTATGAGAAGAATACTCACAAAGAAACTCATGGCCACTCTTTTTAAAAGTCAGAGGTATCTAATTGCAATGTGAAAAACCCGAAAGTCAGTGTGTACCTATACTGTGTACCTATACCATGTACCTATACTATGTACCTATACTATGTACCTATACTATGTACCTATACTATGTACCTATACTATGTACCTATACTATGTACCTATACTATGTACCTATACTATGTACCTATACTATGTACCTATACTATGTACCTATACTATGTACCTATACTATGTACCTATACTATGTACCTATACTATGTACCTATACTATGTACCTAGACTATGTACCTATACTATGTACCTATACTATGTACCTATACTATGTACCTATACTATGTACCTATACTATGTACCTATACTATGTACCTATACTATGTACCTATACTATGCCGATGCGCAATTAAGATAAGACATTAACCGTATATAGTATATTCGTAATACAATACGGTTTTTACTTCGAGCGACTTATGTAGTACTCTGTGTTAAAAGCTGATAAATTATGGTTTTCGTTTTCAAAGTTTATTCAATCACCTACCCTAACAACGCATTGTGTTACGCAACCACCTACATTTCACACGTTAGTGATACTATTATATTATATTTATGTATATAAAATGCAGTAGATGTTGTTGTGGAATAATTTCAATGAATACCGGAGGGAAGGTGAGGAGCCGAGAATGACCGCGCGACGTTTGACACACTGCCAAGCGCGAGCGCACCGCCAAGAACGCGACACTCGAGGCCCGTTTACACCGAGAGAGCTACTGGCAATATTAATGTAATATTTAAAAATTAATTACAGAAGGTAGGTATGAATGTTGCTTCTAAATAGTAAAGCTTTACCTAACGCTGATAGGTAAAAATAATAAACTGAAAGTGACAGTCTTCCCCGGCTGTACTAATTTAGCGAACGGTATGCTTTTTACCTCAAATAGCGAACTTTACTGTTTGCAATACGGTATTATTTATTGTTAGAATATTTTAACATTTGACAAAGCAACCTATTGTTACGGTGACATTATGTTGATCTTTAATTCTTAGTTTAAAAAAAGACTAGTTCAAGCAATTTTTAAGGATTTTTTATGAAATAAAGTTATTTGACTTTAGTTCTAATAATAGTAATATTAGGATAGGTCAGGAATAAATTAGTTGCGTAATATTCTATTTTAACCGAACACAGGCATCAAAGATAATATTTAACTAAAGATACTGAATACGAATCCTCAAATGCCAATGATAACTTTATAAGCACAGCATATTTCAACGCGTAAATTTTTTGGTGGCAGACAGATCGATCATGACCTTCTTGTGTATATTAAACATTTTAAATTACTGTGATGGCTTCTTTTGGAGGCGTCTCAACCATCTCTCGCATCAGATCCACGCATTAACAGCTTCTTGTTAATATTGAATGTTTATCCGCGATTCCTGATTATTATGCACCCACGTTTTGACTTCAAAATCAATGAAGTCGTACCTAATAATATTATTCATCCTCGTAAGGTCTTCACAAATCTACGAACTCCATAAAATTTGTCAACACGAGCGTATGGCTGACATAGATTTCTCTGTCTGTAGACTAGCCGCGCTAAATCTATTAAAGCAGAATTAAATTATATAAATGATGAAATAATTTCACTTACAATGATTTTCGCGACTGAATTAGTGGACGGTTTCCAACCTGAGAAAACATTAACTACAATGAAATGTTTGAGATGATAGCTATGTCCATTACATTATGGTTAAGAAGTTATTTATTATAACACCGACAGGAATTAAATGTTGTGTTCGATTCACATTTTTTACATAGTTTACACAGTATGACGACCTCTGTTGCCAAGCCAGTCGTCACGGGTTGCATTCCCTCCAGTGCAAATATATGTATGCGTTAATGAATATCTCTATTTGCATTGGTGTGGGTGTATCTATGTATAACATGTATGTACAAAAAAATCTGTATACTTATGTTGGGAAAAATCTTCGCCATTTATGAACCGATTTTAATCATTTCTTTTTTACTTTACAGGTAGGTAAGTAGGGTACATCCATACCAGAAAGAAAAATATATTATGTAATGAAAGTTAGCAACAGTATTTTTAGTAGGTATCTCTTTTCCTTGATTGTCAACATTTTAATTAAAGGATACTTAACATCATACTTATTTGTTATTTACATAGTCATTATATCTATCTATATGTGTATCTAAACTTATTAAATATCAATTAGCATTGTACACAAATGCAGTAACGTCTTAAAGGTATCTCATTACTAATCCGATTACATTGAAGAACTGCCACGTGTTATTGCCATTATCTCATTAACTTTTTCACAATTACTGCCAAACAAGAGATTTATCTTTTCTCATTATCGCTCAAGTACAAAGGCTATTACTTTGACACTTCTAACAAAACACGACGCATCCTGTCAGACCATCTGGCGACATCTTGCCGAAAACCAATTTCTTACAAAATTATTAACTTTAATAAGAACTCTACTGGTTTATAAATAAGGGTGATATTAAGGGTAAGTGTAATTTTGTTATTGTTTAGGACAAAGCAGGCAATAGTTGTGACAATTAGCGTTTGTTGTAGGTCCGAGACGTGACCGGCGCAGGTCGGTCTGGCCGCCATATGCCACCGCAACACAAAGGACAAAGCGACATGTAGTTTTACACGTGTAGAAACCAATATCGTACTTACATCTGTTGTCTACTGCAAAAAAAAACGTAATTCTTCCATAAGTATCAAGAGATTAAAGCAGGCAATCGGATAGACAAAAAACTTTACTGTGAAAAATAGCTATAATTTTTCAAGTATATTCATGACCACAACAGTGAGTGGTGAGGTCGTCTGTTGTACAACATTTGTTCCTAAGTTACACCTGAGGTGCCGGCACTAAGGCCCGTGAGGCAGACTACCTAGCTAATTAGCCCCTGTGAGGTGAAGACCCGTGGGGGTTTCCACCCGTTAAAAAAACATGATATCGATCCCACTAATCCCACTAATATTATAAATGTGAAAATTTGGATGGATGGATGGATGGATGGATGGATGTTTGTTACTCTTTCACGCCAAAACTACTGAACCGATTGAGATGAAACTTGGTATGTAGATAGCTGGAGACCTGGATTAACATATAGGCTACTTATTAACATATAGGCCTACGGGATCGGGACTTACGCGGATGAAACCGCGGGGCGCTGCTACTGAATAATACTTTTATTATACTTTTATCCAACTGTTTTTTAATATAACTATTTTAAAAGTGTGAATTCTTGTCTCAGTTATCTTATCATATATTTTATTTTGAATATTATTTTAAATATAATTATTTAACATACCTCCTTACATCAATGTATAAATTCCATTTCCTTCGGAATTCAAGAAGAGAAGCCACAAATATTTTCAGCTTCTGCTTACGTGATAAGGGCAGCTTGAAAAAGCGCTAACTCTTCCATTAATATAGGGGAATCGGTACACTAGCCAAACACTAAGATCTATAATTTAAACAAATCTTTGTCCAACTGAGAGATGACCACTTAATCTGGTGCACACATACATAGACGATAACTTACCTGTATGAGATGTTTACATATCTATATCAACTGTCCTTTTTTGTAAATTAATATAATTTTGTATTTTGTTTTATTTCTACATCTATTTGTTGTTCATATACACCGTCACGCAAATATACCCATGCACTAGATATTACAATTATTTCTTTATTGTATCGAGCTGGTAGATTGTTACTCTTTCTGATAGTAAGCGGTTCCCAAACTTTAAAGACTAACAGAAATATTCTGCTAAACCAATAGTCATGTTTAACTGCAGTCTTTAACAGAAAAAAAGGTATTTCTTAGATCTACTGCCTTTCAAACAAATATCTTGATCTGGGGGAATTGCATATACTTCGCTCTGCACTCCACTTTAAAACATGTCAATATTGTTTAACTTGCTACTTAATAATAGAATAGAATATAATAGAAATAAACTTTATTGTACACCATTTTTAATAAGTTTACACGAAAATCACAAAAAAACAGATATATACAAAAAGTAGGCTTATCGCTATAAGCAATTTCTCAATGGCAACCTTTGGATGGACAAGGTCGATAGTAAATAGAAGTAATTATGGGTATTATGGGCAATTAGTAATAGTAAAATAATTCAGCAAAATATTTGTAGTAATAGTGTAGTGTTGATTTAATCAAATATACCAAACTATACACGTTCCCTAACAAAAAGCGCGCCAAATAGTGGCACGCATAAGCCATCCTAATAATAGACATATGAATATCCCTGTAATGATGAATGTATACAATAAATGTCCCTGTAATTACAGGTTGTATTAGTTTGACACAAAAACTTCAATATGGCGTCTAAAGTTTAGTACTTACCACGACGCGACCAAACGTGTTCCACACGCACGTTCATAATGACTGAAAAGGAGAACCACGCAAGCTACGTATTTCAAAATAAATAAGTATTCAAATTAACATTTTTAACAGTGCCATTATTACACCTGAAAATATTTGAGTTATCATTACTAGCATAGCTAAGCGAAGTGCGTATGTTACGAGTGGGTTCACGTCGGTAGTGTTGTTAGGAATGGTTTATCACTTGGGATTCATGAATAATTGGCGAATAATTTTGTTAGGCGTGCTCAATCGCTAACAACTTTTAAAACACTGGTATTTGATTCCTATCTGTCATCATAGTAATAATATGTTTAATACTTATAATTTTACTTGCAACTTACAATACAGAATTTATGCATTATATGTTTAGTTATTATTGATATGTATTTATTATACGTATGTATGTTTGTGTATATGTGTATTTTGGTATGTATGTAGGTATATGTATGTATGTTTGACTAAATAATATGTTAACAAGGTTAGGTAATTATTTTGTTTTTTTTCCTCTTCCATTCTTATAATTTCAATAAAATACTTACAATTTGTGCACCTGTTTACTGCCCTATACAGAAGTTCATTGCATCTGTCCATCTAAAGGTTGTCTGTAAGAAATCGCAGCTAGCGATAAGACCGCCGTTTGTACCATTATTTATTTTTATTTTAATGTTGTAAATTGTTTTATGGTGTACAATAAAGAATATTGTATTGTATTGTATTATTGTTCACCAACTCACTGACAGAAAAACAGAACTACGCTAGTAGAAATTGAACTATTCTGTTTAAGGCTGGAGGTAGGTGTAACATCACACATAACACATGCACATGCGTGGATATAAATCCTTAAAACCATAAGACATTGAGAAGAGTTGATGTATTTTTTATAATATAAATTAAAAGCTGCCTACATATTTCCTTTCCAGGTTCCTAGCTAGGTACTCCATTGACAAATTTGTTGTAGACGGTTTGTTTCAATTTTATAACTTTATTTGGAATTCTCAAATGGTTATCTATAAGTTCCAAACAAAATTATTATCGATGCTGAGTTTATCCCTTCCATGTGTCGGAGTTTTTTCACGTCGCTGTCGCCGGCGATAACCTCGCCCCGTGAGCTGATTACGTATTGTTTTGTTTCCGTACTGTTGTCTGTGTTTATCGGCTCTCTAACGTTGATAGTTTTAAAGGGGTGGTATGCTATTACTGATAAGACTTGATTGACGTGTGAAAGAATAGACTCGAATTTGTGTAGTTTATCTATACGCACTGAGATTTTGTTCTAATTCTACGTATATTCACTACTTAACCGTTTATTGTATTTTAACCCCCCCGACGCAAATAGAGGGTGTTATAAGTTTGTGTAAATGTGTGTCTGGCTGTGCATCGTAGCTCCCAAACTATAATTACACAACGTAAAAAATATGTATAGGTACGGTCGAATTGAGAACCTCCTTTTTTTTCGTCGGTTAATAAACTGGACTGAATCGATTGAACCAATTCTATAAAATATGATGTACAAAAAGGAATGTTTTATTCCATACCCATATTTACCTTTGGTTTATTTCAATGCAATATTACGGATATCCGTTTGATTTGATTTTGCATTATATTGAACAAAACCAAACCCACCAGAACTTCGCTTACACAATAATAAACCATATCAGTATCCCGATCGATAACCGAACAAACCAATAAAAGTAACCTACAATTCCTGTTAAACAATAAGTCTACCATAATTTTCGTCCCACATACGCAAACAGGAGTCCCTCATCTTCCAGAAATTCGTTACGTCACAATACAATCAACATTAAACCCGCTAATAATAGGTGAACAGATGCGGGCGCGGGACTGCACCACGTAAATCTATTCTATATCGTTAATGTAAAGTTTTTGAAATATTGAACAAAAATAAAGCCGCGTGTGTACGTGCGGTTAGAAAGTCGCTGCGTTTCAGAATACGGTATTAGACTGTCCAGACAAATGAAATCAGTTCCTCTTTATTTAACGCCACAACGGTACCTTCTGTAGCAATTTGTATGAAACAATGAGTTATGAGTTATGATATGACGTCATTTACTTTAGTTGGTTTCACAATTAAAAAAGAATAAAAATAGTAACGAATACTTATTTATTTACTTATTTATTAATACTTCATGCACAGATTCTATTCTAAGGCATTCTCTGCCAGTCAACCTTGGGGTGATGCAGAAATAAAAGTGGTAGGTGCAAAAGACATGTTAAGAGAGAAAACAGAGAAAGAGAGAGAGAGAGAGATGATACTCCACAGATACGAATTTAAAAGTCTTATAATAATTTTGATAGATAAATCAATATCGTTCTTCACAATCTTATATCATACTTAATTTCATGAGGTCTGTGAAACAATTTATTTTAACCAAAGGAAACTACTCTATTATATAATTATTTATTCGGGAATGAACGCAATCAATAGGTATTGTATACCTTTTGAATTGATGACGTTTCGACCAGATTGACTGGCTCAGTGGTGCACGCCCTCCGTCATCGAGTCCGTGAGGTACTTCCTATTGATCGCGTTAATTCCCGTACAAAAATTTATAGGTATATCATGGAACGCGAAAGTTTAAAAGTTAGAACTACACAAGTGTTCAAGATTCGCTTCTTACAACGACGAGTTTAGTAGTTCCGTCTGATCCGTCCCCGCCTGTTGCATGTGGGCACCTTAATCCATACCTAAACGTTACAGGTGTAGGTAATACCGTGATAATATAACAAAGGAGTTTCCGTGGTACACTTTAATTTAATCATCCGGTTATACCTATGCATTTCAAATTTGTAAGCGAATGTGGTGTGTTGGCTTTATATTAATTAACTAAACTTACGAGGCTCATTAGTGGAATAACATAAAACTATGTAAACATGTATCGGAAACTTGTCAATTCAATATTAATTCAATACAAGACTTTTATATCTATGATGGTTTAACAACAAGTACAGTGTACGGCTAGGTTTAAATGCTAATGGAGTTTTCAAAACCAAAACCAACTCAGTCTTAGAAACGTCCATAGGCCACCACTTACAATCAGACAGGGTGTACTATTATGTAAAATAAAGCTAAAACTCGGGATGTTTTCAATATTTCTCACTGTACTTGCCGTAGTAGCATGTAAATCATACGACATATTATGCAACAGGTACCTACAGGTATACCTCCGTTGTTAGTTCTGTCTAACTGCGGTCTTGTATAGAATAGAGTTGCTATCTAAGTCGGAGTCTGTCGGAGAACTCCTATTCGAGCAAAACTCTGCTGTACCTTCTTCAAAAGTACTAATGTTGATATTATCAAAAAATAGACAAAGATTCCGCCTTTATAATTTGTATGTTTGTTAAACGATTTACAAACATTCTAAATATCAATCTAACATCTTTAAAATTAAACAGTTTGAATCATATTATGCATATAAAACTAAAGAGTTTTTATCACATTAGTAATTTAGTAATACCATAATATATTCATATTAATCATATATTGGATTCATTGCGACTACCATAATCACATTAATTATAATGTCATTAACCAACTCACTCAGTTAAAATGGCGCTCTATTTATTACGCAAAGGTGAGTACATACCTACGCCATACAAGCGAAAAAGTGGTGATAAAGTAACGCACTTATCATATTTGTTGCAATCAATTGGTTAGCAACACACACAATAATATGATAGTAATGTTTTGGCGTGAATATAAATATGACTGTCAGATAAATATACATACGTACTTAGAGCAGTCAGACGACTTCTGTGGTGCGGTGATAATGCATTCGGCTGCCGCGTCAGAGTCGCAGGTTTGATTCCCGCACATACCTGAGTGTATTCGCGATAGTCTATTAATAATCTGTGTATTTACAAAGCAAGCGAACGTGTATAAAAGGTCTGATGAACGTGACGAATGGTCAGGATCGCGGTACATGGCGCTCTGCAGTTTCTCCTTCCTCCCGTACACACATATTTACTGTCCGTCGTAGGACTGCGGGTCTGAAGTGACAACATAACTTACATATAAAATCTATCTAACCTAACACAAAGAAATTTTCACTTCAAAAAGATACTACTCACTATCAATATCAAGTGAACTCTTTAAGTTATTATTGTTTCAAAACATGTACAAAAACCAGGCTTAGTGGTTAGTCCGTTGAATGACAAAACACCAACCTTATGGGTACCTATTGTGAAGGTGCCAAGGTGGTGTTAATAAAAGAAAAATTGTTGCCATTGATACTTTTACACAATTTGGAGAACTAATGAAATATTTAAAAATAATAGCTAATAAAATATTGTCACAGTGTGTAGGTAGGCAGTAAAACCATAAAGTTACCTGTGACGTCTGGCCGGTGGTCGCCAGATGTGCGCGCTCTCTCACGGCGAGGCGGCGAGGCGCGGTTGTGTGCGCCCACCGCGCCCGTCAAGAGAATCACACTCGATCGCAACTTTTGATGAAATATTATATGTTTCTGTTTAATTTGAATTGTACATTGATCTTGTGTCCATTACTGAGTGTTGAATGATAATTACGGATTTGGTTTACACAGAAACGTTAAAACATATACTTTATTCAACTGTACGCAGACGCCTGTTTTTTTAATAATTCCGTTTATAAGACAACCGTATATGTGTACGATTACGTAACGATAGTAAATGTCTAACCTTTATATGCGTATAATAACGGTTACCGATAATATTTTGTAAAAATAGTGTTCTAAACCATTAATGTCAGCGCGATTGAAAATCAAAAGGTTTCAAGGGATTTTTACCACGACCGCACCGACTACAAAAATATATTGTGACATCTTGAGAAATACAAACCTTTGTATTCTGATGTATAGTCTTTATTGGTCTGCTACTCTTGTTACCTTAAGGCAAGGCAGATGTCTGCTTAAATACGAGCCGTTTAACTAGTAAAGTACTTCCACCCGACAGAAAACCGTGCTGAGTTTCTTTCGGACACAAGCGACATTACTGGTGTTGTGACGGTTTTCTAGGCAGCGATAACTAATTACCCATTAATTAGACCTTTTCTCAAAACTATAATATTTCCACGCAATTAAAATGCGTTATGATTTATGATATAACAAACAAACCATATAGTGTACCCATAAACAAAGTGATGGAACACAAGTGCGACCACACGTAGCGGCCCCCCGGGACAGCGCACGTGCACTCCGTCCTCACCACACTGATACCTTTGTACCTCTTGATTTACCTCACACGCTCTGTACCACTACCGACTAGGAGGGATTGAAAAAATCGTTTATAAGGGCTGTGTTGTCATATAATCGATCGAGTTTAGTAGATGTACCTAGAACATTTTTTTTAGCTTTTATAAAGAAGCAAGAGGCTGTAGTCGACCTGATGGTTTCATTTGAAAAACACAAACACAAACGATGTAATTTGTATGTGGTCTATATCTCCCTCCCACGGTAGTACTGCGACCCTCATCGACAGTTGAAAATAAAGACTGCTAGTCTACTATAGCATGATGCCTCTGACATGCGAGCCCTGACCGGGCGGCTCTTATTCCACCTAAATCTCCTATGCCATAAGGTTTCTAAATACTGATATTCATCAAGAGCAAGAGAAAGAACCAACAACGGACATCAATCCGCGGGTCCAAGTCCTATTCTCCTATTACATAAAAACTTGCGACAATACACCTACTTCACAGCAGGCAGCGCCACACGTGCAACACACGTGGAACTCAAGGTGCTATTGTCTTAACACTAGAACATTTACTATTCATATAAAACGAACAGTACATAGCAATTTCTATCTTATCTTGAATTAGTTATGGTTGAAGATCCCTTGTTGAAAGTGTCCAAAGTAAAATTATGATGGTAGTATAAGTTTACCAGTCCTCAATACTCTTTGTTTGTAATTGTGACAGCGTTTCGCAATAGGCTCATAAATTATGCACTAGGTACAACCGTTGTTTGTAGATCGTCGTAAAGGTTTAACGATTGCACATGTGTTCGGCTTGTATTGTTGAGGTGGTGGCTAGAAAGCTCCACCTCTACAGCTTGTTACAAGCTAGTTACAAGGAGTTTAAGTGTGTAACAAGCAACTAAACTGGAGAATTGAGTGCGTGACTTTACGTGACATAATTTAGGAGTTTCAATTTATAGTGTTACTTTATAGGAAGATTTATCTACCTTAAAAGTTGTGTCTGGACGTGTGGCGCAATGGTTAAAGTAACTAATTCGATGTCCACACTGGACAACAATTTGTGTGATACACAAATAGTTAGTATTTAGTATAACGATGACCTACACAATTTCCTAATTCAATTGAAAGCCTCCAAAATAGTCCTTTATTCTTAGGCATTTAACCAGAATCTTAACACATATCCCGAAAAACCACAAGCACCCACAGACTTTTCTCCTCCCCTTTCATCACTAGTGAAGGTATTTAGAATAGATACTATATATAATATACATGACGCATTAGAACTATGGGAAGATATTCTGGATATAAGGTTTAATTAATCATGGTTAAAAAAATTAAGGTTAAATTTTCTGACCCTGGACCGATTATCTCGAAATTTGTTGACGGCTTCTTATATATTCATCAAATTTAAAAGTTGCATCAGACACGAGTTTCACGATTCAATGGGCAATCACTGTATCGTATGGTTGTACCTGTTTGTCAGGATATTGTCGCTGACAATGGGGACGAACGAATCCACGGGTTTGTATGCACTCTCGGCGACTTCAATAGCGTGACTTCGCCGGATAGGTAGGTGGTATACATTTAATATTATTGCCCACTACTGATTAATTTCGATTATTTTAAGGTAAAACGATATTTACCTTTTTGAAATTTACTGATAACAGATAAATACGGTAAAACTTGTATGATATTATGTTAACAGTAATTTTATATTCGAAAGTTAGTTGATAACATACCTTGTATTTACCGTGTAGGTATGTAATATTTAAGGTAACATGAATTCGTATGTCCTGAGGATATCATTAAAATTTACTTACATGGGCATGTCCTGTTAGATCTGTACTACTAATGTATAGATTATACGTACATTACCTATACTAATATTATAATAAAAACTTAAACACCTCACAGGTCTGTCACATCTACTGTATGTAATGTACTATATCGTATATGCACTGTATGTAATGTACTATATCGTATATGTACTGTATGTAATGTACTATATCGTATATGTACTGTATGTAATGTACTATATCGTATATGTACTGTATGTAATGTACTATATCGTATATGTACTGTATGTAATGTACTATATCGTATATGTACTGTATGTAATGTACTGTATGTAATGTACTATATCGTATATGTACTGTATGTAATGTACTGTATGTAATGTACTATATCGACATATCGTATCAAGAACAGAATGTTTCTTTTGAAAAATCGTTTTCCATTCAATCGCTCTATCCCTATGGAATGTTATAGGCTGCTTTACATCACGCTTTGACCCTTAAGAGCGGAGCAGTGACCATCAACTGTTATAGGCTGCTTTACATCACGCTTTGACCCTTAAGAGCGGAGCAGTGACCATCAACTGTTATAGGCTGCTTTACATCACGCTTTGACCCTTAAGAGCGGAGCAGTGACCATCAACTGTTATAGGCTGCTTTACATCACGCTTTGACCCTTAAGAGCGGAGCAGTGACCATCAACTGTTATAGGCTGCTTTACATAACGCTTTGACCCTTAAGAGCGGAGCAGTGACCATCAACTGTTATAGGCTGCTTTACATAACGCTTTGACCCTTAAGAGCGGAGCAGTGACCATCAACTGTTATAGGCTGCTTTACATAACGCTTTGACCCTTAAGAGCGGAGCAGTGACCATCAACTGTTTTTTACGGTGTACATACAATAAAAAATTGATATTTATTCATTGTAAGTAAATTCATAATGTTCTAAAGAATATGCTTATAAAAATTAAAATAAGAGAAACTATACTTTGTATAGGCGGCGGCGAGGGGTCCACTAGTAGCCACTAACATGTTGGACTATCCACCTCCTAGCTCCACCATCAGATCAACTCCAAGATGCCAAATTGTAGTATTGTTATCCAAAGTACATACCTATATGTACATAGAAAGTAACATTTCGATACATCAATTAGAAGTAGGTTAAAACTTTTAAGATTTGTTTAAATAATAGTTAGGTAGTTATATACCTATACCTACCTCCCTAATTATAAGTGAAGCTAGTAAGATCATGCTAATAGGCCTTATAGGCCAATAAATGGCCGACAAGCATCGCGCCGCCTGATAGCTACTAGAGAAATGCTTCTACAGTGTAAAGGAGTATCTTGACCAATCAGAACATTAACTTCAACTAAGTATTTAAATAATAATCTTATTTTTATTAATAGTTTTGTACTTGTGTAATAATTTAATTTTCTTTTGACATCTTTGTTATTACTTTTATTATAGGTCGCCTGCTTTACGTTTTTTTTTGGAGGGTTCACTTATCTATTTATTGGTAAGTGTGCGCAAGCACTCTTTGAAATAATTGAACCCTCACTTCATCGAACTACTAGACACAGTCATAGGTTCCATCCTTTCGTTGTCGAAGCACCATAAAGGCGAACTAAATGTTTTGACAGCTCCTATTTAGTGTAAGTCGCCAAAGTCTGGAATGTACCTACTGCCTGCGTCTATTTTTCCAGAGAATTATAATCCTATGACGTTGAAGAGTAGAGTGAATCTCTCGAAAGTTCTCTTGGATAGGCGAGTATCATCTCCATCCAGGTGAGTTGTTGGACAAACTCCTATTCGATTACTTAATAAAAAAAATGTGTTTACAATACCGCATAACATATAAAAAAATATTGGGCCCATTATAAATCGATAACAAGTAGGTGCATATTTTCAAAATCTTAATACATACAAGTTTAATCTACGGCCGAGATCATATCACGTAACGTCTGTCTCCATTGAACCTAATCTTAGTAAAGATAACGGATCGATTCCGCCGCCACATGTTGTGTGTGAAAACAAATCATTAAGAGAATGCCTATTAGTTACAATAACAATATGAACATTAGTGTATCAGCCACTTCACTTATTGCCTTAATGGAGACCCAGTATAAACTACTGAACAATAAAATAAATACTTAAATTTCCGCTATATCGATAGCTACCTATTGTTTTTAAGCTTTCGCGACTTGTACACATGCCTATTAAAACTGTTTTAAAAAACATGATTAAAACAATTCGTACCTACTAAGGTACGAATTAAGGTACCTTAGTAGGTACGTATTTAGCGATTAGGTCGAATACACATCTCTTATGATAGCTAACTACACCCAAAGTCATTATACATCTATCCTCGCAAATTATACGTATCTAATCTAAACACGCTACGGTCAGAAACCTTAAGAAGTCACAACGTACTTATAAATTTTCTTATCATATAGACAAACTACTTAGTAATCTGTGATATAGGTACCTAAATGAATGCAAATTATTTTCAAACAAGCAACACACGAAGATATAGTTTAGTTAGGTACTTATACCTGTACCTACCATTACGATTGCATACCATTTGTTTCTCTATTTTTGTAGGAGGTAAGGCTGGATGGAACATCTCCTACAGAACACAGCTGTTGAACAATACTGCTCACGTAATGTTGTATTGGGATAAATTGAAATCGAAATTGATTGGCTTATTTGGCAACTCAGTTCATTGCAATACCTGTTAAACACAACCCGTTCAACACAGTCTGCATCCTGAATCAGTGTTTCTCACTTAAAGCGCAGCGAACGCACAGCTCAACTCATGGCGCCATCTAGTACCCAAAAGCGGAACTAAAAGTGAAATAATAAAATTGCCCACCTTGGCGACGCATTTGATGCTTTAGTCCAGCAGCTAGCTGACCTATTTAAGATATTTAAATACAAATTACGTTATTATATATATTTTATTAATAATGGTTAATGATTTTATGGGATAGTTTTACAACTTTATAATAGAAATATAACCCGTAATACACACATCATTTCAGTATATACATAATTATATACAACATCTGTACATACCTACACAAGAATTTATAAATGCAAAGTAGTAAGGTGGTTAGATAGAGACAGGTAGATCACTAGCGGGTGGAGCGTAGAGCATGTAAATAAACAATTGGAAGGTAGAGCCGTGCCCAGCGCGTTTGCGGTTTGTGGAAAGGTGTAGAGTGCAATTGTGCTAAGGTGTTATAATATCAGCGACGTATCGTTATGAGAGACGGTGGTGAGACACGACTCAGCAGTCGCCGTCGGCAGTCGGCCGTCTCTACTAATTAAGTATAGGTGGGGGGAGGTTGCGGCGGGCGGCGGCGAGGGGCGCAGCGCCCGGTGCGGGTGGCGGGGGGCAGGGCGGGGCGAGAGGCGGGCCGGGGTGCCGCCGGCTCTTCATTCCGCCGCGCGCCGCGCAACACAGAGCACGTCAGTCCGCTCGCGCGGGCCATGGTCGCGAGAACCGATGAGAGCATGTTCGGGTGCTATGGTGACAGCTACTCGTACCGCCTGTGGAGCCTGGCCAACGTGTGGGGCGCCTGCCGATGTGAGTAGCGCGCCGACGAAAGCCCCAGCACCACGTGCCCCCCCCACATACGAAACTAGGACTTTTACCGCTGACGTCAGCGGAGGCTGTGAAATCTCGGTGTAGTCCGACGTAGATGCAACTCGGACGTGACCGCGAAGTGTTTCCCGCGATATTAGGTAGTCCGCCGTGGTCAGTGAGGTGTGAGAACAGAGGTGTCGCTCGATGAAAGTGCAGAGATCGCTTATGGGAGTTGGCGGTTGGTACGAAACCTTAGCGGCCGGTTGGCTTGCGGACATGAGGAGTAAGCAGGTCCCAACGTCCACCACCTCGGCCAGGCGGCTCGCCGCCCTAAGTAAGCTTCCTTTCTTTTTGTTTTTATTTGCATTTTATATTTACAAACCTACCTATATACTTTGCTTTCATTATATATTTCTTATCTACTTATTATTTATATAATTACTGAATCTTACCACTATCACTCTGCCACTATTTTATTTGTATACATATGTAAATCTGTAAAAGTTTACAAGTTCCCTAAAACAAGTGCAAACCAGTACAAAAACTTGAAGAGGAAACTTAAGTTCCCAAACAAATATAATATTTGTCCAAGGTTAGTGAATGAACGCAGGTGAAAATGATATCACCTCTGAGGTATTAAAAATAAAACTCAAGCACGTCTTCATTAGAAATAACCTCGGTGTTCGGTAATCTCCCCTAGTCTCCCTCGGGATATAATTCATCCACTTGAAAATCGGGAACAGGTACACACAGACTTGAAAGAAAGTTTCGTTTGTCGAGGGGAACCCCGCTCACTTTCAACATCTTAAATCGTAAATGATTATGTTGTTTTAATTCATTTGCTTTTTTCTGTCTTACTTTTTATTTTATTCTTCCTCTTTGAGTGCCGCCTGTCTGGAGTGGATAAAATAGTAGGGACGTTTGATGCATTCGGACGAGCCACAATGGTAATAGTTTAGATGCGAGCTTGTGGAACGCGGATGAATAAATTAGTAAAAGTTGGTTTTATTGCTGTTCTCCGGCGAACAGACGTTTCACTCTGACGTTGGTCTTTTAATCTCATTATAATAAACTGAGCACTACATCCGACTTGAGCCCAGATCAAAACGGACCCGCATGCCGAGATTACGTCTAGGCAAGCTTTAACATTCAATGAAAAGCATGGCTCAAACGAGCTGCGTACCTACCTAGTACAATTTAATTGACCTAAACTTTTGTCTACAGCGCGTTTGATCGGTCGAGTATTTACGATAGCTTGAGTGTAAATTTACGTTATGTTATTTTTAGGGAATTGGTATCAATAGGGTATTTGACACAGTAATCAGTAGTTCTCATTCCTACACATTAACGTTATGCTAATATAGTTACCCCAAACTGACGTTAATAGGTATTTATTTGAAATGAGTATATGGGTGCAAACGATAGATATAGTTCAAGGAAAATAAATAAGTACTATGAAGAGATAACTGATAGGACTAGTTCATAAGCAAACGACTCCAGAAATCGCTATCTTTCTCAAATAAACCGTACCTTGTCAGTCACCTAATAGGTACCGCCTCGCTAATTAGTTGTTTGTCGGGGACTAAATTAAGGAGTCCGCCAACAGGCAAACTTCGTTTATCGCTTGTCAAACATTATTACTGTAAGATACAGCTTTACCTCGGGGTGATTCAATGACTCACGGCTCTGAATCACTTCGATATGATTTTTGTTATTTGTCCATTTCGTCTCTTCGGCGTCTGAATCAGAGGTGTACCGATAGCTTATTCCGAATGACACTGAACTTGAGTCAGACTCATAACCAAGTGTAGGTTCAACTATATAAGTAGACAGTTATAACATATTACTAATGTGTTTGTTTATTATATAGACCCAGTTCCGGAGTTAGGCACAAACACTTGAAAGTGACTCACTAATTATAATTATTGTACCTGTAAAATCGATCACTCTTTTATATAATTAAAGGCCATTATTTGTGACGAGACATGTCATATTCTTTACCTCATAAATGACTCCTGTTATGAGTCATAACAGGAGTCATTGCTTTAGGCCAAGTAATAAATAATACATAAAATTATATAAGTATTTCAAAATATTATTAGGTAGGGAAAGTGTGTTAAATGGCCGAATAAAAATCATGGCAAAATTCTAAATTATTGTAGAACGTAATTTTAACTTCAATTTCAATAACAAGAGTATGTGAATTATAAAGTAATCACTATTAATACCTGTTTAACTTTAATTTTTGATGTTAATTCTAATTATCACTGCGGTTTCGAAGGAGATTTTACCTGTAACTGCTGAGAAATATAATATGTACAATGTAATAAAACTTAACCACATTGTGCGGTATTCGTTTATTTATATACCTACTGTAATTAGCACACAGTTGACTCAGTAGGCACGTAGATGCTTCTTACTTATTCACTTTAATAACAAAGTGGAACACTTTCTGAGCCACCTAAACAATATCATAGCATATTTGCGTTGCCAACGACTTCGCTTGCGTTAAGTTGTTAATCCATTCCTCGGCAACAGTAGGTCCTACTGTTCCTGGATGAAAGGTACCCAAAGGTATATTCTTTGCTGTAGGTAACCTGGCAACTATGCAAAGTAGCATGATGATCAGTTGAGTACTTAAGACGTAAAAGTCTAACAGTCAAACAAACTTACTTTCACATTTATAATTTTAGTAAGAAAATAAAAATACAAACTATTCAATTGGAAGGACTTAGAAAAACTTATTCTACGTTCATAATAAAATATAGACAGACAAAGAAGGCGAAGACAAAACATAATAAAATAGGTACATGAAATGATACCACAACTTGGACTTGGCCGGTTTCTTTAATATTATTGAAATTTATTTTATAATAATGGTAGGTAACATTTACTAGGTACGCAAACCTGGTCCAGTAAATATTTGTATGAAGTTTAAATATTTATTATGGTATATATTCTATAGGATAAAGCCTTTCTATTGGGGACAATACTTTAGCGTGTCACGAAATGATTTTCATACTGTCGGTAATTTTGTAATGTTGTAATCAATATATACCTACCTACCTATATAGATACATACCAGATGTATGTTTTAATAAATCGAGTTTCTGTAAATTTAAGTAGGTAAGTATTAGTTTATAGGTAAAATAGAAACAGGTAGATACTTCTCAGATATAAGCTCCGATTCACAGAACATAACAGAATGACGATTTGGACTAAGCAGTCGAACAAGAATAAATCAGAATCAACATTGAGTGTCAGAAAATATGTTGAAGTTAAATAGTAACGAGGCGAGTGCCAATAAAAAGTGGAAGAGACGCCACGAGTACAATGCGATACAATAACTGAACAAATAGCTAGCGTCTAAACACTTCAATATAATTCTCTCAACGCGCAATTACAATTCCGACCAAGACGTTACAACATGGTGTCTGCAGTCGGACAGGCGGAGTTTTTTCTTCGTTGGAAGCAAACAGCGCGCCCCGCCGCGCACAGGTGCGACCAATCACCACACCGCGCGTCTGTGTGCTGCGATCAACAATCGACCTCTTATCTCCCTGACTATATGCGGTACGCGACTGAGAGTGTGTGAGTGTGTGTGCGATAATTGTTATTTGTTGTTCAGCGCAATAGGAAACGTGGTGCGCGTGTGTGCGTTCATGTAGGTTTTTTATCAGCCGGTTAACGGACGCACTCTGCCCGTGCGCACAGATTACTTGCGCAGCGATAGCGTCCAGTGTGTAGGTGTACCGTCCGCTCCACCTAATTAACGATACGCACTCATATTTACTATAATAATAATTGTACTAATTATATTTTGTTGGAGGCGCTGATCCTCATTAAGGTATTGCTTATCAAGAAACAACAAATTAATCTTATTGAATAGGTAGGTACGTAGTAGGTAACTAAAGATACCTAGGTACCTACACTAAGTATATACCTACCGATGTACTTACCTTAGTAGCTAATAATTCCACGTTAATCTTTTGTAAGCAAAACGAAAACGAACTTGTCGCTCCGCACGACTTAAAAACAAACACACGTTTTCTTTGTGAATATTTATATCGGACATGAATGGAGGACTCGGCCAAATGAATGAACGGTACATGCAGCGCCATCTAGTGGCAAGTAGCTAGACTTTAAAATACAAATCAGCATCTCTTAAATAAACTTATCATAATATTCAAGCTTAATTTTAATCTATATCAATCTTCTAAATGATTTGATTTAAAATACTTTTTCTGTGGAATTGTGTAACTGGCCTAAATAATTAAATTTTTAATTTTTGCACTAAAAACTTAAGTTATATCTGCACAAGGAAAATTAAGTTATGTACTTGATAAGTACTTGAACCCTTCATTGTTATTTAAATTCTATGCCTTTCCAATTAAATCACATATATATATATATATTTTATAAATTCTAAATAAAAAACATAATTTCATCCCCCATAATTTATTATTCAAGAAATAATTATTAAAATTATTAACGATTAGATAAAGCAGTTAACATACCAGCATTATATGATTTTAAATTGTGATAATAAATTACTAATAAATAAGAAACTAAACCTAAACCATCTCAACCTAATAAAATTCTAATAATATTTGGACTAATAATTAATAATATTATTGAACCCACAAATAATAAAACTAAAATAATAAACCGTCTTAAATTTAACTCTGATATTATATATCTTTTTCTATAATAAATAACAACTGATGAAATTAAAAATACAAACATAAGTATATAGAAAGAGTACATATATAGAAAGAGTACATATATAGAAAGAGTACATATATAGAAAGAGTACAGACTAATTTGTTTTGTTTTACCGTGAAGTGTAAATCGTTTTGCGAGGATAAAGGATGTTATGTTACTAGCGGATGTTCTCTCGAACTTAGACACACAAAAATATCAATTATTAGGGCAATGAGAATTTCTAATGGCATTTCGATGACATAACCCCCTTGGCACATCTTGAACACAATCTTTAAACAGATTTCTAAATTATTTTTTAATTGAACGTCTATGCCTAGGACGGAGCATGCACTCAAGACATGTGCATACCGTAAACAATTTTCGCGCACCATATTTCGGATTCATATTTCTGTATTCGTCTGTACAGATATTGTTAAGGCAGTTACACACTACACATTCCAATTCCATTTATCACTTCCTTAGAGAAATGTAAAAAAAATATACATGAAATTGCTTTTAATACTGTGTTTCACAACTTGGGCTAAAACATACAAATTTCAAACAATTTAAAAGTCAAGTTTAAGAATAATTTGCTTCTTTACATGAGGTTCTCAATAGTATCGGTAACTGCTGCAGGCGGTTCAACTCCTGTTCTTATTGATTTAGCGACCTTATAAATTTAAAAATATAAGTAGATGTATCTATAGTTAAGTAAATAATAACTCCACACATCTCACACACGGCCATCTGATCCCAAACTAGGCAGAGCCTGTACTATGGTAACCAGGCTGCTGATAAATATACTTATGTATTTCTAAATACATACATATTATAGATAAATTATACCCATACACAGAACAAATGATCATGCTCATCACACAATTATTTGTCCTGTGTGGGAATAGATCAAAATGGTCAATATACCTACCTATCTGAAAATGCGTTTAGATACGTATTTTGTGTCACAGCTAGTTTAAACTCCGGTAACGCTTTACACTAAATGTATATCTAATGGTTGTATTCCGGTAGGTTTAGACTTCAGCGAAATATAGAGGAGACTGCAATCATACATTGACTTTAATAATTTATAAATTAATATTCATAATTCACTCACAAAACGTATTTTTTATACGCTTTGTTTGAAACAACAAAAGATTATTTAGTATTTTTGTTTTATGTAAAGTTTTTGCTTTAGATGCTAACAATAGTACCTAATGACTCTGCGGAAACTGAAAAAACCATAAAATTGCATAAAATTATATTTCGGGTAGAATTCGAATTCTTGCATCATTGACAATAATAATTATATACCTACTTACATAAGATAATTGAGTAAGTATCACCGTCGCGAAGAACTTACAAAAACGGCTTTCTTTGGATACCTACTTATCACAATGCAAAAGTCAGTTCATCATTAAAATGTGAGATTAAGGATTTACAGTCATTAGTTTGTACACGCAATGTACACGCAACATGTGTAGGTAGATATAATTTTTGCGCGGTACAGTGAATGACCTTAAACGTTCGGCGCCGTCGAAGCAGCTGATTGCATAAATGTTGTTTAAAAATAAAAAAAAAACAATAAATATCCTATACGGCCAAAAACTGCAATGTACTCAACATTGCAGTTTTTGGCCGTATAGGATATTTATTGTTTTTTTTTCGACATAATATTCTGCTTATTCATTGCGATATCACTTTTAAATTTTAAATGATGGGCTGAATCTACCATTTCAAGATTCGGCAGGTCGTACCTTACACCCGTTATTAATACATATATAGAACCTACTATAAATGAAGCGGTAAATAATATACCTACGTGAATCGTAATCGTAAAAAAGCCTAAATCTAAGATAGGTTAAATGATGTTTTAGCAAATTTTTACCTTAATCTTTGATCTTCATAAATATCTATGAACATGTTAAATTTCTGTTACAAATCAAATAAATCCCTATTACGTTATATTATATATAAATATTACCGCGTGTAAGTTACGTTACCCTGACCGTGGTTCACCCGTGACCACGGTCATAATGACATCAAGTAACATCAAGAAAATTAATAAATTAATTCAGTTGAAGTCGCAAAAGTTTAAAACCAATTAAGTATGTGAAAGTAAAGTATAGCCTGATGGTAAGAAAGAGAATCATTGTAATTACCTATATCACACACAATATACTTCTTGCAGGTTTTTTATTTTTCTTTCGTTTAAATCTACTGATGCCATCTTTTGTTAAGTAGATAAACTAACAAAGAATTGGCTATTTTACGTGTTGACTTTTTATTAAGGTACCAGCAGCACCCCTCGGTTTCAAATGCGTAAGCTGGGACTTATCCCACGGGATCGGGATATCAGGATAAAAAGTAGCCTATATGTTAATCCAGGTCTCCAGCTATCTACATACCAAGTTGCAATGCAATCGGTTCAGTAATTTTGGCGTGAAAGAGTAACAAACATACACACACACTTACAAATTTTCACCTTTATAATATTAGTGTGATTTACATTATGAATACGATATGTCGTTATGGTATATTCATAGTGTTAACACATTATACAAGTTCTACCCTATTTAGGTACCTACTTGTTTAACCAACCCACACAAGAAAACTCTACCGAACACTTGAGTTTTAACAGGACAACAAATACAATTGACTCGATAAAAGTAATTTATCTTCTTGCTGCTAATTTATATAGAAACGAGCGATACAAACTTCATCTGTCTCATACAAACGGTCGACCATTATGAGTATCAGCTAAATTACATACTACCTTCGTAATACAACGTCTGTATTCACGAAATGTTCATTCCTGTCAACCTTTATAACTGGTTAGATATACCTATCCGACATGGTTGTATTTTCTAAAATTCAATACCGGTGTTCCAATATCACACGTAACTATAGGAGATACGACACAGCACACGGCCTAAAGTGCCTGCACACACGACACGCGGACGGCGTAGCCACACTAATGAATACGTCCCATCGTTGTTTTGCTCTTTATTATATTTGATTTACGACGGCCCGCGCCCGCCCCGCCGCACGCCCCGCCGCACGCCGCGCTGGTTTTAAAAACGATATTACGCTGGAATACGCCCGTATTACCGAAATAACCGACTCCAAATTGAATTGTTGCTGCCATATTTGTTTTTATAAAGCGAGCGAAGCCGTAAAGGTGTCCGCGATCATTTTAATCGCCAACAATACGGATAATTGTTTTATTTCCAATTGGGGTTTACGAGGCTCGTATCGCCGGAAGTCGGGGTTTTTATGGCACAAAGTCTAACGTGCCAACGTTAATTTGATAGCTATATTTTTTAGAACTGAGGATAAAATCGTCGCAGCTCGCCGTACTACACCTAGACTGTCCTGAATTTCTTTTCCAGTGTCCATTGGTTCGATGACGCGTATGCTATTCTTAGTTGGCTATCATATAAAATCTGCAGTTTTAAATTTAAATAATGGATAATTTAAAATTATCACTATCTCTTCTTTTGACTTCACTGTAACTGGACTATACTGACAACTACATTGTGATAAAATGGAACACATAGATCTTATAAAAGCTAATTCGTCATTTGTATTTTATGCGTAAAAAAAAAAATAGTAGGCAAATTAGTAACTAACTAAAACTAAATTTTAGTTCATTTTATTCACAGTCCGTCCGCTGGCGGGCGGTGGGTCGGAGGGCAAGCCTTCAGAGGAAGAAGAGGAACGGGGAGGATCACCCCTGGGCCCTGGCGGTCCCTACGGCTGCAGTCAGTGTCGCGGTGCCTACCCCACGCGCGAGCAGCTCGAGCGCCACGAGACTCTGCACGCGCCCAACACACAGGTGGATACCATCAAATATGTCAGTGCCCATTGTATTACATAACAGCGAAATATACTTTATTATACTTAAAACAAGGAATCACCCAGTACGAAATCCCCAAGCTAACTATAATTGCCATTAGTCACAATATAAATAAAAAATGACAAGGCACTTAGGTTAATTAGGCAAGGAATTTATGTGTAACTAACACTGTACTTTTTGGTTAACAGTCTTGCAAGATCTGCCACAAGAGCTTCGCGAACGTGTACCGCCTACAGCGGCACATGATTAGCCACGACGAGAGCGCATTGCTTCGCAAGTTCAAATGCAACGACTGCGATAAAGCATTCAAATTTAAGCATCATCTGAAGGAGCACTTACGAATACACAGCGGCGAAAAACCCTTTGAATGTGCAAATTGTGGCAAAAAGTTTTCCCACTCCGGCTCCTACTCAAGCCACACGACTTCCAAGAAATGTCTTGTCATGAACCTCAAAATGGGGAGAATCAAAGCTAATAATCCAGCACTTAATCCGGAAAAAAGTCCATCACGCAGACGGAATAATGCCATTGTCGCATCACAGTTGAACAATAATATTGCATCGAATGGCAATTCTTTCCTTCCTATTCTCCCGAAGTACACAGATGCTGCTGCATTTTTTGCATCCATGTCGTCACCAGAAAATAATTTCCATCGTCCACCGTTAGGACAGCCTGGTCTTAATCCATTTTATATGCCGCCCGGTATGCCAATAAGTCCAGCCAGTGCTATAGCCCCTTACAGTATACCGGCCTCCCTTAGCCAATTCCTTGAGACATTAGCTTCATCGCAATATCAACCAAGAAAAATAGAGAATCCCGCAAGTCCTAAACAAGCTCCCGCAGATCCTGAAGATTTAATCGAGGAAGTTACGGAGGAGGATGATAAGCGGTCAGAAGGAAGTGCCGAGCTGGTGATGGACATAGAAGACGATGAATCTGTGGCTATAAAAAAAGAGCGTGAGGAAAAAGACAGTCACTTAAGATCGCCGCCGCGACATTATGATTCCGTCCCCTTAAATAACAATGGCCTTGACTCACAGAATCAATCGGCTTACAATTCTATATTAGAATCTGTAAACGCTTCCGTAACCAAACATTTCTTCAGAGCGAATATGGAAAATCTTTCGCCAGTTTCGGGTAACATTTGCCCTAGTATAGAGTCACCACCTACATCTCACGTTATTGTAAAGGAAGAGCCGGATGACACTCACAGATGTCTTAAATGTAACGCATCCTTCACCAATAAAAGCGATTTGTTAGATCACGAAAAAGAAATCTGTGGAAATTTATTTAGAAAACACGAGGGACTGGCAGCTCAAGTGGCAGAAACAGTAGCTCTTAACAGATTAGAAGCTGAGATGCGTGCTTCAATACAGAGTGGTGTAAGCGCTAGCGAAGATGAAGAGTACCAGAAGGAAGAACGCGATGATAAGTTATCAATACATGATAATGATAGAAAAATTCGTGTGCGAACAAATCTGTCTGAGGAACAGCAAACGGTGTTGAAGAAACATTACGCGTTAAACTCGCGGCCTAATCGAGAAGAGTTTAAAAGAATAGCTCGACAGATTAGCCTTGATAATCGAGTGGTACAAGTGTGGTTCCAAAACAACAGAGCCAGAGAACGACGCATGACTGCTTCCGACCA
Organism: Callimorpha dominula; assembly: GCA_949752705.1. Lineage (NCBI taxonomy): Eukaryota > Metazoa > Arthropoda > Insecta > Lepidoptera > Erebidae > Callimorpha > Callimorpha dominula. The sequence goes on along the minus strand of OX456999.1, from coordinate 493,307 downwards.
GCCGCTGGACTTATCAACGAAGAAATCCAACCCATCAGTGACGTCAAGCCCGTCGCCGTCGCCACCGTGCAGTCTTTCTGTAACACATTCCGACTCCGAAGAGGCAGTCAACTTGAGCCAGAAATCGTCGCGGAGCACGACACCGCATCGCACCAATTATCTGAATACTTATCCACATTCCAATTGTTCTTCATCGTCTTTTACCGATTTTCGGTTGTCTCCCTCACCGGGGGAGCCCATAAACGGACAAAAACGTTTACTACCGCAGAAACTACAAGTAAATCCCTCAGTGCCAATGAACAAACTTCTTCAGTACAACGATATGGCAAATGGAAGGTCGCCTATACTTAACATGCACCTATCATCAGATATGAGTCGACAAGGTTTAAGTCCATCGTATGAGCGTACCCCGTGGGGCGATGATATGCACGTGCCACACGACATCGAAGATGAAGCGTCAGTACTTAAAAAGAGTAAACTAAAGCAAGGAGCCGAGTATAAAGAGGGCGAGGGACAGTTTGTCTGCGACCAATGCGATAAAACATTTGTAAAACAGAGCTCCCTCGCTAGACACAAATACGAACACTCAGGTTAGTAACGTAATTTTTTTGGTGATCTAACTAATCTATGAAAATACCTACCTACTTACTAGATATCTAGTTTGTTTTCTGTTCAATATACTAAACTATGGCAATTTGTCTTATAGGTCAACGTCCCTACAAATGCGGAGAGTGTCCGAAAGCATTCAAACACAAACATCATTTGACGGAACACAAGCGGCTGCACACCGGAGAAAAACCCTTCCAGTGTTGCAAGTGCTTCAAGAAGTTCTCCCACTCCGGCTCCTACAGTCAGCACATGAACCACAGGTTCGCTATCTGCAAGCCCTACAGGGACTAGGCGGGAATCGCTTTACCTGCCCACGGTTGTTGAAGCACCACCTTTTTAACTTCTATGTACGAAAGAAAATGTGCACTTGTTAAATTTCTAAACAGCACTAATTCAAGTTGATTACTTAGAATTTTATTAAGGGTTTGTGTATAGTTTAGCTACGCAAAAAAAAATCTTCGACAACCGATACGCTTTGCCCAATTTCAAGACTATCACGGTAAATTACTTACCTCATCAAGTGTTGAACACATCACACCGCTTAATAATACTCACTATTATATGTATAATAAAGTATTCATTGCCCGGTATTTTCGTTTCGAATTTAATTAAGGTCATTGCTCAACGTCATATTTTTATACTATAGACCATAATTCGGATTTCCTATTTATAATATATAGTGCCAAATACACAAAAGGAGTGCCATATGACATGCCAAAAAATATTGTTTTTTTAACGTTTAATATTGTATAGCTTTTATTATTTTATAAATACCAAAGGTCAGTACCTGTAGCATAATACTCGACTATGATAGATGTTATTTTATTTTTTATAATGTTACGGCCAAAGTTAAACAAAATGTCATTGTGCTTTTAAGGTTAGATTATGTCTTGTAAGTGTGCAACTACTAAGATGATTATTTACGCAAGGCTTATTAATAATAAACAAATAAACCCACGGGGTGAACGCGTTTTTAAACTATTTACACGGTATTTTTGGATATTTGAATTTCTCGCTGTTCCGGCACCAGAAGCCCGTAAATAAAGATAATCAAGATAAGTTCGACGCTTGCGTCCACCAGACGTGCGCGTCTATTGTGATGACAATATACTAGTGTTATTTATAAATTATTGTACTAAATAAGTACTGTTCTACCGTATCCTACCTGACAATTGGCAACAACAAAGTACCTACATAGATAGGTACCTCGCGATATTATAATCTATTGTTCAACACCAATAATATAAAGGCTCTTTCAATGAAACTATTTATTTTGGACCAATAATCATTATTTACAAACCTAACCAAAGATAATATTGTATCGTCTACCTATTTGACGGAAGCATTTCATATATACAACTTAAACATAGCTACTTCCAACAATTATTCAGATAATGAAAACTTTATGGAAAAAGCCTAAAACTTCCATATCTCATGACTAATTTTCTCTTTCAAAATCATTAGACCGATGTAACATCTCGGTGTAATGATTTTCAAAGAGATATCGGTCGGTGATGTGTACCTAGCTGGTACTTGCTTATATTGTTCCGTTCTTGTAGGTGGACATCTGTAAATTATCAGTTCAGGTTCCAAGGAAATGAAAAAAAATATCTTATGTTATAGAAACATGTAAAATTTAGTAACCCTAAGTTTATGGTATTGTAGTAATAAGTGTTAGATAGATTCAATCTTAATTAAGTTTAAAGCATTCCATAATACTCCTGTGGGATCTCTGCTGTGTTTAAAAAACTCTTTAAATTAGTCGAAAGATTGTCGTCTATTAACTTGTAAATAATATAATGTAAATAATAAGGGTTTATATGTAAATATGATCGCTTTATTACTCAGTAATGGTACATAGAGATATTTGTCAGTCTTACACAATGAATACGTGACAATAATAAACATCTGTTTATTAAATTCAATGAATAATACATTTATATCATTATATTTATAGTTAGAGAACTTAAACTTCGTAAACAAAACCACCATTAAATTGCCCGCATCACTGTTCTTTCACATATACTTAGTTTAGCCCTACATTCATAAAAAATCGTAAATTATTATCTATACTTAAATATTGGCTATATTATAAAAGTTAAGTTCATTTTTCAATGTACTTAATTCACGTGCATAAATAAACACATGATTTATTTATTATTCGAAATTTCTGAACTAAAGATAACTTCTTATTTCATCTTCATCACAACAGTATGATAGAACAGAAAGTTCCTAAACAAAAAAAATACATTTTAAGAGATAAATATTGATTATTTCTATATTTTATAAGTGTAAGTAGATAACATTAATTTTTAAAGGTTTCTAAGCAACGAATTATGTAAATGATACATACAGTATAATAATACACTTTTGTCATGTACTTAGTGTGCATCGTAAGGCGTTCCCTCCATACGAGCAGTATTTGACACAGATTATATCCACTACTAGCGTAGGTTCACCTGTCAATCTTCCATTAATAAAGCAGTACCTATTCATAAAAATGCAGATTTTCTGTCAAAATTATACTTACACGTAAAAAATATATACATACTTATTATTGATTACTGAGTGTGTTATGTACCTACCTTTAAATAATAATACTTTAATTGGATAAGCGATCCTGTTTCACCTATTTCATATTTTATTATAATTTGTATGTAAGCGACTCAAAATTATTCGCGTGTAGCGGTTGGCTAGATAAACCAAAGATAACTTACGTTGATAACAAGATGTGGAGCTCTGTAATATATAATTATCCCATCATTTAGCTTTAGATTAGTTTTACTTGTGCCAAATAATTTTAAGGCTTCGGATATACATTTTATACGAAAGTTTTATTTTTTACATGGAATGGCGAAATGTGCTATAGCGAGGTTCGGTTCCTTGTGCAGTGATTATTGCGCGAGAGTATTTTCTTCCTTTGTGAGTAGATATAATTATGAGATAGAGTCAACTGTCAGGTGTAATAGTTAGCCATTGTGAATTCCTATTGCCATATTTGTCTTTGTTGTATTTTGTATGGAGGTGTGTAAGGGCGTGTGAGGCGATTGCCTGGAGAATAGTTGTTATGATAAGTAAACTTTAGATTGTTAAACTTACCTATAGATTAACATGTGTTAAAATATTGCCTATATAAATTATAGTAATTCATTTTACTTGATATTATAATGTATATTGAATTTATGAATATTAAAAATATATATATTGACAATTCAATGCAAAAATTATTTTTTGGTATTATTTTATTTCATCCTGAAACCAAAGTTATCGTGGGTCGTTAGGTTGAAATAATTTTGGACTTAGGAGTTGCATTTGCATTTTCCTGGCTCGTCCAGTACTCGTCTTGGGCGATTTCAACGCCCGCTCCATACAGTGGGGTGATCGCCTGGACAACGTAAGAGGAGATACACTCATTGAGTGGGCGGCGGGACTAAACCTCGCCATTTTGAACCGAGGTTCGGTCAGCACCTTTGTGCGGTGGCAGGGGGAATCGATCGTCGACCTGACGTGGGCGACTCCCTCGGTCATCCACCAGGTGTCAGGACGGAGGGAGGCGGAGGAGGTGGTTACTTTGTCGGACCACCGCCACATCATATTTGATGTGGCCATCCGACGCCCGGGCGCAGGCCCGGACCGCCGCAGTAGCGGCCCTCCGCGACGATGGGCCCTCAAGCGGATGAACCCAGATATGCTTATTGCCGCAGCCATCGTCGCGGATTGGCCAGAGGAAGAGGAAGTACAGGTCTTGTCTGATCCAGAAGCGCAGGCTACTTGGTTCCGTGGCATTATAACTGACGTCTGTGACGCGTCGATGCTTCGGGTAAGGCTGAAGGGTGGGAGAGGTTCTCTGTACTGGTGGACACCGGAACTAAGGCAGCTTCGCACAGCATGCTCGAGAGCCCGTCGCCGATTTCAGAGAACCCGAAGACGACGGCGAGCCATAGCCGAGGAGATCGCTGAAGTGAGGCGGGAGTACGGCGCTGCCGCTAAGGCCATTAGCCTTGCGATAGCAGAAGCCAAGGCCCGGTCCTGGAAGGGGCTTATAGAGACCGTGGGCTCAGACCGTGGGACCCGCCGCTGACGCAGGCCTTGGACCCGGAGTTTGTGCGAAGAGTGGTAGATACCCTTTTTCCCGAGTACCGGGTCAGTCCCTCACGCCCTCCGTCGCCGTCGGCACCAGTTACGTGGTACTACGATTTTGACGTGACGGAGGAAGAGCTGGGCCGAGCCGTAAAGCGCCTCGCCGCCTGCAACACCGCCCCAGGCCCTGATGGGATCCCGGGCCGAGCATGGGTGTGTGCTTTGGTGATCCTAGGGAATAGGCTGAGGCGGCTGTTTACCAGCTGCCTTCGTAATAGCGTATTCCCGGCCGGCTGTAAGGAAGCCAGGCTGGTACTAATCCAGAAACCTGGCAGGGCCGCAGATTCTCCCTCGGCGTTCCGACCGATATGCCTGTTGGACGAGGTGGCGAAACTCTTTGAGAGAGTTATCGCCGCCCGTATCAACCAGCACCTGTCGAGAGTGGGCCCCGACTTATCAGACAACCAATTTGGCTTCCGACAGGGACGTTCGACGCTGGACGCGATTGAACGGGTCCGCTCCTTGTCGGGGTAGTCTGTCGGGGGGGAGTGACGTTGGCCGTCAGTCTTGACATTGTCAACGCCTTTAACTCTCTCCCGTGGTGGGCGATTAGGGAGGCGCTTGTGTATCACCAGTTGCCTCCCTACCTGCGGAACATCATTGGGGTTTATCTCCGCGACAGGTCCATATCGTATATGGGTCGGAACGGCGAAGATTGTCGAAGGACCTTCCTTTGTGGAACCTCGCGTATGATGCCGTCTTGAGGACCAGCCTTCCCCCAGGACTGAGTGTAGTCTGCTACGCGGACGATACTCTGGTACTAGCTGGGTGGCATGGCTTCCAGGAAGTCCTGGAGCTCGCCGAGTTAGGGGTGGCTTGTGTCGTCCAAGGGATCAGCGGTCTGGGTCTAAGGATTGCACCTCATAAGACAGAAGCCCTGTGGTTTCACAGGAAACGCAGAGGTGCAGTTGCCACCCACTCGCTTATTAGAGTGGGGGGAACAGAGATGGAGGTCGGGCGGTTCATTAAATACCTCGGCCTCACCCTGGACAGCCGTTGGAGCTTCGAGGAGCATTTCGAGCGGATGATCCCTCGAGTTCGTGGGCGGGTGGGCTCCCTACAGAGGCTGTTGCCTAAACTAGGGGGTCCGCGGGAGGAAGTTCGCCGCCTCTATTGTGCGGTGATACGATCCTGCTGCTCCCGCTGCCGAGCTAAGCTCAATCAAGCGCAGCGGGTAGCGGCCATTAGGATCGTACGAGGTTACCGCACAATTTCGTCGGAGGCGGCGACAGTCCTGGCACATTTCTCGCCTTTTGATATCTTGGTGGATATGGACGCGAGGGTCTATGATCACACTTGCGTGATCCGCCGGGGTGAGGGTGGGGAAGACCAGGACGAGCTCGAAATGCGGCGGAACGCTCACCGACAGGCACTGGTGCAGTGGCGCGTGACTGGAGCAGCCGCGGAATGCGCGCCAACGTGCTGTCGGTGCCGTTCTGCCTTACCTCGAAGCTTGGGTAGGTAGGGAGGGAGGTCGCGTCACCATACGCTGGAAGACTGCCCCGCGTTGGCGTCTGAACGCGAGGTACTGGTCGACCAAATCGGACGAGACCTGTCCCCGCCAGCAATCATTGCTGCCATGCTGGCGGGTGAAGAGGGCTGGGGCGCAGTGGTCTCTTTCTGTGAAGCTGTAATGCTCCAGAAAGAGACCGCTGAACGGGATCGGGAGAGGGCCGATCCCGAGCGTAGAGGACGTCGGCGGCGGTATCAGCTGTCGACGGGGCCGCAGGCTGCCAGAGAGTGATTAGGCCGATAGGCGTGGGGAAGCCTGCTTTCCCCGGGATAGGGCCTGGATAGGCGCGGCGTCGATCCGGGGGGACCTGAAATAACATGGTCCGGGTCCTCCCCAGAGTAGGGCGCCTGAGACCGGCTGTCGGGGTGGTTTTTAGTGGAAATACCACATACTCCTTGCTCCTGCGTCCCCGAAGAGCCGGAGATACGAAAGGATTTTCCACCCCGTGAAAAAAAAAAAAAAAAGGTTGAAATAATTCAACACACAACAAACATCGATTATACAGAGTAGGTGTATCTAACACTTGTAAATATTAATTGGAAAGTAAAGTGACCGCACCGCTATACTTAGATACCTAAGCAAAAGAAATCTGCAATTGAAAAAAATATAGATGGATAGTGGACACAACGAATTGGTGCTTCCCGTCGGATGTACAAAATGCATCCAATCGTGGCAATGCACAAAGTGACTCCATAATGTCAGTTTTCCAACTGTCAAGTTACAGTGTTGAAAGAATTTATTGTAGTACAACCAACAATAACGACTTAACAGGTAAAGTTAAGTCAAAGACTACAATAGTATATAGGATATAGACAGGCAGCTCTGCTTCTTTTTATTGACAACACAAAACTCTGCCTAGTGGTCAGATACCGAAAACTAATATAATATACATATCTATAGGTATATATATATATATACAATTGAACAATATATAGGTACCTACTTATACGGTGTATGTATGTGTTTTGTTGTTACTTGTTTCTTGTTTTATTGGTTCTAACATGAGAATTATATACTTTAACTAATTAATGTATGTTTATGACTAATCTACGATTTTTATATTCAAACCAAAACTTTTATTGCAAAAAGAAAAGCACAAGAAACCGGCAATCGGTACTCATACGCAGCCATTTGCAATATAAGTGAAGTGTTGCCAACCTAATATTAATAAGTTCCAAATACTAAAAAAAAACTGTTGATTGTTACGATTGTATTTTTAATTAATATTATTGTGTGTTGGTGAACAAATTGTTGTTTGTATAACATTTTAAGTGGTTTTAGATATTTAATATGCAATATTTTGTTATTTACAAATGCGAATTTTAAATCATAATACATTTGAGGGTAATAAATTTCCCCTCATTCAAATCATAAATTTAAATATTGTAACACAGTAATTTTAGTTCCAGTATCTATCCTTGAGATGGCACTGGACTCAATAAAAAAAGTGCAATTCTTTTATGTTCCAAGTTGCCATAGCATGAGTTAAGTTTTGAGTGCCGAAGTAGCACTGCTACTTTATTAACTTCGGTATCCCAGAATAAGCAAAGGACATTTCGGCCGCCATTCGTATCCAGAGGTTTTAAGATATTTTGGTGTGGTTGTCAATATTTTAGCAAACTTACTGCGAATTGCACACGATCTAGGCATAAACTAAAATATAATACTGTGTAAATTAGTAATTATTGCTTTATCCGTAAATAATTTAAAAAATATCTTTCAGTCTACTTTGTGTTGCCATCTACCAATAAAATATCTACCAACACTAAAAAAAATTTAGAGGTTTTTGTCTTAAATTTCTCTAAAAATTATTATATAACTGATTCGCGATTACACATTTAAGCTGCCTTTAAATGTGTGTATTTTAGCCCATGTTGGATTTTTCTCCAAATAAAAAACCAACAATAGTGCAAAAAGTGGACATCTCCATAATAAATGTCACGTAAGTCTTTCCTCCTTCCATAGAGTACATATGTTCAGTGCTGCCAATTTAGCATTTTCATGGCTAAATTTACTATTTTTTCTGATACTTAACATGTAAACTATTTAAAGCTACCTACATATAAAAAAGCGAACTACACACATCAAAAGTGTCTAGGGACGTTTTAGAATATGGCCGCAATTGATTATTATTATTTTCAGAGTCCGTTTTACGTCGGAATATTGTGACGCCTCCGTAAAGTGTGAGTTTCGACAACTCGGATAGTCGGCACTTGGTCTTCAGTATTTTTGGAGAAAACAGGAAGCAGGTGCATTAAATATTATAGTTTATTAGTTAAATATGCAAACTAAATATCAGAAAATACTTAACGTATATAGGATAAAATAGAGAATATCAAAAACATACATACAAATATGTTAATATATACATACTTACATACATACATACATATAAACAACATAGTAACGATTTAGATGATAAACTATGGGCAAGTTGATTCTGCTAGTTGTTCGAAAAAGTGTTGTTCAAAATTTATATGTATCCCCCACATAACTGAGAAAATGTATTTAGAAATGCCATCAACTGTATTCGGCGTAATTAACGTGAACGGCATAACTATGTTTTTTTCACTCAGCTACGTCCCTGTCGAAAGTATATATCTACGCAGGTACGAAAATGTTTGCACGTGTTTCTTATATGTGTAAGCGTTTGCTCATAATTATGAAAAACAAGTCCAAATACTTTATCCGCCCACATGCGCGATGTATTCTTCTTTTCTTTCTTGTTGTCAATTCTGTGGCATCCAAGCTACATCATCCAATACTACATCTGTCAAAGACGATACAAAGGAAGATCTAAATAGTTTATTAGTGTCACGAAATAACTGATTTCAATATGATAAGACTTAGACTGTCTTTACACTAGCGTTTGTTCAGCGTAAGCAAAGGATGCGCTAGCGTACACTACTTTCGATATCGTTTCGATATTATCATTAACTTCTTGGACAACAGAAATGATAAGCCGATTCGATTAACTTTTGTAAAAAATACAAAGTGATGTACTATATCTAGACACACATTTGAGGCATTTTGATAAAGATTTGATTTGATTTGATCAGAATTGTACATGGCACAAGACGCTAGCTCAGAGTCCAAGCGTCTTCAGACGCTAACCCTGGATAAACGCTAGTCTCACGTTCTTATACTTAATTTTAGTTTTGTTTTTTTTATTAATTAATATAATTACAAAGGATAATCATAAATTTCTAAGTGGACTATTTTTTAATACATTATATTTTTATTATATTAAATACAAGTAAAAAAAAAACATTGCCATAAAGCGGTTTAAAGAATCTTTTAACAAATAAATAATTATATTGCTATAAATCATACAACACAATATATAATGTTCTATTTTTTATGTAATCCCAAAAGTTGGTAAATTTTTAACGTTCAGCATTATTTTTTGCCATTTTTCGTAAAGTTTAATGGTACGTTTACACGCACGCCGTGCAGCCTGGCAAGCAGCATGGCACGCAGCTCGGCGGGCAGCCTGCCACGCAAGCTTTTCACACCAGGGCTGCCAGGAAAGACAACTTATTTTATACCGCTAAGACTCGGAAATTATACAAAATCATGTACTATTATACAAAATCAGTGTTGTACAACTTTAGAACGTCACTCTTTGGGGATTTTAGTAAAAGGTGTTTTAACTTTAACGTATAAGGATTTAACAGTTTATCACAGACATGATTTGTTTTAAGTATCTCTATGTGTATGTACGTACTTTTTACGCTATAACATCAGCAATGACATTGTATCCAATTATGCAATGCAATCTACTATACAAACAGGATACAAAAGATAACCGATATTATACCAATTTTGTATCCAATTTACACTCTGGCAACCCTGTTTCACACACTTGCAGGCATGGTCCGTAGGGTATTAGTGTTCTGTGGACATGGTAGTCAGTGCAAACATGGGAGACGATGTAGACGTAGATCTCGTGGGAGCTACTGCTTTGGCCTTGATCTATTTTTATTGAAAAAAAAAACAGCCCGACATAATTATGCATGCGAAATTTTACTTAAAACTATTAGGTTTTACAATTAAAAAATCATTTATGGTGTAAAAACACTTTTGAAGTAGCCAAAACTTTAAATTTGATTTTTTTATTTGACATGCGTTATAACTATTTTTACATCGAAGAGTGCTTTTACATAATTCGTTTCTTACTTTAGTGGGATCTCTTTGAATGAATTTACTATCCTCGCTAACTTTTGAATATATTTTTTTATTATTTCTAATAAACATGAACATAATTAACCATGATAAGCATTGGGGGCGGCTTCTTCATTAAATGTGTTTCGTAACTGTTTTAAGGCATACATAAATCTATTTTATTTACTGCACATCATTGATTTGCGATTAGTTACAATTCTCTAATCGTCAATCAATCAATACTAACTTTAATCCTAAGAATTGGCACTATTTTGTTTCATATTTTTTTGGGCCCTGATAAACAATATTTATTTTTACTAAAAGAATAGTTCAGAAACATCTTTCTGAAGTCTTCTTTTGCTTTCGATTCATGCATGATAAAGGTTCAGACCACTCCGATATATTTGGTGTCGTCAAAAATTAATTTCGATCGTTACGTCGTCTGTATGCCACGAAGATGAAAACTATACTAACGCGGCCGAGAGCGTGTCCGTGTGTGTGTGTGTGTGTGTAAACAGGCACACAAGCACATTCACCCTTTGAAGTGTGTCAAAAAACCGACAGTCGTCCCGATCGGCGCCAAGCGCGTGCACATTCACGCAAGCATGCACAAACAGCCTGTTCACATGCTTGCGTCGTTGAATGTCGGTTTGAACGCGAGCGTGTGAACGCAGGCGTTAGTCGTCCCGATCGGCGCCAAGCGCGATCACATTCACGCAGGCATGCACAAACAGCCTGTTCACACGCTTGCGTCGTTGAATGTGCTCGTTGAATGTCGGTTTGAACGCCAGCGTGTAAACGCGCCATAACATATTTTTGGTATTTTCTAAATATAGATTAAGCATAAAATATTTTTTTGAGTTGGCAGCACTGGATATGTTTACATCCGTCTGCTGTCGTCGATGCATCTGCTGCAGTGGTCTTAGCACATCATTTGTAAATTTCGCTTATAACATTCAAAATTCCGTACATTAAAATATTATGTATATGTTATAGTCTATTTCCAAAATGAGTGGAAGAAAACAAAGTCAAAGGACTAAAAATAACGTCAGAGTGAGTCTTAACCACAATAATATTGTCCCTGTGTCGCAATTTATTGTAAAATTGTTCAATATTACATTTCTGTATGCAATTCATAAGGATATAAAGGAACAATACTCAGCTAAATGATCCATTAGATAGATACCATAAAATTGGTATTCATTGTCGGTTTACTTTGCAGCCTTCAAGCAGTAGTCGTAGTGCAGAGTTGTTGAACCACTCGTTTAATCTTGATGGCGGGCTGATGACTATCAGCGGAGGCAAAGTGCTGCCCGCACTATTCCCCACCCTAGCCACTGTGAACATTGACCAGGGACTCAATCCCGAGTACCAGATGTGCATCAAGAAACTCAACAAAAAAGATCCTATTACAAGAGCTAAGGTTAGTAGTTAGTACCTATTTTAGGTAAATATTTTTTTTAATTATTGTAAAAGTAGAATTCAATGTGTTACACTGGTTAAGAGAAAAAGCTCCAGAGCAAGAAGGTTGCCATGTGATTTATATTGGCTTATTTATTATATAATTTATTAATAGATTAGATATCAAACAATAATTAAGCGGCGGTAGCATAATGGCTAAGGCGTTGGACTTGCGATCAAGTGGTTGCGGGTTCGAACCCCACCCAGTGCACTACCGACGTAAACCCACTCCTAACACAAGCATTTCAGCTTAGCTGGAGGGGTCAACAAGAATACTAGTAATGTGTTACCCACATTGCTAGTATTCTTTCTTAAAAAAAAATAAACAAATATTTTAAAGGTACTGTAATGAAAACAAATGAGACCTTTACTTTAACAATAACATTTAGAGCCTAATTAAACTACCACTCACCTAATATAAAACAATTACTTGATAGACACCAAATAGTTGTCTACCATATTGACAGGTTCTTTTTCTTGACTTATTGCCCATCAGCATTATTTAATTTTGGAAGCATATATATAGTATATATACATATATAATATATAGCATACATATAGTCACTCGATGAAAATCAAATACAAAATAGTTTATAATTATGTCTAGGTCACAATATAATACCTAGGTATAATTGCTATAATGTATACTTTTAAATATACTATTTATGAATCAGGGATTTTAAATATTATTTGTCTAAAAGTACATGAAGTTTTTAAATTGTAGGCCCTTCAAGAGTTATGCGAACTGGTGAACAATGGCAACGTCGATGATGCCGTGGCTGTACTACCTACTTGGGCGCACTTCTACAAGACGCTCACTGCTGACACTGACCGTAAAGTCAGAGAAATGACACAGGTAAGCTAAACGCTAATATCCTTATACCCATATGTATGTCATGTGTTAGGTTGAAACCAAGAAAAAAACATATTTATAGGTAATTATAGACAATAATTGATTAGCAATGTATAAGTGCTAAGCCAAGCAATTTTTAACTTTAACTTTAGGAAAATTTTAATTTTTAGAAATTTTTAAATTTTTTTAGTATCAAGCTGGAATTTATATCAAATACTCAGGTCTACTGTCCCTTGGAGCTGTGAAAAAATCAAACTTCTTCTACTTTCTTCTTCCAACGCAATAAAAAAATACAGCCGTTTATGCTGCAAATTTCCGCAAATTTTCGACACTCGCAAGGGAATCTAAACCGTAGTTCGGGTAAACGGGTACTTTCCGTAAACTGAGAATCTTGAAATTTGGTACGAAGCAACGTCTTATAGCACAGATAAAGGAAAAATTGCGAACACCGTAAATTTTTAGTTAATCATATAATCAAAATATTTTACGGAACTCTCGGTGCGCAGTCCGACTCGCACTTGGCCGGTTTTTTTCTATAAAGTTATTTGTAATAATTGAATTGGGAGCGGAAGGAGCCTATGTGGCTAGCTGGATGTGATTGGTGTGTCGTTGCAGCTGTGCCAGGGCGCGCTGGTGCGCGCGTGCGGGCGGCGCACGGCGCCACAGCTCAAGGCGCTGCTGCCCGCATGGCTGCAGGCGCAGTACGACGAGCACGCGCCCGCCATGGCTCACGCACAGAACTCACTCAAGGTAACCTCGATCACTACCACCCATTATTTTCAACAAAGCTTGCTATTTATGCGCATGCTATACGTAATAGTGACAGTATTTCAAATACACAATAATTTCGATTGAATTGTAACTACATAGCATGCAATTCCATAAATTGTAAATAAACTGTTAATAGAGTTGAATTTTTTTAATGATTTCATTCCATGCCTAACCTTTTGTTTATAAATTTTCCCCTAACACATTGTTATCAGAACTTCAGACAACAAAATAAATTAAAACATACCCAGGTGTTATTGTGATTGTCCACAGAGTACATTCCCCGACAGCAAGCTGCCTGAAGTCATAGCATTCTGCAAGACAGAAGTAATGGCGCATCTGTTAGAAAATCTCATCGGGAACACTGAGGCAATTGTCAGTAAAAAGTTAGTATAGTATATTTTAGTTTGAACTATTTATCATTTTAAATATTCTGTTAAAACTTTATAAATTAAATGTAATAACTAAACTATAACATTCATTTTAGGCTAAAAGAAGAAGAAGTTTTGTTCGAGTACTACCCCATAAATATGTTAGTAGTGTCGAATATAAAATACTTTTAAGTATATCTAGAAAATGTATCCTAGAATTTAGTTATCATGGTATCATGTCGAGGGCACGTCAGAATTCATCTGTCGAATGGTATCTTTACCGACAGTCTTATTGACTGACCTGGGGCTGTCTATCCGTCAAATATCTACAGGAGATACAGACAGAGTGTATCCATTTGAGGCCTTGTCTTGTGTGCCTACTTTACGCCGTTTGACAGATTTTAAGAAAGTATCTGTAAGTAAAACTAAGTATGTCCACTTGAAAACAACTCCTAAGTTGAGGTACAGTGTTTTCTCGCCGTAGGTACGTATCGGAGTCCTATTTGCGGCGTGTTTGCTCTTGACCGCGATCTACTTCGTGATTTCCCTCTTGGCTCTCGGTTCTTCTTGAGTTCAGCCAGCTTCCGAGATATTTCGTATACATATCGCTCGCATAGGTAACTTGCTGGGATGCGCCTCCCAACCCTGGTATGTTCTGCCTGCTGGTTGTCATTATGAACGGACTCGTCTGGTGTGACGAAAACTAGCAATATCTTGAAATTACAGTGGTGAGCCACTAACATTTGCTAATCCCAGTATCACTAGAAGGTCGTTCTAAAGGGAAGAATCGATCGTTACACCAGTCGGCAGGCAGAAACCGGGTCCGGAACTGGCATCACGTCCAGTTAACCAAAGTAATGAAACTACTGTGTGTTCAGATACTATTTTATTACTGTTTCTGTTAGTATTTATAGTCTAATATTAATCGTGTGTAAGCTAACATCTATACACACATTTAAAGAGATATTTAGCTGACTAGTAAAAATATTTTAATAATTAATAAACTATATGTTATTGGAGTCGCTGTTATTGAGGTGACATACGCGGTTGTGTATTGTGACTAATAATAATATGCTTACACACAATAAAAATAAAAACGTGGCTTAATTTCGTTCTGTCAATAACATTAGTAGCTAGAAATTTGCAATTGCATACAATTTTGATTTGTGTTGTTGTTTGTGTGATAGTTGTTTGTTTTGTAAATATATGCTGATTAAACTGAATATTTAATAGTTAAATATTTCTTGAGCTAGGCAAAGTAAGGCTCGAGTGGGCAGGGCGGCAGCACGGGACCCTTTCCTTCCGACTGACGCAGGTTCTTTCCGGGCACGGCTGCTTCGGGAAGTACCTGCACTCGGTCGCTAGGAGGGAATTAAGTCCCGCCTGTCACCACTGCGACTGCAGTGAGGACTCGGCTCAGCACACGCTGGCGGTTTGCCCCAGTTGGGCGACGCAGCGTCGAGCCCTCACTGCAGTCATCGGAGTGGATCTGTCGCTACCGGCTGTCATACGCTCCATGGCCGGTAGCGACAGGAATTTTACCGCGGTCGCAACCTTCTGTGAGGAAGTCATCTCGCAGAAGGAGGCGGCAGAAAGGGTTCGGGAGGACGACCTCCACTCGGTCTTATTCGCCGCCGGCGAACCGGGCGGCGGCGGCGCGCTTACCAGCGCCTCATGCCGCCCTGAGTGTGGCCGCGGGTGGACGGGACGGTTTTTCCCCTTCACCCGCTATAGTGGCCCCCCGCGAGGAGGCGGCGTCCGCGTGTGCCTGGACGTCGCCTAATTGAGAGGTTTTTTACCCGAAGGTGGTGCCCGCGCTTTTGCGGGCAGGCGTTAGGAGGGTTCCGGATGTCTTAATAAAAGCTGTTCCCGGATCCCTCCTATTTAAAGCCCAGTACGGCACAAGGTGTGGTTTTAGTCGGTTCGATTCCGACACACCGCCCCATCGTAAACCCCGGTGGGGTGACGGCCCGAGGGGGTTTCCACACGCACAAAAAAAAAAAAGGCAAAGTAAGGCTAAAGTATTATAATGGTTATGTATAAAGTTCGAACCCGAAGGTAGCTTTCAATTGGTTTTCGTGGCAATGTTTCAATATAAAATCTTAGACTTCTTGGTGCTCTTCTTCATTGTTACGTTGATAGTTATTGAAGTAAGTTTGAGAATAATTTGCAGACACAGTAAGTTAGATAGTTAAAATGATTTTGCAACAAATGTTTGATATTTTAGAATAGCAAAAAATCATGCCTGGATTTACTGCTATTTCTCATCCGATGACATGGATTTATGATGACATTCCAGTATTAAGATTCGCTGTAAATTTACTAGTTGAAATGGAGATAAGGTCGGTATTATTATTTTCCTCAACACCTTTCAGAATTCCTGATTAATCCGTCTTCATTCAAACCATCTCATAAATATTTAGGCCATGCATCAATAATTTCTTTAGTCTTCCACTGAAAGCTTTTCAATTCAATGAACTTCCTGGATATGGAGCTGGCTATGGAGTTGAGAATGTCTGCTTTCCCACTGAGATTCTGTAGGTCCTCTTCATATTCCGTCTTCTTTGAAGAGAATGTCGAAAAATGATTCTTCTTACTTATAAATAACTTTATGTAGAGATCCATGTTATGTATTTTTGTATTGATTTAATAATTATTGGGCACAAAATTTAGTGCATGCAAGTAATTATTATATTTAAAATAGACAAAGCCATAAATTTTCTTGTTGACACTTCAAGTCCCCATTCGCTTTTATGTATTTTTTCCCACGCTTCCCAGTACAGTCAATTACCGATATTACGGGTAAAATAATTTGTTTTAGGGTCCTTTTTGTAAACCTATTAATACACCAAGTCAGTTGGTAAGTTATAAAACTACACGAGCAAAAAACGCAATACGCAGAAACACTTATGACCTTATAGGATAGAGAATCCGGACGAGCGCGAGCTGCAGATGTGTCGCATCATCACGAGCAGCCTCCGCGGTCTGGAGTTCTTCGTCCCGCAGCTGCCCGCCTCGCACCACGAGTGGCTGTGGTCCGCACTTACCCCGCTGTTAGATGCCAATGCCTACTGGAAAATGGCCATGCACAACATGCACCAAGTCAGGTATATATTACAATAACAAAATAATAATAAGTAAGGAAGAACCCTCTCCTCATCCTCGGTTCTTAAATCATGTTACAAAATCTGCAATGATGACAACAGCCAAGGTTTATAAAAACTGCCATGACGACAACAGCCAAGGTTTATAAAAACTGCCATGACGACAACAGCCAAGGTTTATAAAAACTGCCATGACGACAACAGCCAAGGTTTCTAAAAACTGCCATGACGACAACAGCCAAGATTGATAAAAACTGCCATGACGATAACAGCCATGGTTTATAAAAACTGCCATGACGACAACAGCCAAGGTTTATAAAAACTGCATTGACGACAACAGCCAAGGTTTATAGAAACTGCCATGACGACAACAGCCAAGGTTTATAGAAACTGCCATGACGACAACAGCCAAGGTTTATAAAAACTGCCATGACGACAACAGCCAAGGTTTCTAAAAACTGCCATGACGACAACAGCCAAGATTGATAAAAACTGCCATGACGATAACAGCCATGGTTTATAAAAACTGCCATGACGACAACAGCCAAGGTTTATAAAAACTGCCATGACGACAACAGCCAAGGTTTATAAAAACTGCCATGACGACAACAGCCAAGGTTTATAAAAACTGCCATCACGACAACAGCCAAGGTTTCTAAAAACTGCCATGACGACAACAGCCAAGGTTTATAAAAACTGCCATGACGACAACAGCCAAGGTGTCTAAAAACTGCCATGACGACAACAGCCAAGATTGATAAAAACTGCCATGACGATAACAGCCATGGTTTATAAAAACTGCCATGACGACAACAGCCAAGGTTTATAAAAACTGCCATGACGACAACAGCCAAGGTTTATAGAAACTGCCATGACGACAACAGCCAAGGTTTATAGAAACTGCCATGACGACAACAGCCAAGGTTTATAAAAACTGCCATGACGACAACAGCCAAGGTTTCTAAAAACTGCCATGACGACAACAGCCAAGATTGATAAAAACTGCCATGACGATAACAGCCATGGTTTATAAAAACTGCCATGACGACAACAGCCAAGGTTTATAAAAACTGCCATGACGACAACAGCCAAGGTTTATAGAAACTGCCATGACGACAACAGCCAAGGTTAAACTTCAGTGAATTGCTAAAGATAGTAAATGATAACCAATCTCCCTCTACTGTGATATGCTTACCGGTCGAGCCGGCCCATACGTGCCTAAGCATGGCTCTCCCACGAATAAAATCAATATTAATAATAAAGTCAGCTTCCAAGATGGCGAGAGACTGCATAGATTACAGTATGGTAGTGTCGCCAGATTTAAAAAAAAATGTGTTTTTTGTGGAGACTTGGACACGAGCGATTTTGCCTACAAAGATTTATTTAAAATTACACTTATTTAAACTTACATAATTCTAATTTTAATTATGTGTTTTCGTTGGCAGTTGGATGTCAGCTAAAATTTAAGTATTATGAAATACTAAAAGACGCCTGGATTGAAAACGGCTCGTTAGTGATTAGTTCGTTTATTCGTACATATTAACGATTATTCGTATACAAGTGAATTTGAAGACTCCAAACATTACGGTAAAGGACCTAACTATTTGAAATGAAGTGGTTATTTTGCTTTATTTAAAAGATTTAAATTTTAATTTAATCATTAAGAATTGTACATCTTGTGATTAAATAAAAATAACTTCATAATTCCATGGTTTTAAGAAAAAAGGTATTAAAATTGTGTGAGTTACGCCTATACGAAGTTGTCTCGGCTCGAGAAGTATGAAACGTCAAACGGTACTTCTTAGATTTGATGGACTATCAACATCCATATTGGCTCCCCCCTATTACGTGAGGAGCGAATTATAAGTAGGAAAATGTGAGTGTTTAACACGCCTCTGCCTACCTCATCGCAGGGCGGCGTGGTACGGCGCGCTGGGCCGCGTCGCGGAGCGGTTCAAGGCGCAGTTCGCGGAGCGGCACGGCCGCCGCAGCGTGCGCGCGCTGCTCAACGCGGCGCGCGAGACCAACGCGCTCGTCGCCGCGCAGATATGGACTTGTTTGCTGCAGTTCATGCACAATGTTCAGGTTAATAATTTTATTATTTGATCTCTTATTTTCCAGTGCAGAGGGTCAAGAGAGCACTACATTAATGGTCTTTTAAAAGTCTTGATCGCAATCTTAGACAAAAGAAATTGTCAGTTCACATAATTATGTATACCTGTAGCAGGTGGGTTTCGGTTAGCGTTTCTGTTCTACGAATGGAGCGAACCGACCGAGGAAGACCCTCCACTCTACATAAGACCGCAGTTTCTGAAATTGCATGTGAGACCTGTTAGTAGCACAGCTCCATTCTTTGCAACAGAGATACTATCACTGGTGATGTATCGATAGGCAGCAGGAACCGCTATCCATCATGTGGCTGTTTGTTTACGGCCAACTCCGATGTATAAAAAAACTCTACAATGTTTTCCATTAAGAGGCCGTATACGAAATTTTGCCGATTCGCTGAAGATGAACGTAATTTTACAGACTTGATTTTACCGTAAAAATTATGTATTTCTATAAGTTTAAATACACAAAATGAAAGATCATTTCAATTATATCTAATGTTCGAGCTACTTTTTTATTATTATTATTTAATTTTGATTTATCGGCCTCAAAACGGCGAATGTTTTGTGAATTTTTGCTGTAAGAGGTTTAGAATATCACATATTTACGAATTGTTTTGAAGTTTAAACAGTATAAAAAAATTACAATGTATTGTTGTAAAAGACGTCTATACAATGTTCGTATCACTTTTTATCACTTTTATATGAAATTTTTGAGTAAAAAAATGTTTAACTTAGTAAAATTTTACAGAAAATGGGCAAAGTATTGCCTTTGATTTCGGCTACGTAAAACTGTCGTTCACAAAATAAAAACAATGGAAATATAATTCACTTCACAGTCAATCCATTTCCTGAAAAAAAATTGCAAAAAAATTTAAAATTTAATCAATAAAAAATGTTTTAAAACAACCTTATTCTCGCATTATAATACTCGAAGCAAGCCTCGGTTAGGCAGTCTGCGCCAAGCGCTTTTAGAGGGAGGACGTATCGCTCTGCGCTCCGAAAATTGCACCGAGTCGACACGCATCGCCGGCGACGAATATAGCGCGACGTGAGTTTTGATACCTTGGGTAAGTTATTATTCTTGAATATTTTGAAATGATTTTAACATGCTTTTTAAATACACCAAGTAGTAGTGTAGATAATTATTTTGTTATAATTTTAAATTAAAAAAATCCAATAAAGGGCGTCGGCATGTTTGATATAATAGTATAGAGTAGAACAATGTATTTAATTTTCAATCCTTTACCAACGATATTAAAATAATTTTGTGAGGACAGTTTTTAATTTTGGATATAAAAGTATGTGGTAGTAAAGTAAAGTATATAGTATTTTTTTTAAATAGTTTTTTTTTACTTTTAAAAAATTATGCCCAAAAAAAATATTTTTTTAAACTAATGCTATATTAAAAAGTATAACCGATTTCAATGTTTATTCAATCAAAAACATTTATAACATTGGTTCACAATTGTCAAAGTTACACGTTACATTCACAAATAATAAATGGGGTAAACTCTGGCAAAGTTTTACATTTAGGTGCAAAAATAAATCATTCAATTTAATAAATCATTGTAATATGTTGCTGATGCGTACTAGCGCGCGTCTCATGACTGACGTCGCACGACTCACGAACTGAGTTGTTTTCAAAAGGGTTGGAACGTTTTCTTTGCGCTTGATTCGTTTAAAGTCTTTTTAAAACGACTTAAGTCTTAAGATTAAACCTTGAGTCGTGAGTCGAAGGTTAGAGTTCAGGGTTTAAGGACTCGATTTAGTTGCAAACCGCCATAACCAATTCGAGTTCTTTTTAAAGACTTAAAAGCTTCGGAGTCCTTTCATCACTAGTATGCAACCTTAAATTGACATGCATCAGATGAATCAATAATATGGTTGGAATACAATATTTATTATTATAAAGCATCATTTAGAAATTAATTTAAAGAATAGTAACATTTAGAACACAACATTTCGTGGACCTACTTTTTGAATCTTATTATATTTTGAATAGCCTTTATTTCCTTAGGTATTTTATTGTATATATATAACCTTTTTTTTTTTTAACGTGTGGAAACCCCCACGGGTCATCACCTCACCGAGGCTAACGGTAAGGTGGTATGTCGGACTCGAACCGACTAAAACCACACGGTGTTCCTTCAAGGGGCCCCTATTGCCGGGGACTCAGGTGTACCCTAGAAAGGAAGTCCCTGTGAGCCCCGGCAGACTTGGCCGCCTGCTCGACAACAGGTGACCTCACAATTTCGTGCGGGGGCCTTGCCCCTTTCGATTTAGAGAGGTGCGCGTGAAACACGTCGCGCCGCCGTCTCGGGCCTGCTGCTGCTAGGGCGACGGGTAACCCATCCCATCACCCTCAGGCAAGCGCTCATGGAGGGCGGAGATCGTCTTGCTCTCACCGGCGCCTGGTGCGTCTTCTTCGGGACGGGAGAGTGCTAGATCTCTCCCGTTCCCTTTCCGCCGCCTCTTTGGAACTCATCACTTCTTCGCAAAACGAGGCGGCGGAATCCCATGCGCTCTCGTGCTGGACCATAACCATCACCATGCTTTCCAGTGAGAGGCTACCCACACCCAAGGCCATTGCGAGGTCAGCACGTTGCCGCGCCCACGCAGGGCACTCCACCAGAGTGTGGAGTGCGGTGTCCTCGCGACAGCCCATGCAATGGTGGCACACAGACGTTGGCTCCCGGCCTATCCGACACAGGTACTTACCAAAGCAGCCGTGTCCGGTGAGCACCTGTGTCTTCCGGTAGGAGAGAGCGCCATGTCGCCTCTACAGCCAATCCTCCATGATGGGTCTTACCGCCACAATTGTGGCGTGCCCCATATATATATATAGCCCTGCAGAATATGCTTTTATGCATTAAAGTTGTGTTACTTGGGACTGCATAGCTTATCAGCGTGACGAGTACCTTGTCTTTTTTTTCTTCTACGGATTGCAATCAAAGTGGCAGTAAGATTCCGCAAAACTGAATACTCACAAACAGCCGAACAAATAAAAAAACTGCAAAAAGACATCAAAAACAGTTCCTTGCATATTTTTCGTGACCATAATAACTGTGAAGGATATTACTGCAAAAATGAGAAAGCTGGAGCCGAATTATGTACCTCATATACCAGTATTGCTGAAAAAGCTTTCAGCAAATGCAACTTCTCTGGCTTGTCATGCTAAAAGCTTGATACACAATTTAAATGCTAAAAGCTTGATACACAATTTAAATAATAACAGGTTGTTGCACAATTCAAATAATAGCAGTAATCGTTTTTAGAATAAATATCTAACTAACATTTAAAAATTGCTATTTGATACGTTTTTGAAGTAACTATTAATGTAAAATTGCGTAAAAATATTACTATTGAATAACGTCACATTTGTTTTACAGAACTTAGCAATTCAATTCCTTGGTTGCAAAATATGCTGGAAGCAAGCGCATCAACTTCACTTGGAATAATTCGTATGCGTTGAGGTGCTACGCTGCTGTCGTTGCATTTAGCACTGGTACTCCAATAGCTACGTTACATAAAAAAGTTACTGCAAAAAGTCCATCACTCGCTGTAAAAAAGTTTGAAACGAGGAAAAGGAAAAAGAACTCGAAAAGAAAGGTTTGGAAACCCAAACGGCGCATCGGTTTTAATAGGGAAAATGCAGATTATGGAGAAATACTTATATTAAAGTGATCTACAGAACAATATAAACATGATATTGACTTCATCTCTTCTCATTAATTTACACCATTGTTTTCGTATTTTCGCAACTCTCTCAAAAATACTTTATTGGGTGTACTTCTTATAGTGTTTTTACACTTAGGGATAAGGCAATACCTATAAAATGGTTTATTAACTTTATCCATCGTCTAGTAATTACAATAAATAGTAATTACAACTAAGAATCGGTAAAATTACTGTAACACTTCAAGTAAGTATACTAAGTTTATGAAACAAACACTGAGCGTGGCATGTGCCGTCATCCAAGGCCCGCGAAATATGGCGGCGTTCAAACAGATCAAATTTTATCGATGTTTTCAATGTTGTTTAAAAAAATAATTTGAACATTTATTAGAAGAGAATGATGGAACAAGTCAATAAAAAAAAATACATGCGTATTCCCCATTGTACTCAGGTTTTAGTTTAGTAAGAATCTACATATATGTATACAAGTTTGTATTAATATCTTTCTTTGTTGTACAATAAAGAGTTTATCTATCTATCTATATTTTAATATTTCACGTAAAAATATCAAAAGATCAAAACCGTTTAATCACCCTACTGTCCATCGACGACTTCGAACTCACGCACACACGCGAGCATGCTCTCCCGCGTGTGTGAGTGTACGTGCCGAATACCTAATTATGTCCGTCTCGATTTTGTATACGGCCTCTTAAGAGCACTCAAACTTTGAAATGAAATAAAAAACCTGTGTAAATGATATTACCACATTTTTTATTTATTTAAACGACATCATGCATAAAATAAAATTTCTGTCGAATGGCCACCTCGACTCTGTTGTTGGTAGCATATCCTGGTGGACCAATTTTAGACGACATCTCGCATAAATGGGACTCAATTTCATGAAGAACGTGAGTTATGTTGGTCTTCAGGCCAGCTTTGTCGCCGAAAGCAGGGTCAGCCGCCAAATGCTCTAAAAGCCCAAACAGCAAATACACGGCGCTGTCTGTGGTCGTTGGGTTTTAGCTCTTGGGTTAATTGAACTTTGTATGGATGAAAATCCAACTGCGTCAAAATGCAAAATCCGCCAAGTTGATGTCGCATAAAGACCCAACTCTTACGCACGATGCTTATTGGACTAGGGTTTTCACGCACACTGTCCCGAACGGCAACAACTTTCGGGAATGATCTTGTTTTTGTTTGACGTATAGACACTGCTTCATCGGTCACATACCCGGTTGTCTCAAATTTATAAATTATAATTATATAAGTAAATTTGTTAGGCGAACAGAGCACTGATTTTGATAATAAATTTTAAGAATTTCAACGCGTTGTTAAATCGTGTAGCTTTCCATGGTGAAGTGTCAATATAAATAAGTATTCTTATCAAATTTGACAGCTATCGCTTTACTAAGACGGCAGCTATACGCTGTCGTTAAAGTTCGAGTGTCTGTATTGAAACACCCTTTATTTTGAATTTATGATGAATGTCCTGAAAAAATCGAGATTGTACGTTACGTATTTCTTTTCAGGACTGGCAGAAATATTTAGAGAAGAAAGAACTACTGCTTAAAAGACTTTTAGATGTTTTAGAAACAGGTAAGTTCTTATTGTAACATTGCATTTTCAGACCGTAAGGGATAAAATAAATTAAATAAATAAATTTATTAATTTAATATTAACAATTCAATTTGGTTATTAGGAGGATGGGGTGATGCAAGGCATTTGTCAACGATGCTGTTGCCACTGTTAGCTCATTTACCCCGAGATCTACTGACCAAAGAATTTTATGAAGCATTCTTCAATGCCATTTATAAGGGGTAAGTTTATCATAGCCTTTTTACCTCAGAACATTCATGCATGCACACTTGTACAATAAATATATATTTTTACATTTATTTTGTTTTTCAGACTTGACAAGAAAAATATAATAACCTCGAAAAGTGAACGACAATCGTGGATTACTAGTTTAGCCGAATGTTTACGATACCTGTCCATACAGGAAAACCACTTCCTGGTAGAGGTCGTCACAAGCGTTCACAGAACATGGCTAGAAAAGATGCTTTCCTCCCAACACGACGTGCATACAAGAAATAATCTCATCAAGTGTTCGGCCACCAATATGACGTCACTGGTCAAATATTGGCTCAAACAATCCAAAGAAGGGAAGAGCGAGAAATACGATCAGCTGCTCAGAAACTTCTGGCAGAACATCGGCTCCACAGTTCTGACACAGATCGATAGATGCAACACTGATTTAGTCGAAATAGAATCTCTTATCGACGCACACATTTTACTGCTACAAACTTTGAAAACGACATTTTCGCAGGAGACAAAAAAGCAATTAAGTATAAAGTTCGAAAAGTCGGTTGAAGGCGAGGAAAATGCTATCAATAATAGTCCGGTTATCGCACAGCAGTGCGACGCGTCTATCGTAGACAGATACAATCACAACTTGGACGAGCTAGTTCACAAAATTATATCTCATTACTTCGAAACGGCTGAAAAGAAACAAGCGGCAAATTCAATTTTGACTCCCCTAATAACGCTTCTCACAGAGTTTGACAGCGCGGCCGTGTACGAGGCCGTGGCGCGGCGGCTCGGCGCCGACCCGGCGGGCGGCCTGCACCGCGTGCTGCGCCGGTGGCTCGCCGGCGACACCATGAGGTGTAAAGCTGTCGTGGATATTCTTTTCCTCATGATAAAATACCTGGAAGAAGATGAACAGGATGCGGTGTTTGAGTCCTTCCAGCAGGTAATATTATTACTCGTTACCGAGCGGTTTTTCTAGGCAATTATTACGTAGATGAAATACTTAAGGTAACTAAAGTATTTAATTTGAATAAGACATCTATTCGTCTAAATAGCTTTTCAAACTCCACATAATTAAAATTTTTTTATAGAGAGTTCACATGCCACTGCTGACTCTTTTGTAGTACTCTTAATAAAGAGGAGCAATTCTATCATACATTATTTTGTTATATTTCAGAAGAATAAGACAGCGTTTTTGATTAAAGCTCTCAGTTGGCTTGATTTCTTCCGACATCTTGAACAATTATCGTCTTAATTTCAACAAATTAAACCTTTTTGAATCACTTTGTTTATTGATGAAAACCGCATTAAAATCCGTTGCATAGTTTAAAAGATCTAAGCGTACAGAAAGACAGACGGCGGAAAGTGACTTTGTATTAATACTATGTAGAGATTTGTATTAAATAAAAACCCGGTTTAGAATTTCAAGACCGAATATCTATTTATACGAAAAAAATATCGGTTCCAGAACGTTACCTTGTACTGACTTATCTGACTTTTGTTTAGAAGATGTATCTTCCACTTAACTGCTTATAAAAATAAAATATTGTGACGGTTTTGAAAATCGCTCAAATACTTGACGGTGCACGTGATCAAATGCTTTATTCGTATCCATAAAAGATTTAGAGTTTGCATGGAGGAGTCCGTTGTAAGCGAAAATTAGCGACGAACAAATTTGAATGAAAGCGAGACTCAAGAGTCTCGGCTTCTCTCAGTCGAGCGAGTATAATGCGGTGTGTGTCGCAGCTGACGCCGGCCGTGACGGAGTGGTGCCTGGCCCGCGCCGTGTCGCACCCGCACGTGCAGCAGCGCGCGGCGCGGCGCTGGGCGCGCTCGGCCGCGGCGGCCGGCGCGCTGCTCGGCCTCGCGCGCCGCGCCACGCTCCACCGGGACTCGGCCGCTGCGCACCTGCTGCTCGTGTGTCTGGCCGACGGACCGGACGGAGGTGAGAGCCATCTAGTGTTCCTAATATTCTACTGTTTTCATATTTGATGTGATACATCTAAATGCACGCCTTGGGAGTAAAACTGACCGTTATGCTTTCTTAACCGTTCCATCACCTCTTCACTGTTATTCTGTATGTACGTGGCGCGAACGCTTTTAATGTTTCGAATTTGCAAGGCTTCCCGTACCGGTGTTATTTTATTATGGTGGACCTTTTTTCGGTGGACTGAAACGGAAGAAAAATAATTAAAAGAATGATAAATGAAAATGAGAAATGAACATACTTGCAGAGCCGCTAATCAGCGAGACAGGCGCTTCGCAAGTGATGACGACGGTCAGCTCGGCCATCGCGCTGGCAGACGACGGGGAGGCAGACTCCGAAGACGCTCCGCAGCTGGAGTTTAGCGCTCGGCTGGCGGCGAGCCTGGTGACGGCACTGGCGCCCGCGCCGCCCCTCATGCACGCGCAGGCCTTCGCCACGCTCGTGCTGCGGCTGTTCCGCCTTAACGTGCTGGTGCCGGTCAGTACTCGACTCACACATTACTACATTTATTTTCAGTACATTGGATTCAAAGTTGAAGCATTTTACTATCAGTTTCCACTACACAACTTTGTGTATCCTCAATAGAAGCGACCCCAATAGCATATAGTTTCCTTATAAATAATATTTATACTAGCCAGCTAAATGTCTGTTTGAATGTGTGTATAGATGTTAGCTCACAGACGTTTAATATTATAGTATAAATACTAACACAATTTACTAACAAGAGAAGTAATAAAATAGTATCTGATGACACCACAGTAGTTTCACTACATTGGTGAACTCGACGTGATACCAGTTCCGGACCCGGTTTCTGCCTGCCGACTGGTGTAACGATCGAACTACCTTCGAGTGATACTTGGCGCAGTTGTCTGACTTTTGGCCGGCGTATCCCAGACTTTGGTACTTTGAAGCGGTTATGGCACCACAGAAGCAAGGCGATGACGCGCGCTACCAAGCTGCAATCGCCCGACTAGGCCTTCATTCGTTACAACAAGTTAGTGACATCATCGCAAACCCGTCCGCCGACGACAAGTACGGGGCGCTGAAAACAAGACTCATCAGCATCTACGAGGAATCAGCGACCCGGAAGCTCCACATTGGAATTGATGGAGGAGATGGAACTCTTCAACCAAAAGCCATCTCAGCTGTTACGAAAAATGCGGGAACTAGCCGTGCAGAAAGTACCAGTACCAGATACACTGCGCATTATGTGGGCCAAACTGCTGGCACCCTCAGTACGCGCAGTTTTGAGCGTCAGCAATACTACTGACCTCGATAAATTGTCGCAATGTTTTCATTGCAGGGAAGTCTCTGACCCGCTTTAGTAGTATCAACTGTAGGATCCGATTCATCTTGTCTGTAAAAATATTATGTTTAATTCTTCAAGAGCGTCTGCGTGAGATTCTCAGTACCGTTCAACTCATCACTGATTTCTTTATCGAAATCGAAATCAGGATCTTAACTGTACTTATCAATTGTACGCTATTATAACATTTTCGTGCAAAAAACTGAGAGCCTTAGTGCACGGGGAGAGGCGAAAATAAACAGGTCTTAACATGTATCTGCGTTTTTATCCAGACATATTTTGGCACTTGGCCAACTTATTGTGTGTACATAATTATATATTAATAAACATTGATAAATACCTTGAAAAAAAAACTTATGCACAACTGTACTGTTGAACACCCTATTTACAAAAGAATATTACATATAAGATGGTCACTTGTGAAAACAATTTATGCAGACTTTTATAGTAGAATGGATTACGAGTCTAAAATAATATACGTAGTTAAGAGCAAGGCACTGTATTATATGTTACAGTATTTTATAAATACGTGGCAGACGATGTATGTGTAGACGATGTGTAGACGCAGTGTTGTGACAGAGTTATCGGTGCGTAGCGCGGCTCGGCGCGGCTGCCGGCGAGCACGTGGTGCGAGGCGCGCTCGTCGTGGCACGACGGGCTCGGCGCGCTCGCGCCCGCCGCGCGCAGCCGCTTCCTCGAGGACGCGGCTCAACTCTTCACTACACTACTCTTCAAACAGTGAGCCACCCTTTTATATCTTTTTTTTTTTCATTTTTTTAAGTGAAAACTTCTTTAGCGGCGTTGCGCACATTTTAGGATGGGTAAAAAATGTTAAACTCTCAGGATACGTGACCGTGATCGAAAATGTGTCCGACTTTCATATATTTAAAAAAATATTTTTACGCCTGTGGATTCTGCGCGAATCTACTGTAGTTTGATATATACTAATTATCCATATATAGGTTAAGGCAAATTTCACAGATGGCGCAATTTTAATTTCGATTTTTTTTTTATTTAATCTTTTTCGCTCTACACAAGTATATACATGCAATTATTCTGTGTACTCCTACACCATTCCCCCCTTTATGAAAATGATTAACATAACAACAAACATAATTATATTACACAATAAGTACTAACGAAACTGTATAAACAATAAAAAATAAATGAGATAGTGCTGTTTATATTATTGTATTTTTTATACAATTAACGCGTATGTTAACTTCGTGACTTGGTCAAGTACACGAACATAGCTGACTTGCAACTTCCTGGGACACGCTATATTTACATAAAAAAAATGTCCTACAATTTACTCAACGTCATATTTAGGTACTACATAAAAACATAATATTTAGAAAAGTGTACACATGCTTATTGTATGTACGACCTTAACATATTGCTGATCATGCAAACCGTAGTGGTGTTTTGATAATTCGCCTAATGCTCGTTTTTTTATACAATACTTGTTTGCTAGATGTGCCTTTGTTATTATTTGACCCAAATTGATTGTTGTTTGTAACGTCTAATTTAGAACTATTACTGTCGCTAAATTACCATAACCAATTACATAGGCAGGTTTGAGCCTGTCTATTGAAATTGTTGGTTCCTTATCTCCTATCTGAATAATAAAAGTCATTCCGTGTCTTTTTACGACATTAAATGGACCATCGTATGGTGGCTGTAGTGATTTTCTCATTAGATCGTTCCGAACAAATACACTTTTGCACGTATTGAGATCGCAAAATATAAATAATTGAATTAACATGGCTCGTTGGTCTTGTTTAAAATTTCATAATAGCATCTCTAAGTAGCAGTAAATATTCCGAGTCCGAAGCACATATCTGTGTGTCATCATCATAAAAATCACGTGGTAACCGAATCGTTTTACCCAGTGGCGTAGCTACCTTGGGTGGCACCCAGTGCGGAAGTTGGTGGTGTCACCCCCATTGAAATTAAAAATCAATAAATTGTGTATGATAAAGGACATGGATCATTTATTATTTATAATATTGAAGAAATAACAAAACACAATAATAACTAATACAGAAAAGGAATTGTTATACAATAATTTTTTTTTCTTTCTAGCTTTGACAGCTGCAAGCATTTAAGTTTCTAGAATATATTTATTTTCTTTTTATTATCTATCACTATAGAATAATACACGTTTAACAATTCACGTCAACCAAACACAACACACTTCACGAAACAATTGAGAAATGTTGCAACTGAGACGTCAAAGATCGTGAGTATGGGAATCCCCCACGACAGCGTCAGGCTCTTTTGCGGGAATCCCCGAATTATACATAGAGCTGAGCTAGTGCTAGTGGAGGAATCCCCGAAAAAGAAATTTTTGTGCTAGCGATTTTTTTTGTTTGTACATTGTTCTTAAAGTTGAGAGACCGGGTGGGTGTCACCCCAATAAAGGTGACACCCGGTGCGGCCTCCCCCCCCCTGTGCTACGCCACTAGTTTTACGGTTTGTTAGTTCCGCTGCATTCACTCCTCTATCACTTCTAGTAGCTGTACGCAGACCTAATAATGCGACTGGAAGTTTGCCTACCCAAGATTTGTTGCGCTGTAAACGTACCACGAGTGCCACTGTTAGTCCTGTATGCCAACGTTCTATCATGCCATTACTTTGTGGATTTACATTTGTGTATCTCTCGCTCTCAAATTGCCTACTCTGGACGCTTGTAAGCTTTAAAGGGCAGCCAAAACGCGATATTTTGGACGGCTAACTTAATAAAATATGTAAGTAAAAAAATAATAAGTTAAACGGTTTTATTGTAAACTATATTTTTTTACTCATTTTATTAAATAACCAGATAATAGAGAGCAGATAACTTATACATTAAATAACCAGATAATAGAGAGCAGATAACTTATACATTAAATAACCAGATAATAGAGAGCAGATAACTTATACATTAAATAACCAGATAATAGAGAGCAGATAACTTATACATTAAATAACCAGATAATAGAGAGCAGATAACTTATACATTAAATAACCAGATAATAGAGAGCAGATAACTTATACATTAAATAACCAGATAATAGAGAGCAGATAACTTATACATTAAATAACCAGATAATAGAGAGCAGATAACTTATACATTAAATAACCAGATAATAGAGAGCAGATAACTTATACATTAAATAACCAGATAATAGAGAGCAGATAACTTATACATTAAATAACCAGATAATAGAGAGCAGATAACTTATACATTAAATAACCAGATAATACAGAGCAGATAACTTATACATTAAATAACCAGATAATAGAGAGCAGATAACTTATACATTAAATAACCAGATAATAGAGAGCAGATAACTTTTACATTAAATAACCAGATAATAGAGAGCAGATAACTTATACATTAAATAACCAGATAATAGAGAGCAGATAACTTATACATTAAAAAAACTCCAGTTCAAACAATTGCATGCTGTGATATTAATTCCTACCTTCGTAAACTA
Organism: Callimorpha dominula; assembly: GCA_949752705.1. NCBI lineage: Eukaryota > Metazoa > Arthropoda > Insecta > Lepidoptera > Erebidae > Callimorpha > Callimorpha dominula. The sequence goes on along the minus strand of OX456999.1, from coordinate 461,954 downwards.
CGATTCATTTCTGTGGCAACCAAACTAACTATAGTTAACAGTAGCTGCACTCATTTTACCATTAAAAATAGATTGACCCACATTCGTTGGAATCGAGACTATAATCAGTTTAACAAATGGTTAGCTTAACCATTACTAGAGATACTCACATTTAGTGCAACCCCTAATACTATAAAATCATTGTATCTACTTGCAGAATAAACAACTTGGACATACAGAAAATCGAACAGATCGTATCTCTCGCTCCCTTCTTGTTCGTCCGAAGCGACGAGTCCAAGCTGCCGGACGATGTAACAGAACTCATCGCATTCACCAAACAAATATTTAACATGGAGACCGAAGAGTCACTCGCCGTTGAAACGTGTGCATTACGTCACGAATGCGTTACGTCACAATTAAACTGTTTATATGAAGACAACGAGGCCGTAACAAATTTAATCAAAGATTCTGCGGAACAGGATATAACGGAATTATCAGAATTAGACCTTACTGTTTATGTGAATAAGCTTCTATTTCGCGCGATATATCTGAGAACCTTATTGTTACACAAGGCTGCTTCGGAGGATGATGATGATAGTGATGCAAATACTTGGTGTGATACACTGTTAAGCAATGAATACTTAGAGACGGAGTTCTGTAAGATCCTTCATGACTATTCCATAGTTGTCTCATTAAACGAAGGCTATACATTTGTAAGTATTGTTTATTTATTTGCTTTAGTTTAAAAATGTTTTGATCTCCATATGTTTATTGAAAGGACTTTCACATTTTCACAGTGGCCGCATTACAATATCATAGAAAAAACCAAATCCAAAATGGACGCATTATTATCGGACATTATTAGCGCCACTTCAGAAGCATTGCGGCAGAAATTACTGACATCACTCACAGAATTAGCCTCCGCTAAAGGTTACTTCTGGGCGTACGCTCACAGGTTCTACTTAGTCAGTGCTCGCAGCGAAGAGGGCGAGGAGCGTGTGTGTGATAGTGACAAGAGGGTCCTAGAACAAACAGACAGCGGACACTTCCACATGATGCAGGTAAACATTTATTAGATAAAACTTCGTGAGTGCTATTTATATTTATAAGAGGTTGCACTCAGGTTTGTATGTCGGGGATATCCGTCGAGTTTCGGACCCAACAGTGGCTCTTTATCAAGGGATGAAGCGACTCGCTACGCCCTAAAATACACACATCTATTGACGAGTCAATAGTGGTAGTCATAGATGGTTACGATTACCTAAATCGATACGCACGTCATCTTTGGCAATAAACGGAACTAATAGTCTGTTTATAGAATGTCTCACAACGTATTACATGTTTCCAAAGGAGTTTTGAGTTTTCGGGAAACGGCACGAACTCTAACCTCGTTGAACCCTGGCTCGTAACAGCATATTTATAAGCGTTTAAGGAGTCACAGTGCAAGCTTTGCTTACATAAGATAATGATTTCAGTGTCTGGGTAAGTGCGGCGGGCCGGGCGCGGTGATGTTGTGCAGCTGGCACGCGGCGCACGCGGTGATGCTGCGCAGCTGGCGCGCGGCGCGCGGCGCGGGGCTGGCGCGCGACGCCCACGTCGACCTCGACCTCATTGTCCGAGAGTATCGGCGGTGTGAGGCCACCGTGGCGTTTGATGGGTACCTTTTTAATTGTACAAGTTTGCCATATTGTATTGTATTTATGTTAGTTTTGTCGCATTGGGATTTGAAGACGTATCATAAACTCGAACTCAACGAAAACAAATTTGGAAGCCAGGAATCGTTTGTTCGATTTTTTTTTAGATCCTGAAATGAAAACGTCAGGCTTCTCTCATTATGACGTGTAATTATTTTGTATAACTTTAAATGTGACTCGACTGAACAAAAATGTTTCGAGATCGAATTGAATATACCGCACATTCGATTCGATCGCGGCAATTTTAACTAGGAGAGTGATGCTAATTTCGGCAGGCCGATAGATTTTTTTTTTATATTATAGGGGGCAAACGAGCAAACGGGTCACCTGATGGTAAGTGACTACCGTCGCCCATGGACACCTGCAACTCAAGATTCACAAGTGCGTTGCCGGCCTTTGAGAAAGGAGTACTTACGCTCTTTTCTTGAAGGTTTGAAAGTCGTATCGGTCCGGAAATACCGCAGGCGATAATTTGTTCCAAAGATTGGTTGTGCGAGGCAAAATAAAATCTGGAAAACCGCACAGTGGTGGATTGCCAATTATCCAGGTGATGGGGAAAAATTTTTGTCGCGTTGAACGATGGCGCAACATTGCGGCCGGTATAAGTCCGAACAATTCCTCGGAGCACTCCCCATAATACATGCGGTAGAGAATGCAGAATGAGGCTACATCTCTACGCAACGCCAAGGTAAAGCCATCAGCAACATATAGCTATGTTTAGTTTGTCTAATTCGCAGTAGATTACAAATCAATCACTTTGAAGCTGCTTAATATCAATAATACAAATTTTGTACAGTTTTATGAATTTTCATATCTTATATCGCATACGTATATAAGAATTTTTAAAACAGAATTTGATGTCGGCAACAAATATAGTAAATAAAAGAGGGCCCAAAAGTGATCCCTGGGGAACCCCAGATAGAATTGAACACCAACTAGAGGTATAACCCTGCAATACTACTGCTCGAGACCGATTGTCAATGTTGGAGCAGAGAAAACGGTATAAATTACCATGCATCCCAGGAGCTAAAACCCGTGTTGTTTCGGCAGAATGTATTTTGGATCCCATAATAAACCTCATCATATACAATACGTTCGAGCACTTGAAAATAAGCATAATTTTGATATTGGGTGATAATTTTCAGTGTTAGATTTATCGCCTTTTTTAGTACAGATTCGGTTTTCTATATCAGTGGAACTATGCCCTCTGTTAAAGACCTATTGAATAATATACAAATTGGCACTAGTAAGCTATCTGCTAAGTTCACTATTGGTGGAATGTGATCAAAGCCTCCAGATTTGGAGAGGTCCAGTGATTTCAATAGTTTTAAAACTTTTTCGGCAGAGACACACTAAAATAGGAATATTGGCTACAATGTTGTGCTTGATAAAAGGAAGACGGTTACTGCTGCATCATATATAGGGGTGTTTACTTCATGACTTTTAGAAGTCTTTAAAAATTTACGATCAGACTCGATACTTCGTTTTTGCATCAAGGAGCAATGCCCTTGAACATCGAGCCGGCAAAATTACCTACTATTTGCACCAAGCTGGTATCAACTACTCCTGGGACACCCTCTAAAAATAAGTCCGTATTTAATAATAAAAAATTTTACTAATAAAAAAACATCTGGAGGACGCAAGTTTTCGAGCGATGAGGAGCTTATAAGAGCTTTTGAGGAGATATGCCGCTGTGTTCAGCACCTGGTTTACACGTATGAAGATCTGTATTACTGCCAGGAAAATCTATCTAATGAAATCTAAATTTCGCAAAGTACAACAATACTTATGTAGCGTTCTTTCTTTTATTTGATAAATATTCAAATATGTGGATTTATCCTAGGTTTGAGTCAGTTGTCAATTGTCATAAATGGAAATATAATATCTATGCAAAAAGTTCCACTTTTGATTTCATTTTGAAGCTATAAATAAAACTATTAAATTATTAAATTGTGATTAAGAGTTTTGTATTGTTAATTAAATAGAACCTGTGAGCATACGCTGAGTATTAGCCCGCGGTAGACCTTTAATAGAGGGCATAGTTATTTGCAATAAAATTTAAGTTCTGTGAGAGAGCGAAATATCTATCAACACGAAAGCCTGTGTAGCGAATGCAAGTTTAAATGTAATGATTACACGAATAAATATTGCAGTTTTAACAGTGCATTAAATGAGCCAGTAATGTTGTGTTTACAGAGACATATCAGAAGCCCCGTGGAGTGCGGTGGCGAGCAGCGCGTCGGTGCTGGAGTTCCTCCGGCTGTCGCTGGAGGTCGAGGGCCGGCCCGTGCCCTGGGGCTTCATTAACAGTACGCTTAGATCAGTTTTCGCTTCCATATGTGACTCCTTGGACAACTGGGGCTCTACTAAGGTATGTGAATCAATATATTTAGTTTTAGATAAAACTGTTCACATTTTTTTTATCTAAACGCATCTAAGATTTGAATTAATAGTAGCAGTACAGAATTTAACACTTGCTTACTCAATGAAGGGCTGTTTCGCGCTTGATAAATGTAACCCCAATTTCGTATTGACTACTAATTGAATAAGATTCTCTAAATGTTCATATATTGTCGTGGCGTTTGGTATAGATGGCTATAAAGTTTAGGATTCACTGTATCGACAGTAGTGCCATCTATTGAATGACCTTGCACATTAAAACGCTTATGCAGTATTTAATCGAAGTAAATATATTTTTAATTAAGAATCGACCTAACCTACACAAATAAATAAAATTGAAGCGTCTGTTTGTAACATCAAAACAACAGCTTTGTACTAAATGCTTTGTATACATGCTATTTATACCAAATAAATATTTTTTATATTTCTGCCTGCCTATCTGTTTGTTCCGGCTTATCTCCGAAACGGGTGGATCGCTTTTGACAAGACTCACTATCAGTTGTTGTTATGAGTCGTCACTTAGGCTACATATATTTCAGAAAAATAATTAGGATTTCGTAAAAAGAAATATAATCTTTACAAATAAATCAACTGAAATGTCTGTTTGTAATATCAAAATAGCATCTTTTTACTAAATATAATATAAAATAGCCTAGGTATATTTGAAAAGTCATTTGTTTACAAAAGTAGAGTAATAGGCACATAACTACATATTCGGATTAATTTATTCTAACAGAGGACAACCCTAACGTAGCGCAACGTCGATCGTCAGAAGGGATAGGAGTTACACGATAGAAAGAGAGGCAACTTCTAGAATATAACTGTAGGTAATAAGCACTGTGCGATCTGAATTGCAATTCATTGTGTCGGAGCAACAGTCGCTATTTATTTAAATTTACCGAGTCCGCCTTTTGTACTGGTACTATTATGTAATCCGTACTATGGATTGATTTGAACCAGTTATATGTGTCCACTAATGATTGTTCAAACCATACAGCTACCAAAAAAGAATTCTAAATAATATGTTAAAAATCATTTTTCTTGTAATAATTTGTATGTTTTTTTTTATTTAAATGTATTAGTTAATACTTACTCAAAACCCACTTTTGGTGTAAAATATTTACTTCAATAAAATATACTTCTAAGCCCTAAGGTATTCTTTTGTGACAATCCACTCAAAGACTTTAGTGGAATGTGTAACAAAATATGTTACCCACGACTGAATTTTTCTACATACAGGTACTTTGTGACCTAGCTAGGAGAAATAGGGCTACATGGATATAGAAATAACATTCCAAATAATAAAATAAAAGCATTTAAACATTACAATCTTCTTTAAATAAAGTCGTCAGATCAAATTGCTATCTCCAAAGTACAACTGCTAGAAATGTTTACACTTCACTTCGAAGGATAGCGATGACGTCGAATTAAATCGCACTAAGGTTTTGTCCTTCAGATCATATCGGATGGGCATTTGGAGGTTGGAGGTGCTTTCGCACCAATATAAATAAATATAAAATATATCTCAAAATATGTTACCATTCGGTTAATGCTATTTTTTCAAATGGTTCAAAATAATGAACTTGTGAAACAAACGCAGCGAGATACTTCTTTTGTACAACATAAAAATTTTCGGCATATCGATAGGTTGTATTTTGCTTTTAGTCAATCCCTGTACCAAACAGTCGGACCACGCGGTCTCGGGGTGGCAAACGCGATAATATTCACGTATACAATATTTTTTTATCAAACATATAATTTTTACAAATATTACAATATATCCAAAATAGATTATTTACTGCATATATTAAGTGTAATACAAAATAATTATGTGAACATATTCTACGAAAATAAACACTTTGAAACTAGTATTGAACTTTTAGTTGTAAAATGATTTTAACACAGAACACAACACCATTATGGTTTTTTATATATACCCGTTAAAATATAGAAAGATTAAGACGAAAACAGCAAAATTGAAACGGGAATTTTTTTGATAGGAGACTATTGGAGACAAAATTTTTCAAAACCGGTTCCACTGTCAAGTTTATTCTGTCTCTTTCACACACCTAAGTTTCTGTATAAGGCTAAGTATCCCACTAGCACCCTTTTTTCGTCTATTACGCTAATATACTAAGTTTATGGTTTACATATAATTCAAGTTTAGATTAGATTAGTATAAAATATATTATGAAAGATGTTACTATTCGGTTAATGCTATTTTTTTTTGGTTACGGTTTACATTATTACATATCATTCAAGTTTAGCTTAGATTGTAGTATCAAGAATTAACACGTTTTTCAACTTGTTGACTAAAACTAACAGAAGTATTTTGAAATTCTCTCCTGTTTGTTTGTTGTTCTTTCGCTATGTGTTTATTTTGTTTTGTAATTTTTCATTTAATCTGAGTACTTATAATTTTCTTCTGCTTTACTTTGTTTTTAATTTGTAATGTTCAATAATCTTAGTATTATTTTAGTGTTAGTTAGGAGAGGTAAATTTAATGTGGATTCCACACATCCACCCCAAATTTCCACACTGAAGATTTTGAATAGTGAGAGCAGTGAGACTGCATGACAAATTAGACCTAAAAGTTCTCTAACTTATAGTCCCTATTATGTTACTTCGTAATTTAAAGCTACCCCAAACCAATGATTTTCCACTCAGAGTGAAGATCTGACTCTACTGTTTCAAGATTCGGCAGGCCGTTACTTACACTCGTTATATGTATTTTGTTACTGATGTTAAGTATAGTAAATGTACCATACTTAACAAAATTACATCGATTTCTTCTAGATAATTGAACGGTTTATTTTCGTCTACAGGTACTACTAATATTAAAAATGCGGAAGTGAGTTTGTTTGTTTATTTCGAGTTTGTTTGTTTGTTATTCTTGTCGTGGGAGAGCCATGCTTCGGCACGTACGGGCCGGCTCGACCGGAGTGATACCTCGGCTTCACAGAAAACTGGCAGTGAAGCAATGCTTGTGTTGTATTTCGCCGAGCTAGTGAGGTTACCTGAGGCCGTAACCCTTGTCTCTCCCCATCTTTCCCCCACCGCTCTCCCCTCTTCCCTCCTTTCCCCTTCTCCCACCTTAAAGGCTGGCAAAGTATTTGTGACTCTCGAGTTGCAGGTGTTCATAGGCGGCGATAGTCACTTACCATCAGGTGACCCTTCTGCTCGTTTGCCCCCATTACATAAAAAAAATAGTTGTTTGTTACACTTTTACGCCTTAACGACTCAACCGGCCATCATTAAATATTGCATTGCATATACACGTTGTTAGAAGTACTGAAAACGACATACCACGACGACGACACAACAGCGACAAAAATATTACGTATCCAGAAAAAATATGGTTCTCTTGCTCGAATTGATTGACAAAACCTATTCAAGGTAGTTAGAAAATAAACATGTAGTGACAGGTTTTTTAATAGTATGGTGGTTACTCTCGATGAAATAAGTTTAATCGAGGGGCTCCTAGGGTGCGCGGGTTCAGGCAGTGTGCGGTGTGCGCAGGTGGCGCTGGTGGCGCGGGCGGCGCTGCGCCTGCTGGCCGCGGCGCTGCGCCTCGTGCCGCGCTCGGCTGCGGCGGCGGCAGACGGCGACGAGCGCAGCCCCTACGCCGACTGGAGCCGGCTGCACGAGAGTCATGTGTACGACAGCGTCTACACACTCGTCATACACATCTTGGGTGAGTCACGTACAAACAAAACCTCGTCATTTCTTCCGACACTTTTACAATTTTCAAATTCAACTGTTTCCGTACCGAAACCCCTTAAATGTCACTGAGGGTCTGATGTCAGTGTACGTTCGGGTAAAAAAACGTATACGAAAGAAATTGATGCGTTAACATAATCCCGACCACAGATAAAGTAATAGTTACTTCGTAACAGATACATTACTCCCACACAAAAGCGAAATATCTACACTGTAATAACCTACAAAATTTAAATATGCAGCTAACGTCAGGTATTGTACCTGACGTTAGCTGCAACCAACTATATGTTGTGCACACTTATTGAAAGTCGAGAACGCTTTGCCTTCGCACGACGGTGGTATGAGTGCGTATTGCGCAATAGCCGACACTCTAGAATTGTACAAAGATGATGAAAACAAAATAATGTATTTATTTCATAAGCAAATATAATGAGTGTTAGGTTATATAAACTGATATATAGCGTTATTTCTCTAACTTAATGATTATATTCTCTATGTCGACTTAATGAGAACCCGCTAGATAAACTTGGGAGACTTCAGAATTTCTGATTCATGTTTGGTTTACGACTTACGCCTTACATTATATCTTCGAATTTCGTATCAAACTCAACTGGCTTCCGAATTATCTTCACCCTCTCTTTACTTTATAATATCTTGTCGTACTACTCCTACCTACCTTAAAAAACATTTCCGGTTAATTCATGACTATGTGCGTTAGATAGATAGTAGATACTTGAGATCATAGGAAAACCTGACGTTAGAAATTACAACACATTAGAATAAAATAGAATAACCTTTACTGTACACCAACGTCTTATTGCAGAAAATAAATACACAAAGTGAATAATATGTAAACAGCGGGGGTGGTGTGTTCAGTGTACAGATTCTTTAAATAAATCAAAACATCATAAATATGAAATAACATGAAAACTGTCATGTCATGAGCTCAAATTGCTGGTATATTGAGTACCAGATTAGAGTGTGGAGATCAATAGCTTTCAACCTACATGTCATGGGTATTTTTCGAAAAAGCCGTATTGCAGATGACAGCACCGGGGATGCTTATTACACGGTCCGTGCTAACATTCCTTGTTCCATCATGTTAGAGAGTCGCGAAAAACTTGTGTCCAAGATCGAGAGCACTCTAGTCAGGGTACCTATCAGAGTGGAGTCAGATAAATCTGGTCCGGTTAAACGCCACCAAAACACAAGTATGCACATTCACCGCCAAAAAAAAACCCATTCATTGTGACCCCAAAGTTCCAAGATACAAGCATCCCAGAGAGTATTGGGATTCTTGGTATCGACATTTCCAGTGACGTTCAGTTTCGGTCATCACTTGAAAGGCAAGGCCAAGCTGCATCCTAAAAGCTTGGAGTTCTTAATAGAGCGAAGCGGTACTTCACCCCGGGGCAAGAACTTTAATGTGTATATCTCAATTTCTTACTATGTCTGTGGACATTGGTGTGGGTTATACGTTTACCTTATTTGAAACACTGTTTTTTCTTTAATATAGTAAGACAGAGCGTGTAACTGTTTTTTGTCCCAATAAAGAAAAATAAAAAAAATAAGTACTGCTGTCATCTCTGAGCAAGGGCACTTGGATACCAGCTTGGGGTTCTTGACTCGGTCCAAAGACGTGCTGTGAGAATCGTCGACGATCCCAAACTCACAAGCGGTATTGAACCCTTAAGTCTAAGGAGAGATTTGGCCTACTTGTGCGTGATCCACTGCTTGTATATTATGTTGTGCTTTGAGGAACTGTTTGACACGATGCCCACTGTCGCATTCTATCACCGCACTGCTCGCCGCCGGCAGGGCATTCATCCTCACACATTAGAATCTAAATGGTCGCGCACGGTAAGTTCCCAGAGGAATTTCTTTCTGCGAACGCTCCGGCTGTGCAATAAGGTTTTTCTGTCGAAATTTTCCCGAGGGTTTAAAGTAAGAAAGAAAGAAAATAAAAAAAATCCTTTTTATTTTGCACAAACATTAGACGCACACAAGACATATTTAATCAAAGAACATTATACAAGAAAAGAAAAAAACAAACTGCAAATGACAAAAATAAAAAACGAAATGAGCCTTATTTATGGTCGGATAAAAAAGTCTGTACTCTGTGGTAATCTGTGGTAGTATGGAGATTATCAGAAAGGAGTATGTGCGAGTTGTCTGGAATTGCAAGCGTCCATAGGCTACGGTGACCGCTTACCATTAGGCGGGACAGCGGGACGTATGCTTGTTTGGCACCGACGTAGTATAAAAATGCGTCAGTGACAGTACAGTGACTTCTCCCGTCGTCACGTCGCCTCTCGTGTCTGCCGTGACGAGTCGTATCGCTAGGATCGTAACGTGCTACATGGACCACGGGCTTTTCCATGGATATTTAAAGTACTCTTAACTCCAAGTTCACTCTAACTCGCATTCATTATTATTTCGCTTGCACACATTTAAGATACAAATGGAGAGTCACAGGGGGGAACGGTCGGGAGTCACTGTGTATTAAAGCGAGTGGTGTAAAGCATGAACATATCATCAGAAAACTGCCAATCGAGGTGTATGACGGTGCCGCAGTCGGCGGTGCTGAGCGCGCTGGTGGGCGCGCTGGGCGGCGTGGACTGGCACCGCGCGGGGCGCGCGGCTCGGGGGCGCGCGCTGGCCGAGGCGGGCGCCGCGGTGCGCTCGCTGGAGCGCCCCGCGCCGCCCGCGCTGCGCTTCCTCGCCTACCACCTGCTGCTCAACTTGGCCAAGCCGCTGGTCTACGACGACGGTGAGTCTGCACTTGCGCTGCACTTTGTGCCTCTCGTCTCTTCTATTGCGTTAACTCTCGACCCGAACGACGAAAGCTGTATTAATAATATCGTTTAATTACAAATGTATGTACCAGCGCAAAAAATCGTCGCATGGAGTGAAAGCGACGAAGAGAAGAAACGTCCTACGACCTCTCTGGACTCGTTTCGCAGCACATTCAAGCGATTGCAAGAGATCGTCGACGCTACTCTCCACAATGTTGAGTAAGTTTTAAACTCATTTATTTCAATTGTACTGAAAATTCCACTCGTGACGACACTTAAATAGGCTTAGGAATGTTTAATTAAGAACACACACCGAAGCTACGGCCGTAAATTCCAATAGCAAGGAGACACTAGAAAGGAGATCCTACTACCTTATGTCCTGTACTGTTCTAGTGCCTGGTGCTCTTTAGTTACGGTTGCTTTGAAAAGTACAGTCCACTAGGAGATTGATAATAAACAAAAGTTTCAATATGATCAACATTTACACCAAAACTCTTCAACTGTCAGTGTCCGTGTTTTTTTAAATTATCCAGTCCCATACCTCAATTTAAAAATTACATATTACTTTGTTTGTTCGCGATGAACTCTTAAACTAATAAACCGATTTTAATTATATTTTGCACAATGTTTGCAGTTAGGTCCAACTTGGGAGAAAGGATAGTCATTTCTTTTTTAAAGCAGTTTACCTAGCCACAGCAAAGCGTGGCCGGGTAACTAGTATTATATACAAACATAACTAAGTCCCTACGATGCATTATTTCAGTCCATGGTATTCATGTTTATTATAGATCAGCGACCCGCCCCGGCGACTAAAAAACTACATTTCCGTTGATCCAATCGCTACCAAACTTCAGAGGATCACCCCCAGGGTAATCTGAAGATAGCCTGAAAATTTTATCATAATTGGTCCAACCGTTTTCGAGTCCATAGGCAACATACATATACACATAGATTTTTATATATATGTACATATGTCATATGGTATCAGGCACCACTCTCACATAGGTACACTTTATAAAATAGAGTTCATTAGCGTGTAGAACGTGTGTACTATGTAGGGGTCGAACGAGTGTGTATCTGTACGAAGTTATTCGGCAGGCTAGGAGAGGAGATCTGCGAACTAGTGAGCATGTCGGACAGCCACAGCATGGCGCTGGGCTGGCTCCTGCTGGTCGACGCGCAGGCCCACATGTGTGACCTGGCGGTGGGGGATCTCAAGCAATTCTACATACAAATATACAGGTGACCTATATACATACACTATTAAATAGCGCACACTTTTTATAAGTTATTGAAATTGCAATCGCTAATGTTGACGAAGGTTATTTTTTTGTCTCCTCAATTATTATTGTTAACCAATATCTAAATTCAAAAGATTAAAAAAGGTATTACGTTAGTTGACGATCAACTCTGGTTTCTCTTTATTAAACCTCAAAATAGTAGATTTTTTAGTTACTTGTATAAAGTAATGACTTGTGATGTCATACTTTGCTTTGCAATTTCCTTTTATTGCGTCGTTTATTTTATTTTTCAAATTATAATGATAGTGAAAATATTAACGAATCTACGTAACAATTTTTAATATTATACAGCATGTAAGTTTGAGCTACGCGAAAACTTACAAAAACTTCTTTCAGTTTATGCTTATCACAATACAAAAGTTAGTTCATCATAAAAATGCGAGACTAGGGATTTATAGTGATTAGGTTCATTTGGCGCTACGCAATGTACGCTGTATTCTTTTCGTGCGCTACGGTGAATGACCTTCAATTGATTACATTGCAGTTTCTGGCCGTATTTATGATTTTTTTTCGGCAAAAAGTTCTGTTTACTCATTGGGATATCACTTTTAACCAAAAAAAAAATTAAAATTATAAAAAAAGTTATGAATTTTCCGGCTGAAAATTCCAATGATTTTCGATTCAGAATGATGGTCTGAATACAGTATATACGTATCTGACGTACAATTGCGGTGTTCAGGAAGAGCAACTACGTCCCCGGGCAGCTGGCGGCGGCGCTGCGCCTGCTGCCGCGCGCGCTGCTGGCCTTCGCGCGCAGCGACAAGGCGCCGGCGCCGCCGCTCCACGCCGACATGTTCCTGCGCCTCGAGCCCTTCTCTATGCGCTGTGAGTGTGGCTTCTAGCTCCAAATACCATCGTTGACAGAAAATTGCGACTATAATCAGCTAATTGCATATTTCTAAAGTCCGCCCCGATATTATTGCTCGATCTATCTATGCTCAGTATATAAAACTTAAAATTATAAAAAAAATCAAAAAAACGTCGCCACAAAATCGGTTGAGCCGTTTTAGAATTACGATACCGCACATGAACGCACGGATACAAATGTTAAACGACACCTGCCGAGGTTTACAAAAACATTTTGCATACGTATTTCATATTTATAATTATATAAAATCTTTAAACCCTCCGGAAAATTAATATTTAACTTTAAATTAACTATAATAATACAATTTATTTATTATTTTGAAACAATAGTACATCCCATAAAAAAATTACATAGAACTTAAATTAAATTAAGATAGCCAAAGTAACCCGTCCCGCATCACTCCCGACGCAAAAGTGCCCATAATGCTGACATCGTTGCCGGTCATGGGGTCCCATCTCAAAGAAAGCAAAAATGGTTCAAACAAATATTAATAGATGGCGTTACGGGTATCGATTTGTTATTGAAATGTATGGAAAATCAATATTAGGTCCTGATAAACGTATTTTCTAATTTTATAAAATACCCTAAACACGGGAAAATTTAATAAAAGCTTCTGAAGTCCAGTTTTCTTGTTTTCACAAAATTCAATATTGTCATCGTTCCTCTGGCGGCAATTACTCGTACTACGTTGAGGTTGATACGGTTTTGTTATTGAGTTTGTAGTTTAATAGTTTGTAGGTACTGACTATTGACAGTTGGCCAAATGTTATTGAACTGTATTGTTGCGTTATGTTGTAGTTAAATTATTAACACTGTATTTTTTATTCGAACATCAAAGATACTATAAAAAATTAAGAATTATTTTTTCTCATTGTGTTTTACATATTTTTTCATATTGTCAGGACACAATAATTAATAGTGAACAACGAAACGCATGGTATGTGTCAACTTTGTTCTGTACCAGGTTAGGTATTTATGTAACCGACATTATGATTTGGCAAATAGATAGATACCTACTAACCCACCTACTAAGTACTTACACGTACTATCTATTTACACATACACATTGCTAATAGGAATCTTTTACCTCGGACCTCACTCGATCGCAGGGCTGCCAGATTGTATTATTGGATACAAAATTCGTATAATTCGGTAATCATAAGTAGGTATCCTGTTTGTATAGTAGATGCATTGTATAATCGGATACAATGTCATTACTGATGTTATTGTGTAATAAGTAGGTACGAACATACACATAGAGATACTTAAAATAAATCATGTCTGTGGTAAACTGTTAAGTAATTATACGTTAAGAGCTATATCACATAATAGCATTTTACAAAACTGGGTATTTACGCACGACGACTCGGTCAAACTCGCGAGTTCCCGACACCACGGCAATGTTGTCTATAATAAATTGGGACTCTGCCCTGTCCTTGCAATAATTACCTACAGCCGGGCGGTATGTAAACACGCGATACGGCTGCCCATAATTTCATCTACGTACTTGAGTTTCTTTCTAGTTTTGTGATTGTAAATATTTCAATTTATTTATTCTTATAATTCGATGGAGCCGGCTGCACGAATGAAAAAACATGACTCATCCGGCGTTACCTCGCTCTGAGACGTTACTATGACGTCGCTCGGCTCGCCTCGTGTGCACTCGCCACCACTCGGCACCGCTCGTAAAACAGTTTCGGGTACGGAGGAGTGTGATATTTATAAAACAATTTTGGGTGCGGAGGAGTGTGATATTTATAAATCAATTTCGGGTACGGAGGAGTGTGATATTTATAAAGCAATTTCGGGTACGGAGGAGTGGGATATTAATAAAGCAATTTCGGGTACGGAGAAGTGTGATATTTATAAAACAATTTCGCGTACGGAGGAGTGTGATATTTATAAAACAATTTCGGGTACGGAGGAGTGTGATATTTATAAAGCAATTTCGGGTACGGAGGAGTGTGATATTTATAAAGCAATACAATGTACATAGTTTTTACAAGTATGAATGTGCTTTGAGCAATTGTTTTACAACTTTTATTTACAACTTTTAAACATGTGTGATATTTAACTTATTGTATTTATGCGTACTAATAAATGTAACTTGATCAATTCAATTGTGATTTAAATTTACCTCCTTCTCTATATCCATACAAAATATCTATCAAACAAATAAAATTAAAATTTTCTTTTGAAAAATACAACCATTCCATCATTATTTTCTTAAGACGTTGTCACGTTCAACTATCGTCCGTAAACAGACTTTACAGACAACCAATTTTTATTTAAAAAAATTAAATTCGTTGTGAATGAAATGAGAAGTATTCAATAGAAATACATGTCCTGGTTTTTTATTATTAGATGTAATAAAATAACACACTCTAAATCTTACCAGGTACCTACCATTTTTTACTCTCATAATTATTTCATAATAATATTTGTAAGTTATTAAATACATGAGTAAATAGTTAGCCTAAGAAATTACCTACTAGTTTTTTTTAACGCGAGCGTTGGTAGGTCTATCGTGTGTCACTTTTGTCACCCTATCGACTTATTTATTTATTAATCCAGGTATTTTACTCGGTGGAAAAAGCGAAATGCCTACCTATTAAAAGAGAAACAAATTACGTTCTAGTAGGTATATAAAAATTATTTTATAGTTTACTTATACTTTCGGAGTTTCCAGGTAGGTTAAAAAATGTTATCTCTGGGTGCGTTTTTGAAGAATTCCAGCAACCAAAAACAGCACAATATAGTGTATAATTACTCTTTGCCGTATAAAGGAAGTATTTGTATTTATTTCAATGAAATACACAAATCGCACGCTTACTGCTTAAAAAACCATCACACCGTTTGTTGGTCACTACGGTGCATTCGCGACTGTTTGTGTACCGAGTGTATACCGAACTCGAGGCGTGTAGGTATGTCTCGCAATCCGACCGTTTGTATAAAGATACAATATTGTATAGATAGTATTGCCGTGCCGCCGCTACCGTATTGAATCAGCAATCATGATCCTTTTTCCACTATTAAGTTATTTATTTTACTTGCTTTCTTGAAATATTGTTAATAATGCGTAATGTTCCTGCCACTAGCTATGTGCCTGCGACTTTGCCCCCAATGAAGGCAAACAAAATGACCAGGCCCCGAGTCTCAGGCAGCCCTGCTATTCTTGGCTAGCTCTTGTGAGCATTTATAGTGATATTATTACTTTTTTATTAAATATGTAAGACCGCCCACTTAGTGAAGTGCCACGCCTAACGAACAACCGAATAATCGAAATCGTAGGATTTTTAGTAAGTATTCAATTTCGTAAAACAATATAAGTACAACATACGTAGGTCAATGTACAAAGCCATCAAACGGATTTGTGCTCTTTTTTGTAATTATACTAAGTACCTAAGTTTATTAAATAGGTTCTTAAGTTTTATTATTATTTTTTAGGCCATGCAGCCAAACATAACATATCTCCACTATTTACGAGTAAGAAAGTACTGACTTTATTCTGCAAAATGCCTGTGGAAACGTTACTGCGGATGACTGGAGAAACTTCTTATTTCTCGTTTCATTTTATTTCTGTGATCATTTATAGTAATATTATTATTTTTTATTAAACTGAATAGGAAAGACTTCATTTTATATTATAAATGTATAATCGACCATACAGCATAACCATGCAACTATCGATTCCAAGATATATGATAATAACAATCGATAATCGAATAGGTTTAATAACAATTATACACTACCGCATCCCTACCGTGAGCTGTCAAAATTATCATCCTAAATTTGATAAAGTATAATTATCGCCATCTATTGGTTGCGCGTTTATTAGTAGGTAAATAAATCCATTTCGTCGCTAGGTGGCTCTAGCTATCCATAGCTATCGCGCTGCTAGCGGCATCTAGCGCCTTAATTGGCGCGGAGCCCGCAAAATGGCCCGAGTTAGGAAGGTCGCGTTTTGTTGTATGGGATGAGGTATCTGTACTAGTATAGTATTATATTATCTGTGCTTGGGGTAACCTTTGCACCAGAAAAGACCCGGAACGGGAGTCACCATTCTTCGTCCAACTAAGTATATATTACAATTTATTTATAACAACATATTTAGTGATGTGCCGAATCGTTAAAAATGTATATCCGCGGATACGGATACAAATATAGATTATTAGTGTCTAGAGCCGCGAATACGGATTTCAAAAATTTTTTTTCCCGTTTCATTTTGACACACTAGCTGATGTTGAGAACTGTAATACGACGTGTTTCAACTTGCACTGTTCGTGTTTTTTTTTATAATTATTTTAGTATATATATCACACAGATTTAGAGTTAGATCTCGTTATAAAGATGGTCAAATAGTACCTTATAACTGACAATAATATTAGTAACTCACTACATCAGATATTTAATATTTAATTTTAACAAAATAAATTAAGAGTTTCATAAACGTAATAAAATATAATAACGTAAAAGATCGGCCAAAAAATAACGGATACGGATACAGATCTTTATATGGATACGGATACAGATCTTTATATGGATACGGATATCCGGCACATCACTAGTCATATTATATTGGTACCGAACATGTTATTATCACAAAAGCTTTCTTTATCACAGACTTTTTAACGCTTAGATTAGATTAGTTTTATCTAACATAATAAGGTATTATACCTTGTATGTGTTCGTTAAAACTTATTCAAGTCATAAAGTTAGTTCAGTTCAACAGTGCACCAGTCGGAGAAGGTCTGTGCTAGACGATGTAAGGGTAATGGAATAGTGCAAATATCAACAACAGCCGGCATCAGTAATAAAGCAGTTATCTAACAAAGTTCTTTCCGTTTCTCAAGTCGCAAGTCGCAAAACGAAAAGGTACTCTTCTTTGAACGTAATTGTGTACGAGTATTATTTATTTTTATTTTAAGATATTTTTAGTATTTTACCGTCAGTTTTTTATAAATATATACGTACGGGAATTAACGCGATCACGTAATAGATATATTACATACCTTTGTATTGTCTGACGTTTCAACCAGGTTGCACTAGCCGTGGTCACAGACTGACTCAGACATCAGGCAATTCAAACGTATGTAATACATAATACGTAACTCGTTAATTCATGTACGTATACATAGTTGTCACAGATTACTAAGTAGTTACTACGTAAGTTATGTCATGACAGTTTACAAGTTAGTTTTTTTATAAACCATTAAATAGTTAAAATTATTAAATTTTAATATTCAATATCCCATAATTTAAATATGCAAAATAAGTAAAAATGAGTTCCACTATCCACCTCCTAGCTTCATCATCAGACCGTGTTACCAGTTTAATATGTTGTACTCGTCAAAATGAATCATGAGTCTAGACTCGAGGGGCTTACTAGTAGTAGCCATTGAAGAGTTCCGTTATCCATGTACAGTCTTAACATAAGCTGTACATACATACATATTATTTGCTGACGCTGGAGTTCCCACCGGGAGCGCAACACTTACAATACTAATACATAGACTAAGTAATATTAAAGACAAGCCAGTGCGCGGACTGAGTTCTTAGCGACAACAAACTTAAGAGAGGAAATAATCAGTTTTTACTTTGTGCCTTTTTAATATAAAACATTTAAATTTGTGCAAAACTGTGTCTTCTCTTATCGGCCCTCTACAACAATTATTCTCAAATGTACTAACTGTACAATCCATCTTCTGGTTGCATCATCAGATCAGCTCCAAGATGCTAAATTATGATATTGTTATCCAAATTACATATACATACAAAGTTTCATTACGATACAACAATTAAAAGTAGGTTAAAATTGACTTTAAGGGTGTGTTTACAATTTCGTTTCTTAAAATTAAATATTACGCAAACGAGTCTGAATAAAACAAACTACAACATAACATAAAAAAAATTTAGTGTGCGTGGAGTCCCTCCGCGCGGAAGAAATGAAACTTCGTAATGTTTTCATACCTCTAACGTTCTGCGGTCTCCTAACAGTCGCAACTCTTGATAGCTCTTAATTAAGACGTCATGACATGATACAAAGCAAAAAAAAAAGTGTGCATCCAAGGACGCCCGACAGAAGTAATAACTTTATGCGTGAGAGAAAGAGAAGCCAGACATACGTAACGAAGCGGTTTACCCTCCCATAAGAAGTTATCACTTCAAAATGTATTATGCTGATTTACAAATAAATTTTCGGTATCTGGTATAGGACTCTGTTCCAAAACCATTCGTCATTATTATAACAAACCTCGATTACATTAAGATTAATAAAACTAAACAATTTACTACTATTACTACTACAGTAAAGGGCTGGCATTCAATTCAAAGGTTACCATTTTACATTCCATGCACATTATTGATGCATTCAAAATATTATTCTATTCTTGGTTGTTCTATTAAACATATTGATATTTTTATACAAGAATGGCAGAGGAGAACCTCTAAAATATGTAAGATAGAAATATTCAAATTTCACTGAAAATATCTAAATTACTTAATACAAAAACATCAATATTTTTTGTGAACGGAAATTAAAAGCGTTAAACGTTTAACGCAACCTTTTTGGAAGTCGCATTAGAAGTTTCACATCAAAATAACATAAAAAATTAAGTTGTAAAATTACAAGTTTCACTTAATTAAATCAAATTTTGGAATAATATCGTTCATTTGATAAGTTTTTATAGAATGATAACATTTCTCTAAAGGGAATTGAAATACATGTAGATTTTTCAATAAAGAAGGATATAAGGTAGATCATTTATGAAAAGTACAAACAACGCGAGTCCTAGTACGCTGCCCAGGGGCACACCGCTGTTATATAGGTCTTTATGTCGATTTATATATCCAGAGAGTGTCGTTAGATTTACTTTTGGTCGCCTATGACTAGGAGCAACCGATGGTTTCACTAAATCGGAGGCCTAAGACATTTCTAAGAATAAAGGTTTGACAGACGTTCTATCATTAAGACTCGCAATAATGAATTATAAAAAGGTAAAATATGTGAATGTTGTCGTGCAGCGGCGTGCCAGAGCCGCACGGTGCAGGCGCTGGCGTGTCGCTGCGTGTACACGAGCGTGTGCGGCGCGGGCTGCGGCGCGGCGCGCGGCTGGTGGGGCGCCGCGCGGCCGCGCGTGGCGCGCGCGCTCGAGCGCCTCGTCGGCGCCTACGTCGCGCCCGTCGCCGTGGCCGAGCAGCTCGGCGCGCTGCAGCACAGGGCCAAGGAGATCGAGGACGCCGAGGTACGTACCCGTATGACCCGTAGGAGTGCCTGTTCGAACTCGAGCCCTAACGCACTGACGTGCCGTATCGCTCCCTCAGATCCGCATAGCGTGGTCGACGAGCGAGGTGGTGTGCGAGTACAGTGTGGAGGAGAGCAGGCTGGAGCTGCGCGTGTGGCTGTCCCGCTCGCACCCGCTGACGCCGCCGCGGCTGGAGGCGCCGGGGCTGGCGGGCGCCTCCACCACGCACTGGCTGGCGCTCTACCTCGCCTACCAGGTACGAACAGCCGCCCGCTACTAATGCAACAGACAGGGGATTCGTTAAAGAAAAACCGAGTATAGTTTCTTTAATTTGTATCCAAACTTCTCACGGCCGCCTCACGTCCATTACAGTAATTAAGGAATACTAGTAGTTAGTGCGGTCCTCTTAGGCTCGTACTCCCCGGTCTTCCAGGTCAGGAACCTGCCAGTAGTCCGCAGTAACGGTAGTGGCATATATAGACTCAACGAATCTGCCAGTCGATCCGTGCCAGTATAGCAGATATAAAATCTTCGATTGCTAACCTAACCGATTCTATTACCCAGGCTTAAGACAAATTCGTTCCACATGGCCCGTCCTCAGCAGTAGCACTGAAATTACCAAGCTATATTGAAAGTATGATACCGGATAAGAACGCTATCCACAGAAAAGTTTTTCTGAACCAGATCTACTACTCCATAAAATATTATTTACTAATGCCCGGTTCCTCCGTAAATTGATTAAAAGATTAATTAGGAATCATAATGACCAGCTATGGAATACCAAACTTGCAAGTGAAGATAACACTAGCGCTAACTTGTGGCGAGTAGTAAAATCCTTACGCTTAAAACCCTGCATAATACCACGTACATGATGATGATAAGGTAAACCTTGACTGCCAATTTCCACGAAGCGCGATTTTAAAGCGAAGA
Source organism: Callimorpha dominula (assembly GCA_949752705.1). Lineage (NCBI taxonomy): Eukaryota > Metazoa > Arthropoda > Insecta > Lepidoptera > Erebidae > Callimorpha > Callimorpha dominula. The sequence continues at coordinate 441,023 of OX456999.1, read as the reverse complement.
AGCGATTTTGAAACTGCCGTTAACAAATCTTTAGACTCTCTGCACCATTATAATAGTCTTCTTGATTATAGCCCTGAACACCAAAAGAACTTAATAACGCACTGTCGACGTTAAAAAACCGCAAAGCTCCTGGGAATAATTAAATTAACAATATTCTTATAAAATGTCTAGCAAATGGTTAGAGTTGCAGAACATGTCACCCACCACCTCAATCTGGACCCAGATTGAGGTGGTGGGCGACATGTTCTGCAAATATCCAGCTGGATTGCTGGATATTGAAAAAGCTTTCGATACCGTCTGACACCAAGGTTTTAATTCACAAACCTCCGTCTAGCTGAGGTTCCCTATCAACTAGTCAAGCTGATCCAGTCGAACATGTCGAAACGACCTTTCTATGTTCATTTATATGGTCACAACTCAAAGCCACGTAACAAGCCAGAAGGAGTTACCCAGGGTTCAATATTGGGGCCCCTCCTATTTCTTGTTTACCTGAACGACATCAAAATACAACTATTGGTTGATATCATAATATCACGTTTACAGTGGTCACTCGATTTACTTACGCAATACTTAATCGCCTGGAAAATTAAACTTATATTAAACAAAACTGGAGCTATAATTTTCACAAGGAAAATATCTCTGCCAGATAGGCATCTATTAACATACAATAAAAATAAAATCCCTTGGAGCAAGTCAGTTAAATACTTAGGGATCATCCTAGATAACAAACTTGACAGGTCCGAAAATACTTAAGCCCTACAAATTAAAGGCAATGAACTCATAAATATAAAAAGTAATCTGAAACCCCAGACTAATCTACGTATTTATACTACCTTAGTAAGGCCAAGCATAACATTTGCTGCGCCTGCTTTGTGCAGTACTTGTGATAGTAATTATGCTAAACTACAAACTATACAATGCCTAATTCCCGAAATACTAACAAATATATCAACAAAACACTGGATTACTAATACCACACAGGCGGGGCAGCGAGTGAAATACATGTTTTTGCTATTAAGTTTACGAATAATTAACATAGTTTAGTGAAATAAAAAAACATGCTTTAATGGCCAACCGAATTAAAAAGTAAAAAAGAGTTCCACTATCTACTTCCTAGCTTCATCGTCAGACTGTCGTTACCAAGCCGAATCTGTTGGACTCGTCAAACGAATAATATGAGCCCAAACTCGAGGGGTTTACTAGGACCCCTGAAGAGTTCCACTATCCACCTCCTGGCCTCACCACCAGATCAACTCCAAGATGCCAAATTATAGTATTGTCAGCCGAATTACATATACTTACATACAAAATTTCATTTGGGTACGACAATTAGAAATAGGTCAAAATTTGTATTTTTCAATCAATTTAATTTGTATTCCAAGATTAGTATATATAGTTACAACTAAAGCTAATAAAAGCGTGTTGAAAGAAAGTAGCCTTCCAGAATTTCACCAAATAGTAACTAACAATTGGTAATAGAATAATTGTATTGTTTTTCGTCAGAACGGTACGCTCCTGAACGCGCTGAAGATGTGGACACAGGTGGTGAACGCGCGCGTGGAGAAGTCCCCGCAGTGCTACATCTGCTACTGCCGCCTGCACCCCTCCACGGGCCGCCTGCCGCACGTGGCCTGCCACCAGTGCAGGAACAAGTTCCACAACTTGTGCCTGGTCAGTAACTCGTATTATTCGACTTTAAGTCTCAACAAATAAATAGCGCCTTTAACGTTGATTAAACAGCGAATAAAAATGATGACGCTTGAAACTTAAAAGCGCCTGAACAACACAGCCTACTTTATAAAACCGCTTCTCTTTACTTCATAAACATGGTTGATTGACGACGGCAATCAAATAAAGAGGCATCATCGTTGAAATTTCCCTGAACCTGACAGCCTGTTAACTGGCATCCCTTTAAACCCCCAAAAATTTCAGTACAAAAGGGTTATGCCAGTCCTTGTGAAGAGTACAAGCGCTTCCGCTGCAGATGCTATCTGCGGCAATAGACCGAATGAAAATATAATACATTATGTACATCTTTAAGTTCGATCAAATATTTTATACTGACCTAAATTTGTTTTCCACAGTCAAGCGATAAACAAACAATAAGATATATTTGTACTGTTGCAGCGCAAATGGTTTGCAACGAGCAACAAGTCGAACTGCCCGCTGTGCCGGGCCACCTTCTGATTCCCGCCAGCCCCATAACACATAAATTTCCTTATAAAGCAATCCTTATAGAAATCTGAGAAATCATGTAAATTTAAAAAAAAATACAGAATTCCTTACATTTCTAAAGAAGTAAGTACCTATTGGTATATTGATTTTAGATGGAAACCAAAGTGAATATCAGCACAAGTAAAATAATTGTAAATGATTGAAATAAAATTTATAACTATGTTTTTGTTAAATAGAATACATATATGAATTCCTATTATCATAGTTTTCTTTTCATCACCAAATTTTTAGATATCTGGTATACAATGAATAAAAAAATAATATTATGATTGCTTGGCTACAAAACACCTATTCGCGGGTCACCCTGATCCGTTTGATCAATGCGTCTTGTCTGATAATTAGCAATGCGTCTTGTCTTTGGGGGATTGTTTGCTGCTTTTAGTTCTGTAGAAAATATATGTCAGGCGGGCCCGACCCCTGGCTGTTGGTTACAACGAGATAATTATCAACAGGCGCGGATCCAGGGGGGAAGGGTGATACGGGCGATCGCCCCCCGCCAAAGGAAAAATCCGAAATATTAAACCTAAGAATTTAATAACCCAACAATCTTGTGACCTAAACTTTTAATATATTTATTCCATATCCTGGAGATAGCTATTAATAATAATTTATTTTTTAATTTGGACTGTCTTGGCATATATCAATGGACTGGTATAGTTAAATTTTTATTTAAAGTATATTTACTATTGGGACCTAGTGTACCTCTCTTAACAACCAGATATTAGAATGCCATAATTTACAATGTACCTCATTTGTAGACCACACAAAAACACTTGAGTGGTTAGGCCAGCATGTTGCTTTCAACCCGGCCAACGACAAATACAAGAAAAAGAAGTGATATACTCCTATTATATAATTTCAAGTACTGTTTCATTTTATATGAATACTCAAACAGCCACAGATAAAATTACCGGGTCAGTAAAAACCCGTGGAGAGTGGAAGGTCTTGTTCCCTGCCACAATAGATCTCTCGTTTTTGTCCATTACAATCCAACAATGTTCACGTGTTTACGAAAGTTTCCAGCATAAGAAAAAGAAAACAATGTATATATAGGTGATTTATTAAAAAATATATTATCGATACATCCTTGTCATACATATTTTACATGAACAAGAAAATAATTATATAATCACATTTACTTACATACCGATTACATTTTAAGTTGTGTAAATCCTTTAATGCACCTGATCTGCTCCAGTGCCACCCAACATGTATTCTAAAATTAGTTTTTCTTAAAAAATATCTACATTTTGGAAGTTCATTAATCATTATAAACCCCTGTATACTACATCAAATCCTACCTATAAATATTTATTTAAGAAAGACTAACAATTCCATTGATTAATCCAATTTGTGTAAATCCTTTAATGCACCTGATCTGCTCCAGTGCCACCCAACATGTATTCTAAAATTAGTTTTTCTTAAAAAATATCTACATTTTGGAAGTTCATTAATCATTATAAACCCCTGTATACTACATCAAATCCTACCTATAAATATTTATTTAAGAAAGACTAACAATTCCATTGATTAATCCAATCCAATTCCATTATGTAAGATTCTTACTAGTGAGTTTGTAGTTGCTGGTTGATCCAGTCTATATCTTCATAGAATCGAGGGTCACTGACTCGTAGAGCTGCTCTCTTATAGAAGAAATAATACCATGGAGACACTGAAAAAGGGACAAACAATATTTTCAGATCTAATTGAATCTGTACCAATTGTGTTATTATTATACAACAGGGATACAGTCTCAAGAGGAGACTAAATTATAACAGATCCCAGCCTTAGTGAGTAAATATTTTAGAAAACAATTATGCGTATTTATGCTAGGTTGGGGAAGGGTTTCTTATAACGACCAGCTGGTAATAAATATATATTCAATAAGAATATGTTTTTAATGACAACCAAACATAGCGGAGAAAAAACGAATGAACATCAAACTTATTTAGCATAGATTACTGACTAATATCATAGACACATTAACAACCTTCTCACAACAATGCATGTATAATAATAATAACACTTGAAACAATGGCAAAGCTATCATGACTAAAGGTGAAATTTTTCAGTAAGTATATTGTTTGTTGTGTTAGTTTTTAATAACCAGTATTGTGCTATTAATATGCAAATGAATTTATAATTTCAGAAGATGTGCAACCCGGGTTGCACCTCCTCCACTATAGATAGTACAGCACTATAGATATTAGGCAATACCACTAGTACTACTACTAGTACTACTAGTACTGCAACAGTCCATCTTGTTCCCATTTACATTTTAGCCATGAATAATTAAATATATAATGAATAATTAATATAATAATTAAGTATTTCGAAGAAAATATCACTCACAGCATCTTTGCAGTGTGAACAGGAAAATGAGCATGGGAGTAGAGACACTCTCAGGACTGTCCCACTTCTCTAAAAGCCAAACAGCGTGCAGAGCCACACTAGCAACGATGTACGCCACGCACACTGCGCCTGCTGTGCGGAACTTTCGTATCAGCACCTCCACTAAACCTGCCTAAGAAAATATACCTTTGAAATTATATTCACATCTACAAATATGTAAATAGATAAATTGGTATTAGTTTACCCATAATGACTTACTTGAAACAAGTATGTGGAGAAAAATGTCATCAACATCGTAGTAACAGAAAGCACCAGAAATAAATCCTGAAATCTGAAAGACAAAGCAGAACAGCTGTTTATTCATGTAAAGTAGGCATTTGTTTATATAGTTTATGTTGCCTAATAATATTCTATTAAAATATAAGTAAAAATATTTTTTCATTGAAATATTCATCTAAAATCATCTCTTACATGAATAATACTAGAAGACCATCGCGACTTCTGGGAAATAAGCTAACACAGTTGAATATCAGGTCACAAGTTATAAATGTGACTTGGAAAAATATACAAAATGTATATCTCGGCGTAGATAATTTCATTTTTTATACTTTTTAATGTTAGATTCTTTGCAATATTTACGTACGCCGCGCGCTGAAAATCCCTGATCCCAACAAACGTTTCATTCCATTACAGACTACAGTAAGAAATATTAATTGCCCACAAGAATTGTATATTCTTAACTTACTAGGATTGCCTAATCTTTTTCTTTAAATACATGTGCGTAGCAGTCTTATTTATTTCATGGTATGGGTGTTTTTAAGAGAAAATCCATTAAAACTTACCGAATAAATTAGGTATTTTAAGTTTTTTCCATGTTCACTGAGTGTAATGTAACGTTAGGAAAATATTGATTTTCCTGCAGGACCTTGGGTATGTTCCGATATACACTGAGAGCACTGTTCAGTGCTCATGCTGGTACAGAATACATAATAGTACCAGTAGTACTGGTACTGGCACGCTAAATACCTACCGGCCGCTCGTCCGCCGGCGGACCATAAGGTCCAAACAGCAAAAAAAAAATTGTTTTTTTTTTTTGTAAAATAAAAGCGTGTGCGCGCGAGCACGCTGTCGGCAGTAGTAGTATTTTTAAAGTACAAAAAACGTCATTCGATAACGTATTGATATTTTATTTAAATACCACAAAATTCATAGTGAAAATATATTGACATGGTTGTTTATGTGCAGTATAAAAATATAGATAAAGAAAAAAAGCCCGGCAGCGCTATTTATGTAATTTAAAAAAATGTACCTTAAACCCTATGTTATCAATTATCGTCAAATTATTAATAAAAACTTTTTGTAAAATTTGTAATATTTTTCACCATACAGTTTTATAATCGAGATTTTAGATAAGGGAAGAAGTTCATTAATGTTTATATAAAAATAAAACACATATAGGATTTTTGTATAATAAACATTGGAAATGAAAAATAAGCGTTAAGTTCTTAATTTACATAACAATTCGACCTTTTTTAAATAAAAAAATATTGAAGTGGTAACCCTACACACATTTTAAAGCCCGTACAGAGTGGGCAATTAAAACGGTAGGTATCGATATTTTTGTATGGAGTGATTTTACGTACGTAGTAACTACATAGTAATCTGTGGTACTGGCAGGTTAGGCCCACTCCGGTCAGTAGACATGAAGCTACAGGTACCTAGCACCGTCGATGAGTCGTGCCAAATTCAGTGGGCTGCCACGCGCCAGCCAGGTAGGTAGTACGTTACTTCGGTACTCATTCACGCGCTACGTCGCTTCGTCCGTTCATCGCTTAAGAATTACGTTTCCCGTATTTATGTCGTTAGATTCTATTATAATGAGTATAGTTAGATACTTACAAGTTCAAGTTTGGCTTTGATAAGTATATTTATTTTTTAGGACCACAACAACTGATACACATCTTCTATCTATACATCTATACTCTCTAGAAAAAAAAAAAAAATTGAAGTGACTGTTTGTAATATTAAAATAACCGCTTTTTATTAAGTGCATTTGGATGTATATACGGTACATATACCAAAACAACATGTTTTACAATTTTTTTTCTGTCTGTCTGTTTGTTTCGGCTACGGAATAGGTGGACCGATTTCCACGGGACTTTCACTGGCAGGTGGCTGATGTTAAAAGGAGTAACTTATGCTACTTTGATTTTGGAAAAAGAATGAGGGTTCCGCCCAAAATATATAAATAAATGCGCGCGGGAACTGCTAGTAAACAAATAAATTTAAAGTGTATGTTTGTAATGTCATAATGACAGTTTTTTACTAAATGCATCTGAATGTTTACATGGTACTTATACTAAGAAATTTTTTTCACATTTTTGTCTGTCTGCCCTAACCATTCACCAAATAAGTAACATGTGAAAGGGGTATACTGTTTGTTGCTATCAAGTTTGAGAGGGAGTTCTTTTGTATGGATGGAAAAACTGCCTCCGCTCTCGAAACTTCAGACTCGACGACAAACAGCCCTGAAAATATCGGGTGTCAATGTCAGTCAATTGTCATTTATTTTATTGACATTAATGACATGACTGTTGTGCGTTGCATGTGTCAGTGCGTATTATAAATATTGTGAAAATTAAATGAATTTCGATTGATAACTATCAGAATTACTTTTCGATGTAATGTATGATAACGAATCCTGACTAATATGCAAATATAATATTAAAAATACTTGTGAAAAGTTAATATGTAGTAGTGTACTAATGAGCGTGGCACAAGTCTAGTTAACACATAAATACACATTTATGATGGGAGGTGATAGTGAGCGTAATCGCCACCGCAGTCGTAGTGGAGAACGACACAGGAGTAGAGACAGGCGAGATCGCACGCGTGATCGTAGTAGAGACCGTGCTGGAAGAGATGATCGGACGCGGACCAGACATCGTGATGACAGTCGAGAACGAGACAGGCCTGAGAGGTCACATCGGGATCGCGATAGGGGACGGAGCACGTATAAGGATGGAGGGTATAGTGGAGCTGGTCTAGGAGGAGGTAGGCACATAGCTCTAATATTTGCTCTTTCATAGTAGACTTTTAGTAGTAGTTTTAAAATCTTACCATATGATATATTATTATAAGCCTGTTACTTACTCTAAATAAAAAATGGTACCTATCTAGAAGAAATATGCATGGAATATTATATGTATCTATCTATCTAATAGTGCTAAGTAATGTTGTTCTACTAATGTTCAAACTTTTCGCATTTCATGATAATATAATGATGTTGACAGGAATCAATGCAATCCTAATGATTACCTTTATTAATTACCTTATTTATATTATGTCCAGTGTTACTTGGTTGAAATCTAAGGCAAATCAAAGGTATGTCATACCCATTCAATATGTGATTGCGTTAATTCTCATTAACATAGTCATATTAATGATATTCTGCACATTGTTAATACAATCATTTGTTCCAGGTCTTGGTAGTGGCGGAGGAGGTCCATCAGCTCGAGGTCGATACAAACCCCAGGAAGAAGAATTTCTAGACGCCAGAAGAGAAGAAAGAGAGAGAATAGGACAATTAGGGGTATCATCAGTCTGGGGGAAATCTCCCCTAAGACCTGAGTTAGTATGCACTTTGTTTTGTATGCAAATGCCTATTTATGAAGAACAGCTTAAAATGTGTATAATGAAAATATAATCACTGTTTAGCTCCGAGGAAGAACCAGAGCCTGCAAAAGTAAATGGTAGTAAAGAGAAGAAAAAAAGGAAAAAGTCCAAAGACAAAGACCAAACAAAAGAAAAACTTAAGAAGTTAAAGAAGAAGCTGAAGAAAGTGAAAAAGGCTCGTAAAAAGGCTAAGAAGAAAAAGGCAAAGAGTTCTAGCAGTGATGGCAGTTCCAGTAGTGAAGAGGAAATATGGGTAGAAAAAGGAAGTAAGTGATTTTTTATCTACTACACTTTTTAAACACATGTCACATCAGTCCATTGCTAAAGATGTTCCCCTGCCATACATTTCCACAGTGAGCAGTTTTCAATCACCTCAAACATGATCATCACATTTTTTTGATAATGTGAGACGATCATGTAGCTGTATGTACATTAAAATAAATCTTTTGATTGAATTTACAAACTTGTTTATATTATTTATGGTTTTTTTATACAGTGTGTAAGGTTGAGCTACGCAAAAAACTTCATTAGTCAGTATGGTTATCCTTCCGGATGCAAATTTGCAGATTATTACAAAAAAGTTTGATGGTATTTTTAGGGTCGTATAGAAGATCCCGTGAATGAATAACATATAGCATTAATAATTTTGGAACAACTCGTGGTTTTAATACAATAAGTCTTATTTTGAAACTGACAAAGTTGACCTTAAAAATTTACTGATAAAGCTAATATTTCAAAACTTGATGACTGACAAAAAATGTAATACCAAGGATTTTAATGAGATGTTGGGATTTGCCCGAAAAATGCCCACATAAAAAATTACATTGACTAAAGCATTGAAATAGACAAAAAAAATTAATGATAATATGTTGTTTAAAAATGTGACGCTATACCAGGAAGATCATTTCTAAATTAAAAAATAATACGTCCACGGGCACAATTAGACTATCATAATAAAGTCAACATTTCTGCATTAGGAAAATACATAAATACGTACCGCATTTCGGTATTCGCGGACGATGTGTGCTTTACGCAGTCATGTTCGTTACGGACCTACTCCAGAAGGCTACGCGTCTGAACAGCTGTATCCTTATAAAACGATCATCTTAAATGTTTATTGCTCGTATTTTACCGTGCCCTCCGCCTTCAGACGTAAGATCCAATTTGCCGATATCGACGAAGATAGCTGTGGATCACAGAAACATATAGGTACACCCAAAGCACGACCGACCAAGCGGTATGTGTGACCTTTGATCATCGTTACAGCTATGTCAACAACAGTTGCTGGTGAATCCCTCCTTTTTTGTCGCAAAATTACAGGTACTTTCCAAAACAAACAAAGACATAAGCTAAAACCACCTTACATGGCGAAAATCTTTATGTAATAATCTATCTTAAAGTAATTTTGAAACGCGTCAATGCCAACTTTGCTAATGATTGTATTTTCAAGATGGTGACAAAACCACTTGTCTAAATTCCAAATAAAATAAAAAAAAATCGATGTCACAATGTTTCTTAAAAAATCATCTTTCGCGCTGGTGTGTGTATTTCTTTTAATCCATTTTTTCTAATAAAAAATATTCACTACAACTAATAATAAAAGAAACATGACTTATTTTTTAAAACCATTACTGTTGATGAATATCTATGAAAATAATAATTAAAATAAGGTATTTCATTCCTACTAGACCTTTTATTAAATAACTGACAATTACTAAAAATGTCACAATCAGTATCAAAGTACAAACAAATGAATAATACTTACTATTTGCAGAGGAACATGAAATAGAAGCAACAATTACTAAATCAACGTCATCCAACAAGGACACAGAATCTGAAGAATTGGCATCCGAAGCATTTGGGCCTGTTCCACGTGTGGGCCCAGCACTTGGACACAAAGATTTTGGACGTGCCCTGCTGCCTGGTGAAGGTGCTGCCATGGCCGCTTATGTAGCTGAAGGAAAGAGGATACCCAGGAGAGGAGAGATTGGGCTGACTTCTGATGAAATTGCATCATATGAATCTGTTGGATATGTTATGAGTGGAAGCAGGTATGTTTATAAGTGTTATATTTATTTGAACATTTTTAATTCTTGACAATCCTAAAAAAAAGGAATAAACATAGTGTGCCCAGGTTTTTACAATCAGGCATATGAATATATATCAGGCATATAAACTTAAAATGAATATTATATGTATATAAAGATTTTTGAGATATGCATTTTGCATACTTTATTACAGTAAATATTATTCTGGTTTGATTTATCATGATTTCGCGCAAACAGAGTGGTATAGATCTAGTCTTACAAATTTTTTAATATTCTACTACCAACTACTACATTTGGCAGTTTCTAAGCAAGTTTGTAACATTCCAGACACCGTCGTATGGAGGCTGTGCGTATCCGCAAAGAAAACCAGATCTACTCGGCGGACGAGAAACGAGCACTGGCAGCCTTCAGCAAGGAGGAGCGCGCCAAGCGAGAGAACGCCATCTTGTCGCAGTTCCGCGACGTACTGCAGGCCCGGACCCAGCGCCGGGACAACACCTAGCGCCGGGACAACTATGAGATACATTTTGATCTCTGGTGAGCTGTCACATTGGCAACACATACAAGGTGTCATATTAACATTTTCGGCGATGCTACTGGAGGGATTAGCTCAGGTGAAAATTGATCAAAAATCTGGTAACATTCATTGTAAATAAATGAACTTTTAACAAAATTAAATGTATTTATTTCCTTAATAATACTCGTTATAATGCAGCGGTCGCACCGTTTAGGTTGTAATATAGATTATTTACAGTCTCATCTGGTCGCGCTTGTGCTATTGTACATACATTTCGTTTTTTAATATAATGGATCTCTACGTAAACGCGACCTTATTACAAACCATTAATAAAAATCTAGGAGATTAGCTCTTAAGGTAATATGAAAGTGTTACTTTATAAAAACCAGTGCAGAAGTTGATATGTTAATATAACATAATTATAAACTGGTACACATTCTAGATACGGTAAATTCAGTATATATAAAGCAGAATTGTAAATCCTTAGTTTGTAGGGGCACCTGGGTCGCATTTTTGTGTTATCTTGTATAATAACGGGATTGGTCGTTCTAGATATCGCGGGGTGAAAGGCTATTTATGTTACCAGTATAATAAAATACGAACTGATTTCTCTTATTAAAATAGTATTATTATTTTTTTTGACTTCTGTAAATTTATAAAATGTCGCTTGGAACAAATAGCTCTCCCCCCCCCATATATTTCTATAAACGTAACACTGAAGGGCATTCTAATAACTTCATATATGTACATAAATCTAAATAGCCCTTGTGTACTTCGGTAGCCAAGTGTACTTCGGTTGTAAAATATTATGAACTTATTTGAGTCCACAAAATGCTAACTAATTGCCGAATCTAGAACATGGCACGTAAAAGGCAACAGTTGCCGGCAGTATGGACACGACACGCCACAACACATTCGTGTATAAAAGTACAAAAGATCTGTCCCATTTATCTCAAGTGAAATTTCATAAGCAACCACTGAGTTCAAGATAGGTTTGTTGTTCATTGCTCGTACATGACAATGATTGAATTATTAGATTGTTTTGTTTAAATTATTATAATTTAAATTATTATATAAAATTTTAAATTATTTGATTAGATTGCTTGGATTGTTTACTAATTGCTGAAGAACGGATGTAATGGTCCTCCAGCACAAAGGAAGGATCCTTGGACCAGGCGGGGTGCGACCCGGCGGTTTACGTTGGGAAGTCGTATACACTATACTAATCGACGCGATACAGGATTAGCAGTTACCATGTAGTTCGGTTCGTCTTCACTAGATATCGTTGATTTATGATTTTGCTGTTATATGTGGATGTCGACACACTAAGTGACCATTCGTCGGTCACCGCGGCAGTTTCGTGAAACCACTACTCGTTCTTACACTAAAAGTAAAGACGTAAGTGTCCGCACGGGCTCGAGCAATGTGTACGTAGTCAGTGTACGGCGTGCATTCAGGCGAGATTCTGTCAGTCGAGCGTCAGTCGCTAAGGACTAGTCAGTATTGAACTTCTCGTACTGAGAGAGCTTAGCTCGCGTAGCCCTCAGCTCCCTCCGGAGGGCCACGAGGGAGCGCTGCGCGGCGGCGAGCTGCGCGCGCAGGGCGGAGGGACTGTCGGAGTCTCCGGCCGTGGGCGGCGCCTCTTCCGCGTCCACGGGCTCCGTCGCAGCGCTCGGAGCGGCCGGGGAAGGGGCGGCGCTCTGAAATAAACATGCCTCGTTACTTTTTTTCATTTATACAGGGTGTGAGCGACGGTACTAAAAACCGAAATAGTGGATTCAGAACATTATTCTAAGTTTTATGTTGAACATTTATGACATACACTGACGCCTGTATCCCCGAAGGGGTAGGCGGAGACGTATTAAACACCCACATTTTATCAATTATAATTTGGTTATAGTGGACAAGCCTATTGCTGTCAACCGGGCACTTAGGGTATTAAAGATGGAAAAATTGGGAATATGTTGAATGGGATAGGAGAGGGATATTGCTTATACAGGTGGAATGGAGAGTGTAAGCGAGAGCTTGAGGAGGCCAGGGTCGCGTACTTATCACTCGAACTGGCTATTGCCGGGAAGTCCAAGTCCTCTACAGTAGTCCTAAACCCACCATGCTTAAAGGGTATTTACTCGAGCGTCGTTGGGACCTATTGGATTTTGAAGATTAAATGGTAGAAAGAAAAAAGTTTATACGATGTATCCTTTTCACCGGTGGGAGGAGCGTCTACAGGTTTTCAGATGTAAAAAAAAAAAGTTAAACGGAGCTACTCTAGCGAGTCAGATATCAAAAGTGTAAACACCCCACATGTCTCAAATAACGGAGGTAGGTTAATCTGCCGCTATTGGTGCGGGAAGCCTTTCGCTTGAGACCATGGCTGTCCATGGTCCGAAGCGAGAGTGCGTTGAATTCTGCAGCCTCATTTTGCGAGGACGTAATGATGGCTAAAGAGGCGGCGGAAAGGGTACGGGAGAGAACGAGTATTCTCCCGTCCCGCAGTAGACGCACCAGGCGCCGGAGAGCGCAGAACGACCTCCGGCCTCCATGAGCGCTGGCCTGGGGCTGACGGACGGGGCTACATCACGGTGTGGCCGCCTGTTCAAGAGGCGGCCAAGGTCTGCAGGGCTTCCCGGAGGCTTCCTTCTCAGGATACCCCGGGTCCCTTGCAATAGACCCACTTGTGTCGGAACACCGTGGTTTTAGTCGGTTCGATTCCGACATATTACTTCACCGTTAGCTTCGGTGAGGTGATGACCCGTGGGGGATTCCATACCAAAAAAAAAAAGTTAATCTGCCGATGGTAGAAAATGGGCAAAAAAAAAATTAAGTACACCCGAAAGTAACCCCCGCTCAAAAGACTGACGATTTGGACGTGACTTTCGTATTTTTAAGTCAGAACAAAATATATTTTATACAGTCGCAGGAGCCTGTGGCCATGTTACCTCATGAGTGTCGTCGGTGCGGTTGGCGTTGGCCATGAGGCGGTGGAAGTTGGATTTGTTCATGATGATTTTGACGGCGGGTCGTTGACCCCCGGCGCGTGACGTCACAGGCCGCCTCACCCCCACCATCTTGGAAGGGGAGATGATCTTCGCGTCAGAGGGGAGGTGCACAAACTTCACCTGCTGGTGGGCGGAGCGAACCATCAGTACGATACATTAAAAACAAATAATTGTTTTTAATACACACATATCGTGTAACGTACATAAAGAAAAATGCAAAAGCTGGTTTAAAATACCTGATGTTTTTACATTTGTTTGTAGAAATGTATAGTTTAAACTACCGGGTTGCTAGTTTCGCACGAGTAACCGAGCATAGTCGCATACATTTTTTGCTATATTGTAATAGATATTTTTAAGAGGAGTTAACTCTGTAATAAATTATTTTCATATAACTGGGTTCGCGCGGCGCCCGCCAGTAGAGCTCCCAGTCGCCTGATTTATTCAGATATCTTCCACCGTCGTCGTCACACTTCCCTAAAGTACAAAACCATAATGAATCATACACCTAATACACCTTACAGTAAAACGTGGCGAGGGACTTTATTTTATGATATGTAGTGATGTTTAATAACTATTATAAGTATAAGTCGGGATCTAATTCCGTTAAATTATGACCGCGACCGATGCAATTAGAAAAAATCCGGGCCCGCAGAGGTAGATTTCGTGTTTCTTTTTCTTTTTAATCTGCCCCCTTGTTCCCCCCCTTTTGGGGAATATCCCCCATTCACGAACTTAACCTTAATTTTTTCCCTGTTGATTTTTCGTCCAAGTTCGAAAGCAATCGGTGCATAATTGCGACCTCTATCGTGCCGGTAAAATTGAGGTACATACATATATATATATATATATATATATAAACTTTTTAACTGGCGGTTGTTTTGGGGTCTAAGGATCATAACTAGACCTCCTGTGAAGAAATGTTTGGAAAACTCGACAACTGGTACAAAACCAATAGATAGACTTTTTATCGAAATCTACCTAAACTGATAGCCAAACTTCAAAAACATTTATTTGCAAAGTTGTTTAAGATGGTAACTATACATATTATACCTGCATATCTTGTGGGCTAATTATCTTTTTCACTGGCATCTTGTTGCCTTCTTTAGGAATGGCCAGTAATTTATTGTTCAGTGTGAATATCTTCATCCCGGGCTTAGGGGGAGACTTGACAGGCGTGGCGGTAAGCACCATGTTCTTGTTGGGATGGGAGGTGGACGGCGAGGGCTTGCTCGCTGCGGGTTGAGTCGGCTCGCTGCTCTCTTTTAACATTAATTTTCCAGCATCTGTGTAAGAAGAAAGACATTTTTATTTTCAAAGAACTTAACTTTCCTAAGTATCTACTAGTTACACGTAAAAGTGCACCTAATTATTCCACGTGAGTCAAGTTAACAGTATATTAACAATAAATGAAATGAAATTATCCGTGAAATAATGTCTGATGTAGATACTTGAGTAATAAAGTTAGAAATTGACAGTAAATGAATTACTTATAGTTAAAAAAAAAAACTTTAGGTACTAAAAAGTCGAAAATGATAGATAGGTAGATATATAACACTCAAGTTACCAATTTCAGTAAGTGATGTGCAAGTGACTGCAAGGCAATTGTTGACCTGTTTTGTTTTTATTTGTATTTCTTTTTTCTATTATTTAAATTTCTCATTTCTTGTTTCATTGATAAGCACTTTATTCACGTCTCTTGAGACATAAATACTTTCTTCTTTCAAAAGCAAATTATGTTACCTGAATATTGTTACAAAAATTATTTAATAGGAATTGGTTCCTATTAAATAATTTTTGTCACTTTATTGATAAATAATTGTATTGTGTTTAAACGTTCAATAAGTTACAAATTAACATTTTCATAGTTATAGAATGTACCTATAGAAATGCTATTTAATATAATTTGTAACGATTTAAGTAAGTTTAGTGTTCTCTCTCTAATAGTCAGCACGACTATAGAGAAATTGTTTGTATAGAGAACAAGTGTGTATTGGTTATGCAAATACTTACATGGTCAATTATAACACTTAACAATAAGGTATTAAATAAACTTGATAAAAAAGGTACTTATAACTTTATAACGTTTTTGTAAAAATATATTTTTATTTTAAATTAATATTATAAATGCGAATGTTAGTTTGTGTATAACGTGTGTTTTCGGCGCCAAATAATCAAACCAATCATTATGAAATTTTACATACATAGTATTTTTGCATACAGCACAGATAAGTGACTTTAACGCGAGCGGAGCCGCGGGCAAAAGTTGGTAAGTAAATAGATTTCTCTGGGAAGAAGAAATAAACGGTTTCGGTTGTCTTCATGGACAACGCCAGCTAAGAAAATGTCTCATGCTGTATATAATACTGCAGGGTGCATTTTTCATATATAAAGGGAAATGCCCACTTATGGCTTTTGTTTGCCCAGCAATGTGGTAAATACCAAAAAAATACTCTTTTTGAAAGTAAATTATTTCTAATACTAAGAAAGTCGTAAAACGACGAAGTCTAAAGTCAATAAAATAAAATCCTCAATCAATCAATGCATTATTTGGCATTTCCGCTCGCCTGATGTGAGCTTATGCAAATCTATTCTTGTCTTGGTGTCCTATTGCCATCGTTATTTTGTACAGAATTAACAATAAAAAAATAACGACTATTTGTGGACTACCAGAATCTACATATATAGGTACGAAAAAAATAAACATTTGTGTTTTAAATAATTAAATGGTTCCAATAGCGCCATCTCTACGTCTAAATGTTCAACTATGATATTTCGCAATCGCATTTTGTTTCTAGCTGTGCGCTTACGACTCGTTATTTTTACTACATTGTTTTCTAACTGATATATATCCGACGACTTTGATTACTGTAATGGACCCCGAAACCTCACCCGATAACGACCTTGGCTTTACATGGGATACATATGTATGTATATTTTATTAGAAGCTGAATTAAGAGCAGGCGTGTAGCTCGAAAAATGTATTTTTTATACATAATTGTTAATAACAATGAAAGGGGTATAGAGGCCATACGACAATACTGTTGTAATTGCTTAGTTGGTCGCAGGACAGTAGGGTGTTGTGCCCATTGTTTCGTTCTTTGGCTGAGCAAGGTTTCAATCTAATATAAATCCCCCAGCCCCGTTTCAAAATGACGTGTTAATAATATATTTAAATGAGGACGAATAAAGAATCGAGAGAGAGAAACTAAAAATATTTTTGTGGTTTTCTCTTTTTTTTAATAATACACACATATAACATAAAAAGATAATATAACTTACAAAAAGTATGACGAAATACTTGGGTTTGAACTTATGACATCTCATTTGCGCCAAGGGTCATACCGCCTGAGCTATCAAAGCAAATAGTGAGTTTTTATTTATTATTTTTTTAATTATGTCCTAGTCCTAAACAAAAAATATTAGCGGTTCCTATATCTATGATTTCAACCCTAATGCCTACAATTTATTTCATTCATGAGCGCAATTGGGCCAAAAGCTCTTTACCAAATGGGCATATCCCTTTGAAAAACTTCATGAAGCTCATGTATTTTGTAGTATTAGCAGACCACCAAACACTTATAAGGGGTCAATTCCCACTGACTTTAGGTAAAAATCAATTTCATATGAAATTGCGTTATTTTCTGGATCGTGAGACTAATAACTTATATTTTTCGGTCCCGCCCCTTAAAAGGAGCCCTTTGTTGTCTGTCTGTCTACAAATACCCATTTTCTCAGGAACCCGTGGAGGCATCAAGTTAAAATTAACACCGAATACTTACTGCGGTCCCTTGAAGATGTAAAAAACGCTGTCAACGCAATCAGGCCAGCTACACTCTGCAGTGTAGGTATAAAGCTACAACTGTTACAACTACACGGCGGGATCGACTAATCGTGCAAAAAAAGACAAACCTAATGCCGCAGCGCCGTCAGAACAGATAAGAGTTACGCGGTAGAAGATAGGCAATTAGCGCTGTGCGACCTGAATTACGAATTTACTGTGTCCGAACAAGAGTCGCTATTTACTTAAATGATTTGGCCGAGTGGGACTACTGTGTGTGGTATTGGTTATGGGCTCTGTTTCTGCATTTAGACTAAAAACGGTCCATTATGCGTAAACCTATATAGGGTACTTCCCATTGACCTAGAATCATGCAATTTGGTAAGTATGGTCTCACAGCACAAGTAAAGACAAAAATCCGAAAGTCATTAATTTGTAATCACAATTTTTTTTTTGCAATTAAGTACAAACTTATATTTTGCGGTTGGAGTTGACTTTGTCTTAAATCGATGTCTGGGAGAGTATTTTTAGAACTGCAAAGTAAAGTTTGTCTTTCGGAAAAATCGGGCAACAATCTTCGAAAATCAATTCCCGAAATATTTTTAAATAATTAGGGAACCCTCGGTGCGCGAGTCAGCCTCGCACTCGTCCGGTTTTTATCTGCTAACCTCATTCAAATAAATGCATAATGTGTCGTACTCTATCTCCTGAGCCTGTGGTGGGGGACATACACGCTACACGTATAGATCACTTACGCACCGGACAGCACCACGGTCCGGCCGCTCTGCAGCGCGTTGAGCACGGTGCTCGTGTCGTCCGTGGGCAGCAGCGTGATGCCGTGCTTGCGGAGCAGCTGGGCCGCCGCGCCCTCTCTCTGAGTCTGAGGAAGGATATGACTCATGTGAAGTGCATCACTTTTTTTTATGTTAGGGGGCAAACGAGCAGACGGGTCACCTGATGGTAAATGACTATAATGTAGGAGTACGGGAAAGGTGGAAGAGGGAGATAGGGGGGAGGGAAGGGTTAGGGCCTCCGGTAACCTCACTAACTCGGCGAAAAGTAATGCAACATATAAGTGAAAATGGCAGCCAAGTTCAATATTAAATAATATGCACAATCCTGAAATTTATTTATAAGAACATACAACATTCGAAAATAAATTTAAAACACAAATTCTTGTTTTTTTTCTTCTACAACAATGTTTACTATTTAAAAATATAACTTCTTACATTTGAACAGTGGAATTTTTTACACAAATCAGATACCTTTAAGCTCAAGATTTGACTTAGCTAGTTTTCACATACAAATTATCCCATTCTTTTTTTTGTAAATTTTTTACAAGATTTCTAATTGCACCTACGTCTTCTATTCTCTGCATCACCCAAAGGTTGACTGGTAGAGAATACCTTAGGCATTAAGTCTGCCTATGTACTAATATGCAAAAAGTTTTAATAAATAAATAATAAGTTATCTGATTTGGCTAATCAACTTACCCTATTTGTTTTCTAAACAAGTTACTGTTTTAAGGAAATGGAAATCTTTGGAGGAGGCCTTTGTCAGAGGATAAGCTACAACAGACAACCGTTTGTCGATATAATTCATTGTAATATTGTAATATTTTATAAACATTATTTGTATTAAGTTTTAATTTTTGTAATAGGCTTATGCCTAAAACGAAAATTCTATACAGTACAGTTTACTAGTTCTGTACAATACAGTACTGTTTAAGTACAGGTCATTTCTATAAATGACTTGTACTTAAACTAACAGCAATTAAGGGTTATTTTATTTTATATACACACGATTACCTAGCTGGACGCCACATTTCAACTTTATAGGTCATCTGGAAGTGGGTTAGGTTTTTGATCTATATGTCAGTCAGTCAGTGATAACAATACTGATTTTTAGACGTTAATGACCGTTCAAGGTGTATTTAAGAACTTTGGGGTTCTAGTTAATCTGAGGGGTTTTAATAAATTAACCAAATTTCATGGGTTTATGTATAATAGATTTTGAGTTATGAAGGCGTCAAAAGTGGCTCCAAATGGTTCGTGTAATATAACACGGTCGCCAGTTCCTTTTTCTTGAATTTGGCTTGACACGCCGCCCGCCTCGTGTCTTGATTACAAAATATTCAGCACATCTAAAAATGCCGCAACTTACATTTATTAAAAAACATAGGTCTAATGAATTGATTTCAAACAAGGATCCACTCTGTCACAGCAATTTGTCAAAAGTTAGAAGAATCAAAAGCTATTACGCACCTCAGTCTTAATATTTGTCTTCAAAGCTTTGTCAGGTTGCTGCTTCATTTTATTAGGTTTGAAATCCTGTATTCCTGCAAAAAACACGGTACACTGTCAATACATACAAATTATGATAGATGACGATAAATTAATCGAACTAAATATACTGACTCTGCACCGCATCGAACGTCTGCAACTGAGGATCCGACGAAGGCTCCTGACTCATTTGTTCTGAAAGAGAGCGTATCTGTCAGTTCGAGGGATCAGTCGTAGTGTGATCGGTGGTAAGGGTGAGGTGAGGGTGAGGTACCGCTGACGAGGTGGTGCACGGAGCGCGCGGCCTCGCGCTGGCGCTGCGCGTCGTCGAGCAGGCGCAGCAGGTCGTCGCGCCGCAGCGCCAGCGCCAGCGCGCGCGGGCTCTTGTGGAACTTCGACAGCGCCGCCGGCTCCGCGCCGTGCGCCAGCAGCTCCGCCGCCGTGGCCGCGTGCCCGCGCTGCAACCGACCTCCGGATTAGTTCTGCGAGAAGCGAGCCTCGACATAGATTTCTCCTGATCGTAGGGAATAAGTGACCGGATGCAGTGCACGAAACTTTGAAAATTGGCAAGATTCAATTTTAAATTAAATCGCGGAATTCTGCATTCAATATGGCAACGATCCAAAGTTTTAATGATGAAAACTATTTTAGATACCTACATAAAAATTATTTGACCTTATTTTGTAGTTAGTGTACGAGCCGCGTTATATGTTTCTCGTATCACCTCGTTATACTTTCAATTGTATTTTCAACTTACTTTATTCATTGATTTAATGATACTTTAAATCAGTTAGCGTTCATATTCGAACTGATCGACTATCATTGATATTGACATCATATTGACATCAATATATCATTATCATTAACATCATTTTTATTGATCAATACAGTCAGTTAAATTTATTTCTGAAATTACTGATTTATCCTATAATTTAGTTTAAAACCCTGGTGTAGGTACGGACCGTACAGTTAGCTTTGACAAAACTTTAATAGTACTACATTTAAGGTCCAGGATTAAATTGAAAACAAACCAATTTAAGAAATAAGTATCAATATGTATAAAACAATGACCAAATTATTACTAAAGGACCCTGTGGGGGCTGATATGATCGTCGATGATACGGTTTTTTGGGGTTTACTATGTCCCGTTGAACGTTTTCGTTAAACGAATAGACTAACAACTCCCTCGGTGAATTTATTGCTACTAAATATAATTACAAAATTATAATATTGACGACATTCGAGGTAACTCTCGCACCTGTACGGCCCAGTGCAGCGGCGTCATGCGCAGCATGTCGCGGCAGTCCACGGCGGCGCCGGCCTGCAGCAGCAGCGCGGCCACGGCGGAGTGCCCGCCGTACGCCGCCAGGTGCAGCGGCGTGCGCTCCACCTTGGTGCGCGCGTCGCGCGACACGCCCGCGCGCAGCAGCACCGCGCACGTCTCCGCGTGCCCGTTGCTCGCCGCCAGGTGCAGCGGGGACGTGCCCAACTGCAACACGCTCCTGCCGTTTATCGCACTGCGGAACCGAGGAACTCAGGAAGGAAGAGAGAGAGAGAGAGAGAGAGAGAGAGAGAGAGAGAGAGAGAAACGCCGTACCCAGTCGGTGGTGAAGGGCGCGCCCTTGGCCATGAGGTCGAGCACGAGCGCGGTGTCCCCGGCGCGCGCGGCCAGCAGCAGGCGCCGGCCCAGCTCCACGGCCGCGGACGAGGCCGCCACCCGCGACCCCGCCGCGCCGCCCGCGCACGACGGCGCCGATACTATCGTCTCGGACTGCAATTCGCAATGTTATCGCCTAGATACTAGTGCCACAGATTACTAATACTAACTTCTAAGAAGATGCAGATTAATAATTAACTTATTGCTTCTGATAAAAGACACACAAGACAGCTACATCACATATGTAGTAGGTACTTGTTTACGGTTTGATTGATGCAAATATTAAGTACATAATTATATTGCTCGGTCTAACAGATAAATCACCATTTCAAGTTATTAAATCTTGCTACTATTTACGACTTTTTGCTACTATTTATTCAAATGAAACACCAGCACAACACATGATTTACACTACATTAATTATTTTATTTAAGAGCAGCTGATAGTGTCGAAAGTCCAAACATGATTATCACATTAAGTTTTTGGTGTGCGTTCGCGCAGCGGAATGTTGTTGAATTTAAAGTTTTTGCTATAAATAGCATGTTGAGAACATGCTAGTTTTAGAAAAAACTTAGATTAAGCCAAAATTTCGTTCAACAGGAATGAAGCCAAAACCAATTGAAGAATCATGTCAACTCCTTCCAAAAAAATATACAGACAGCTTTCTGCGAAAGAGTGACTTGTGAGTATGGCTCATGTTCACCATTCAACCCTAGAGAAACAACAATTTTCTTTACGATTTCTACAAAATAGCCTCTCCTAATGAAGGACAGGTGGAGAAACAATGTTCCTAAAATGAAGCCCCAGATAAAATGTAATAGTTGTCAGGTTACCAACAAAACATTTGAATATTACCAATGATAATAATATTATATTAATAGGTGTTTATTTATTAAATGTTATTAAGGTATGCAAGGTGAATTTATATTTCATGTTAGTGACCCAAGGTCATAATAACATATTATGTTAATAAATAAATACTATTATCTTACATTACCAATTAGTTTCAGTCTTTCAATAAATTCACATCCCACTCTAATATTTGATTTGTATTTTATTAT
Organism: Callimorpha dominula; assembly: GCA_949752705.1. Classification (NCBI taxonomy): domain Eukaryota; kingdom Metazoa; phylum Arthropoda; class Insecta; order Lepidoptera; family Erebidae; genus Callimorpha; species Callimorpha dominula. Next base: position 418,419 of record OX456999.1, on the reverse strand, counting down.
TGTCTATACACTAATAAAATACAAATCAATATATATTTCAATTATAAAGAACCAGAGAGATGTGAAGGGGTTCTTTATAACTGAATCGGGTGTACTCATAACCATTTTAACCATACCATTCTACATTGTGCTTCTCTTTCATTTAAACTAAATTTTCCTGGTATGGTAACCTTAGCCCGTACATATATATCATAAGATGGCTACCACAAATATTCAATAAATTAAAAATGGATAACATTATAATTATGATAACAGTTGTATTAAACTCACAGAAATTATCTGCGGTGTAATGTGCACCACTACATCATCGGTGCAAAGATCCGATGTCATAATGCTTCATCTGAAACAATCACATAAATTGTGATAGCAGTAATGTAATAATTGCTTACTAGATGAAATTAGATATACCTACCTACTTGGAATTTGTATTGGAAAGTTATAAAAAGTATATTGCAGTGTAATGACTGTGATATACTCATATGATCTACAACTACTCTGACATGATCTATTGGTTAATGATAAGTTCAGCAAAATCGGATGCCTACAACTCAGTTATTTTAATATTGTTTTACTAATATCAACTTTGATAATATACCTCTGACCATTACAAAAAAATATTAGGGTAGAATAAATCTAGGCATTCTATTTCTTGAAGTACAAAACTAGAATGTAAGTACTATTTCGGAATTCACTCTTAAGGTAGAGAAAGTCAATTTAATAAAAAAATGTTTGTATTCAACTAAGTGAATTACAAATATATACTAAAAATTCCAATTTGATGCTTTACTAAATGAAGTAGATAGGTATTTTCCGTCATTTATCGCTGATAATACATCCCTAAACTATAAGACAATCTTCAAAAGACGAATATCAAAATGTTTCAATTCGCGCTTTGAAATCTCAACTTATTGATTGAAATGTAACAGGATAAGGATGTCGAGCTCATTGCTAAAAGCATGCCTTCGACCGCCATAACACACACTTCCTTTTCCTGTCATAACGGAAGTGATAGTCTAGCTCTTCACTTACAACAATAACACAGTTTACAAGTACTTACCAATGTTGAGTCTTTTAATATAACCATAGGAACTTTATTTTATCACTACTTTTAGAATTTGATATAAAACTGTAAACGTCAACAGAATTCCATAGGTTTCATTGAGAGAAGTATCACTTCATCACTTGTCTACCGCGAAAATAAACGTCAAAGGTGAATAGTACTTCACATGAATAAGTTGTTACTTAGTTATCTATATGAAAATTTTTCATTCCAACCAACAGTAAATTACGATACTCTATTCGCCTTTGTTTTGTTTAGTTTTAAATCTTTTTTTATTATTATTTTATCATTTGTAGGTTATAATTATTTTTCTGAATGTTGGTTAATCAATTACCTACCAGAAATTTAACTTTATGGTATTTTTTTCATAGACACATTTTACTTTCATTTAAATTTTATGAAACCAGCATGTCAAATACCATAAGCACGTATCATCTATACTATATTCACTATATTGCTTACTTTGGCCTTAGAAAATAAATTATTTTATGAACATTAATTACATGTGAGTACTAAAACATAGGAGAAATGGTAGAATTTGAAATTAATCGTAGAACTTACACCTCTATTGAATAGAGGCAAATAGAGGCTACAGTTAATGAAAGGTGAATTTGTATGGTAATGTATCTTACACCATAATACCAATACACACTACTTTAGGTGGTGATGATGATGATGATAAAAAATTTACTAAAAATAAGTTGCGAGGTACTACTTTTTCAATTTTAATGTGCTTAGTACGAAACGGAAAAAAGTTAACAGATGCAATTGCTCTTATACAAGTACCACACCAGGGGAACATAGCTGGCAGACCGCGGCCCTAACGGTCGATGTTATGGAGTTGTATACAATAAATACTAATCAGCACGAGAACTTTCATTGCACGATTCGGCTTGGCGATTCGACGCTAGATGGCGCTATAATAATAATTACAAAATTCTAGGACAAATTAAATATATTATACACAGCACTATTTCAATCGATACAATCGATAAAAATGGAATACATCAATAAAATTGAAGTATCCTAAATTATTAATAACTGAATAGTTAAGGGATATTTCTAAAGGCAGCACTGAGGTGTAGGTTGATCATTATTTTCTTAGTATATATGAAATCTGATATAACTGCATTCCGATATAATTGCATACAAAATGTTGTATAAGTAAAAAGCATGTAAAAGGCAAAAGACACCTATTAGCGTCAAAACTTATTTAATGTGTAATATATTTCTTTCTTCGATAGATGGCGTTAAACTTTTCAGCTTTGGTATTTTCGGTATAATCAAAATCAAAATCAAAATCATTTATTTCAACTAAACCATTATGGGTATTTTTGAATTGTTAGGAGTTGTATAATCGTACTCATCGTAGAGAGAACAACGAGAGGTCAAGAAACAGTAAATAACCTATATTACTGTTACCTGACACCTTATAGCCAATCTTAGAGCAAAATGGTGGAGCACTAAACTGACTGATTATTTCTTTTTTTCTTTGTTAAAAAAATACCTAAATGGTAAGCACGTATAAATTCCTAATGAAAAAATAAGATATTTATGAGTTAGTTTACAATTAAAAAAGAGACACACATCTGTATAGGATATATACACATACCTATATGTATCTGAACGTGACGGTCATGCGAGTTCAGTCAGCCTTCAGCCTTCTCCCCATACCAAAAGTGCCTAACGTGCCTAAAGAAGTTTTCACTTCAATAAAACCGACCAGCTGACTGAGACAAAAACCGAATACTTGAACTGACTATTTAAAAATAATGAAGTAGTTTTTACATTTTAGGCAAACATAATTTTTTTTACTGATTTTATTTAATCGGTTAAATGGTATTTTCTGAATATAATATAGAGCCATCTAGACCAGTCAACCAGCATTGAACGAACGAGTTCAATTCAGTCCATGTCCATCTAATATCTAATAGGTGGCGCAGATATATTCAGTGGGTAGACAACTACTAAAATCAATGCGATTCGAAAAAGTAAGTATCACTGTTTTAAATATCTCGTATAAGGCTTGAACGAAAGTAAGTAGTTTAAAGTAAGTCGCTTATATTGCTTATGATTTATGAACTATTTTCAACAACAAGAATTAACTTACTTGGTGACGTGAGTCTCCATCTTGCATTAGGTAGGTATGTGACTTGTGTAACTTTTTTTATTTATTTTTTATTTATATGTTTACAAAATACAGGTACAGAGTATATACATACAGATGCAACATAAACTCATTCGAGTTTTACCGTGCATCAGTGCCGTCAAAGGTGTTAAATATAATTACTGGAGAATAAGTACACACATACAATAATAAAGATACAGATTACAGATTAAAACCAAATACATTATAAAATCAAATAAGAAGGTAATACATATAAGTCTAGTCTTGTACATATTAAGTATTTTTTATTTAGTTAAATAAATGAAGTGAAAACCCAGTTACGGCCCGGTTGATGGCTAGCGCTTACCGATGCCTAATAACACCAATTCAAAACCAGAATGTCATAACTTGTAGCTAAGCTTGTTAATCCTATTCCGTTATGAAACTCCGGTGACCTTTATTACCAGCAGAAAACCAACAGAACGAGAACCAACAGTAGTGTTTGTTACAGGCGGTTTTTCCTATGGTACATTGTTACATGCACAGTCGGGAGACTCCAATTCGAGAAGAAATTTCCTGTGCTTTACCTCCTTTGTATACTTAATGTAATGAATGTAATGAATGTGACGGTGACGGTTGATATCACGAGAGAATATTACATTCCACGATTTAATACTTGAATGTTGTCATTACATCAGTTAAGTAATGATAATGACATAATGACAACATTCAAGTATTAAATCGTCGAATGTTTAAAAATATAATATCATAATGTATTCGTTAAACAATTTTGGTGGGATGGTAGGTTTACCCTTCAAAGCTCTTAAAGGAGCAGTTTTTTTTGCAATAATCGAGGTTTTTTCATAGTAAGAAAATAAAAAGGGATTTGTCCATCTGTAAGTCACGTGACTTTGAACCGTCTCTATACTCTAATAAACATTTTTTGCTGTTTATGACAAGTGTTGTAGATTATTTACTTTGGTAAATGTTTTGTATTTCAATCCTTTTACAGTAATTAATAAGGTTTTTACATCAAAAAAATAATGGATGTTTATAAGTTGGTTAAACAAAAGCAAACAGTGCATATTTGCCGAGGGTGGGTTCCTTTAAAATAGAAAATTCGTTTGCGACTAACCCAGATTTTTGATCTGCGGAATTCAGAACTATAAAGGAAGATAATCTATTTATTTGAAGTAGGTAAGACTTCCCTGTACATACAGGGAAGTCTTACCTACTTCAAATAAATAGATTTTATTGTACCTATGCGATAAAAATAAATAAAAATAATGTTATTTATTGACATTAACAGAAGTTTTTGTTTACCTACTTGTCTTTCCTCTTCTATTATTATTGTATTGCAGTGTGTTACTAGCAGTAATAATATCACAATATTAAAATAGGTTTATGTTTTTTTACTAGTTTAGCTGTTCTAATGGTGCTGACGTAATTATGGTGATGATACTGATTACTATGGTTAACAGTGAATATTATATTTTCATTTCTTATCTTTGGGACATCCTTAGGGGATAGTGCTTTAGGTGTGTTCAGTTGAATAGGGACACAATTCTTTGTACTGTGAAGTGTAAAATATGCTCAGAGCATAAAGTTAAAAGGAGTTGCGTTGTTTTGTTTGAGTAGAATGACGTCATTCGCGTCATTTAACAGCTAGATATTGTTTTAGCGGTAATTTAAATAAATAAGAAGATTTATTATTATTTTTCTTATTAAAAGTGCGTAAATTAGGCACGAAAATATTTTTTTTATATTTTACATTAGCAATTAAACAGTACTAAATAGTTTATGTAAAAAGTCAAATAGGTAGGTACTCTGTTCAAGTCAAATCAGTTTCTTCTTAACAAATGTCAACCCGGTACGTTCTGCACAAACTTATAAAAATAACTATGTCCCGTCTTACTGTGCTATTTTCAAATCATTTCCTTTTAACGGTTGGTTTTACAATAAAAAAAATCCATTTTAACCAACTGGAAAATAATAACCAATATATTTTTTTAGTCTTTAACACTGAATTTCACCATGGCTGTGAAATAATTTATATTACACTATTTGATTTGATTAAGATCTTTAGGAGGTAGGTAACTGTTTTTCAGGATTGTTGAGACACTACATACCTCTTACGACTATAATAACAAAAATTCTTACTAGCACATTTAGTTCGTCGTAAGTCGTAACCTTAGGTCGTAACAGTTAAACATAGTGGTGATGTTGCAATTGGTTGGTATGTGACAGAAATCACATTTACCATGTATTAAAAAAACGGAACCGCATAAAACACACAGCGTTTCATTTATTGATTGATACTTACTATACCCTGCATTATCTAGGTATATGTATAAGTTAATAAACTTAATTTTAGCTTAGTTAGCGCATAGAGCGTTTTTTTATTACGAAACTTTTACATCGGCAAAGAATCAACGCTCTGCCATTCGAAGAACTGGATGCGCTTACAAACTTTGGAGGTTGATTACTTTTACTATTTACATCGGCAAAGAATCAACGCTCTGCCATTCGAAGAACTGGATGCGCTTACAAACTTTGGAGGTTGATTACTTTTGCTATTTACATCGGCAAAGAATCAACGCTCTGCCATTCGAAGAACTGGATGCGCTTACAAACTTTGGAGGTTGATTACTTTTACTATTTACATCGGCAAAGAATCAACGCTCTGCCATTCGAAGAACTGGATGCGCTTACAAACTTTGGAGGTTGATTACTTTTACTATTTACATCGGCAAAGAATCAACGCTCTGCCATTCGAAGAACTAGATGCGCTTACAAACTTTGGAGGTTGATTACTTTTACTATTTACATCGGCAAAGAATCAACGCTCTGCCATTCGAAGGACTGGATGCGCTTACAAACTTTGGAGGTTGATTACTTTTACTATTTACATCGGCAAAGAATCAACGCTCTGCCATTCGAAGAACTGGATGCGCTTACAAACTTTGGAGGTTGATCACTTTTACTATTTACATCGGCAAAGAATCAACGCTCTGCCATTCGAAGAACTGGATGCGCTTACAAACTTTGGAGGTTGATTACTTTTACTATTTAATACATTTTGTACCTATTTAAGCCTGTTCCTAAAAAAGCGGGATTTTTTATTAGTCGGCGTTCTTAAAAATTACTATAAGTAATTTAATACAATATTATAACAAAATAGCATGCCAAGAATGCTATATAGGTACATAGTTTACAAACAGGAAGTGTTACTGCTTTTCAGTGCGGAGCCTAAATCGACTTATCATCAGAGGAAAAAGCGCGGATATCGTAATAGATGGGCAATATTGGGGCGGATTCAACTGGGAAATATAACGATTTGGTACTTTCTACGTTTCGGTTGATATATAGCAGCAAAATTCAACTTATTGGTGGTATATCTTTTATCTTTAATACAATACGCGCAATATGTAGTATATTTAATGATCGCGAAAATAAACTTTTTCATATGTACACAGACTGGACACATAACGGAGATGTGAAGGTAAACTAAACTTTTTATATGTTTTGAAATCAAAGGCGGGACGTGTAATTGTTCCCCCAACAGTGGCACGTTGTAATGAAGTCGTGAGTAAACAGCATCGCGACGTATAAACCGCTGTTTGTACAGCGTTCATTGCGAATGTTGTGGTGTAAACACGCGCACGCGGAACAAAGTAACACACGCGTACGGCGCTTTGTTCCACCCCGCCCCGGTACTAGTGTGTGGCGACTTGCGGCACACCGGGTGGCTAGCATAAACTACATATTTATAGCGAAGGACAAAACATATAAAGTGTCGACCGTCGATGTAATGCCGATATGACAGGTGAACGATAGTCGTAGTTAAAATAACGCGCGATTTACGCTCATTTTGGATATTGCTTAATAAAAGTAGCGCTGACTAATTAAAAGAACTGCGTTTAGGGTTATCAGTTATCACCATGTTTAGGGTTGAGTGAGTTTAAGTTATTTTGAAGTAACTTGAGTTTTGAATAGAAAATAAATATACATTGATCCGCACTTAGCCGGTCTAATCAAATGTTGGAGCTCATAAAAAAAATATTCTGAATTCTGTTAGTTTTCTTATTCTCATCGCATTACCATAAGACAAACGTTTCATTAACGGCAATTTAAATACCATTGTAAAGATAACAGTATAAAACTGCGAAATAATTGACGTGTTTAAACTTTGTGGTCTTTATAAATATACGATAAACGGACACAAACATCCCATGTGTTAATAATGTAGATTATTGCCCTATGTAGGGTTGCGCCTGATTTCATCTGTTTCTGCGGTGTCTTATGTATCAAATTTGTGCCTATTTCGTCCCACGAGGTACCCACACACTATATAATAATAATAACTAGACACATCTCACATACGGCTGTGTGATCCCAAATTAGGCAGAGCCTGTACTATGGGAACTAGACTGCTGATAAACATACTTATCACTATATATTATAAAACAAAGTCCCCTGCCGCGTCTGTCTGTCTGTCTGTTCATGAACGATTTTCATGCGGTTTTCACTAATAAACAGAGTGATTAATGAGGAAGGTTTAGGTGTATAGTTTGTACCCGCGCGAAGCCGGGCGCGTTGCTAGTATTTTACTAAATAGATACATATTATAGATAAATTACATCCGGCTTACACAGCTATTTGTCCTGGGTGGGAATCGAACCCACGACCTCTAGCTCAGTAGTCAGGATTACTAATCACTAGACCAACAGGACGGTCAATATAGAATAGATATACTTAATATTACATAATATTTTATCCGAATCCCTAGAGATACAATTATAATATATATACCCTATTTATCCTTCCACTAATATTATAAACGTGAAAGTTTGTGATGATGTATGGATGTATGGATGTATGGATGTATGGATATATGGATGTATGGATGTATGGATGTATGGATGTATGGATGTATGGATGTATGGATGTTTGTTACTCTTTAACGCAAAAAGTACTGTATGGATTTTAATGAAACTTTACAATAATATAGCTTATATATCAGAATAACACATAGGCTATAATTTATGAAGATATTGTGTATATTGGCCAATATATAACCATAAGTGTTAAGTAAGTCTGGAAAAAAATCTTTCATCTGCGAGCTATTCTGGCGTGCGGTGGGAAAACTGTAAGAGTTACATTAATATAATGTACGGTGGGATTGTTTCTCCTAAATCGTTCTACAAAAAAATCCGCGACAGTATATATCCATCTTTTATGTGTAAGCCATTATTACCAAAATAGTGAACCATAAATACAATAAAATTTGATTTTTTATTTACAATTCACATTTAGCAGTAACAAATTGATTTTTATCAAAATAAATACTTTTATTGCTTCTGATATTCAAAGTAGATAAACTTTGCCTTTTAAAGTACGTAATTTCGTCAAATATTTTAAAAGTTACGACGATATAAAATTAATATAAAATTGTGCGGTGCGGTGGAGGGGGGGGACATCGCTCATCGTCGCGTGACGTGAGCCACCCGAGTCCCGAACGCGGGCAGGCAGACGCGTGAGGGCAGACGTTGTTGACGGTTGTGTCCGTAATGGGAATTTTTAAGACACTAGCGATTTGTTAAAAGGCTCTGTATACATACATTTATGTCACACTAGCAACCCGCCCCGGCTTCGCACGGGTACAAATTATACACCTAAGAGTTCCTCATGAATCACTGTCTATTCGTGAAAACCGCATGAAATTCCGTTCAGTATTTTTTTGGTTTATCGCAAACAGACAGACAGACAGACAAACGCAGCGGGGGACTTTGTTTTATATTTTATAATATGTAGTGAAGATATTGTATGTGTAAAATAAATTTAAAATTTGTGAGGAGGTTTGGATGTTTGTTACTCTTTCACGCCAAAACTACTCAACCGATTGCGATGATACTTCGTATGTAGATAGCTGGAGACCTGGATTAACACATAGAATACTTTTATCCCGATATTCCCATGGCATCTGAGTTACGCGGGTGAAACCGCGGGGCACAGCTAGTATAATATAATGGTATACCAGACAAAATTCAAGATTTACCAACTAATAAGTTTGTAAGAGAGTTTAAATCTTGGCTACTATTGAATAACTTCTACTCTATATCAGAATTGTTAAATACTAGTGGCCGGTTTTGATCACTTTTTAACATGTATCTTGTTAAATTGACATCCAATAACATAATTTAATTTATTTTTTCTTTCTTGTTTAGACTATGCTACTATTATTATTGTATAATGTACCAAGCAATATGTCGAATTTAAATTTAAAATTGTTTTATATTTAATATTTGCATGTCACTACAATGACAAGTGTTTTGGATCTGTCACTAATTTAAAGGCCTTTACTGTACCAACACTTTTAGGCAAATAAATCATTTCATTTCATTTCATTATATATATATATATATATATATATATATATATATATATATATATATATATATATATATATATATATATATATATATATATATATATACTTTTAGAAAAAATATTATCTACAAAATTTTACTATAGATAGATATATTCTTCACTAATATATTAGTTGGTGCCAAAACCACCAAAGTATTGCTACGTAGAAGACGATTTCCTCTCAAGTCTATTTCCACAAATTTGAGTGTCTATCCTCAAGACTTGTCTATAGTCACTGCAAAGCAGTCGTCTGAGTAATTATTTATAAATGTGTTCTTTATAAGCTTTACTTTATTATTTCCTCTTTAATATTTAAAGGTGAAACTGTAAACTCTTGAATTCAAACAAAAGGTTGACTTTCAGTCGGGTCCCGTTTAGGGGGTTTCAAATTTCGTAACAATATAAAAGAAGTGCAGAAGTAGCCTATGATATGGAAGACCCGGTGGTTTCAATGAATTTAGAGATTCGACGGGATTATTAATAGCGTCATCTGCGTGACCACCGAGTCTATCGAAGCGTATATTACATCTGCGTGACCACCGAGTCTATCGAAGCGTATATTACATCTGCGTGACCACCGAGTCTATCGAAGCGTATACTACATCTGCGTGACCACCGAGTCTATCGAAGCGTATATTACATCTGTGTGACCACCGAGTCTATCGAAGCGTATATTACATCTGCGTGACCACCGAGTCTATCGAAGCGTATATTACATTTCTTCCCCCTTAAAAGAGATGTGCAGATTTTTCGTTTTTGGGATAAGTATGCCATGTAGACATAGTTATTTGTATAAATATAATTATGTACTAGCTACCCGGCCACGCATTAACTATCCTATCCTATCTCACCATTTCTACCAGACGGTTCATTACTTTAGGAGTTCATGGCGAACAAACAACATGACACGAAAGTTTTATATAATAATATGTATATAGACTAGCTACCCAGCCACGCGTTGCTGTGGCTAAATAATTTAAAATAAAAAATATTTTAACCATAAATTGAGAAAAAACTACAACTAGTGTTAAAATTTCATTAAAATCGGTTCTTTAGTTTAAGAGTACATCGCGGACAAACAACGTGACACGATTTTTTTTATATGTAAAGATATAGCCTTAGTTTCATAGTCAATACCTTGACACAGGCGTGATACATAAGGGGTGCTGTCTAGAAAACCTCCACGCGGTGCACCCTGGAAACGTTGGCGATGACGTTTCCTTTTCCTCCTCCGTGTTTGGGGAGGGCGTCATCGCCAACGGCTAATATTCTAGTAAGGAGAGGAGGCCATTTTTCTTCGGCCACTCGGTCGAGGCTTGGTCCAACAGAGCAGGCGTTTCTGCCGATTCCTCTGTTGGCTCTTCGCTCTTCGGAGCTATGAGGATGAAAACCTCGGTAAAAAATCACGAAGGAGGGACCCTTCCATGGGTCGGAGTTTCTCCCCTGTCCTCAGTGGAGAGCGAAGACGGGCTCGGCGTGCACTCACACTGCCACCGAGCAGGCATGGGGAATTTAGTTTCCTGGCCACCGTTGGCATATCGTAATCCCGAAAGGAGTCGTGGTCATGTTTTGCGACTCCAATCGGGGACGAGGGTCTTGGCTTAGCCGCCCGGACTGCGAGGAAGAAAACCTCTCTAAAAATCACCCCGAATCCCGTGTTCTGGTGCGTGACCAGGGGATGCATGGCTGATGGGTAGTTCAGTCGCAAGCGCACTCCCAGCCGGGGCACCTGCGGCCCCCTCGGTTGGGCATAAAATTTCGCTTGCCCGGGTATTGGGGGATCTCTGCCCGGGTCGACCTTTATTTCTCCCCCAATCGTGGGTCTAAAAATGGAAAACTTAAAACAAACAACAAAAAACATAACTGTGGAAAAAAAGAAGGAGATAAAAGAAACAAAAAAAAGCCAGAGAAGTAGGAAGGTAGCGTCTGAAGCTTCGTCAACCGACGATGAAGTTTCATGTCTGACTACTCGTTCGGTGGAGCTCCCAGAAGTTAGTATGACTCCTGGGAGCAGACAGTCGGAGCGATTACGCTCCAAGGCCGGATCTTCCACGGAAGTGGCAAATCCCAATCCTGAGGTTGTGGAGATGGAGCTTGAGCTCCGCGACCTCGACAGCCGAAAGCGAGGTCGCTCAAGGGACGAAGATGATGAACCATCTACAGAAATGCTCCCTCCCAAAATGGCTAGTAGCCAAAGAGGGAGGTCAAGGTCGCGTACACCGATTCCAGCTCCGGCTGGTTCCGCCTTCTCTAAGGCGGGAGTGTACGCGCGAGCTCGTGCGGAGGGCGAAATCGTTGCGGAGGAGGAGATCGCGGATCTCCTGATGAAGATCCGTGCACCGGTGGAAGGGGGTTCCGTCCCTCAATCACCGGTGACATTAAAGGAGAGGACATACGCAGCGGTGGCCATTATAAACAAAGTGGCCACCAAGTCCACGAACCTGAAGGGTTCGTTCGTCAGGGCCCTGAAGGACTCCTCCTCCACCGTATCTGGGGTCGTTGAGAGCCTCATGGAAGACGTAGCTTGCCTTCGAGAGGCGAATGACCGCCTTACGGCGTCAAACGATCGCCTGACGAAGCAGGTTGCCGAACTGAGCGCTCAGTTTGCCCAGTTTCGGGCGCGTTCGGAGTGCCCTGACTCACTGAGACCTGTTGCGGCGCAGACTGTTCCCTCCGCCCCCTCTCCCTCCGAAGTTCCAGACTCCCACCTGCGTCAAATCATTGACGCGGTGTGGAGGATGATGGACGGGCGCCTCGCGGGCCTGGAGGCAAGGCTTCCTCCGGCCCTCATCATCCGACCGCCTCTAGCCGGTGATAAGCCCAAGGCTGCATCGAGCCCGACGCCACTTCCCGTCTCGGGTGGCCGCGTCGCGGTCTCCTATGCCGCGGCGACATCAGCGCCAGTCCCTACAGCTGCGCCGAAAACCGGAAGACCGGCTAAGGCCGCAGCAAAAGCAGTGGCGTCGAAAGCCGGGCAGCCCACTAAGGCCTCGGCTAAGGTAGCGGCGGCGTTTCCTCCCCTTCCCACTCCGGCACCTAAAGGAACGACAGTTCCTTCTGGTGCCAAAATTGTGTCTGGCCCCTCGGCATCTGGCCCCTCCGCATCTGGCCCCTCGACATCTATCCCCTCTAACGACGGGTGGGAAAAAGTCGAGGGAAGCAAGAAGAAGTCCCGAAAGCGGAATAAGAAGGCTGCCAATAAAGCAGCCTCTACACCGCATTCGCCATCGGTGGCAGTGACTACAAAGAGGTCGCGAAAACTGAAGCCGCCAAAAACGGCGGCTGTGGTGATCACCGTGTCACCGGAGGCGGCAGATGGCGGGCTATCCTACGCGGCCTTGTTTAAAAAAGCCCGGGATAGCCTCGCCAGTGAATTCGGGGCTTCAGGTGTAAGGATGCGCCTCGCCCAGACGGGAGCTCGGGTCTTAGAGTTCCCCGGGGCTGAAGGTGTGAGGGCGGCCGACACTTTTGCTGAGAAGCTGCGGGGATTATTCCCAATGACGGATGGCGTGAAGATTGCCAGGCCCACCAAGTGCGCGGAGCTGCGCATTTCGGGCCTGGACGATTCTGTCACGGTCGAGGATGTCCGCGTTGCAGTTCGGGAGAGGACGGGTTGCAACGCGGACCACATCAGGGTTGGCACCATCCGTCCCGGTCCAGGGGGCCTCGGCGCGGTGTGGGTCAGTTGTCCCGTGGCGTCGGCCAAAACCTTGGGCGACGCCGGCAGGCTCCTCATCGGTTTTGTGAACGCCAGAGTCACAGTCCTGACGGCGAGACCGATGAGGTGTTTCAAATGCCTATCATCGGGGCACACACGCGTCAAGTGCGCAAGTTGCTTTGACTGCAGCGGACTTTGCTTCCGCTGCGGTCGACCGGGGCACAAGGCGGCGGAATGTTCCGCCGCCCCTCACTGCCCAGCATGTGCGGCGGGTAATCTGCCCGCCAATCACCAGATGGGCCAGGGGGGCTGCAAGCCTGCCCGCGCTTCTCAGCAAACATCGGGGGTTAGCCAGTCGACCCAGGCTACCGCCGATGTCAACCGTGCGTCAACGTCGTCGCCTATGGAGGAGGCTGTAGAGATGGTTTCATAAATGGACCAAGTCTCCAGCTTCCTTGTCCAGACGAATCTCAACCACTCTGCCGGTGCGCAAGATCTTTTCTTGCAAACTATGGCGGAGTGGTCGGTCAGTGTAGCCGTAGCTGCGGAGCCCTATTACGTTCCTCCCCGTTCCAACTGGATGAGTGACCGGGACGGCTCCGTGGCAGTCGTCGGCTCCACGGCAGCTCATTCCCCGCCCTTGTCGCTAAGAGACAAGGGTAATGGATATGTTGCTGCCGAATGGGGGGGGATCACCATATATGGTGTCTACTTCTCCCCCAACAGGAGTTTGAGCGACTTCGAGGTTTTTCTTAACAACCTGGAGACCTCGATGCGGCGACTAGCGTCTGGGCACTTCCTAGTGCTGGGGGACTTCAACGCAAAGTCCGTTGCGTGGGGTTCCCCCAGGACGGACGCACGGGGCGAAGCCGTAGAGGAGTGGGCGGCTTCGGTGGGCCTCTGTCTTCTAAACAGAGGCTCCACCAACACGTGCGTGCGACAGCAGGGGGGGTCGATAGTGGACCTTTCGTTCGCTACCCCTGCTCTCGCCGCACGAATAAGGAACTGGCGTGTCCTGGAAGAGGTTGAGACGCTCTCGGATCACCTCTATATCCGATTCGAGCTCTCCCGGACCCAGGACCCCAGAAGGGGTCACACGGCGCGGCGTTCTTCCCGTTTCCCGCGGTGGGCTGTTACCAAGTTGGACAGGGACTTACTGGAGGAGGCAGCTATTATTTATTCTTGGCTGTCTCCGCGGCCTCTGACCGAGGAGGCAGACATGGGGGCGGGCCGCTTTCGCGATGCGATCACGCAGATTTGCGATGCGGCCATGCCCCGCGTTCGAGGTCGTCGGCCTCCAAGGAAGGAGGTCTACTGGTGGTCCCAGGAGTTGGCGGACCTCCGCGCGGCCTGTACTCGTGCCCGGAGGTCCTACACCCGCAGCCGGCGGCGTCACCGCGATGATGGGGGAGAGGGCCAGCTTCATGAGCAGTACCGAGATGCGCGGCAAACTCTGAAGCTGGCCATTAGTCGCGCCAAAGAGGAAAAAAGAAAGGAGATGCTGGAGAGTCTCGATCGTGACCCCTGGGGTCGCCCATATCGCGCGGCGCAACTAAAGCTCCGTGCGTCGGGCCCCCCCCTTACGGAGACTCTCCAGCCCAGCTTCCTGCGGGGAGTGGTTGAGGGCCTTTTCCCGCAACGGGTGGAGCACGTACCCCCGTCGATGGCCCCCTTGGCTGGAGACGACGGGGAGAACGAGGAGGATGGTGTTCCGCCCGTCACGGAGGCGGAGGTAGGGGCGGTTGTTCTACGGATCCGTTCCAAGAACACCGCCCCCGGGCCAGACGGGATCCCTGCCCGAGTGTTGGCCCTAGCCCTCGACCACATGTCCGACCGCCTCAGGGAGGTGTTCGACGCTTGCTTGGCGTCCGGGCGCTTCCCTGACTGCTGGAAGAGCGGGAAGCTGGTCCTTTTAAGGAAGCCGGGACGGCCTACCGACTCGGTTGCGGCCTACAGGCCCATCGTGTTGTTGGACGAGGCGGGTAAATTGTTTGAGAGGGTCCTCTCTGCCCGCATCGTCCGGCACCTGTGCGAGGTCGGCCCCGATTTGTCGGACGCACAATTCGGTTTTCGAGCGGGGCGTTCGACGGTCGGTGCTATGTTGCGCCTGAGGGCCGTGACCGAAGAGGTAGTGAGCTGTGGCGGCGTGCTGTTGGCGGTGTCGCTGGACATCGCCAACGCGTTCAACAGTCTGCCATTTAGCTGCATCAGGGAAGCACTCCACTATCACGGAGTGCCAGGGTACCTGAGGCGGCTAGTGGCAGACTATTTAGAGGAGCGTACCGTCATGTACGAGGACCGAGATGGAGTTTTGAGTCGTCGGCCCATGTCGTGCGGTGTTCCGCAGGGGTCTGTCCTTGGACCACTCCTGTGGAACATGGGGTACGACTGGGCCCTTCGAGGCGACTTCCCCCCCGGGCTCGGCGTAATCTGTTACGCCGATGACACTTTGGTCACAGCCCGGGGGGTAAACTTTCAGGAGGCGGCGTGCCTGGCTACCAGGGGAGTCTCTCTGGTGGTCGGGCGCATCGAGGCGCTGGGTTTGCGGGTGGCCCTGGATAAGACGGAGGCCCTGTTATTTCATGGGCCCCGTCGTGGTCCACCCCCTGGCGCCTCTATCGAGGTCAACTCGGTCCTCGTACCGGTTCAGGCCCACATAAAATATCTGGGCCTGATCCTCGACGGTAGGTGGCGCTTCGACGAGCACTTCCTGCAGCTTGCTCCAAGGCTGGTCGCCGCTGCGTCCGCCCTTGGGCGACTCTTGCCCAATTTGGGTGGACCCAGCGTCGCTACAAGACGGCTGTACACGGGGGTTGTCCGGTCAATGGCATTGTACGGTGCACCGGTGTGGGCGGGGGCTCTGACCGCCCAGAATAGGGCGCGCCTCTGGCGCCCTCAGAGGGTGATGGCGGTTAGAGCCATACGCGGATACCGCACCGTGTCAACAGAGGCGGCGTGCGCGTTGGCCGGGACTCCCCCGTGGGATTTGGAGGCGGAAGTGCTCGCCGAAGTATATCGGCGAACGGCTGAGTTCCGGGCGGGAAGCGGCAGTCGGCCCCCGCCCGAAGAGGTACGCGAATGGCGTGAGGCCGCTCGCCGAGCCACCATGGCTCGTTGGTCGTCCCGGCTGGAGGCTCCACGTGCTGGCTTTGCCGCCGTGGAGGCGCTCCAGCCGGTCATCGTCGAGTGGGCAGGGCGGCAGCACGGGACCCTTTCCTTCCGACTGACGCAGGTTCTTTCCGGGCACGGCTGCTTCGGGAAGTACCTGCACTCGGTCGCTAGGAGGGAATTGAGTCCCGCCTGTCACCACTGCGACTGCAGTGAGGACTCGGCTCAGCACACGCTGGCGGTTTGCCCCAGTTGGGCGACGCAGCGTCGGGCCCTCACTGCAGTCATCGGAGTGGATCTGTCGCTACCGGCTGTCATTCGCTCCATGGCCGGTAGCGACAGGAATTTTACCGCGGTCGCAACCTTCTGTGAGGACGTCATCTCGCAGAAGGAGGCGGCGGAAAGGGTCCGGGAGGACGACCTCCACTCGGACCTAATTCGCCGCCGGCGAACCGGGCGGCGGAGGCGCGCTTACCAGCGCCTCATGCCGCCCTGAGTGTGGCCGCGGGTGGACGGGACGGGTTTTCCCCTTCACCCGCTATAGTGGCCCCCCGCGAGGAGGCGGCGTCCGCGTGTGCCTGGACGTCGCCTAAATGAGAGGTTTTTACCCGAAGGTGGTGCCCGCGCTTTTGCGGGCAGGCGCTAGGAGGGTTCCGGATGTCTTAATAAAAGCTGTTCCCGGATCCCTCCTATTTAAGGCGCAGTACGGCACACCGTGTGGTTTTAGTCGGTTCGATTCCGACACACCGCCCCATCGTAAACCCCGATGGGGTGACGGCCCGAGGGGGTTTCCACACGCACAAAAAAAAAAAAAAAAAAGGCGTGATACATAAAAAATAAATATTTCAACAGTTATTGGTAATGCTGCTCACGAACCAGTAAAATCCTTTCCTAGAATCCAATAAAGTAGCCAAGGGTTGAAATAAATTTAGTAGCTACAAAAAAGAGGCAACGGTTGTCCGGCACGGACCCGGACCGTTCGCAGCTATAGTTGTAGAGTGGCCACCCTAATTACAGTGTGTCGTTCTATCAGATGACGCGATACAGTACAGACCGACTGTTAGCTGGAACGGATTGAGCGCAATCTTTACGAGCTCCGCAGTTACAAGCTGACGTTTATTCGCTTATAAACTCGGCGACGAACGTACGTTGTGGGCATTAAACAGGTAAGCTTGACGTAAACACAACTCTGTATTGATCCGTTGTTTAATTTTAAGTTACCCTTGTTGGATGTGAATTTAATCAAATACATGTTTTCTGTTGCTTTAATGAATACTATTTCTGTAAAATAAGGGCGTAAGTGGAATAAGTTATCGTGAGAGCATTAATTTTAATGTCGAATTTAATCTTTTTACTGCAAGATCCGAGGTCAAGGGATCGATTTCCGCTCAGTCTAAATTATTTATAGCCACTAGGTATCAGTTCAAGCAAAATAGCGCGAATTTGTTAACACTTAATTTTGTAGTCTAGGTTTAGGTTTTTGACCAGGCTTGGGTGCAGGAATTCAAATTGTACTGAGTCTGGGTACACCACTTTGATTGGTGTATTATTCCCTCGGGCAGAAGTTGTCTTTTCTAGAAAAAGAAAAGAACTTGAAAGCAGAAACTCGTTAGAAATTATAAAATTACCATAAATATTTGTGTTTACAGTTAATAAGGTACCCACTGCAATAGTCAATATTATAAATGAAGTGGATGCTAAATCCACTTGTGATAAATCAGACTTGAATATGCTTTAAAACGTTCTGTAAGTTTGCTTCTGGTTAAGATTACTGTACTTATAGTATTTTGTAGAAACCGAGAAGGCATGGAGTTCGTGCCAATAGTAGTGTGTTCGTGACGTCACGTAACCATTCCGACGACTGTGGACGTGATAACCGCTACTGATTTCAAGTTTTAATGTTTAGTTGTACTGAAATAAAGTTTTCACCGTACAATGCCGTTAGCCTTAGGCAGGGACAATTTCACTTTGTAGTGAAGTGGTAATGTATCCATAGCGAGTTTGTATCGCCGCCGGAAGGTGTGGCTCTCGGTAGGGTTGGGGGCGCGTCGAGTTATTTGTCTAGATTGTGCGGAATGTAGCCATGGACAGGCACCGGCTCCCCGGCTCACAAGCTATGCTCGCCATAGCCGCCCTCGACATTACTCAGCTCGCACTTGCACAGATAACAACGTATGATAATATATTTCGCAGGTGCGGATTTCTCAACTGAATAACTGTTTAACATAACATAACTGTCTTTGTTAGAAATATAACAAATATTACTTTCAAAAAGGTGTACACACAGATACAGTACACAGTCCTATATGTATATTTCGATATTTTCGTTGATTGACTTTGGGAGTGGAAGTGATTGAATGCGACAAAGGATATTTATTTACTTGTTTTCTTTTTAAACAACAGGCGTAAAGTGGAAGAGGTGTTTTTCGTGACCCAGTTAGACTATACATACTTTACATTATTAAGTCTGATCAAGAGGAAATTACCAAGGATTCGAAATTCATTATACCTATAATTTGAGCCATTTATACTAATGGTGATAACGTCCATAAACTCTATTAAGCATTCATTCCCAGTGCCCACCTTATTTGAGCTGATTGTGTACCTTTCCTATGTCACAGAATACATAATAGTACCCCTATCTGAGGTGATTGTTACCAATCCTCGTTGGGAAAATAGGTGCAATGAAACGTACAATCGAAGAAATTTTTAGACTGTAGATTTGAGCATTTATCGGCAATTATGTTTAGCATAAACATGTCAAGTTCAAGTCAAGTCAATAATAAATTACAATATTATTTAATTATAAATATACGCTTACTTAGTTAAAAATAAGAAATGTTTAAATCGATTGCCGGTAACTCTATCGATCTTGTACTTACAGAGAAAGCACAATAAGTATCAGCAAAAGAATCGGTATGTATTAGTTACGTCAAGATCTTGTTAAACCACATCTAGATAAGATTTCTTTTAAAAGGAGTTTGCTTGGGTCGTTGCGCGTTGGTTGGTATGTGAAGTAGGTGCTGTTGACCAACAAAGTACAATGTCCATAAATCGTGTGCAGGCAGTGAGAGCTCACCGCTGCACTGGCGCCGTCCCACTACGGCCACGATTTTGGCTGCGATTCAAGGCCGTGACCGGTTTAAATCTCTCTCGGTTTTAACTTGCCCCAGATAGTTACCACTATGTTCTGTATGCTCTTTCACGTCGTATCACAACCTCTACCGTTTCTCCGTAAGTAGGGGTGTGTATACACACAACCTATAACGGTCCTTCGTAAGTCGGGGTCGATATTCCACTAACAGTCTGTTTATATCTCCTTAACAGGTCTTTGAAGAGACAGTAATAATTACGTCACCGTTGTATCGACGATCGAGTATCCAGACGTGTTTAAAAAATTTAAACACGTTTTACTACTTCAAAGTTGTAGGTAAAGTTGTTGTAGGTAAAGTTACATTAATATAGAAGAGAGTCATTAATTAGGCGCAATTTACAGGCGGCCTCCATCGCTGGTATTGTAATATCGTGTCGTAGAGACAATGGCTCCTCAGATGATTAATAAAGGCGAGGCGAGAGGCAGCCGGAGCAGCTATCAACTCGCAACGGTCACGTCGGGATGTGGCTTACTCATTTGTGCGTACACTTATCCAACTATCCTTTACGACCCTCAACTTTCTCGTAAGTATATAAATATACCTTTGTTCATATATACTCGTTATGACTGTTAAATATTTTTGTTCAATGGCTTGTGTCACTAGAACGTTTCGTATGTCACATAGTGAGTTGAAACAATTTTATATATTAGATATAGTATACTATCTCAAACCACCGATATCAATTAGAAACGTTGGACGCGAAGAGAACTAGTTATAAATTCGGTACTTAAGCTGCAAAGTGAGTACAGTTTTTGAGAGTTCGGAGCATACCGAAAAGGTTTTTTTTCGTATATCGTATAGACCCACATTTTATTTCTTTCGGGTTTGTTGTTGTGAGACCTCAGTTCCGATGAACATTGTCTTATTCGATAAATGTGTCAGTGGCCTCTTGAAAACCGCCCTCGTGTCCGTAATTTGTAAACTTATACTAATGAGGGGTTGGAAGGGACCAATAGTTCAAAGTTTCTATTCACATTTTAACCGACGATAAAACGAAGGAGGTTCATAAGTTAATCCGTATATTTGTTTTATTTTTATGTATGACCACGCATAACTTTTAAAGGGTAGTCCGATTTTGATAATTCTTTTTTTGTTGGATAAGGTGTACTTCAAAGTCTGTCGTATTTAAATTTAAAATAAACATACCTACCCTTAGGGTAGAAAAATAGGGGAAGAATGATTGTTCATCCATTGACTTTACACCTGTGAACCGATTTTGTTGTAACTTAGCACACATGTATAGTTTTAATGACACTACATGATAGAGACCTGTAGTTGATTTGATAATGGACGCGGAATCCAGTCGAGGGAACTCCTCAACGGTTTACAACATTTTTTTTTCATATTTCTTCTTTTTAATTCATCCTAATGCGAGCTTTTAACCTAATATAAGATTGTTGAATAGGTACCTAATAATAATTATAACATTTTTTGCCGCTAAAAACTAATTATAAAAAGTTTTTACAAATAATTAAACCGTCGAAAGAAGAAAGGAACTGAAAAGCGAAAAGAAAACTTGTTAGAGTAACAAATTAAATTCTAAAACTGGCAAATAGACTCGTCGCGTCGCCGGCGCCGGCGCCGCTGCCATCACTTAATTTTACGTATTAATTAATTAGCTTGTTTCTACGTTTGGCGTCGACTCATAATGATTTAGGTGTTTACATTAATGTAGAAGTTTAGTTAGGCTTACAAGTTTATTTTTTAATTTTAATTATAACTGTTTCTTGAAGTGATTACTTCTTATGGGAGGGTAAACCGCTTCGTTACGTAACGCGTTACGGCGCCAGTCTGTCTGGCGTTTAAGTTATTAGTTCTGTCGGGTATCCCGAGACGACCACGTTTTTTGTTTTGTGATAATAACGTTATATTATGTTAGGTTACATTACAAGGGAACAGAAACTTAAAAGAACTAAGTCAGCTCGAATTTATTAATTTCCACACAACTTCAGATCTCACTATGGATACGGTGACATTCTTTAGATAATGGCCAACCGGCCACTTATTTATCTTTACTTTAATTAAATAAAGAAAACAATATTGAAATCTTAAAATATTATCAATGTAAACTAGGTGTAAGAAACATCTATACTACACACCAATGACTCAGCTTCGTTAATCTTAAAATATTAGCAATGTAAACTAGGTGTAAGAAACATCTATACTACACACCAATGACTCAGCTTCGTTAATCTTAAAATATTAGCAATGTGAACTAGGTGTAAGAAACATCTATACTACACACCAATGACTCAGCTTCGTTAATCTTAAAATATTAGCAATGTAAACTAGGTGTAAGAAACATCTATACTACACACCAATGACTCAGCTTCGTTAATCTTAAAATATTAGCAATGTGAACTAGGTGTAAGAAACATCTATACTACACACCAATGACTCAGCTTCGTTAATCTTAAAATATTAGCAATGTAAACTAGGTGTGAGAAACATCTATACTACACACCAATGACTCAGCTTAGTTAATTTTAAAATATTAGCAATGTAAACTAGGTGTAAGCAACATCTATACTACACACCAATGACTCAGCTTCGTTAATCTTAAAATATTAGCAATGTAAACTAGGTGTAAGCAACATCTATACTACACACCAATGACTCAGCTTCGTTAATCTTAAAATATTAGCAATGTAAACTAGGTGTAAGCAACATCTATACTACACACTAATGACTCAGCTTCGTTAATCTTAAAATATTAGCAATGTAAACTAGGTGTGAGAAACATCTATACTACACACCAATGACTCAGCTTAGTTAATCTTAAAATATTAGCAATGTAAACTAGGTGTAAGAAACATTTATACTACACACCAATGACTCAGCTTAGTTAATCTTAAAATATTAGCAATGTAAACTAGGTGCAAGCAACATCTATACTACACACCAATGACTCAGCTTAGTTAATCTTAAAATATTAGCAATGTAAACTAGGTGTAAGCAACATCTATACTACACACCAATGACTCAACTTCGTTAATCTTAAAATATTAGCAATGTAAACTAGGTGTAAGCAACATCTATACTACACACCAATGACTCAGCTTCGGTAATCTTAAAATATTTTATCCTACAAAGGTATTATGTGCGGCATGTGGCAATAGTTTACACGTGTGACCGTAAAATCTGCATTAGACTAATAATATGAGATTATAGCACAAATGTTGTTCACGGTTTGCTGCTGCACATTTACTAATATATCCGAAACATAGTTGGCAAAGGCTGTTATAATAACATCATCTGCTTACTTTACTAATATAACATTATCAGAATTAGGTCATTAGCGTTTCTCTCATTTCTACATATGCCTAAGTTATATTATACATATTATTATTTAACTATACTAGCTGACCTTTGTAAATTTACTTCGTTTTTGCAAAATTTTTCATTGATGCTCGGCTCCTGTTGGTCGCAGCGTGGTGTTATATAGCCTACAGCCTTCCTCGATAATGAGCTATCCAAAACTAAAATAATTTTTCAATTCAAACAAACTCTTCCGCTTTATTCACATAAACACCATCAAAGTATCTGCTATCCAACAGAAAAATAATGATTTAAATCGGACTATGTTTTAATGAAGTACAACTAAGTATTCATTTTGATTTTCGTCCTCTCTCAAAGAAACCGTCCTGAATTTCGGGACAAAGAGTACCCAATGTCCCACCCCATAGTAGGAACTCAAATCATGCCAAGTTTCATTTGAATCCGTTTAGGCCAAGTACAAACAGACAGACTGGCAATTTTCAAAAAAAACATCAATGTGAAGAGTGTCCTGACGTGTGACCTGTTTTAGTTATATTATAAGTATAGTTATAGAAGAATATGTGACAATCTTCACAGTACCTCCTTTTAACAAAAAAGAATAATTGAAATCGGACTACGGGTTAATGAATTATAACTAAGTACACATTTTTACTTTCATGGGGATGAATGTTAAAATGTGTACTTGGTTATACATAGTTATGTGTTGTACATAGTACGGTTTCCTTGAGAGCGGGGCCTCTCAAGGAAATCGTCCTGAATGTCAGGATAAAAAGTATCATATGACCTACCTCGTAGTATGAACTCAACTCATGCCAAGTTTCATTTGGATCCGTTCAGTAGTTGCGGCCATGATACAGACAGACGGAAAGACAGTCAGACAGACAGACAAAAATGAAAGAACTTATAGTTTCGCTTTAGTATCGATAAAAAAATTCAAAAGATCATTAATGTTCAGAATTGGACCTGTTTTAGTTTTATTATAAGTATAGATTATTGTGTTAAAGTATATTTCTATCGCTTATTTACAACCTTAGTGGTATAAAAATGACATTATTACAATTAATGTTTATCACTTATTTTTCATTTTCCTGTTTATTGTTTGATATACTCACGCCTGTGTAACCCTGAAAAGATAGGTAGGCAGACTGCTTGGCTAGAGAACTAACTGTAGTGCCTCCTACATAATCCTAACTATTACTATTGTAACCATTGGTATAAATGCGAATATAAGTTTGTCTGTTCGTTGCGCTCTCACGACTTAACGACTCAACCGATCATCATGATATTTGTATACAGATTGTCAAAGGTACACAAAAAACGTAATGTTTCCTTAGGATACTAGAATTACTTGACATAATGTTATTGCCTCGAGCGAAGCTGCGGGCACAAGCTAGTTGTCATTAAGGGACAAGAGTCGCCTTCCTCCAAGTTGACAGGATCGCCAACAATGGTGGCCAGAACTTGTTGCGTATATCATGATTTTAACTGTCGTCATTGACTTTGAACACAAATATTCATTTGCTGAGGTCAAATTGATGCAAACCTGCTGAGCCGATTAAAATTTACGTGTGACGCAGCGACTAGCTCACTAGCCGTTAGCAAATTGGAGAGACCTCACCACCCTGTTGGAAAGAACACATTTCCTATTCTCCCGAGAAGTAATGTCTTCTGTGTTTCTGTGCCAACCTTCTGAGTCATATTTCTACCTTGCAATCCTGAAAAGACACCACGCCGTTCTGTGACCTGGTAGAGTAACGGAGCACGTATAGTGACACTTGGACACACGCGCCCACGCGCACTCTACCATATACACACATATATATATATGTACCTACATAAACACATCGTAGGCTTACATATTGAATTTACATTATTAAGCTTCTCTATATTTGTAAAAAAAGGTTTAAAAAAAGTAGAGGTGTAACAAAGTTATTGAGTACATTAAAAGTGGCTCGTAATGGTAGTAGTAGTGCCGTCTCATGGCTGAGTCCAAGTGGTATATTTCTGCGGAGCCTTGACCCGAGCAAGCGCTGCCGGTGCCGCTGCAGGCGGAGCGACGCGACGCCTCTATGCACAGATCTAAGTGGATTACACACCTGTTCCTCGCGAGACAATTTAGCTACAAATCAGACATGGCATGTGTTTATTGTCTATCTGACCTGTTGTTTACAAATTAAAGGACTTAATTTCACACCCTCCCTCTAGGCTTTTGACAAGTACTTAAATACTTTATAACCTTATCCACAACATTTTACGTATGTAAGACGCAAATACGCAAAATGTTGCGTTTTACGTAAACAGGCACGGTTGAAGAATAAACGGGAAATGATAACTTCAATTCATAATGGACCCCTGCACAAAGAACAGACGCCATATTTTTAAAGGTCCTAATTCCAAAATCTTGGAATACCTTAAATAACAGATAAAAGGGGTAGTCATGAACAGACCGGGGGTGCTTGGTAAGGGAGAGGGGTGGAAGCGCGACCGACTTGTTATCTCAATAAAACTTGATAATCTCATTTTTCTGTTGCTGTGAAACGGAATCCTTGCACTAATTAACCAGGACAATATTCCCCTTTACTAATCTCCTCTCTCTTTCATTCCATTATTATTAAACGGCTCAGGAAAAACTTTGGTAAGTGTTGAATAGGCATCATCTACATTCACTGGGCCTTGGCCCGACAAAGGGCGGTTAAAGGAATTATTTATAAAACTAGCTATCGCGTCTCACCCCTCGCCTTTCTTTCAGTCTACGAGTACTTTATCTATTGACCAGTACAAACTTTCGCCAAAATTCATTTGGTGAGGTTCAACGGTAGACTAACAAATATTTAATTGTTTATTTTTCTTGTGAGAAACGTTTTTGCCACTTGATCCAATATTTAAGTTGGATCTTAACTCTTAGGAGTTTAAATATTGAGCCGTTGGAATCCATTTTGTGATTTTCTCATAACCCTTCGAACAAAAGATCAATAGAGGGACAAACAATACTTGAAGAAGTATTGTTTGTCTCTCTATTGATCTGTACTATATGTAATATATACTATACTATATTCAATTAAATGTATATATCAAACTGTAAACGTGAAAGAGACGTCTATCAATCAAGACACAAAAAACACATGTCTCGCTTACACGTAGCAACAATATCACTCACAGCTAGAAGAGTCACTTGCTGGTTTCCTTCCCAAGCTTGTGATAACCACAGGCGACAACAGGTAAACAATATTAAACAGGTATATTTGTTGGTTCGCAGTAATTTTTGCAACAAGGAAAATAACAAGTATGGCTATTTACAGGAATTGATTCTAACTGACAAGAAGTATGCTTGTTTGCTATGTCAGTGGTATGCAAACCCGACATAGGGTAGCTTTTAATTTCGGAAAGAGTTCTACTGACTTCAGCACACACTAACTGCTATTCTTGTAAAACTCTTCAATTAAGCTAATTGCTTGTCTTAGGTTCCCATCTCTAACGAACCTACGGCCCAGGTGGCAAGACAGACGTTTTACTCATTACGTTAGAAGTATTATTTACGCATGATAGATTACAATTATGTAATATTAACTCATTATAATTGCAATAAATTATTACTTACGTTACAAGCTCTGCTTAGTTTGGGTCTAGATAGCGCTGTGTGATATGTTCAACCTTACATTATAATATATATAGAACTTAATCGAAGTGTTCAACAATATTATTCATTTAAAAGTCTTGATACTTACTTGTTATTTATTTTATTACACTTAACCGGCATTACTCAGATTTATGTCCACTGCCAGTAGGCAGTAGCTCTATAGGCAGTAGCCTATAGAGATTCACAGTTCAGTTCAGTTTTTTCAAAAATGTTGTGCAAGTGTGTATAAGAAGGTGAGGTGCAATGTCGAGGATGTCTCACGTTTCACACAATTCACACTCGGGAATTACCATTTGAATGAATAACACTGTAACTGCTATTGAAATTAATTCTGTAAAATTAAATCTTTGTGAAATCCTACTAATATACGGGAAAGTTTGTGAGGATGTTTGGATGTATGGCTGTTTGTTATTCTTTCACGCAAAAACTACTAAACTGATTGCGATGAAACTTGGTATGTAGATAGCTGGAGACCTCGATTAACACATAGGCTACTTTTATCTCGATATTCCCACAGCACCGGGACTCACGCGGGTGAAACCGGGTGCAGTTAGTAGTTTATATTAGACTAGCTGTGCCCCGCGAATATCGGGATAAAAGTAGCCTTTGGTTAATCCAGGTTTCCAGCTATCTACATACTAAGTATCATCGCAATCGGTTCAGTAGTTTTTACGTGAAAAAGTAACAAACATCCAAACCTCGTCACAAACTTTCAATTTTTTTTCACATTCAATATCTTCACTACACTACTACTACACCACTACTACAACACTACTACTGCTGCGTTTGTTTGTCCGTCTCTCTGTTTGCGATAAATTAAAAAAATACTGAAAGGAATTTCATGCGGTTTTCAATAATAGATAGTGATTCATGGGGAAGGGTTAGGTGTATAATTTGTACCCGTGCGAAGCCGGGCGGCTTTTTTTTTTTTTTTTATTTATTTAAGTAATGAAATTATAATACAGAGGTGTTTCTTAATTCTAAACTCGAAAAACTTTTACGTTTGATGGCGAGAAGCGCATAGCAATGAACCACCTTATGTGTACCTAATATTAGACACAATAATATACAATTCTATAATACAGTAACATATAAACCTGTCTTATTGTTTCCGTGTTAACTGTAGAACATTATGTAACTTTAAATATATTAATTAAATACCTACTACTTATATATTATATTATTATGATTTAATCTATTTAGTGACATTAGCTATCCTGTATAATGTTTTTAGTTTTGTCTTAAGCGATCCTTTACATATTTTTACTTTTTCTCTTAGCATATCTATTTTGTTAAACACTTCAGGTACCAAATACTTAGATGTTCTCTTACCATAGTAATTTATTATATGTGGTTGAACTAGTTTGTTCTCTCTAACCCTACGTGTGTTGTACTTGTTTATAATATTAATTTATCATTATAATAATATTCCAGACCTACCAAATAATCTACTTTTTTATCTACGGGTATAATGTAACATATGGGAAATAACTTATCATAATCTCTATTGCACTTATCTTTAATGTTTTTACTAACTAACAACTTTATCAGTCTTATTTGTATGTCCTTAATATCTCTCAAATATGTGACAAAGGTTCGCCCGTATACAAGGAGTCCATAACTTATCAGCGAGTCGGCAAGTGCGAAATAAACCATTCTTAGCGTCTGTTTGTTCAATACATTTTTTAATTGGTAAAATTTACTAAGCACCGTTCTTAGCCTATTGCAAATGTCATTTACATGTAATCTCCAGTTAAAGTTCTTATCTATTGTTAGACCTAAATATTTAAATGTATCTACATACTCCAATCTTTTACAGTTACAATTACATTTATTTCTATGCAAACAGTCGTATGTATGTCCTATCACTGTGAGATATTCATTATTTACAGATTTAGCATTCGATTATATGGCGAGTGTATATGCATACATTTAGTTTTTGCAAGATTTAGTATAAGTCCATTGTCATGTGCCCATTTGCTTACATTTTCAAAATCTCCTTGTATATATTTTTGTACCTCAGCTATGTCTTTGGAGGCATAAACAAGACACATAATATATCATCAGCGTACATGAACACCGTACATTTATGTACAACATTTGACACACTGTTGACATGCATTATATATCCTACAGGGCCGTACACCGATCCAGTAGGCACACCCATATCGACATCTACCTCTGTCCCAACCACACGGGAGATAATTGTGCTTATTTTTCTAGTAATGAGGTAGTTTTTAAACCAATTTTTGGTGGGACCCCGTATTCCACATTCGTCCATTGCCTGTAATAAGATCTCATGGTCTAAGGTGTCAAACGCTTTTTTATAATCAATGAAAAGTGCTATAATTTGTTTGCCAGAATCTAAGCAGTCATTAATATAATCTGAAAATCCTAACAAGGCAGAGACAGTGTTGCGCCCTCTCCGGAAACCATGCTGACAGTCACATAGTATGTTGTGTTGTTCCAAGAACGCGCTAATCTGTCCTACAAGAATTTTTTCGGTTATTTTATCTATAACAAATAATATTGCGATGGGCCTATAATTAACATGACTTCCTGATTTGTATATAGGACGTATAATTGCATTTTTTAACTGGTCAGGGTAAATACCATTAGATAAAGACATATTTATGAATGAAGCTAGAACAGGACTGATATGCTTATGTAAATATATAATGTCTTGTGCCCGTATTCCATCTGAACCGGGTGCTTTCTCACAGGACAGTGTTCTTATGACCTTTTCTACATCTGACGAAGTCACCCTATTATATCTAAAGCTTACATCGCTAGGTTTTACATATTTATTTCTATCTAAAAACTTCAAGTTACACACATGTTTAATTCCCTTTATTTCCTCCGTAAATGTTTTAGAAAAGTTTGTACAGATTTGTCTTATACTAGTTGTTTTTCCTAAATGCCTTAATATAACGTCGTCCAAGCTAGTTTTGTTTCGACCCAACCATATGTTTATATTTGTCCATATTTTTCTATAATTGTTAGTGTTATATAAATGTATGTATACAGAGCCTTTTAACAAATCGCTAGTGTCTTGAAAATTCCCATTATGGACACAACCGTCAACAACGTCTGCCCCATGCTATGGCAACTTGGAACATAAAAGAATTGCACTTTTTTTATTGAGGCCAGTGCCATCCCAAGGATAGATACCGGAACTAAAATTACTGTGTTACAATATTTAAATTTATGATTTGTATGAGGGGAAATTTATTACCCTCAAATGTATTACGATTTAAAATTCGCATTTGTAAATAAAAAAATATTGCATATTAAATATCTAAAACCACTTAAAATTCTATACAAATAACAATTTGTTCACCAACACACAATAATATTAATTAAAGATACAATCGTAACAATCAACATTTTTTTTTAAATATTTGGAACTTATTAGTATCAGCTAAAGTATAAAATTCTCATGTTAGAACCAATAAAACAAGAAACAGGTAACAACAAAACACATACATACACCATTTAAGTAGGTACCTTTATATTGTGTAATTGTATATAATTGTATATAATATATATATATATATATATATATATATATATATATATATATATATATATGTATATATATATATATATATACACCATTAGGAAAGTAGGACGCCCCCCAGCCAGATGGACCGACGACCTGAAGAAGGTAGCAGGGATGGACTGGATGCGGAAGGCGGAGGACCGGGTGCTGTGACGCACATTGGGAGAGGCCTATGTCCAGCAGTGGACTATGATAGGCTGATTGATGATATATATATACCTATAGATATGTATATTATATTAGTTTTCGGTATCTGACCACTAGGCGGAGTTTTGTGTTGTCAATAAAAAGAAGCAGAGCTGCCTGTCTATATCCTATTGTAGTCTTTGGTCTGCCCTTACGCGTCTGCCTGCCCGCGTTCGGGACTCGGGTGGCCCACGTCAGGCGGCGATGAGCGATGTCCCCCCCTTCACCGCACCGCACAATTTAATATTAATTTTATATCGCCTCGTAACTTTTAAAATATTTGACCAAATTACGTACTTTAAAAGGCAAATGTTATCTACTTTGATTAACAGAAGCGATAAAAGTATTTATTTTGATAAAAATCAATTTGTTACTGCTAAATGTGAATTGGAAATAAAAAAATCAAAATTTTATTGTATTTATGGTTCACTATTTTGGTAACAATGGCTTACACATAAAATATAGATATATACTGTCGCGGACTTTTTTGTAGAACTATTTAGGAGAAACAATCCCACCGTACATTATATTCGTGTAACACTTACAGTTTTCGCACCGCACGCAAGAATAGCTAGCAGATGACAGATTTTTTTCCGACTTACTTAACATTTATCGTTATATATTGGCCAATATGCACAATATCTTCATAAATTATAGCCTATGTGTTGTTCTGTAAAGTTTCATTAAAATCCATACAGTACTTTTTGCGTTAAAGAGTAACAAACATCCATACATCCATATATCCTCACAAACTTTCACGTTTATAATATTAGTAGGATAGACTGTTCTGAATTTAATTGTGCAGGTTTAACACACAAAAAGTCTTATTTAGTTAATTTGAAAAAACTAAAGTTATTAGCAAATCAATTGTATTTACTTTTCGAGCATACCTTACATTGTTAGAGTAAAGTCCAGTAAATATATATTTTTCAACCATAAGAAGACTAGGCAATGTCGATAAAATAATCATGAATTCATTTTCAGAGACGGTCGACAAAAACAGCTAAATATACATTCTCAGTTATATATGGTTTGGTGTATAAACGCAATATTTTATGTTGAATGAAATTAAAGATTCTATGAGTTCGAGGTGTATTAAGGTGACAAGGTGACATTGATATTAGTTATCAACAATGTACGTGTATAGTTCTACCAGAACCTTAGGGCACGAAAAAAAAGACATTTTCAATTGATAATATGAACTGTCACCAGTTATGTCAAGTTAGGAGATTTGACAATTGCCTCTGAGATTTTGTGATTTCTTCTAAAAAAAGTGTTATTTTAATAAAAATATCGACAAATCACGTAGATCTTAAGCGAAAAACGTTGTTGTAACGTAAATAGGCGAAGTTGGAGTGAATGATTTTGATACTTTTCGTCTTTTTATTCATTCTCATATAATTTATATTTATTTAAAGGGGTTCCCAGTACTACTGTATGGTGAATTATAGATGAAGGCACAGCAACTTGTTGGCATGTGTGATGGTACCTCGATGAGCCTAAACCGAGTAAAGCAGTTATTCGTCTAATCAACTGAGTATTTTCACTGAAACCAGCTCCCCTCTGATTACGGGAGGTCTAACGCCCCGCCTTATTTCGCGTTAGACTGTAAGACTCGACCCTGGCTGGACATCTTTCCACTGGCATTCAATGTTTCGATATAATCAATAACAAAAACCGCGATAAGAGGGGAAAAGTTAATTGGTATGATCGTACATTTAAACCCTTTGGCATTGGTTTAGTTTTCACACATATTCCATCTTAATCATTTTACCCCATAACCACACCTCGCTAACGACTCTTACAACTATTAACTTGGACTTCTACAGCAGACGAGAACAACCTGCCAATGATCAGGATATCGCGGCCTCCGTTAAACCTCGATTACCATAACCCGGCATTATGGTACCCGATAATTAGTCTTCAACAGCAGACGACAGTTGGGCTGATGATCACCAAGGCCCCGTTGCCCTCTATTCAAGATCGAGTGCTATAACCAGGAGACTTATAGGGTAACATTACTCATTCATCCCGTCCAAAAGCACCTTAACCAATCCCAAAAGTAATGATATTAAATTAATACCTTGAAACCGATATGCACACGGGAGATAAATTTGATTACCGGACGGATACTGCGTTACTCAGTGTAGGACATAAATACATATTCACGTTATCATTGCACATTTAATTCGATAGATTTTAGAGACCTGGATTAACATTCGGCTACTTTTTATCCCGATATTCCTACGGGGTCAGGACTTACGCGGGTGAAACCGCGGGGCGCTGCTAGTAATAAATATAATTGGGGGCGGACCCGTGCTTCACCTAGTTTCTCCACCTGGGTGAAGCACGGGTCTATATAGGGTCCCGTGCTCCAACTGATGACGTTATTGTACAGATGCAGTAAATTGTTTTCCCTATATGATTCAAAAGATTTAAACAAGAACAATTATTTAATAGGGGTGAATGTGTACAAACAAAAAACAAGAGTATGGAACAAGAGAAGTCTTTCACAGTTTCACAAGAGAAAGCCCAGAGAAAACCCAAAGAAAATCGGAAAAACAAAAGAAGATCATTATACATCATTTAAACAATACGGGGTTGAAAAAATTAGTGTACGCGATTTTCGACCTTATTGACAAAAAAAAATTGTTGTCTTGTAGCGGCAAAATAGTCAAATAAGAAAGACGAAGAGAAGAGAAAGAAAATTTAAGTTAATAAGGTCGAAAATCGCGTGAACCCATTTTGTCAACCCAGTATTGTCTAAATGATCTAATAATGATCTTCTTTTGTTTTTCCGATTTTCTTTGGGTTTTCTCTAGTTTCAAAGCCTTTTTTTTCTCCATCCTCATGTTTTATCCGGTCACATTTATTAAGGTCACATTTATAATATTAGTGGGATTCGCAAATGCAATTAATTAATAAAGAAATATTATTGAGCCATTTTTTGATAAAATGCGTTAAAATAAATCCTATTGATTATATATTAAATTATGTATTTTTCTTAATTACTTGACTGTACTGATCATCAGTTGGTTCACCCAGGTGGAGAAACTAAGTGAAGCACGGGTCCGCCCCCATATAATTATCTTTGTCTTCATCATCGTCTTTTATGATGAAGAACAAGAAATGCAATTAGAGTTTTTGGAATATTTTTTTAGTTCTGAATAAAGTTTAAATTTTTTTTAATGACTTCAATCCTCGTTTATTGTCCTACAAGCCAGCCACCCATGGCTTGATCAGCGCGCTTTTAGGGCTACTTTAAAAATTGAGGATAAAATATAGCCTTTATATAACCAACCAACCAACAGTGTGGGACTGTGAGCGTTTTGCTTTCCAGTATGGAAAATTGTTATCAATTTTGTTCAGAAACCAACTTCAATACACTACCTATTGATAAATACTAAATAATACATAAAAAAAAAAGAATAAGATTCAAGATAGCTCAATCCATACAAAGTACAAACTATGTATAAAAACAAATTTTTTCGTATAATTCAAAATATGCAAAAAAGTCGCTCCTCATTCGGATATTTAACCATAAATATTCTCAAACATAATAAAAGGCGTCGTATTTCCAGCGTGAGATAATTTGACGTTTATTGAATATTTGAAGGCGCATAAAAACGATATTGAATATAAGGGAGGGAGTGGGGGATAGGTGGAGGGGCGTTGAGGACATCGTGCTGTTATTCATAGCACACGCAAATTGATATTGTAAATTGAGTGTGGTAATATAATCTGCGGGTCGACGCAACGCCGACACTCGACATCTCTATACTGCACCGACACGAGACAATAGCGCGTTACGGCATATCACAACATGAGCTGTTAATGACGTCGTACACACGCGGCGCTGCAAAACCCTTTTTTAACTTAACATACGCTTTTAGGTGCTTACAGACTGAGGCACACGCTTGTTATACAATATCGAATTGCTCGTAATAGTAAATTGTAGGGCCTTGTTTAGTAAACGTCTAATTGGCAAAGAAACACAGAAGGCAAACGTTTATCGGTGTTTATAGACACTCGTAAGAAACTTAACTTCGGCTCAGGAAACACTGCTGACTTCACCAGTAGCTCCTCGCTCAAATTCCTATTCCAAGTACTTCTATTATACAAACAACTTATACTTGACCTTGAGTTGATCGTCTTGGTCGGCTTAATATTAGCTGAGCAAGATGGTCAAGTTCCAGTATTTTAAAGCTTCGATAATATCCAAATTATATCAAACCAAGATTATCTCATATATTATTATATGAGGAAAATAAAATTAATAAACCTTATTGAATAACATTTTTCTAAAATACATTCGACATAACCATGTACAATAGTCGGCCTTATCGCTAAAGATCGACCTTTTCCAGGTAACTTTTTGAGTAGATAATAACAGATATAAATTATACAGCCAGTATACTGTGTACTTAATAAGTAACGATAAATGTACAGCCGAATAGAAGACGCCAAATTCTTTGACTCACTTATGATGCTCTCCGTTTCCACACTAGGACACCTGAGTTATTTTCAGCATTTTCTTCATATTTTTCTTTTGATGACGTGGTGGAAGATCCTAATCGACGTACTCTGCCCTTAGAGGGGCAAAGGAGTCTGTCGGATTCTCATCGACTAAAAGCCATCCCGATGTTCTGATGCTTGCGTATGGTCGAGAGAGTTAGAATCGCCAATGCATTCTTTCGCAACTTCATAAAGCCCTAATAAACCCCAGCTCCTCCTCGTTACTCTGTGCTCCACCTTACGCACTTACTTACGCGAAACTATCATATTACAGGAATAATGTATACTAAAAACAATCTCTAAAAAAAATGTAACAAAAGTACAATAGGAGATAGTTCACGAGAAGGGAGATTATTTTATTATAAGTTTTTTTTGCTCAGATACTACGATTACGTTACAGAAAATCGGTCTAGTTAGCACGCACGTTCGGGTGGCTCCGCGTGACGAGGCAGGCGCGCCTCGGTTGTATAATAACGCGCCACGTGGCTCAAATATTGCAAAAAGCTGTCACTTTTACGACATCGATACAAGTTTTAAACCCTTTTACGAGCGCCCATCGAAGTAGCGACCCTCGCTCCGCGACCTCTGGCTCGCCCTCTGATATAGCCGAAAATAAATTATGTAATTATGTCGATAATGGAGAGACAAAATGGCCTCGGAGGCATAAAGTAATGACTTTTAACGACACCCATGAATAAAATATGGAACGTGGCTTTTTGGGTAATCCAACAAAAAGCATTCTAATTTGGATGGAATTGGGCTCCGGGTCACCGGGAGAATTCTTACGACATTCTAATGATGTGTACTTTCAGTCCAACCTGCTCTCACGTTTTGCTATCGGTAATCACCATGTGAATTGAGATTACATAATCATGTAATCTCAGTTCACATAGTGACGCTAAGAAGATGTAAAAAAACAAAACAGAACCGTGACGTTAGTGTAAGGTCTCCGATTTTTTTTTTGCCTTTTAAAGTTTTACTGCATATGAAGCATACGCATTTTGTCAACAAACTCGATTTTGCTACGGGTGAAGCGACCTCTACAGCCGCTACGAATGCAACAGCTACGCGCGTATTTTGTTCTACCCAATGGCCATTTTCAATGTTAACGATTGGATGGCCGTCCGTTGACGATTGTACGGTTCACATTCAAACGCATCTAAGCAAGGTGCTACGTGTAGACGTGTATCACTATCCTTCGCTATTATAGCTCCTCTAAACAATGGACTATTGCGATAGAAAATTGCAGTGGGTCATTGTCTGAAGGACATAGTGGTGATTAATTTCCCGCGTCTACATGAGATGTTCGTTTGTTAATGTTTGTGCTTAATACTGCTCATTAATCTTCAAATGCAATTCAATTTCATTTGTTTTGAAGCAACGTGTGGAACGTGTAGATGTGTTCCATGAAAAATATCGTAATTTAAAAAGTTTTATATACAGACGTTTTACAACCGGAATAGTGTGTTGTGGTACATGTCAAGTTATATGATTTCATGCTTATTTACACATTGCTAGATTTTTTTCTCAACGAAGCTAATTAGCTATTCAATGTTGTGTATAGCTGTAATTGGATCCAGGTTTATTAAGGTTAAAATTAGCTTAAGAAATAATTAATTGTTGTGTGTATCTGTACCTTACAAATAAAATAAAATAAAGTAGCCAGCCTTACCTGAACACATAAAGAACCGTTTTTGAGTCTAAATACGGAAACAGAGCCCTCGACCAATACCAATATAAATACCAACGTGTGGAAAAAACTACGTTACTCCGTATACTATCATACAACATTGATATTCGCGGGTATTTCTTTTTGTTGTCTTTCTATTTCCACACTAATGTACCTTGTTACCTTTACTTTCAGTAACTTCTATTTTTGCAACTTGTCGAAAAAACATTGCAAACTCTGTGGTCTGCAAAAAGTAAATGACAACTTTGAATGTATATTAGTAAGTAGAAGCAAGTAGTCCTGTGCTAGTAGCTAGTAGGTGCGGTAACTGCTAAACGTTCTAACCTCTTTCCAAACATAGGTGTGCCAAAAAAGTCAAGTGTAAAATAATGAAGCCAAAGTCTAATTTCTTTATTCAATAGAATTATTTGCTTGAAATCGTCTTGATTTTAAAACTAAAAAATATAGATAAACACAATGTGACAGCAACAATAGGTTGCTTTGTCGAAAGTAAAACAAATAATATATAAAAATAAATAATACAGTGTTGAAAAAAATCGCTAACTGTCACTGTCGATCCATAATCGCCCTTTTCCAAATAGTTGAGTCTTGTGAAAAGAAATTGGGCAAACAAAGTCAGGGCCACTCTTTTAAAACTAAATGATAAACTGAAAACTATATTGTTTATTTATTTCTCGGCACGAAGCAAAAGCATTTGTTCCTTCCCTCATTTGCACACCTTTTTTTTGTGAAATGGAATAGGCATTTGTCTTCCAACTCACCTGATGGAAAATGACGATAAAGACGTAAACGTTCACTGTTATTTTATTTTTTTTATGGTATAGGGGAGCGAACGTGCAGACGGGTCACCTGAAGGTAAATGACTACCGCCGCCCATGGGCACCTGCAACTGAAGAGTCATAAGTGCGTTGCCGGCCTTTAAGGTGAGAGTAGGGGAAGAGGGGGAGAGGAGAGGTGGGGAGGGTAGAAGGGTGAAGAGAGGGAGAGGAAAGGGTTAGGGCCTCCGGTAACCTCACTCACTTGGCGAAAAGCAATGGAACTAATGGAAATGAATGGCGAAAACCGGCAGTGAAGCATTGCTTCACTGCCGGTTTTCTGTGAGACCGTGGTATCACTCCGGTCGAGCCGGCCCATACGTGCCGAAGCATGGCTCTCCCACGAACATTGTTAGGTTAAAACTA
This sequence comes from Callimorpha dominula, assembly GCA_949752705.1. NCBI lineage: Eukaryota > Metazoa > Arthropoda > Insecta > Lepidoptera > Erebidae > Callimorpha > Callimorpha dominula. The sequence continues at coordinate 380,852 of OX456999.1, read as the reverse complement.
TGTAATATCATTAGAAATCTTGTCAAATATCTTGAGTCGGTAAGTATGTTTTTTGTTTATGGTCAATATACGAAGTTGGTAATATACATTTTTCTTTTCCGTCGTTTTGGTGTTCCTATCAGACCATGATTTCGTATTCGAGACATGATATGCTTTTTAGAACATTGGTCCTTAAGTATATTTTACTCATGATACGCGGAACTAATATAAACATGTACTAATACTAACAGTTGTACTGATTCTCTTCGTTGAACGTTATATTTACAAAGTATTATATGTCACAAGTCGTAAAATACTACTGTAATCCTAACTAATATCATAAATATGAATGTTAGTTTGTTTTGCTTTAACATCTGACACGTTGTCAGGGGTGTTACAAAAGAACTTAGGGTACCTTTTATCCAGAAAAAAAAACTTTCATACTTTTCCCCATAGAAAAATGACTTTTAAGCATAAAATTCACATATAACGAGAACGATGTCAAAAGCTTGTAGCTAATTATTTGACCGCTTAGGTATAGCAACTAGCAACTAGGAATCAGAATTGTTTAGTACAGTAATCCTATACCACAGGTAATTTGATTGCGGTGGAAACACGGTACGGTTGCCTATGTCCCTAATTGGAAATGTACCATTAATGACGAATGTATGTACGAAGCGGTTGAAATGTTGACTACACAAACCATTACGCGCTGTAGCGGTTTATTGGTTCACTTGTACAAATACAATAAGTCAAATCTGCAGGATTATCTACAGGAACTTGGTAACCATTTAGATATCATTTCTTTCGTTAGTGCAGTGGTATATTCTTAACATTGAACTTGGCTTTCATTTTCACATTTATGTTTTTGATGGGACAAATATTTATGGAAAGAACCTTCCATTTAAATTGTATACAGGCTGTACCTGAAAATGCAACACTTACTTAAACCACTGAAAGGGCATGAATTTAGCACGCAGTTACAAGAAGAATGCAATGCAATTACAAATTAGCATGCAGTTACAAGAAGAATGCAATGCAAATACAATTTAGCATGCAGTTACAAGAAGAATGCAATGCAAATACAATTTAGCATGCAGTTACAAGAAGAATGCAATGCAAATACAATTTAGCATGCAGTTACAAGAAGAATGCAATGCAAATACAATTTAGCATGCAGTTAAAAGAAGAATACAATGCAAATACAATTTAGCATGCAGTTACGAGAAGAATGCAATGCAAATACAATTTTCATTGTCATAACTTTTAAACGGAGATAATAATACCTAGAAATTCAAACAGTCGTAACATTTAAACGGATAGTTTTTTTTTAAATAATTTTTGAGAGAGTTATGCCCTTTCAGAGATTTAAGTAAATGTTCCATTTTCAGATACATGCCTACCTGTATATGTTTGAAATATTTATAAAGAGGGGTTGTGTGTCTGATGTCGATGAACAAAATATGTGACAAGGTAAGGGACAATCTAGCGACAGGCGAAGAAATTTCAAGAGTTGCGTATGTCTCCAGATTCTACGTCTTGTAATCATTGCCATTAAGTGGTCATTATACCCTTGTATCATATACCTAATGGAGTGTAAAATACATTTATTTGACTGGCCGGTTGGTCTAGTGGTTAGTGACTCTGACTGCTAAGCCAGAGGTCGTGGGTTCGATTCCCACCCAGGACAAATAATTGTGTGATGAGCACGATAATTTGTTCTGTGTCTGTGTGTAATTTGTCTATATTTATCTATACTTATAATAAATCTGTAACGGGATGAGTTCTGTACATTGAACATATTAAAAAAAAATCTTTCCTGTAATTTTTTTTTTTAAATAAAGACAACTCCCGCATTAGGAATTACTCCTGTGCCACGAGGGACTTTACAATTATTTAAAGAAATATTGTAAGTTACATTAGATTTTATCGGCAGATAGTCAAGTCTGTTCGAAGGATTTCGAGTGAATGTATATTTTCAATCGTAGAATATCATAGGAGAACGCAGAGCGCCGATATCTGCCGACCGGTCTCTCGCATCTATGTGCTTTTCTGTGGTGATTGTTCAAACAGCAGAAGTTTTTTTTTCGTTGTTGGGTGATCCCAGAGTAATCGGTAGCTGGTTCTTGACTATGCCAACGAGCTGTTTTGCCTCTCGTAGCCATTAAATTCATAAATATGTTTCAGGGCATTAATAATAGTCATAACTTCACACACCCCTCACACACGGCCGTCTGATCCTAAACTAGGGAAAGCCTGTACTATGGTAACCAGACTGCTGATAAACATACTTATATATTTCTAAATACATACATATTATAGATAAATTACACCCAGACAGAACAAATGATCATGCTCATCACACAATTATTTGTCCTGGGCGGAAATCGAAACCATGACCTCTGGCTCAGCAGTTAGGGTCACTAACCACTAGACTATCAGGCCTGTCCAGTAAATATACATATATTAATAAACACAGTTATAGAAGGAGAAGATCCAAACTTTTTAACTTTCGCGTTTCATGATAATATAATTATGTTGACGGGAATTAACGCGATCACGTATTTAAAAAGTATTACAGTACCTACAGGCCTGTGACCACGGCCAGTGCAACCTGGTGGAAACGTTAGGCAAAGCAAAGGTATGTAATACATTTTAAATATGATTTTTAATTATATTAGAATAGAATAGAATATTTATTTAAAGCATCTGTGACTCAGTTGTTAGTATAACTTAACACTTTGTTAGGTATACCGAGGAGGCCCATAGTTTCTAGGAAGTGACACTGACTGACTGCAGCAAGAGTTTCCCAATTGGTCGGACGAATCGAGACGTTAAGTCGTCACAGTTGTTTTCTGCGAGGAGAACCTCTCGCGCAAGGAGGAGGTGACGGTGTGGATTCGGAAGCAGAGTCTTCCGTGAAGGGGGTGTCTGGACATCGCCCAGTTGCCGGCTGCGACCTAGCGCTGGGTGGATTACTGCAGGCAAAACGTAGCCGTACCGACGGTCAACTCATACCCAGCGCTGTGAGGCACACCGTGTAGTTTTAGTCGGTTTAAGCCTGATATACGGCCTCACCAATAGCCCGGTTAGGTGAGCTTCCACACGAAAAACAAATGAGTAATGTTACTACGGCCACTTTATGTCGTTATTTCACGTGTAGACAACCAAAACAATCTCTTTGGTACGCTCCAGGTTGTTTCACCGCCAATATAGTATAAAAAAAATCGGCCTGGAGAAAAAGGTGCAATGCCCATTATAAGCGACAATTTACTGTTTTCCGAAAAAAAACGCGAACAAAGTCGCGGGCACAGCTAGTCTATAATATGTATGTATTTAGTTATTTATAGGTATGTTTATTAGCAGTCTGGTTATCATAGAGGCTCTGCCTAATTTGGAATCAGGCGGCCGTGTGTGAGATGTGTCAAATTATTATTATTTTTATTTCATCAAACAAATTAATACTGTTCTACTCTGCATGACCACTACCTAGAAAATCATTAACTTAATATTTTATAAGCTATTATGATATTACATAGTTTCAATTATGAACTACACTACTATGGAACAGTAACAATTACTGAGAAGGTAATACATAGCCTCAAAAGTTTGAAATTTTTATTCATATTTCACATAATTCTGTATCGAATAATTTAAAAACATCCCCCCTTAAAATTAACCACCATAAACTATAATATAGAAGGCAACGCGCAAATGACGCCACCTGGTCCACAGATAAGATAATAGTTACTTTGTAAACCTGGTGCCGTTTTTAAAACTAAAAAAATTTATCAGGAACGAAGCGAAGTTGGTGTTTGCCAACTAACTTGTTACAACAACCTATATACCCGTATATACCATAAATTTTAATCGAGAAAACATTATTGTAACCCTATCAAATGTATGTTGTCGCCACATTAAAAACTCTTATTTATTTTATTAAAAATAGGGACAGACTATAATAGATGATAACAAAGTTTTCTAATTAATAAAAATAAGTTGATAGACATTATTATGACTGGTTATGCCGGTAACGCAATACTATTGGTCGATTGGTAAATATAACCGAAAAGTGGGATTATAAAAGGTAGAAATAAGATGAGAACTTCACTTGAGTGCAAACAGAGGTACGAACAACTTGGCAGTTGCTGTTAGTTAGTGATTTTCATAGTTTATATCAGTGGTTTTGAGACTGTTTCTTACATGTACACCCATACATATTTGATTGCGTTTTGAAATGCAAAAATGATGTGTTAGAATCCATCGTTTCTACGAAAACCTCAATAAAAAACATGTTAGTCGTATGACTGCTTCTTAGAAGTGAAAACAAAACTTACAATACACACACATCTGCATATGTGTATCTGAGCGTGACGATCACGTGCGTTCAGTCCTTTTTCCCATCCTAAGAGTGCACAGCGACGTGTTATCTGTATATATGTATCTGAGCGCATTCTAAAAGGGCCCGAAGTGCTTAAAGAATTATTCACTTCAAAAATGATTTCAAATCTTTATGTTTACGCTTGGAAAGTGTAAGGATTCATAAAACCGTTACCTCTTACATCTTTTCTTATCACGCGGGTATTGACATGAATACTTCAAAAAGTTCGCCATGAAGACATCGGCAAGACTGTAACAAAAGGAAATTGATGATTGTGCGAGATCGGCTCTGGGTCACCTCCATACATAATGCAGGGAGCGAATGATGTCGGCGCACCCTTTGTATCGGCACTACGACGCGCTATTCTTCGCTACGCTAGATTGTTTAACTACTTCTTGTATGCAGCAGATTATAGTAGAAACGTTGTAAGATATAAAGCTAATTTAAAGTGGTGGTGAAGCTAAATAATCCGAGTAGCCGACGTTATGGAATTGATTAAAATCTGCCGAAAGATTAATAGTCATCAATCTTTTCTTGCTAGCAGCGAGTGAATCGCGGCCTCCCCCCCTCGGCCTTCAGCCCGCCGACATCCGCCGAACTGATATTGAAGGTTCAATTAAGGATTGTTATCACTCCACTGGCGTTTGATGTCTCATTGTGTTGCTGAACGCTCCTGAAGCTCATTGTGTGCGATTGTTATTTAAATTTGAAGGCTCTTCAAAAGTGATTGTAACGATATACGTATGGCTTTTATGTTCGCATCTGTAATTATTTCTGATACGACTCTAGCAAGTATATTCTACATACATATTACATGCATCATCACTACATAGTATAAAACAAAGTCGCCTTTTCTGTCCCTATATCCCTATGTGCGCTTAAATCTTTAAAACTACGCAACGCATTTTGATGCGGTTTTTTCCAATAGATAGAGTGATTCAAGAGGAAGGTTTATATGTATAATACATGCATGATATACTAAGGCAACATTGCTAATTTTAGAGGTTTCTAACGTGATGTCGTAAATTAACCAATTTTTTTGGGCTTATTTAGCAATTTAGCAAAAACGCTGCCTAAACCCTACGAGTTAGATCAAATTAATGTACTACAGTATTGTACACCATAAAAAGGTCTACAAAAAAGTCCGCGATGGTATATGTTTATATTTTAGGGATAACCCACATTAACCATTTTTATTGTTTACTTTTTACGTGAAAAAATGGCTTATTTACGAAGCTATTTTAAGCAATACGGCATTAATCCTTATCGAATTAAGTACCTTAAATACAGTGTGCAATTAATATAGATCAATATGGTTCCTTACAGCATGTAAATTAAACAAATATTTTCGGAGATATTACAAATTTAAAATTTGCGTTTGCGGCGGGCGGTACCGGTCGGACGGGGCAGTGCGGGGAGGCATGCCTATAAATAGCGCGTCGGAGGCCGCGGTTCTCCCTGTAGCACTTTGAATTTAGCAGCAATCGGACGCGTTTATTATCGGAGCTCTCTAGCGAGGAAAATAACAGTACTTCATAAAAACGTGCTTTTCAGCGCGACAACGTATCAGTTAATAATTATAAGTTACGATAAATAATAATCAATTAATTTAATAATAAGGAAATTATTTTTAAAAATCTTAAGTAAGTTCAGAAAAAAAAAAAATTAATAGAATATAGCTATCTTTTGTTCTTGATGATTGTAGATTATCTTTTGTTTTAGTCACACGCATGGCAAATTATTTTTTAGGTGTTTTTAATTTATTTAAAATCGTATTTTAAGTTGATTTCATTGAAATCGTAGTTTAAGTTATTTCAGTAAAAAAAAAGAAAAGAATAGAATAAATATCTTTTGTTTTTTATGATTGTTGATTATCATTTGTGTCTAAATGGTAAGTATTTAGATGTTTTTTACTGCGGCACATAGGTACCAATAATATGGCAATTTGTTCATAGTTAGGTAATCATACATAAGTCTAGAACTGAGTCAACTTTGTTCAGAAATTATAAAGTCATGTCTGGAAGACGTCGTCGTTCGAACATAGGTCGTAGTTCAGTGAATGCTAGAAGAGTACGTTCACAAAGAGATGAAGAATCGTCAACAGAACGTGAAGCTCGACTCAGTCAGCTTAGGGATAGATATAGAGCTGAGAGAGAGAGAGAATCTTCAATAGAGCGTGAGGTTCGCCGCAGCCGGGATCGAGATAGGCATTCGGTTCAGAGAGATAGAGAATCGTCAGTAGAGCGTGGTGTATAAAGACATCCTGTAATATATTAATTGTTGTAAAAATAAAATAAATACCTAGGTAAAAATGTAAAAAGTAAATAAGTAAAAATGTGTAATGTAATAAAAATTGTATGAATTTAGATATTCCAAAGATAGCAGGAAATCTTCATAGTAAGTATAGGGAAAGAGGAATTGTTTTACTCCAAATTTAATGCGTGCAGGCCAAGGGCAGTAATTAATGAATCAAAAATACTGGATCGATTTTAATCATGTTTTCATTGAGTGACATAGGCATATATATTTTATGCCCGTGCAAAGTCGGAGCGGGCCGCTATGTTTTTATATACAACGTTCATAGTTTTTCTGTAGTGTATTTAATTTAGTATCAGCATTGCACCCGTGCGAAGCCGGGGCGGGTCGCTAGTAGAAATATATACTCCATTATTGATTGTACAAATATATAAAATCGTACCGCCCCATATGTGAAGCACTGATATAAAAAAACCGGACAAGTGCGAGTCTGACGTGCGAGGGTTCCTTAAGCAAACTAACTTGTAAGTTAAGATGATTTTATAGGCAACATAAAGTAAGGTAATTGCCCGGGTTTCACTTAGTCACGTTCCCACTATGGTCGCGGCTAGACGTAATTTACAAATATGTTCAAAACTTTGAATTTACCAAGGAAAACATGCCTTCATGTGAATACAGAGGATGCACGAATAATATTTCATTTCATACTTAAGTAAATACTTTATTGTATTTATTAAAACAGATTGATGTTTTAAAATAATGGTGGCTCGCGCCATATTAGTGGAAGATGGGGTAATAGGCAATCGGACAAATGTTTAAAAGAAAGTTCAAAAGTACGCAAAACAATGTTAAAATTCTTGATATTTTAGATTCATTGATTTATTCTAATTATAAAAAACTGCACAGGTTTTATATCTTTTTGAGCTCCAGAAGTTCTTGGGATACTTTAATATCATAGTCCTTTATTAAGGCTTTCCAGTGTCTTAGACCAGTCGTGGTCTTCCATTCCTTAATAGCCAATGATGTATATTGGGCGTTTATGATAGAATACGCTCGCTGTTTGCTGATGCCGCAGAATCGTTCTGGGCCATGCTGTCGGTTGTCTGCACCGGCTCTGGCGAGTTTATCGCCTTTCTCGTTGCCATCGATACCTGAATGGCCTGGTACCCATCTTAATGTAATTTTGTTTGATTGCCCCAGAGTGTTAAGGTTTTCCTTGCAATTTTGTATTATCTTTGAGCTAGTCTCAGAACTGCACATACAGTTGCAAAAGATTTTCATTTAAGTTTAAGATTTTAATTATAATAATTGTTCGCATTATGTTCTATTGTAAAGTTCCTACTGTTAGAAACAGTCTCAAAACCACTGATATAAACTGTGAAAATCACTAACTAACAGCAACTGCCAAGTTGTTCGTACCTCTGCACTCAAGTCAATCGTTCTAAACATATTCCTATCCTTTTATAATCCCACAATTTGTTAATATTTATCCATCGACCAATAGTATTGCGTTACCGGTATAACCAGTCAAAATAATATCTATTAACTTATTTTTATTAAATAGTGAACTGTGTTATCATCTATTATAGTTTGTAGAGACAAACTATAATAGATGATAACACAGTGGAATGGAATGAAAACAAATGGAATGAACTTATTTTCCCAAACCTGATCGGGTTGCACATGAATGTTGTCTAGGATGAAGGTAGTCATCAAGACGAATCAAGCGAGCCTAGACTCGATGCGGTTACGTCGTTTTATTACGGAGATCCTATGGCCACTTTTCAGCTAAATCATCAGACCCTGGATACCATCTAAAGACAAAGTAATCATCGAGACGAATCAAACGAGTCCAAACTTGATGGGGTTGCGTCGTTTCATTGCAGAGTTCGTATGGCCACCTTCCAGCCCCATGATCAGATCAGCTAAATGTCATCATAATATTGCATTGTCACGCGATATACATATGTGTGCAAAATTTCAGCTCGATCAGAAACCGGGAAGTGTGTCAAATTGAACTTGCAAGATTTGATTACAGACAGACAACGGGACAAGTGAAACTAAATAAAAGCTTCAATAATAAAAAATAATAAAAACAAAAGCTTGTAACTTGTAAAAAATAAAAAAATAGTCCAGGATGGAACTCCAAATTTGAGACCAACTACAGTACACTAAAATATTTAATAAGGTGTTTATAAGCTTGTCAAATATTATTCAAAGTAGATAACTCCGACATTTACCCGCCACTTAGTGTCTGGTACATATTTAAAAGCATAAAGTGACATTACGACATTACAAAAGCACCAGACGTCTATCACTCTAAAATTTATAGCGAAATTGTCAGTTACGGCTCCGCTAAGAACTGAACAGACCAGACACCTCCAGCAATAAGTACCTACATTTCGTCCACAAGATCCTAAAGTAAACGTTATTATTCAATAATTCGCTTTTATTTCTTAGTCCAACACTTTAACTGCAAGAAACCTACATCAAAGTCAAGCTGATTGTATTCAATGCTAACGAAACACCGGAAGGTTTTCAGATTCAAAGTAAACCTTTCTATAAAAAATTGGATATTTATTTCAGAAGAAAATCCTACACAAAGTTATTGCTAACGTTTCTTTGTTACTGCTCAATATGGTAATTGGGATAGGAACATGTACACAGTCGTGTGAGTGTAAGTAAAAGATTGTTGTGCAAACGAACTGGATATATCAGGAGAAACGGATTCATGGTGCGACTAATGGAGCAGAAAAAACTCGGAAGAGGACAAATGATATGGAACGATCACGTAGGACGGGACATCGCCCCGCCCGTGCCGACGACCGGGCCGACGACGCGCCGCGACGCGACGTGTATACTCCACCGGGCCGCGTTGCCCACACGCGCTCTGTAGTGATAATGATGATGTGATGGTGATGATCACGAGCTTGTCGCATTTTTATATAAATTATTATTTTTCTTCATCTATTAGTAGCAAGACTGAGATGTAGTTTTGTTTACGCTGAGTTGTGTAGTAAATTTACTACACAACTCAACGTACCAATTAAATTAATTTGAAATCGAACACCAAGTAATCACGTTCACTGATTACCAGATTATTAAGATTTGTTTATTTATCAAACTAATAAACAGAATTACTAGAACCTACATACGTAATATTGTATCTACTTAATTGATGTTAAATTGAATTTGGCCGTCACTCACAGTCAAGTGGGACGAAGTGCTCTCAGCGAAACGTCCCCGCGATGTCATCAACAACTGTAGACGGAGTTGGAGGGACTTGTAAGTTATACAAAATCCTACAGTACTTTTAACAAAAAGTAGGTAAGTTGTAACAAAGGTACTACAGATATGATTATTCAGCAATAAAGTCAGGGTGGTCAAATCTGTCTACGGGGCAAAATCGTCGATTGCAAATTAAACGCATTACAATGTAATGTGTTATTTATTTTATTATTAGTAAATTTATATTATTATTATAATTGTACATAATATTGGTGTGTTACATTTTATATTAAATACATATATAAATTTGTATATATTTATACATAGCATATATATGGACATATATATACAATTTTAAAGCTATTTATATATTATTTCATACATACTTTTATATTCAGGTATACAGAACTTTTTTTAGATTTCGCGATTTTTCTGAGTGTCAAATCAAATCAAAAATAAATAAGTAAAGGGAAATCCAGCGCAGTTTTTCATCCGTGATTACCTGACATTATTTAGACTGGCCGAGCTTAAGAGCCGCCTCTCGGGATAGCAAAAGATGTACAAACATTTGTAATATTTATGTGCAAATTCAACCACTCGGTATTTCCCACGAGAAATTAATACATCGCGTTGGCACGGGCACTGACACGAGGGTTTAGTTTAAATAGCAATTAACAATAGGAACTTAACTGCCAACCGCAAGTGTACCGAATTAAGTGATGAGTGACAACAACTTCGTAAAATTACCCATTACTTGATGACGTTTTCAATTCAATTAAAGCGAGGCGAGATAAACAAGCCACCCTCGGCGGGGCGGGGTTTAGCGGATGCATCACATATGAGCAGCGAGGACTGAGAACCGTTACAAATTCCCCGGTCAACTACTAAAAATTAATTATATTTATAAGAGTGTCTTTAGTCCTCGCATAATCTGGATAAGCAAGGGACACGTTCCGACATTATACGTGACTGGTCGATGCGTTACACCCGCGCCCCTCAACTACCCCGCACCGTATAAGCATAAACGCTGTATCGCTAAGCTCGGTTGTCGAAAAGGTACATGCTCGACAGCGAGATGGATCACTGAAGGGATTATCGGGCGGTTACAAAAATAAGAGTTCCGAGTGCGATCCGCGCGCCAACTTAACTCTAATCAATAGGTTGCGACGCGGCGCGGAGCGGTCGCAGCCTGCCGCAGACCGCCACGCGCCACGCTTCGTTCACGCTGACGCTCACAGCTATTCGTATTCAAACCAGCTCACGCCGCTTACTATTTAATGGACTAACAATATTATTTGATATAGTTCACTGTGCTTGTACGGTAATTAAGCTCTCCAAATCTCTTTGTGTTATTAATTCACAATCAAATACATCCATAAAAATACATTCCCAGCGCGCCACTAAATATAGATTTCAATGATCGATATTCGAATACTTGATATCAAAGCCGGCAGGCTCGATTGGGCTTTTTCATTATGCTAAATTAATTAACAAGCTATCATTTTAAAGTATACCGATCGGCCCGAGAGTGAACCATAAATCTGTAGCTAATCTCAACCGATCGCTGGAGGGAAGCGCCGCACTCGGTGCTAATGACGAATATAAATTAGCTCTTGACAAATCTATTTTCTAACCTTGTGACAAGGAATACTTAAATTGTTTGCTACTGTTTTGTTGGCTGTATCTTTAGTCAGTTGTTGAACGACGAAGCCACCGACTAAACACAAGGTGGTCACAAACTTAATTTACAAAGGACGTCGGACACGTGTCACTAAATGTCGCAACACGTCGCTGAGCGTGACTCGGTAGCTGTCATGACGGCTAGTGTTCTGCATGATAAGGGGTTTTAAACCTGTCCTGAATGATAAAAGAGAGATAAAAGCTTTTTCTTGAGAGCACCGCCCTCGAGTGCGTCTAAATTGATCCGCCACCTCGGGCCACAACACGCATTACACTCCATTACGCTCATAAGAGTCTAAAATTATGAATCAGATCCTCCGCATTAGATATGGTCAGTTTGTTTGTTTACGGAAGTCTGAGCACGTCCACATAGATTATAATAGGGGACAACGGGGCAAAGGAATCTCGGGCATAATAAGGTTTTATGTCACATGTAGAATTTTATATATACTTTTCCTACTCACGAAAAGGTATACAGACATCCTTTGAATAACTTAATTCAGTGTCTATTCCCCAACCATGAATACACAAAATTCTCCAGTACTGACTTTGTTGGAATCGAGACCAGTCTGTTGAAAGTCAAACTAGTTTTTATACCAACGGAAAATGTATTAACAAGCTTAATATTATTATTAATACTTGTAAAATATTAATTGTTGGTTTTTAAGATACGAGAAGAAAATGTAATAAGGGATTGGATTGCTTTATATTATGTATGTTTTTCTAGAATGTTTCCGTGTTGAGGAAGGCGTGTTCAGCCTTTTTACGCCATGTCAGTTCGATAGTTAAAATCTTGCCAAATACCTACCTTAAAAATTTGATGATGATAAAAGTAAATTATGAATTCGGTGACTATTCATAAGTTTTAATTCTTTTATATGTTCGGTATACATATATACAAAATTATGAACAAGTGCGGTCCGCCTCCGTATCACGCTGTCACTAAGCCCTTAAGTCCTAAAAGGTTTTCGACGTTCTGAGTTGCGACAACGCGTAGTGACATATATTTAGTAGTATCATTAATAACGACCTGTCTGAACGCGGTTGTCCACTTTTGCCTTGACTACAGGTATAGTTAATTATTCCAGATGTGTATCAGCGGAACTTTCCTAATCCTGCGATACGTACGCATTCACGTCTGTAATCCGGGCTGAAATGAATATTTCCACAAATTTAATTCTATTGATAAAGATTAAAGGGGAAAAGGATTTTTGAAAACCATTATTCTCCTCATCCCCAGCTCATGAAGTTGCGTTTAAAATTTAAAGAGGCCCGTGAAAGGGTCCGTGAAATTAGGTAAAACACTCTTCATTATCGAACCGGTATAAATGTGATTACATTATTAATATTCCCCATTCTCCTCACGCGCTAACAACCTCTGTTATGTGACAACTTCCATTCCGTAATTACATGTCATAAAATCATTATATCCACTTCATTTTCAGAAGGCCAACTGTGTGTAATAATCGCTGCTTTTAAAATGTATTTAATTATTAACGAACTATGTGGCGCGACAGTCGATCATTCGACTACCAAGTTAGGAGTAAAAGGGATGATTCTAATTTTTGTAATTACCCCAACCGACCTCAACTGTACGTAACAAACGATTGATATTGGAGTACGAGCCCAAGACCGACATCTACCCAAAAGTGCCAAAAGTCTCTAAAACCTTCAGTTTTATCGTTGTATATTGTACTGACTGACATTTTTGTACAATTTTTTTAATTATATTTTTTATAAACGCAAATATACCATGTGGTGAACATTTTATTTGAAAAAGAAAACAAAATAATAAAAAGTGTACCTAGTAGCTAATGACTAACTTTTAGTCAGATTGGTTATGACTTGGTTTAAACACTGACTTTGACACTAACTCACTGACTAATTGTATTCACCATATGTATACATTTTCACCGGAAAATATTAGAAAGCACTAAAAATAAAACTTCTGCTTACTTTGTCCTTTATTTGTACTTCCTCTAAACAACTCCTTTTGACTTTAACGAAACCACATACATTTGCATGTTCTAATGTTTCAGTTATTGACGCAATCATAGTAGTAGTACAAAATAGTTTCAAGTCAATGGTACTTTTTTCATTTCATTTCGGAATTTAAAAAAATCCATTTAAAACATTGCTTAGTTTAAAAGTAACAAAAGGTAATTCAAGCTTGTTTTGTTTTACAAAAAAAATAAATGTTTTATACACAGTTTTTAATGGCATATGAGCTTAACAGCCTTTCTACCGAACACTGTCCTTTAGCCATTTTGAAAGGGGTAAGTCGTATGTTCACCAACCCTATTTTATGATATAATATATATTAATAAAATATTCTACTTCGTACGTGAAATTATTATATTTTATTGATTTCAAAAATAAAATAACATAAGTTCTTTGATTTGTGTATAAAACCTTCCTTTTACTTAGCTGCAATATTATATGGCATGCAATGTTAAATTAGAAACATAATATTTTAAAAGTTAGGACAAGTAATGAATTTGCGAGTTATATTTTAGTGGTAACTTAATGGAGCTGAAACTCACTAAAGAAAGAAGTAGTACACCTCGCAATAAAGATATCTGGCGCTGTCTTCGGTGCGCCGTGTCCGTGGACGGCGGCAATTTGGCACGCGGTGCGCCACTAACGACATCGCCGACGTACCACCAACCACCACGTACCACACAGAACTATGTACCGCCGCAGAACTATCGCCATGTTACTGACGATCGAACAAACACTACTTTGACAATTATTCTGAGTTTTAAAGTATATATGTTATAAAAATAAAACACGCCTTTATGAAATCATATAAAATAAGCTGTGTTATCAATCGTTAATGATTCTATACAATGTATGTGAAACGTGAAAGATCTAATTTAATCAAAATCCACAACATTCTTTTTATTTATTTATTTTTCAGAAAACAAACAAGAAATTGTACGGCGTGTATTAAATTAAAGTATTACACTTTCAACTATGGGTTTACATACAATCTATGCCATAAAAAAGTACCGTGGGATGTGTTATAAAACTTATAAAGTGCTTAATACTAGATTAAAACAAGGCTAGGAACTACTTAACATCAAGTGATCGCAGTGTGTTTACAATTTGTATCTTAAAGTTAAAGCGAGACAATGCAAATAGATCGATTTTCATAAAGTGTTTATTATAATTTTTGATTAATTTTCATAGGGGTGCCCGCTCACCTGTATTATTAATACGAATGCGAACAGTATCGCAATAGCTGTCGCGAAAAATGGGTAGGGGCGCGATACACGTTTGTTGTTTTCACAGTTCTAGGTACAATATACAATAGATAAATAAACAACTAGTTCAAGGCAGTCAACTTTATTAAATGCAAAGCATTCGGTATTTTGTGTACCTAACTCTAAACACCAATTCAGTTTATCTTGTTTGGAAATATGGAATGTAAATACGGAAATGTCCAAAATAGTAGATAATATTAGATATTTATAGAGGTTTGTTAATTTCTCTCAACTCATATTAGGATTTTACTCGTATGAAGTTTTGAAAAAACGTATTATTCGTAACTAAATAATATTTATTTTTTAATACGTATACTACTGTTTTTTGAAGTAAAGTTTGCTTATTGTTCAATTGTACCTGGTTTTTGTTAGGTATTTTTTTATTCAAAAAGTTTGATTTGAAGTTTGATCGCACATCTCATATATACTGTCCAGGCATTGTTATACAAAAGATATGCAATATCTTTTGTAAAATAATAAGACTTTAATGACTCATATGAATTCAATTGTTTTTTATTTATTTTTTTACTTTCTGACGATATCCAGATCCCACTCCTAGTTTTAACCACTAGGCGTATAGGGAAGGTTTACCAACAGCAACGACCGCACCTAGGTTTAGCCGACTAAAACCAGTAATCACTTACCGTATTTCGGCTTTTAGCCATAACATACATACCTACTAATAAGTTCTTCACGCAATGTAAACAAAAAAAAAGTAAAAATAATCTAATTAAAGTAACATCACATAACAAAACACATTGTTTACAGTGTTGGAGCCAATCCTTACATTAGGACCACAAACATATATGAAGTTGAAACAAAATTGTACAAACAATAACATGAACTTTAGATGATAACACAAAAAGGGGCATATTTTGTGTGAATGTTGTAACGTTACAGCAATACTCTATTATTGTTTATACCGAAAAAGTAACAACAATACGCACATGTATTTGGTAATACAGATAATATAAAACAGAGCGAGAGTGCGGTTGAGCGTGTGCGTACATCCATAATACCCACATGTGTCGTCGGTCCCCAGTGTCATGTCGCTAGCGGACGGTGATCGCGCTCAGTGGCACCCGACGGAGCCATAATTGACCATAGTAATGACGCTGTATTGAATTAATAGAGCATTGTATTACATCACATTAGGTGTCCTGTACAAGTTTACCGTAATAATCTTTTAACTCAGGCATCCCTCGGGTACTTTTTTCCTGATGAAAGGTACGCTATGTCCTTTCCCATACCTCTGGCTACGTGTATGCAATTTTTATCACGATGATCCTTTTCTGAGTTTGTGCTATATAATACTAGTTAGGATTGGGACTAAAGACCTTATTAACCTCCATTCATATGTATAACGGTGTTAAATCTTCATTAATTTCTAACTCTCTACCTTATAAAAACCACAATTTGCAGGAATATCCAGTGCCATTTATGCGACGCAATTGGTAGATCGATAGTCGAGAAAAGTACCAGACAGGAAAAGCACACGTTCTCTTTTTCAATACTAGTCTTTGTCCGCGGCTTCAGTCGCGCGAATATATATTATCAATCAATTCAGGTATCCTATGGGAACAGTCCTTGTAGATAAAAGCCTACGCTAGGCCCTTTTCTGTAACTTCGTTGTAAATAAAGCTAGAAGCCTGAATCAGTGACCATGATGGCTGGACAATATAACAAGGTTTATTCCCCAAATTTCGTAAATTTTGAAGCTGTAGTTTCAAAACTATTACAAGTTGCAAAGCTCCTTAAGTTCTTCACCGACTCACTCACTCTTCGATCATCAAAATTCTAAGGTACTTCTAGCAGACACACAAGTTTTAAAGTTTGAACATCGCGTCGTTTGTGGTTAGCCTTTAAAGCAAGAAAAAACTAAAATATGTATATCGAAATTTCAGTCCTTCAGTTCATATATTCTATAAACTGCTTAGGTAGCTTTGTAACCATTTATATAATAGATAGAAGTACTTACATTACCTAAATAGATAGATAGGTTGATAAATAGTGGATATATGTATGTACAGTAAGTCACAGACGAACAATGCTTCCTTTAATATACCGACCTGCAAAGAAATGAAATCCCATCAAAAACGTAACATGTAAAATAATGCAAGTCTCGCAACACAGTTTTCCTACCGCACAAAGTGGTGAGCTCTTATTGTTACCTAGTTAGTTAACTAACAACATTTTAAAGTGACCGTTGAATATTAGATATCTTCATTTTTGTAATAAATAGATTGACTTGACATCGCAATCGCATAGGGCAATAGAATCTACAAACAAATCCACTAGTGGATTAGAGTGGAATAATTTGTGGAAAAGAATACGCCTGTGGATTTGCTTGGGGGATTAGAGTGGAATGGACCTAATTTTTAACTGCACCTTCTTCTTTTCTCTGCATCACTCAATGGTTGACTAGTAGAGAATGGCTTAGGCATTAAGTCCGCCTATGTACTAATGTGCAAAATGTTTAAATAGATACGACCTTCAAACCTTCAAGAAAAGAGCGTACTCCTATCTCAAAGGCCGGCAACGCGCTTGTGACTCTTGAGTTGCAGGTGTCCATGGGTGACGGTAGTCGCTTACCATCAGGTGACCCGTCTGCTCGTTTGCCCCTATAATATAAAAAAAAAATAAGGTCGGCATAATCCACCCTTAGCTGTGCCTCGAGCTACTAACTACTGCCAAAATTAATTAATCATTCGGGTGAGTAGATCTGTAAACGACACCTATAAAATAAGGAGCGAGTTTCAGATATTCAGATCTAAACGTTAAGTTAAAAAATATTCGCATTTAATTTTTTCAACCCCAATCCCAAAAGTGTGACAAATTCTTACATTCTTAGTTTTTAAGTATTTTATTTGTTAAACTTCATTTTAACATACCTTTGTGTCTTAGTCATTATTTAGCTTTCGTTGTTATTTCCTCTATGCATTTAGTGTATGTATTTTTTTAATAAAATAGAGGGCAAACGAGCAGACGGGTCACCTGATGGTAAATGACTACCGCTACGAGTACTTAGCTACACACATTATGCATGTAGTTTGATGATGTGTTATAGAACCGTTCGAATCAATTAACTATCGAATCGAATGATTTAAGTATACTTTTTAATATTCAAATAAAATATGTGTTATTAAAATGTGCTACCGTTGGGCTCACATCGCGAAGTAACTATAAATTCTTTAGATATAAAGCATTTTACGCGATTATTTCACAATTCATTACCCCGTACTGGGTGAGACTGGCTCAGTTTTATTTGCGACAATAACTCTTTCTAGAGCTAGCCTCTACTCGTGCGCGCTATCACGTCTAGTGGCAGAGTTATTGCGCTGGTGCAGGCTACGACTGACGGTTTTGGGTTTGAAATCGTGGAAAACAATGAAATGTGCAATCCGTGTCTGTTTTGATACAAGGGAAGTAAGTAGGAGAACAATAAATTGGATTTTCATTGTTCTCTAAGGTAGGGGATTATCTTCAACATGCGGATCCAGCTCTGTTACTATTGTCTATAAGCACTGTCCACTACCTTAGCAGCATGAAAAACTATGGAGTAAATAATCCCACATAAACGCTGTTATATTTTTCTGCTATAAAATTCTTAGTAGCAGCACGGAGTAGGCAACGAGGCCTGTAAAAAAAATTAAGCTCGTCCCGGGGGACACAAAAAAAATATAGGTGACAAATAATTAAGTAACACCTCAGGCGTGAGGCGGAAAAAATATATTTTTCTTTTGCATTTAATAAATTTACGACGACGGCGACGTAACAGCAAATACGATAACAAAATTAGTACGACCGGCAGTGTCTGTAGATACATTAAAAGTGTTTTCCTCAACGTTAACTTTGTAGTCAATATTGTACGAGGTAACTCGACGCTACGAATAATTACATTTCGCTGGTTGTCTACTGTGTACACGGATCAATGACGTAAAGTCATTTCGAATCCTAATTAATATTATAAATAAAGGGTGACCCAATAAGAGTGCACGATTTAATTTAAAAATAAAACGCATGTTTTTTTGAGCGAGTGATGATATTTTTATTGCGTTGTAAAGTAGACATGTTCCGATTATGTATGGAATGAAATATCCGGCAAATGGCCCCCTCGGCTCTGAACACAGGCTCTTGCTCTTTTCATGAACATTTAGATGAGATTTTGACAAAGATGTGGCTCTATCTCACCAATGACGCGTTGGATCTCGGCATTGAGCTCAGGAATTGTTTATGGTTTATTCACATAGACCTGAGATTTCAAAAAACCCAAAGAAAGAAATCGCATGATTTGGTCTGGAAATCG
The DNA here is from genome assembly GCA_949752705.1 of Callimorpha dominula. Lineage (NCBI taxonomy): Eukaryota > Metazoa > Arthropoda > Insecta > Lepidoptera > Erebidae > Callimorpha > Callimorpha dominula. The sequence goes on along the minus strand of OX456999.1, from coordinate 361,756 downwards.
TTGCTTCGATAAATCGATTGCTCCGTGCATGGTGTGGTAGGTGGCGCCACCCTGCTGAAACCACATGTCGTTCAGATCCATACCAACCAGTTGAGGCCACAAGAACTCCGTTAGCATGTTCCTGTATCGAATGCCATTCACAGTCACTGCATTTTTGTAATGGGTTTTCACATTATCCTAACGTTTCAATGGAACCGGAAAACTATGCCTTCTAGATTGACTTGAATTGCTCCTTTAAAGTTATTACTCTGCAAGGTGTGTGGCATAAAGCTGCTTTTTTATTGAAACCAATAATTACTGCCCCACTTATTCTCTAATCACTCTATTAAAGCATCTGCAAAAGTGCGATGTATGCTCTCCCGCATACACCACACGACCCCATCGACTTATGAAAATTGTTTACTATAAAACTCTCTAATAACTTAATATATATTAAACATAAAAATATATTTAAAACTTACATATGCTTAAAATTACTGTATTGTTTTTTTAAGTAAACTAAGTTATCAAAGAAGCTCACGAGCCGCTTAATGGTACTCGGGTATCGGTACATAAACTTTTGAATATAATCCTCTTTAGACTGACTTTTTCCGTGGCTCTGATCTGATGGGATGAGGTGTTCTCAAAAATAACTTTGATTATCATATCACTCATTAGACTATTTCACATTAAACAGAGACGTCATTTTATTGGAACTCAGCCGATTACAACAGCAACGGCCTAAGTTAACTTTACTTAGTTTGAACTTACGTTATGTGCGCAGTGATATCAGTGAGAGGGCCTACAACGTACACACTACCTCCTAATCTCTTCCGCACTCGCGTGATGGGGCGGGGACCTGTTATTGTACAACAATTTCTCATTATAGTAACTGCCACTACTAACTTCGAGACTCTCTAACCTGACTGTAACTTTTCCAAATTATTTATTTCATTTCCAAATTATATAATTTATTTAAGTTGATCTCGATCGCCGTATTACCACAAATCGAAAGGTAGGCTTATTACAGAAATGAAATCATGAAAATATGTACTCACAATGTGATACTTATAAAGGTCAGAATTTACATTTATTCTAATTGGCAATGCAATAGATAAAAGCTGAGTGAAACAAGCGAGGCAATAAAAGTCACAGCCAGTCTTCAATTGACAAGTTACCGTGTTTCATCTCCACAAGCGAGACAAGAGGATAGTGCTGCAGTATAGATAACTTACAATAAAAGTCACAGCCAGTCTTCCATTGACAAGTTACCGTGTTTCATCTCCACAAACGAGACAAGAGGATAGTGCTGCAGTATAGATAACTTACAATAAAAGTCACAGCCAGTCTTCCATTGACAAGTTACCGTGTTTCATCTCCACAAACGAGACAAGAGGATAGTGCTGCAGTATAGATAACTTACAATAAAAGTCACAGCCAGTCTTCCATTGACAAGTTACCGTGTTTCATCTCCACAAACGAGACAAGAGGATAGTGCTGCAGTATAGATAACTTACAATAAAAGTCACAGCCAGTCTTCCATTGACAAGTTACCGTGTTTCATCTCCACAAACGAGACAAGAGGATAGTGCTGCAGTATAGATAACTTACAATAAAAGTCACAGCCAGTCTTCCATTGACAAGTTACCGTGTTTCATCTCCACAAACGAGACAAGAGGATAGTGCTGCAGTATAGATAACTTACAATAAAAGTCACAGCCAGTCTTCCATTGACAAGTTACCGTGTTTCATCTCCACAAACGAGACAAGAGGATAGTGCTGCAGTATAGATAACTTACAATAAAAGTCACAGCCAGTCTTCCATTGACAAGTTACCGTGTTTCATCTCCACAAACGAGACAAGAGGATAGTGCTGCAGTATAGATAACTTACAATAAAAGTCACAGCCAGTCTTCCATTGACAAGTTACCGTGTTTCATCTCCACAAACGAGACAAGAGGATAGTGCTGCAGTATAGATAACTTACAATAAAAGTCACAGCCAGTCTTCCATTGACAAGTTACCGTGTTTCATCTCCACAAACGAGACAAGAGGATAGTGCTGCAGTATAGATAACTTACAATAAAAGTCACAGCCAGTCTTCCATTGACAAGTTACCGTGTTTCATCTCCACAAACGAGACAAGAGGATAGTGCTGCAGTATAGATAACTTACAATAAAAGTCACAGCCAGTCTTCCATTGACAAGTTACCGTGTTTCATCTCCACAAGCGAGACAAGAGGATAGTGCTGCAGTATAGATAACTTACAATAAAAGTCACAGCCAGTCTTCCATTGACAAGTTACCGTGTTTCATCTCCACAAACGAGACAAGAGGATAGTGCTGCAGTATAGATAACTTACAATAAAAGTCACAGCCAGTCTTCCATTGACAAGTTACCGTGTTTCATCTCCACAAGCGAGACAAGAGGATAGTGCTGCAGTATAGATAACTTACAATAAAAGTCACAGCCAGTCTTCCATTGACAAGTTACCGTGTTTCATCTCCACAAGCGAGACAAGAGGATAGTGCTGCAGTATAGATAACTTACAATAAAAGTCACAGCCAGTCTTCCATTGACAAGTTACCGTGTTTTATCTCCACAAGCGAGACAAGAGGATAGTGCTGCAGTATAGATAACTTACAATAAAAGTCACAGCCAGTCTTCCATTGACAAGTTACCGTGTTTCATCTCCACAAGCGAGACAAGAGGATAGTGCTGCAGTATAGATAACTTACAATAAAAGTCACAGCCAGTCTTCCATTGACAAGTTACCGTGTTTCATCTCCACAAGCGAGACAAGAGGATAGTGCTGCAGTATAGATAACTTACAATAAAAGTCACAGCCAGTCTTCCATTGACAAGTTACCGTGTTTCATCTCCACAAGCGAGACAAGAGGATAGTGCTGCAGTATAGATAACTTACAATAAAAGTCACAGCCAGTCTTCCATTGACAAGTTACCGTGTTTCATCTCCACAAGCGAGACAAGAGGATAGTGCTGCAGTATAGATAACTTACAATAAAAGTCACAGCCAGTCTTCCATTGACAAGTTACCGTGTTTCATCTCCACAAGCGAGACAAGAGGATAGTGCTGCAGTATAGATAACTTACAATAAAAGTCACAGCCAGTCTTCCATTGACAAGTTACCGTGTTTCATCTCCACAAGCGAGACAAGAGGATAGTGCTGCAGTATAGATAACTTACAATAAAAGTCACAGCCAGTCTTCCATTGACAAGTTACCGTGTTTCATCTCCACAAGCGAGACAAGAGGATAGTGCTGCAGTATAGATAACTTACAATAAAAGTCACAGCCAGTCTTCCATTGACAAGTTACCGTGTTTCATCTCCACAAGCGAGACAAGAGGATAGTGCTGCAGTATAGATAACTTACAATAAAAGTCACAGCCAGTCTTCCATTGACAAGTTACCGTGTTTCATCTCCACAAGCGAGACAAGAGGATAGTGCTGCAGTATAGATAACTTACAATAAAAGTCACAGCCAGTCTTCAATTGACAAGTTACCGTGTTTCATCTCCACAAACGAGACAAGAGGATAGTGCTGCAGTATAGATAACTTACAATAAAAGTCACAGCCAGTCTTCCATTGACAAGTTACCGTGTTTCATCTCCACAAGCGAGACAAGAGGATAGTGCTGCAGTATAGATAACTTACAATAAAAGTCACAGCCAGTCTTCAATTGACAAGTTACCGTGTTTCATCTCCACAAACGAGACAAGAGGATAGTGCTGCAGTATAGATAACTTACAATAAAAGTCACAGCCAGTCTTCCATTGACAAGTTACCGTGTTTCATCTCCACAAGCGAGACAAGAGGATAGTGCTGCAGTATAGATAACTTACAATAAAAGTCACAGCCAGTCTTCCATTGACAAGTTACCGTGTTTCATCTCCACAAACGAGACAAGAGGATAGTGCTGCAGTATAGATAACTTACAATAAAAGTCACAGCCAGTCTTCAATTGACAAGTTACCGTGTTTCATCTCCACAAACGAGACAAGAGGATAGTGCTGCAGTATAGATAACTTACAATAAAAGTCACAGCCAGTCTTCCATTGACAAGTTACCGTGTTTCATCTCCACAAGCGAGACAAGAGGATAGTATATTATCTACGTATGAACGGGAATTAACGCGATCACGAAAAGGTATTACATACCTCTGAAAAAAAAAAAAAAAAAAAAAAAAAAAAAAAAAAAAAAAAAAGAGGATAGTGCTGCAGTATAGATAACTTACAATAAAAGTCACAGCCAGTCTTCAATTGACAAGTTACCGTGTTTCATCTCCACAAACGAGACAAGAGGATAGTGCTGCAGTATAGATAACTTACAATAAAAGTCACAGCCAGTCTTCCATTGACAAGTTACCGTGTTTCATCTCCACAAGCGAGACAAGAGGATAGTGCTGCAGTATAGATAACTTACAATAAAAGTCACAGCCAGTCTTCCATTGACAAGTTACCGTGTTTCATCTCCACAAACGAGACAAGAGGATAGTGCTGCAGTATAGATAACTTACAATAAAAGTCACAGCCAGTCTTCCATTGACAAGTTACCGTGTTTCATCTCCACAAACGAGACAAGAGGATAGTGCTGCAGTATAGATAACTTACAATAAAAGTCACAGCCAGTCTTCAATTGACAAGTTACCGTGTTTCATCTCCACAAACGAGACAAGAGGATAGTGCTGCAGTATAGATAACTTACAATAAAAGTCACAGCCAGTCTTCAATTGACAAGTTACCGTGTTTCATCTCCACAAACGAGACAAGAGGATAGTGCTGCAGTATAGATAACTTACAATAAAAGTCACAGCCAGTCTTCCATTGACAAGTTACCGTGTTTCATCTCCAAACACGAGACAAGAGGATAGTGCTGCAGTATAGATAACTTACAATAAAAGTCACAGCCAGTCTTCCATTGACAAGTTACCGTGTTTCATCTCCACAAACGAGACAAGAGGATAGTGCTGCAGTATAGATAACTTACAATAAAAGTCACAGCCAGTCTTCCATTGACAAGTTACCGTGTTTCATCTCCACAAGCGAGACAAGAGGATAGTGCTGCAGTATAGATAACTTACAATAAAAGTCACAGCCAGTCTTCCATTGACAAGTTACCGTGTTTCATCTCCACAAACGAGACAAGAGGATAGTGCTGCAGTATAGATAACTTACAATAAAAGTCACAGCCAGTCTTCCATTGACAAGTTACCGTGTTTCATCTCCACAAACGAGACAAGAGGATAGTGCTGCAGTATAGATAACTTACAATAAAAGTCACAGCCAGTCTTCAATTGACAAGTTACCGTGTTTCATCTCCACAAACGAGACAAGAGGATAGTGCTGCAGTATAGATAACTTACAATAAAAGTCACAGCCAGTCTTCAATTGACAAGTTACCGTGTTTCATCTCCACAAACGAGACAAGAGGATAGTGCTGCAGTATAGATAACTTACAATAAAAGTCACAGCCAGTCTTCCATTGACAAGTTACCGTGTTTCATCTCCAAACACGAGACAAGAGGATAGTGCTGCAGTATAGATAACTTACAATAAAAGTCACAGCCAGTCTTCCATTGACAAGTTACCGTGTTTCATCTCCACAAACGAGACAAGAGGATAGTGCTGCAGTATAGATAACTTACAATAAAAGTCACAGCCAGTCTTCCATTGACAAGTTACCGTGTTTCATCTCCACAAACGAGACAAGAGGATAGTGCTGCAGTATAGATAACTTACAATAAAAGTCACAGCCAGTCTTCCATTGACAAGTTACCGTGTTTCATCTCCACAAACGAGACAAGAGGATAGTGCTGCAGTATAGATAACTTACAATAAAAGTCACAGCCAGTCTTCCATTGACAAGTTACCGTGTTTCATCTCCACAAACGAGACAAGAGGATAGTGCTGCAGTATAGATAACTTACAATAAAAGTCACAGCCAGTCTTCCATTGACAAGTTACCGTGTTTCATCTCCACAAACGAGACAAGAGGATAGTGCTGCAGTATAGATAACTTACAATAAAAGTCACAGCCAGTCTTCCATTGACAAGTTACCGTGTTTCATCTCCACAAACGAGACAAGAGGATAGTGCTGCAGTATAGATAACTTACAATAAAAGTCACAGCCAGTCTTCCATTGACAAGTTACCGTGTTTCATCTCCACAAACGAGACAAGAGGATAGTGCTGCAGTATAGATAACTTACAATAAAAGTCACAGCCAGTCTTCCATTGACAAGTTACCGTGTTTCATCTCCACAAACGAGACAAGAGGATAGTGCTGCAGTATAGATAACTTACAATAAAAGTCACAGCCAGTCTTCCATTGACAAGTTACCGTGTTTTATCTCCACAAGCGAGACAAGAGGATAGTGCTGCAGTATAGATAACTTACAATAAAAGTCACAGCCAGTCTTCCATTGACAAGTTACCGTGTTTCATCTCCACAAACGAGACAAGAGGATAGTGCTGCAGTATAGATAACTTACAATAAAAGTCACAGCCAGTCTTCCATTGACAAGTTACCGTGTTTCATCTCCACAAACGAGACAAGAGGATAGTGCTGCAGTATAGATAACTTACAATAAAAGTCACAGCCAGTCTTCCATTGACAAGTTACCGTGTTTTATCTCCACAAGCGAGACAAGAGGATAGTGCTGCAGTATAGATAATTTACAATAAAAGTCACAGCCAGTCTTCAATTGACAAGTTACCGTGTTTTATCTCCACAAGCGAGACAAGAGGATAGTGCTGCAGTATAGATAATTTACAATAAAAGTCACAGCCAGTCTGCAATTGACAAGTTACCGTGTTTTATCTCCACAAACGAGACAAGAGGATAGTGCTGCAGTATAGATAATTTACAATAAAAGTCACAGCCAGTCTTCAATTGACAAGTTACCGTGTTTTATCTCCACAAGCGAGACAAGAGGATAGTGCTGCAGTATAGATAATTTACAATAAAAGTCACAGCCAGTCTTCAATTGACAAGTTACCGTGTTTTATCTCCACAAACGAGACAAGAGGATAGTGCTGCAGTATAGATAATTTACAATAAAAGTCACAGCCAGTCTTCAATTGACAAGTTACCGTGTTTTATCTCCACAAGCGAGACAAGAGGATAGTGCTGCAGTATAGATAATTTACAATAAAAGTCACAGCCAGTCTTCAATTGACAAGTTACCGTGTTTTATCTCCACAAACGAGACAAGAGGATAGTGCTGCAGTATAGATAATTTACAATAAAAGTCACAGCCAGTCTTCAATTGATAAGTTACCGTGTTTTATCTCCACAAGCGAGAAAAGAGGATAGTGCTGCAGTATAGATAATTTACAATTTTAATGTGTTAACCGCCATTGTCGTATTTTGTCGTGGGGGTAGACTGTAGGTAGGTAGGTATCAGCATATTTTCGTAAAACACAGGAAGGTAATTAGTGATCAAGTTGTGACAAGTGACTTCAGAAAAATACATAATATATATTTAAAAAACAGCTCTCAACTTCCTTAAAAGTGAAAGGTTCTAAGAAAGGTCAATCTGATCTGATAGTTGAACCAAAATAGACAATAATTGAGGAAATTAAAACCCGTAAAAGAATAGACTGTGATAAGCGAAGCGAGCATATTTACAGTGACTGACCGGACAACAACGCTCAGTGTGATGGTACCTCGATGAGTCTAAACCGAGTAAAGCAGCTATTCGTCAAATCTACTGAGTATTTTTCACTGAAACCAGCTCCCCTCTGATTAGGGGAGGTCTAACGCCCCGCCTTTTTCCGCGTTAGACTGTAAGACTCGACCCTGGCTGGACATCTTTCCACTGGCATTCGATATTTTGATATAATCAATAATAAAAACCGCGATAAGAGGAGATCCAAAAGTTAATTAGTATAATCGTACATTTAAACCCTTTGGCATTGATTTAGTTTTCACACATATACCATCTTAATCATTTTACCCGATAACCACACCTCGCTAACGACTCACTCGAAACTTGGACTTCAACAGCAGACGAGAACAACCTGCCAATGATCAGGATATCGCTGCCTCCGTTAAACCTCGACTACCATAACCCGGGATTATGGTACCCGATAGTTAGTCTTCTACAGCACACGACAGTTGGGCTGATGATCACCAAGGCCCCGTTGCCCTCTGTTCAAGATCGAGTGCTATAACCAGGAGACTTACAGGGTAATAATATTCATTCATCCCGTCCAAAAACGCCTTAACCAATACCAAAGTAATGATATTAAATTAATACCTTGAAACCGGTATGTACACGGGAGATAAATTTGATTACCTGACGGATACTGCGTTACTCAGTGTAGGACATAAATTCATATGAAATATAAACGTCTATTAATAATAGAACATTAAAGACTCACCGAACTTCCCCAACGTTCTATGTCAAAACTTACTAGAACCGGCCGTCTTTCCTGAACCCTGTCAACCCGCTGACTCTGATGCTACAACTATCCCGCTTCACGTCCTCAACCCTACTGCCTCGACATCGCCGTTCCTAAGCACCACTGTCTCCATGACTCCACCAACATCTGTTTCCTCTAACCGAAATATTCAATAGAAATATTCTAAAGCGACCCTTTTTTATTACACAACCCATTCATTTATCTTAATGACTGACCTTTCCAGATTTGCAAATGTTTAATTCTAAGACACTCGTACTTAAAGCCATAAAACATAAGTTTTATTACGGTCCTAATTTTTTGTTACGTCCCTAACTCTAAACTATTTAGCGTCCTCATGTTATAAGTGTGGGAAAGCAATACTTAAAAATATACCACGTTGACATCCAACAATAGCGCGTATCAATAGCAAATACAAATTATGTGAACGTAATACTATCACATTTCCCCCCCTGAAAATCAGACGCGAAGAGTGTATCTAGCGTATGAGATTTCATTAATTCTCAATTTGAGAACCAAAATTAGATTATCTTCACCTTACTTTAACTCCTCAAATCGCATGAGTCACTCGCATGTATACATTATTGTTTACACATTTAATTATCGGTTCTACTATTCGCGCCCAATGCTATACCTCAATCGTCATTTCCAATAATTTCAGGATGCTTTCCAAGCAGTTTTGATTCCTTCAGAACAAACCGCAAAGTTGGAATATTTTGTTGATAAGTTTTGGTAAAATTTCCACTATTTGATACAAATAGGGTGTAGTAGATTTTGAGCAGCATGGCAACAGCGTTTAGCACATCCGATTTCCGGCATAAGTCTTTGTGCACAAGTCTCATACGATTTGATTAGTTATTATTATTAAATATAGTTAGATAAACTTAACCAAACTGGTTTATTCTCGTAAGACCTGTAAAGACCTTATCAAGTAATGATTTGCTTACAAGTATCATAATGAATCCATATCATTATCATAACGGGTCCATATAAAATAGAACATTATTTGCAGTATGCAATCGTTGATCACCAAGTCTAATACGTTTTGATTAGCTATTTCTATTAAATCTAGTTAGACGAACTTAACCAAACTGGTTTATTCTCATAAGTCCTGTAAAGACCTTATCAAGTAATGATTTGCTTACAAGTATCATAATGAATCCATATCATTATCATAACGGGTCTTATATAAAATTGAATATTAATTGCGCTATGGAATCGCTCTCCTATTCTTCTCATATATCATTCACTACATTCTATACTTCTCTTTTCATCTTTATAAATACATCCTACTAATGTGGTAGTTTATGAAAATACAATTAGGTGCATTATGATTTGAGTTTCATATCTACTGTTACACCCTCCCGCGGGCATTTGTTAGTTACTTAACTCTTTCCTTACACTAAATTATATGAAGCTTACATACGTCGAAATTCCGGATATTCATTTATGTTACCAGATACAGTTGACCTGAAACTTCTTGTAGTCTTGAACTATCGTCTTATTCGTAAATTCCTTCTACGAAGCTCGGCCTCTCTCCAACCTCGCTGTCCCCCTGATATTATACTTCCGCAGTCACGATGATTAGCAGATCCCAGCAGGTAGTTCACGTCGCTTGCTAATACCGGCTATTACTGAAATGTTATAATAAAACAGCAGAGAATTTGTTGTGCACGAATGTTTCAAAGGTACTGACCCGCCAAATCAACATGGTCGTGTTATTATGTATGTAAAGACTAATCTTAAAATCTCATTTATATTAATAAAGGTTCTGTAAGCGAACCCATCGTCATCACCCGAATCTAACGTTCCGAGGTGAGATCATCGTTCGTATGTCTTTATAGTACTTTAACTAATAATTGTGTACTTAATTCTCAAAACATCGTGTCACAAACGTGACACCTGTCTATGTTTGCCATAATTATACAATACGGGAGTCTAACCCGTAACATTCTCTAAAAGTCAATGGTGTCTGTTTAATTACATAATCTCAGCTTCAGCCTTTACCATCAACGTTATATTTGCTTTAAGGATAACTATGACCTACATCCACAATTAAATTATCTCAATCGATCAATTGACCAATCAGCCACGGCATAAATGATCAACCAGTATAAGTTTTACTTCTCCTCCTTTTAGTTTCTATTTCTGAAGCAGGACATTTGACGTAATACATTTAACTAAATTAATTCCATATTTTAGTGTGTTTATGTTAACCTAAGCAATTACTAAGGTCGCGTCGATAGTACTATAATCCCATAAGATTACAAGGAACAGTGTCCAACTTTTATAACACTTTAAACTCGTCGCATTAAGGTTTGATGCATTTTCCTTCCTTGAGGTTCGAACTCAATAGGTGTCCGCATTACCTCTTTTCTCTTTTAATGATCTAATTATTTTTGAAAACAACCAACAACAGCTTTACTATGTAATGTTAACCTAACTATAACAAACCGGTTCAGTAATTTAGGATTCTTAGCTTTAAACCCAATTTCCACGTTCCTTCCTCAGTAATATATCACTTTAATCAAGGTTTGAACTTGTCTGCTGTATAACATAAACAAATAACTAACATTAGTTTAACCCATTTTTAGACAGGCAAATCTAAACCAACATCTCAGCTGTATTCCGTAAGGTTTAACCGACGATCTTTCCCACTACTATGTTCATCAAAATATATAAATATTTTATATTCACTTACGGCATTGGCCTCAAACTCGTTACTCATAAAAATTAACTAAATGTATAGAATTGAATATGAACTATTCTAATTCAAACACATGACTTAACCCGGGAATTGAACCCAGTAATTGACTACGATACATATCGAATCAAAAATAAATTGTTTTGTGTGTACTTCCTCAGTGATAACTATATTTTATTTATTTTCGACTATTGACAGATTCAACTCTACCATGTATATTCCGTTCTATTATGTATATTCTGCAATCCAAGGAACTTTAATCCGGGCTTAAACCCAAAATGAAGTTTGAAATGTTTCATGTGTAGGTACTTTCTCCACAGATAACAGTATTTTATTTATGTATGCTCGACTATTTACTAAGTCGAATACATGGTAATGTATATATATATTTTATTTTCACACGCTTTGATTTGACATCTCGAAAAGGCATCAGACATCTTGAAGGCTTTATTCACAGGGGTTCTCAATTATTCTATGTAAGGTCATTAACTATATATTTTGTCAATAACACTTAAGTGGTTGTTTGACTGTATTATACTATGTGGGTGTGCTGTATTATACAACGCTATGTGTCTCTAACTTAATATAAAATATATCACTTCTTATATAATTATATACAAGCTGACCCGCGCAACTTCGTCCGCGTTTGTAAATTTTCCCCGTTTTTGCAACATTTTTCATTGATGCTCCGCTCCTATTGGTTGTAGCGTGATGCTATATAACCTATAGCCTTCCTCGATAAATGGGCTATCGAACACTAAAATAATTTTCAATTCAATTCGAACCAGTAGTTCCTGAGATTAGAGCGTTCAAGCAAATAAACAAACGAACTCTTCAGCTTTATAATATTAGTTTAGATATTTATATTATTTTTACCCTATTTGACTTGACGTCTCGATACCTAAGTCATTGGCTTTGAGAAATAGGTTCTCAATGTGACTCTAGCTTAATATAAAATATATGACTCCTTATCTAATATTCAATTCTTTATAATATATGCCTTCTGTATCCAGCGCCGGGGCATTGCATTTTACATTAAAATAATGTTGTATTTCTTATAAAAGCACAATTATTCTATTTATGCACAATACTATAGGTATGCTACAACCTAATTGCATATTTTTGAGAATAGTCTAAAGCAATCTTTTGTGTGTACATTTTCTGTTATATAAAATATGTCTGCCTGGGCGTCGAACCCATTAAATCATACGAATTAATATGAATTAACTCTGGGTACACAGTACATGCGAATCCCCCCCTAGACAAAGTTAGTATTAGACTTTCATTGTGTCTTCGAACATGTTTAGTGTTCCGAAATCAATATTTTCTTATGAAACCTCAGCATGTCAATCTTAATAATTAACCGACTAAGCCATGTGCTAACTGACCCCGTATGCACATGCAATTCTTTACATATTTTAACATAAATAATTTTAACTTATTATTACATTATTATTTTATCTCCCTACAATCCTTGTATCTTTTATACTAATGTATACAGATAATAATGTTATATCAACTACATTGTACTAGGTATTTATATAATTTGTTTACGTTGTGTTGTGTATGTAGTAACCCACTTTAGTTCATCCTCGTTGCATTGACGTAACATTTACGATTCAATACATTTTATGACGAGGATCCTGGTCACGGCACCATGTGTGATGGTACCTCGATGAGTCTAAACCGAGTAAAGCAGCTATTCGTCAAATCTACTGAGTATTTTTCACTGAAACCAGCTCCCCTCTGATTAGGGGAGGTCTAACGCCCCGCCTTTTTCCGCGTTAGACTGTAAGACTCGACCCTGGCTGGACATCTTTCCACTGGCATTCGATATTTTGATATAATCAATAATAAAAACCGCGATAAGAGGAGATCCAAAAGTTAATTAGTATAATCGTACATTTAAACCCTTTGGCATTGATTTAGTTTTCACACATATACCATCTTAATCATTTTACCCGATAACCACACCTCGCTAACGACTCACTCGAAACTTGGACTTCAACAGCAGACGAGAACAACCTGCCAATGATCAGGATATCGCTGCCTCCGTTAAACCTCGACTACCATAACCCGGGATTATGGTACCCGATAGTTAGTCTTCTACAGCACACGACAGTTGGGCTGATGATCACCAAGGCCCCGTTGCCCTCTGTTCAAGATCGAGTGCTATAACCAGGAGACTTACAGGGTAATAATATTCATTCATCCCGTCCAAAAACGCCTTAACCAATACCAAAGTAATGATATTAAATTAATACCTTGAAACCGGTATGTACACGGGAGATAAATTTGATTACCTGACGGATACTGCGTTACTCAGTGTAGGACATAAATTCATATGAAATATAAACGTCTATTAATAATAGAACATTAAAGACTCACCGAACTTCCCCAACGTTCTATGTCAAAACTTACTAGAACCGGCCGTCTTTCCTGAACCCTGTCAACCCGCTGACTCTGATGCTACAACTATCCCGCTTCACGTCCTCAACCCTACTGCCTCGACATCGCCGTTCCTAAGCACCACTGTCTCCATGACTCCACCAACATCTGTTTCCTCTAACCGAAATATTCAATAGAAATATTCTAAAGCGACCCTTTTTTATTACACAACCCATTCATTTATCTTAATGACTGACCTTTCCAGATTTGCAAATGTTTAATTCTAAGACACTCGTACTTAAAGCCATAAAACATAAGTTTTATTACGGTCCTAATTTTTTGTTACGTCCCTAACTCTAAACTATTTAGCGTCCTCATGTTATAAGTGTGGGAAAGCAATACTTAAAAATATACCACGTTGACATCCAACAATAGCGCGTATCAATAGCAAATACAAATTATGTGAACGTAATACTATCACATCAGTTAACCCAGATTTCATTGAAAGAAAGAAGAAGGAAATAAATTGAATTGATGAGGTGGAAAAGAATCTACTTTATCTTCGTGGATTGAATAAAATAATGTTCTTCGGTATCGGAGAAGTAGGTAAGTATTTGTGTTTAGGGAATTAACGGTTTGATCTGGTTCAATCAAGTTCAATTATGGGTTCAATCCAGATCTTGACCAGACCCACCGTTATATAAGTAAGGTTCAAATGTAAAATCAAGAAATAGTGGATGCAGATCTGATCTGCATCCACTATTTCAAGATTCAGCAGCCCGTCTCTTACACCCGTTATATCTTATATATAAAATTCTCGTGTCACAATGTTAGTTACCGTACTCCTCCGAAACGGCTAGACCGATTCTCATGAAATTTTGTGTGCATATTGTTTAGGTCTGAGAATCGGCTCTTATCTATTTTTCATCCCCCTAAATGTTAAGGGTAGTCCACCCCTAAATATTTTTTTTAATTTTTAGATAATTTTTTTTATGATAATATATATATATATATATATATATAATTAGATAGATATAATTTTTTTATGATACAGCATTAGGAAATACATACAACCCTGAATTTTCAACTCTCTACGATCAACCCCTGTTTTTTAATAGCGATATTAATATTTTTACTTTCATTGGTACAATTTTTTAAAGTATTTAACCCATTTAAAATAGAAAGTGCGATTGTTATAATCGATTTTTTTTTTATGGAATAGGGGGTTAACGATTAGACGGTCACCTGATGGTAAGTGACTACCGCCGCCCATGGGCACCTGCAACTCGAGAGTCACAAGTGCCTTGCCGGCCTTTAAGGTGGGAGTAGGAGAGGAGGGGAGATGGAGAGATGGGGGGAAGATGAAGAGAGGGAAGGGTTAGGGCCACCGATAACCTCACTCGATCGGCGAAACACAACGTAAGCATTGCTTTATCGATATGCCGATCGAGCCGGCCCATACGTGCCGAAGCATTGCTCTCCCACTGTTAAACTTTAAATATGTCAGTTTAGTTAATGAAGTACTTTGAATTAAGAAAATGAATGGTTGGTGTTTTGTTATTTTTATAGTCATCACCATCGCACAATAAGTTAGTTATTTATTGACTACCAAAATATTCATTAAAAATAATTAATATGGCAAAACAACGTGTGCCGGGTCTGCTAGTTCTTTATAAATTTACTCTTGATTTTACATTTGAACCTTACTTAGATAACGGTGGGTCTGGTCAAGATCTGGATTGAACCCATAATTAAACTTGATTGAACCAGATCAAACCGTTAATTCCGTAAACACATGATTCTGAGTCGAAAACTAAAACTTTACCTTTGTTTGGTTAAAAGTGATATAACAACGAGTAACCAGAACATTTTACCAAAAAAAAAAAACAATAAATACCCCATACGGCGAAAATTAAACGGGTACATAAAGTTGATATTAGTACATCATAATTTACAAAGGTATCCCTGGTAACTTATAATATTTGAATGACGTCACAAAGCTTTGTAGTTGGGTAACTGGCTTACTTCGACATGGCGCAGGGCTCGAGGAAACGAACGAGCTCAAAGGCTCCGAGGCCATAAACAACGCAATTAGTGGGTTACAGAGATAAATAATTAGGTGTCCCGGGGCACCGCGCCCCCCGCTCTTCACCGCACATCCACACACCGTACGATACGAATATATTATTTATTGTATTGTTAGCATAAAACAATTTACACTATAAACGGCTACTTCCTTGAATAGTTAGATATATTCTCGGTTTACAGGTTTTCTCCAGCTATGAACTGTCTGGTTAGAAAGTAAATGTAGCTATTCCGTTAAACATATTTTACGTTATGTACTTTTTTTTAAACAAAACCACAAATGTACAATTGGCGACATCATCGTGGCTTGAGAACCACATGACGTAGCGAGAGATTATGGAAGATGTTAAATTTGGAATGAATTTGCATTGGAAAAAGTTACATCAGTGCGTAATAGAAATCAATTGTCACGTTTGTCTCTGGTATTTTTTTTTCAAAGTATGTAAATAATAAAATTTTTGAATGGAATAAAATATTGTAAAAAGCAAATCGTATTTCCATAAGATTTTCATAATACTGTAACAATTTATTTAATCTTACTATTTTGTTATAATAATAATAATTATATTTCGTTTGGATGAATGGATGGTTGTTACTCAATCGATCGAATTGAACGGATCTGGATGAAATTTGGCACAGAGTAGATTATAGTCTGGAATAGCATAAAGGCTACTTTTTCACAAGTTTCTCGTGATCGAAGTCGCGGTCAACAGCTCGTTCTTCGTTTAATTTAATAGATAACCATATTTCAAAACAATACGTAAACGCCACTTTTTTAAGCTTATTTCCTTCCTCGTTTACTTAAAAACGGCATTGTGTGTTAGACTAACATATCAGATAATATTTTTGTTGTAAATTTTATTCACTGGTTTGAAACCGTTAAGAAAGAGCATGTCGTTGAAGCAAGTGGCTTGTTTTTTCTGACTTAAATATCTGATGCTATACGCTTTTTTGGTTCGAGATATCCTTATACAAGGTGTGTTCGAAAATAGAAAACTTACTTAAATCACTGAAAAGGCATGACTCTAGCATGCATGCACAATAAGAATTTTTGAATTTCCAAGTATTTTTGACTCCGTTTTTTATAAAAGAAGGTGGAATGTGTAAAGTTAAATATTTTAAATTATACATTTTCTTTTATTTGTTCTATTTTCAAATACACCCTGTATATAAATATTAAAAAAATAAGTGAAGAAATGTGAACAGCTCTCGTGCCCTGAGGCTACCGTCAGTCTAGTCTTAACTTACCGACATTCATAAATTATAGACGAGCTAACCCTAAACAAACTAACCAACCGTGCCGTTAAAAATGTTCTATTGTACATCCATCTACGCGTCGGTAAACCAAATGTAAGTTTATAATAATTAATCGAAGAAAATGTTCTATTGTACATCCATCTACGCCACGGTAAACCAAATGTACGTTTATAATAATTAATCGAAGAAAATGTTCTATTGTACATCCATCTACGCCACGGTAAACCAAATGTAAGTTTATAATAATTAATCGAAGAAAATGTTCTATTGTACATCCATCTACGCCACGGTAAACCAAATGTAAGTTTATAATAATTAATCGAAGAAAATGTTCTATTGTACATCCATCTACGCCACGGTAAACCAAATGTAAGTTTACAATAATTAATCGAAGAAAATGTTCTATTGTACATCCATCTACGCCACGGTAAACCAAATGTAAGTTTATAATAATTAATCGAAGAAAATGTTCTATTGTACATCCATCTACGCCACGGTAAACCAAATGTAAGTTTATAATAATTAATCGAAGAAAATGTTCTATTGTACATCCATCTACGCCACGGTAAACCAAATGTAAGTTTATAATAATTAATCGAAGAAAATTTCATTATTTTAAGTTTTACGGATTTTTCGCTGGATCGATGTTGCGATATGGCATCGTTTTTTGGGGATATTCAACAAATAGCATAATGGTCTTCAAAGCTCAGAAACGTTGCGTGCGGGGCATGTTTGGTCTGCTGTCAACTGATAGTTGTAGGCCGTACTTTGTCAGGTATACTAGAGGTAGCGTCATTCGTACACAAAAATCCCCAATTGTTTCAACGCATATCAGAAGTAGTAAAGCGGAACAGGCGCAACGATAATAGATTGTGCTTACATAGCGCTAAAACAAGGATGATGAGCAACGATAATAGATTGTGCTTACATAGCGCTAAAACAAGGATGATGAGCAACGATAATAGATTGTGCTTACATAGCGCTAAAACAAGGATGATGAGCAACGATAATAGATTGTGCTTACATAGCGCTAAAACAAGGATGATGAGCAACGATAATAGATTGTGCTTACATAGCGCTAAAACAAGGATGATGAGCAACGATAATAGATTGTGATTACGAGTACATAGCGCTAAAACAAGGATGATGAGCAACGATAATAGATTGTGCTTACATAGCGCTAAAACAAGGATGATGAGCAAAAGTTTGATATGTATTGCACTAAAAATCTATAATAAAATACCGTCTGCTATAAAAATATGTTATTTAGAACTATTTAAAAATAAATTAAAACATATTTTGAGCGTAAAGTGTTAATGATTTTTTGAATGATACTAATTTAGTACAGCTATTTATTGACATGTTATTTCTTTACATTTATTTTAGTATTATAATTTTTTTTACATTTTATCTATTTTTAATTTTATTTTTTATTTTTGAATTTACTGACATTTTATTTTAGGGTAAAATTGTATCTAATGACATTATGAAATAATTTTTGTTTGATGATAATTTTAGACATTGACATCACTATATTATTTTTTCTCTGAAATTTTATCATTGTAATCATTTCTGAGTTATATAATTGTAAATGGTTCTTTACCAAATAATTCATACGCCTTCTCAGGCAGATTTTGGTGGTAAAAATTAAATTATATTTTATGAACACTTTTTTTACCCAAAATGTAATGAATATAATAAATGATTTTTTATTTCTACCGAATAGGTTATAATTTTTTGTGAGTGTTGAAATTTGCAGATTTTGATTGGCTTGAACCTAGGGAGGGCTTGGAACTCATCTATAAACAAAAACGTTTTAACAAACAAATAAACCGATGAAAGAAGAAAGGAACTGAAAACCGAAAACTAAACTTGTTAGCCTAACTAAACTCCTACACTAATGTAAATACTTAAATAATTTTATGTCTTTGAGTCGATAACGTTGAACAGAAATAGTGGAAAGAAAAAAATTATTAAGTTAATGCATTGTCTAATAAGATATAGCAATACAGTATGTGTGTAATGTGTGTGTACCCTTAGGCTTCAGTCATTGATACATAATTGTTTATAAGAGTGTTCTTAAACACATTAAAACTATCGTGGGAAATATCAAACATAGAGCATATTGAATTATACTGACTGAACTTTCGGAAAACAAACCTTTAATTAAGAAATTAGTCAGTAGCTTTTCAATAGAAAAAAAAAGGAAATTTGATGACAAATAGAACAAAGACAAGAAGAAGAAATTAATTTAAAAAATATATTAAAAAAAACAAGAATTTATATATATGTTGGTTTATTTTGGACAAGCTTTTATATTATATAAAATTGTAGACTGGCCGGTTTGTCTTAGGGACCCTGATTACTGAACAAGAGGTCATGGGTTCGATTCCCACCCAGGATAAATAATGGTGTGATGAGCACATGTTCTTTTGTTCTGTGTCTGGGTGTAATTTATCTATAACTAGTAACCCGCCCCGGCTTCGCACGGGTACCAGAGATATCTTCAACAATCATCAACATACTTCAATCAATTTACACAAAAAAACAAATTATACGTTAAATCTTCCTCATGAATCACTCTGTCTATCAGTGAAAAGCGGCCAGTCTACACGAAAATCCGTTCAGCAGTTTTTCAGTTTATCGCGAATAGACAGAGAGATAGACGCGGTGGCGGAATTTGTTTTATAATATGCAGTGATATGTATGACGTATGTATTTAGTAATTATAAGTATGTTTATCAGCAGTTCAGATCATCAGATGTATGTGAGATATGTGAAGTTATTATAGTAATTAAATAAAAATAAAATATAGGCCTGTTGGCCATAGGTCGTGGGTTCGATTCCCATCCGAGTCTGGGTGTTCTTTGTGTCCGTTCCTTGTATGATTGTAAAGTCCCCCGCGACCATCCCGCGACACAGGAGTAATTCCTGATGCGGGAGTTGTCTTTTTGTAAATAAATAAAATAAATATGTAATAAAAATAATGTTACAAAATAATGGATTTGATGTCATTCAAAGCTTATTTTGTTCTTTTTGGTGCATACAAATAACATGAAAATTGTTTTCTGTGGGCATGTTTGTTACTGAGGTTTGACGTTCGCGACATCGTGTTTAGCGTTGTAGATGTTTAGCCTAAGTTTAGAAAATGTGAAATTGTACGTATAATAACGTATCACTATAATGTATGTCAGCTGACGATTTAATACTTTATCCGAATGACCGAAGATTTTGGAAAATATGATAAAAATGCAGGTTTATCATTGGATATAATAAAGACAAAAATATTGAGCAAATCTCCATAGAAAGAGGCTATTAGAATTAATAAATCAATAGTTACACTATGTAATTGAGGCATGTTTAGGGCAAAAAGAGATTGAAAGAAGAATAAATAACACTTGGAAGAGATTTTTGTCGCTAAGCGAAATAATGAAAAATAATGAGATGCCAATCTCGGAGAAACGAAAAGTTTTCAATGCTTGTATCCTGCCATGTCTGACATACGGATGTCAACTTGGGCCTTAACCGAACAACAACAAAATAAAATCAATATATGCCAGAATGAAATGCAGAGGAGCGTAGTGGGCGTCAGAAGAAGTGATAAAATACAGTTAAAATTAATAAAAGGAAAGACTAAGTTCAAAAACAGTCCAAATAGTGTGCAGAAAAATTTAACTGGTGCTGCACAGGACATATACTGAGAGAAAATAAATAGAAATGGATTCAAATAATAATTGAATGGTACCCCCGAGAAAGAAGAAGAAGTAGACGAAAACAGTTAAAGCGATGGGAACATGATTTGAAGAGAATATTTTCTTGCAGTGTCCACTCGGTCTGGTTTAAGAGAACTTACTTGGTACTAATGATAGCAGGGAAGTATCGAAGGGTAAAGAACTCCATGATCGTTTTTATCGGGCCCTAAATAGACCTGATATAGACTTTAAAGCATATACATCTTGGCTACGGTTTGGTGATCTTTTCGGAGAAATGAACGTTTTGTCTTTTGCAATTATGGACGAAGTTGTTATGACGAATAACTTTGGGAAATATAACCTGAAAGATTTTACATTGGAAACCTGTCACCGTCCCGGTGAATCCATCAGGCATATTATTTCTGGTTGACAAATCCTGGTCACTTGACCAGGATTGTACATGAACAACTTGCTCTAAAATACAATCTTGTGCGTTCAGAGGCGCCATATTACAGGTATGTGCCCAACCCAGTTCTGAAAAATGGTCGTGCCACATTGTATTGGGATCGATCTAATGACTGACAGAACTATTGTTGCCAATAAGCCTGATATAGTGCTGATAGACCGATTAGAGAGCCGCGTAATGATTATCGATATCGCTGTTCCTCAAGACGAGAACCTCGTGAAAGTTGAAAAAGAAAAACAAATAAAAAATTTGGATTTGTGTCACGAGATTGTCGAATCGGCGATCATTGTTCCGATATTCATATCTGCTCATGGATTAATAACCAAGAGCCTCGATCAACACCTTAAGAGGCTTGCGTTAGACGGCTGCATCAAGGGACTGATGCAGAAAGCAGTTCTCCTCGACATGGCCCGTGTAGTGAAGAGGTTCCTTCCTGTAACCACCGGTCTGGTAACCAATATATATTTCGTTTCATACATATTTAAAAATGAAATTTATAAGTTTTAAGTGTAAAAAAGAGAAATAGAAATAACACTCTTTATTGTACAGGAGGTATTAAATAAAAAAAAAACTTACAACTATAGACTGGTCTGTACAATTATCGGCCTTAAAGCACACACACATATATATATATATATATATAATTCAAATTCAAATTGTTTATTTGCGTAATACAGGTTATACAAAGATCTTGTAAACTAATTTTTGCCGCTGTATACTAACCTTTTAGGTGTGCAAATGTTTCATACTAGCTAATCACACTAAAACACAATACATATTTAATTGTCATCGATTCGATCGATTATGTTGTAATACGTTTTTTCAATCAGAAAAGCTTTGAGTTCACGTTTAAATTTTTTTATGTCACATATCTGTCGAATATTTTTTGGGAGCTTGTTAAACACTCTAGGAGCCATGCCGAATAATTTTTTATCAACAAGTGCGCTTGTGTGGGGCGTGGCATGGAGTCAGTCATGCTGTCTTTGCCTTTTTAGGGATTGAAAATGGTCTGGATGCAATTTAATAAAAACTGCTAGCTGAAAAATGTACAATGACGGTAGAGTAAAATTTTTTAGTTCCTTGAAGTGAGGTCTGCAACCGTCCGGTAATCTTAAACTACATACTGCTCTAACACCTTGTTTTTGTGCTCGAAAAGCATCGTCTCTCTTAACTGAGTTCCCCAAAAGATAATTCCGTACCGTAGTGTACCTGTGACGTAAGCATTGTAAGCAATTAGTTCGACCTGTAGACTTACTACTTTAGAGAGCATATATAATGCATACGAGAAAGAATTTAATTTTTTACATATTTCTTTTAAAAATCGTCTGTGTCTTACCTGGGTCAACTTTTAAGATTTGTTCCATTTACATATTTCAACCATGTCCTTGTTTATGATGTTTATAGCATCGGTCAAATTATTTAGTCTGGCCCTCGAATATATTTTGAGAGGTGGTATGAAGAAGTCAGGTGGTTAATGATGGAGTTTATAAAAACCGCAAAGAGTATAGGAGATAGAATGCCGCCCTGAGAAACGCCGGTAGATGTTGAACAGTTAGAGAAAACGGTGTCTTCAGTGCTTACATGCTGTCGTTGTCCATACAGGTCACCATGAAACCAGTCAATCGCTGTTGGAGGGATGTTAAGGGAAGCCAATATACTGAGCAGAACATTGAAGTTCACGTTATTGAAGGCATTACTAAAGTCAAACAGGGCTAAAAGTGTTAGCTCACCGTTTTCCATACCCGATCTGATGTCTTCTGTAATATGAAATAAGGTAGTTGTAGTGCAGTAACCAGGATGAAATCCTGATTGGAGAGGATTCAAGAGTAGATTTGTAGAAAGGAAATTATTTAGTTGGTTATATATTAGGCGCTCGAGGACCTTAGAGAGGAAGGTAAGGATAGAGATAGGCCGATATTCAGAAAATGACGTAGGATTATTCTTTTTATGGTCAGAAATGATTTGGGCATCTTTCCATGCAGCTGCAAATATGCTATTGGTAATGGAAAATTAAAAAATATTACAGATGATAGGAAGGATTTCGTCAAGGATGGGTAGGATCATTTTACGGCTGACTGAGTAGGTTCCAACTGCGTTCGAGGTGATTAACATTAGGCTCTTCTTAACATTACAACCAGTGAATTGATCGAAGAAGAATGGGGTAGAGTCAGGAGCGGAAATTGATGAAAGATGTTATATTGTTTTCCTCTTAATTGTTGGTTCTAAAGTTGACGGGGCACAAAAATGTTGATTTAATGCATTGATATGGATGTTATTCCGAATAGAGTCGAGATTTAACTTCTTCAAGTGACCTTAAGAATTTCCAGACTTGGGCTGGATCCCCGTTTTCAACAGAGGTCGGTGTTGAGCATTCCTACACACCTTGCTACAGGAAGGTGTGTTATTTTATTTTATTTATTTTACTATAATGTATGTACTTACCAGCTTCTCGATTTGGTCCACTTTCAACGGAGAGCGATTCGAATCGTCAATTGCCATATTTCAGACCGGCTTGCTCTCTTGGCGTTACGTAGAGATGTAGCTTCACTCGGTATCCTCTATTGCTTGAACTATCTGGAGTGTTCCAAGGATTTGTTCGGACTCTTACCGGCTGCAGCGTTTCGCCATCGTTCAACGCGATAAAACTTTCATCTCCATCACTTAGATGATTGGCACTCCCCCACTATACGGTTCTCCAGAAACTTTTTGTCTCGCACGACGAATCTGTGGTACAAATTGTCGCCTGCGGTATTTACGGACTAATACAACCTACAGATCTTCAAGAAAATAGCGTATTCCCACCTCAAAGGCCGGCAACGCTTTTGTGACAGTTGCAGGTATCCATGGGCGACTGTAGTCACTTACCATCAGGCAACACGTCTGCTTGTTTTCCCTTATACCATAGAGAATTAAAAACTGTTGAAATGATAAGCAGAAATCTATTTTTGAGATATAGTGGCAATACGTATCTTAAAATGTTTCAACTGTTTACAGGTTACAGGATAGAAACTGAGTAAGATCAGTTATATTAAGTTTGTAACTATTAAATCGTCACCAGTGTCACAAGTGTGGTCCCGAGGCACGCGAATCCTCTCACAACTTGGACATATGGTAACTAAGTTGGTCGTGAGAGAAGCGCGCTCCGCACTCTCTCCACCGATCGATATACAGCCTCTCTTAGACGACAAACTCTGGGCAACTGAACCGTCGCGTCGCTGCCCCACTTCAAATGTGCGAATTGTGCTCACTCTTACGAAATTCATCCGAAAATGCCGCATAAGGGATTTCGCCTTTTTTTTAATGCCGTCAGCATTTATAACTACTCCTTACATTAATTATTAGGACATGCCACCCCTGTAGCAGGTAGCGGCCAATCCAACGTGACCGTCCTCGAATTGGATTGCTTTATTTCGGGAATTTGTCTTCCATGGAATTTGCAATGATAATGTTGTTATGAAGTTTGTTCAGTGCGTAATGATGGTTATGTGCGGTGAAATTAGTGCCAGGAGGGCACACACTACACATCAACACCTTTTAAGATACAAACTACTCCTGACAGGCTAGACTTCGTCAAAGGCGTGCACTACAATGGGATTGTTGGAGTCTTCTCAAAACCAGATATTACTCAGTAATTGAGTGGAATCGTGCTTGGAGCGTCACTGAAATGTTAATTATGAGGCGAATCTGTCTTCTTTATTACTTCATTTGTTTGTTGTGTGAACAAATACCAGGGTTATTAACATGATGTCGGTTTCTAATAGATGAACAAAGGTGCGTTTTGGAGCGACTGTGGGAAAAGAGATACATACAATATTTTGGCTATTACATTTACCTCTCAAATAAAGATTTGTAAATAATGATATTCATAAATATTAATATTGATGACTCAAAATAAACACTTCAAAAAAGTTAATCCGACTTCAAAAATCACTAACAAAGAGCACTGAATATTAAAAAATAATTGATTACAGACTTAATTAAACAGACTACAATACATGTGATATTTTTAATATATAATAGCCCGCAATAGCAACGCAATAAGTAATACTTATATAAACAGCTCAATTGAGAACGGAATATAATTCTAATGAAATTTCGGAATAAATTGTAAATGATTAAAGACCAACCGATAAACTTACCCGCACTTATGTGTGATAGTCAAATTATGCAAATCTATCAACGACGTAATAAAGCAATCAAAGTTCAATCTCATTTAAGACGTACGTCAACGACGCGACGTCTGCCTGTTTGACTTGTTTCGCTTAGCGTGAAGCCCCTCGCAGCCGCTTCCGTGGACTCCAAGTAGGTACTTACTTGATACACCTAGCTTGTGTGTTACAGAGAAGGACATGGGGTACCTTTCATCTAGAAAAATAACTATTCCCGAAGCCATGGACAGAAGCTAGTTATAAATTAATTATAAAGTTGGTGCATTCTCAACATTGATGAGGCATGCCTGAAAAACAACACTCGGAGTGCACACATTTACATATCGGCCCATCTCGACTCCATCACCGGTTAATGTCCCAAGTTATAACGACGCCTATTAGCGCAAGGAACGCGCCTCGCAGCTCACGACCTCCTTCACCCCCACTTATCCGCAAACACAACACTTAATGATACATGTTTAAGAGGATTCTAGTTAAATGAAGCGCGGTGTTCACTGCGCGCTTAAGCGTACACATTTTTATTAGAGTAAGCACGCGCGAGTAATGATATTGGAATTTTAGTCGTAGAACGTGTGTACACTTCGTAAGTGGCCTCGTAGTACCCGTAGCATGTTCGTAGCTAATACTTGCGTGATCATAATAGTAAACACACTTACTTATAATGCTGTTCGCAGTATTATTATTTTGCCTTCGTCTTCAAAGCTTTTTAAATAAATATAATGACTGCACGTCGTAGCACATGCTACGAGATGAATAGATTGATGATAGGATAGAATTTAATATTACAGTTTCTTTTTATCAAGTGCTTATTAAAATGTGTTACGTTCTAACCTAACAATATATATGCGTATCGTGATCTGTAAACAAACTTACAAACATCCTGTTTGTTCGTCACAGCCGCGTGTCGTTTGTCATATTGCTAACTATTTATCTGTTACGACGTTTGACAGATGCCGCGTTTTACGTATCAATCTGAGATACATCTATTCTCCGTTTCTTTATTGAACTTACAATCTTTACAAATAGTACTTAAGGTTTTATGTGAATCTGTTCGGCTTGTTGAGTGGTTGTTTTTCGGTATCAAACTTACTTTAGGAATATATATATATATAGATTCCTAAAGTAGTAGCAGTATGCGCCATGCTTCGGCCTCCCGATACCACGGTCTCACAGAAAACCGGCAGTGAAACAATGCTTGCATTGCTTTTCGCCGCGTGAGTGAGGTTACCGGAGGCCCTAACCCTTCCCTCTAACCTATTTCCGTCCTTTCCCTCTCCCCCTTTTGTCCCCTCTAATCCCCCTTTCCCCTCTTTCCACTCTTCTCCTACTCCCTCCTTAAAGAGCGGCAACGCACTTGTGACTCTTGAGTTAAAGGTGCCCATGGGCGGCGGTAGTCATTCACCATCAGGTGACCCGTCTGCTCGTTTGCCCCCTATACCATAAAAAAAAAAGTATGCCGCAGTATATTACACTACATATAAGTAATAAGTATAGTTAGAATGTGTTTTGTTTAATGACTATTTGAACCATATTAGTATATTACGATAGTATACTAAGTTTATGGTTTGAACAAATTGTCTGAACGAATGTTTTAAACATGTGAAATGATCAGGGTGATGAAAGTCAAAGATATTTTGTTTTTGTACATAACGTGCAACGACGGGCCCGGCTCACTTGGCGATCAAGTGCCACAATAGATTCAGTTAATTAGGTCGCCTCCCACTCATCAACTAAATTAGAAGGGAACTTCCGTTTCCTAGAGTTAATGTAACCAAAAGTAATATGCTTCGTATTCCGTGGCCGGTAGACACTGTCACCTTCTTTATAATATGCTTCGTATGCCGTGGCCGGTAGACACTATCACCTTCTTTCTAATATGCTTCGTATTCCGTGGCCGGTAGACACTGTCACCTTCTTTCTAATATGCTTCGTATTCCGTGGCCGGTAGACACTGTCACCTTCTTTCTAATATGCTTCGTATTCCGTGGACGGTAGACACTATCACCTTCTTTCTAATATGCTTCGTATTCCGTGGACGGTAGACACTATCACCTTCTTTCTAATATGCTTCGTATTCCGTGGACGGTAGACACTATCACCTTTTTCCTCTCGACGATAGATTTAAGATGCTGGATATATAATTCATCTCTTTATTGTTCACCTTTTAAATGAAATTGAATACAAACATAATACGTGTATAAACATTTAAGAAGATCCATCGGCGGTTTCAATTTAATGTCTTATGATTATTTATTTTAGGTTTACTATTATTATTATAATGTTAAAATACTCTGTATTTTCTCGTTTTAAATAACGTATGTTGTGAAACTCTGTAATTGACTTAAGAAGTTAAAGTTACCAAAATATTCATGTATAATGTACAAAAGCTGTTGAGTGTCCTATAAATAAATAAATAAATTGTTGTAAATTCCTGCATTTTTTCTAAAGATGGCACCACTACCAACTATACCTTGTAGTCGCGTGTTAGTTTGGAAGCCCAAATAGTTTCTCGCTCGACACCTCTGTCGGACCCGCAGCTATTCGACCCTTTAAATGTTTATAGTCCATAAAGTCGGAAATAGAATAACTTACAATACTTTAAACATAACGTCCATTCTCACTTCATTTTTAAGCCACCAACACAAAACTGAATACATATCTGTGAATGATAATGATATTTCTTTAAATAACTACATAATGACGCCAATTTTATTGTACACTCGACTAAACTAAAACCTGACTTCATTTCTTCATATGAAATCAACCTTATCTTTTTCGCGACAAGGTCTATTTGTTATTGGCATCTATTTCTCAGCGCCACTAAATTTCACTAAAACCTGTTAACGTATACTCAACTTTATTTCCACGCTGCGAGAGTCCCTATTTATTCAAATGCCGTATAATTGCCGTATAAAAACTTGTTCAAAACGAACTAAGATGGCGTTATTTTAATCGACACCTACGAAGACGCTTACTAAAAACACAGAGCAATAGCGGCTCTCGCTACGTGGTATTAAAGTTTATTTAAGCGTGTCATACTTTAGTCGACAAATAAATTGCTTATTTCGATAGCGACATATGTTACCTACTTGTTTTTTTGTTACTTGTTACGAAGTATACAAGGTACATCTTATATTAAGAAAATTTAGCAAATTTTAGTTTAGAGAGGGAAGTAACAGGATTAGGACCATTGTCGTTTTTACAAATTAAACATCGCGGCTTTAATAATTTTCCCACTTTTGAGCTACACCAAACAAATAGCTACACTTAGGTATTTGTGGCCCACACAAGGTCTGATCGAAAACCTGAGTTAGGCACATGTCGGTTTTATGCTGAACCAGGACACTATTCAGTGAAACGACAATAAAAACATCTTAAATTCAGTGTCATGAAGTACACATTAAACGAAATTGTTGTTTTGATGTAATTCTATTATTATAGATATGTGTTTCTGTCTGTCTACGTACACTTCTTCTTTTTTTCTTTCAGATGAAAGAAGCAAAGAACATGGTAGAATAATGCGACAGATTACAGAAGCAGTAGGAACAATGGAAGTAAAACAGCGTGTTAATGAAGTACCTACCAAGTGTGGTCGAACCGATGAGCGCCGCGGGCGAGCTCCTGCAATCTCCGACCACATCTATTCCGTAGTACCGCTCGCTGTTACCACTTTTGATAGCTCATTTCATTTTACATCGAGCTCTGTCCGCAGCAGGCTCACCTCCTCCCCCCTCGCCCCCGCACGGTGGTTGCATCGCTAACAGCTTAATATTCATTCATACCTTTGCGTTGTACTGTTTCACTCACTTTGTTGAACTAACTGATATTCGAATTAGTTCTTGAATACAATGACTGAAATGATTTGTGAAATGTTCTCGACGTATGAAGAAGACCCACTCACACTAAATGATATTTGTTTGGTGAACCTTGGAGTATGTAGTTTACCCACATTTGTTATTTGTGCATAATAAAACACACTGAAACAAGGAAAAGCTTGATGTTTCGAAATACCATTTTAGAACTTTTTAGGTAACGTATTATACCTAAATTTAATTATGAAACCGCTTCAAGGGTGCCTATAAATTTTAAGAGTTCCCTCGATTTCTCCAGAATCCCATCATCAGATCCTGACCTGGTGACCTTGAGACTACCTTGGCTACTGCCAAGGGTATTTTTCAAACAAAAGAAGAATTTTCCAAATCGGTCTAGGCGTCTTTGGGTAATCAGTGAACATACATAAAAATATATAGAAAAAAAAATATATAACATAAAACCTCCTCCTTTTTTAAGTCGGTTAATAAACCCATTATATTGCTACTTAATAAACGTCAAAATCTATAATTATTTCTATCACAAACAAACGCATAGCACAAAGTGACATATTACTTACACCATTACATGACTTTTCCTTGCTCTGAGATGGACTCTACATTTTACCAGAGGCGATGGAAAGGTTCGGTTGACACAGGTGAATATGATCTAATAACCCGCCGACATATTAAAAAACTATAGAATTATACTGCAATTACACTCACATGGAACCTCGGTATGAACTCGACACAGAGCGTACACAAGCCAGCTGCACGGGTTGCTTACTTCGTGTTTACGGTCAATGGCCCCTACGAGTATAATAATATTTCATATCTACATTTATATTATCCAGTAAATAGCCGTTTTACATTCATGAGCGTTTAGCCAAGTATGAGATCGTTTTAGTGTATACTTTAGTAGCGTCACGTCAAGACGCAAGTTACGACACAAGCTAAAATCTCAGCGCGTTCGGACGGAATCGTCCCTGCGGAACCATTCCTTGTGTGATCAGTGCACGCGGCGACTTACAGGCGAAGCCATCTTGTAGAATAGAGGGAACTCATTGATCGTCATCGCATACAATTATGACATTGAACGAACAAAATTGAAAATTTAATTTTATGTAGTTTAGAATAAATTGTCTATAATATAAGTAACATTTTTAAAAATTAAAACACTGTAGGAACTATACTTTTATGGCAATAGAAAATACTTTTTGTGATAATAATTTTATATTTTTGTAATCATTATAATAATATTAACGTTGTTTAATTTGATTAAAACGCAGCTTATCATCTGTATGCCCTCGTGTGGCTTGTAGAACCTCCTTCGCGAGAAGACAAATGCGCAGTATAAGCGCTAAATTATACAATAAATTGAATAAGAAACTAAATATCCTTTCAATAAGTAGACGTGAAGTTACAGTGAAAGTTACTGATTGGCTTCAACAACTCGATTACGAAACAACTGAAGACCTGCTTACATTCCTGAAATAAATCCCTCTAATCTCGAATTACCCTCACATACACACACACAAACACACACACAAACACACACACACACACACACACACACACACACACAGGTATATAATTAACTTAATAAACTAAAGAATAAACAGCGACCTTATGTACAAACAGTACTGTTTACTTTTTGTGCGACTAAACACTGTCTCCCAAGATACAGGCTTGTGGCCTAGTTTAGGAATCAGTATCAGTACATACTATAATAAATATCCAAAGACTGTGCCTAATTTTAAATACCAATGTAATAACTTGTGTCAATAAATAATTTTAATTTTTTATTTATTTATTTTATTAAGCGAAGTTATGCGAATAAAGGGTATTAAGCACAAAAAACCGGCCAAGTGCGAGTCGAACTCACGCACCGAGGGTTCCGTAAAATATTTTTATTATATGATGTAACAAAATATTTACGGTTTTCGCAATTTTTCCCTTATCTGTGCTATAAGACGTTGCTTCGTACCAAATTTCAAGATTCTGAGTTCACGGATAGTACCCTGTAGGTTTTGATTCCCTTGCGAGTGTCGAAAATTTGCGGAAACTTGCGGCATAAACGGCTGTATCTTTTGATTGCGTTAGCTTAGAAATTTGATTTATTCACAGCTCCAAGGGACAGTAGACCTGAGTACTGTTTGATATAAATTCCAGCTTGATACCTACACGCGTTTTTGAGAAAAAGGGTGTTGACAGACAGACAGACGGACGGACGGACAACAAAGTGATCCTATAAGGGTTCCGTTTTTTCCTTTCGAGATACGGAACCCTAAAAAGTACGCTTCGGAAACCTCGCAAGAGCCAAAATCTTTTTCATAAATAAGGGAAAAATACGGGATGGTGGTGACACTGTCACGCTCCCACGAGTGCGAGATAACCGAACGGCACATACGACGATATCTAGCGAACATATGTTAGGGGATTTGCGTTTTATGTACGAGCATAAAGAAAGGTAAATCGAAGGTAATATTCAAAGAGCCAGCGCGGCGTCAGCGAGCGAGCGGCTCAACAAGCCGCAAGCACCGGCAGAGGCCCTATCTTGTTATTGCCTATTTTATAGCGATCCCGGAGTTGAACGCTACGCTCTAATCAAATATGTAGAAGGAGCTCGAGCCGCTAATATCCGGCGTCGTCTGTACCTGTCTCCAAAGTACCCATCACCGGAGCTGCTGACCTCTCACAAATAACATTCACGTGTTCTATTCCTTACCTTAAAATAGTACAGTTTCAGAACCCGAATATTTGAATGAGTGTGGTGCACATTTTCTTCTGTGTCATAGCTTTGGTTCTTTGAATTGAGATGCAAGTTGCAGTCCATGTTGTATTTGAGTTTTTAAGGCGACATACAAGCATACGGCCTTCTGAATGTAAGGGTACTGAAACTATTAAGCAATCACACATTATAACAATAAGCTAACGACAGTCATAATGACACATTTTCCCGTTTCCCGCTAAACCTACGTATGTAAGTTGTATTATTAAGTTTCGCAACACATGGCCGCGTCTTAATTGGATTTTTTCTGCATGCGCTCTGTGTAACGACGAAGATATTTAAAAAAATAGTGAGATCGAGATGACTTCTTAGCTCTCCTACTAAATGACAATTTACTAAATATACATATCACATACGCATGAGACGGACGTTTTTATAGCTATGTATGTTAAAAAAAAATATATATCTTGTCGTTATCATCATAAATCTTGCTGTCTAGTATGTTAATCCTGCCAGGGTTCGCTGGAGCGAATGGCTCCTAGTAATTTAAGATAGATAACAGTCCGACAGGCGATAAGTGGACAAGTACTTAGCGAGCTCAAGGAAAAACATTCGAAGAAACTTGATATTCGTTTGGATTTAGGTATAGCAGCCCCCCCCCCCCACCCCACCCCACCGCCGGCTTATGAAGAGCAGATGTAAGCAATTCGCCAAATACTTTTACATTACAAGTTTTTTTTTATAAAGGCCCTTTGAAACGGACTACGCCTTCGGAGTTGAAAGAGAAAACTTAAAAGTAAAACCACGAACGGCGCTCATATTTTTTTAATAAAGTACAATCTCGTTAAATGTTAGTATTTATTTGAAAAAATATTTCTTCAGCTTAGGAATGTGAAATAAGGGCATTAGCAATGTGAGTACAACATCTATTAATAAAAGTGAAATATTAACGATGTTCATTTTTATTTTATTTTATTATTAAAATACATAATATTAACGATGTAACAACCCGTCAGTACCGGTACCAGAACGGTACCAGACATAGATGAGCTATTAAATATTTTTTTAAAATCTATTCTTAATATAAAACGATAAATACAACGTATGTCTGGCTGTCTGTTACGTTGTCTAGCTTAAACTATTGAACCAAATATGATTAATTTTGTGTATAGGGATTAGTCGGGATTTTGGAGACGGACCTATGTCCGTCTACAAAACCCTACAAGTTTTAATTCTATTATTGAAAACTTGTAGGGGGTGAAATAAGGAGTGAAAGTTTGTGTGGCAGAGCAATCGTTTCTCTGACAATTGACATAAAAATAAATATTTTTATTTTTATGAAAGCATCAAGTTGAAATTGACATCAAATACTTATGTCAGTTGTCCCTTAAAGCTGTAAAAAATCCAGCTTCTAATTCAACGCAATCAAAAGATACAGCCATTAAGCCTTAGATTTCAACAAATTTGAACGTTTCGCAGGTAAATAAAAACTTATAGGGTACTTTCCATTGACCTAAAATCATAAAATTTAATAAAGGAAAAATCTGAAAGTCGTCAATTTGTTGTTATATCACATAAAAAATAGTTTTTGTGATTAAGAACTTATATTTTGCGGTTGGATTGTTGACTTTGTCGTAGATCTCAACCGCAAAGTTAAGTTTGTCTTTCGGTAAAAGTCTTCGAGAATCGATTCCCGAGATAGACGTTCTATCTACATACAAGTTTGTTTGCTTACGGAACTCACGGCGCGCGAGTCAGACTCGCACTTGTCCGGTTTTTTTTGTTGTTGTCTGCGTTTCTGAGTAATCAAGATATATATATAGGAAGTATAGAGATTGATAAGCTTGGAGGAAAAAAAGGACTATTCGAAGTACTAATTCCAAGAAGACGAGGTTGCGGGCACCAGCTAGTACTATATCTACATATAAATGTCAAAGTAATAACTCCTAGAGATATTAACTAACGAGAAAAGTAGAATACCGTGATACAAAACCAAAATTTTGACAAAACGTTCTTTGACGAAACGCCATCACATCACTATGGACCTGTGACATTATTCAAACAAATAAAACTCAGGTACTGCTTTACGCTATGAAGAAACTAGGGCACTAGGACAGGAACTTTCCTTTTCGGAAACTATTTTGTCAAAGACGAACCCTATTATTAATAGTTGCTTGGCAATTTTTCACCTCGTATAATTTATAAGTTGCTTCATCCTATTCTTTGAGTCTCTTTGTCCATGAATGGTTCGTATATTGTTGTTTTTTGTTCGCTTCTTTGTCAGGCTACTATTAGCATTGCGAACGTAGCGGGTGTTAAATTTAAATGAAGAGTACACATTAAACACCACATTACAAATGTTAGATAACCAACTGAATTGGGCGTAGGATGTTGTAAGTCAATAAATAGTAACAACCCACTCCTCAGTCTCGGTTTCTCAACTCCAACGATGGCAACAGTAATACATACATTGGTATGTATTACTGTTGCTGTTCGTCATCAAGGGAGGCAAAACACGTGTATGGACCACGACACGTGTTTTACCTCCCTTGATGACGAACAGTTACGCACAGACAGACCAAGCTAGGAACAGATTTTCTTCATGTAAAATAGCTGTAATCAAGGAACATAAAGTTAAAAACCGATTACCCTGTTCGATTACTTGTAAAGTCTCTAATGTAGGAATATAAAACTTCGATTTACCAAAACAGGTAAGTAGGTCACAGGTTCACAAGTAGCGATACAAGTTGTATATATCAATAAAAAGTTTGTTATAATGTAGGTTTGGGTAGCGCGAGCAACTTTGTCAGAGATTGTACCGAGTGCCCGGCTATAAACATTTAATATTTGATGCGACAAACCTAGGAGCTTTACACACAATTTCAGAGTGCACTGAGTACAGTGAACAGCAAACATCGTTAAGTAGATACAAATTGTTTTCGAGATTTTATCTGATATTTGTTTCTTTTCAGGGTTTCGTTCCTCAAAAGGAAAAAAAAGAACCCTTATAGGACCACTTTGTTTTCCGTCTGTCTATCAAGACCCTTTTGTTAAAAACGCGAAAAAGTATCAAATCAAAACTAACATCAAATACTTAGGTCTGCAGTCCCTTGAAGCTTTAAAAACTCAAGCTTCTAAGTCAACGCAATCAAAAGATATGACCATTTAAACTTTAGAATTTTGTAGGTAGATCAAAACCTATAGGATATTCCCCATTGACCTAGAATCATAAATCGATTTTTTTGCGTCTATTTTTCCAGTCAATTATAATCCTGGAACGATCAACTGTAGAGTGATTAGGTTTCTCTTAGATAGGCGTGTACATCTTCATCTTCATCGTCACTTTAAATCAGGTGAGTTGAAAGACAAACGCCTATTCCATTTCTTAATAAAAAATAATTGTATATATGTATAGTTATTAAAAGAAAATAAGGAACAGAAAGGGTATAATATATAGAAAGAAAGAAAGAAAATACGTTTATTAAACACACTACTTCCTCGGTTGAAGTTAATATCTTGTTGAAGGTTTTTTAATAGTTTTATTACTGTTGGAATTTCTTCTTGGACACTATAAATAAATCTGACGGCCTGTTGGCCTAGTGGTTAGTGACCCTGACTGCTATGCCATAGGTCGTGGGTTCGATTCCCACCACAGTCTGGGTGTTCTTTGTGTCCGTTGTTTGTATGTTTGTAAAGTCCCCCGCGACACAGGGGTAATTCCTAATGCGGGAGTTGTCTTTAAAAAAAAAAAAACGAAACTGTCCAAGTTGATTATCTTCTTACCCTATCTCCTTTTGTGACTGGACGTAGAAAATACAGCATCATTACAGAATGTACAGTACACAGGTACTGTGCCTTCACCTATGATTACTTATGGGCAACCTGTAAAAAAGTAAAAATGATAAAAATGATAAAATGAGAAAATTAATAAAAAGACTAAAAGTATCAAAATTACTCACTTCATCATCATCATTCACACATATCGTGGGAGAGACATGCTTCGGCATGTATGGGCCGGCTCGACCGAAGTGATACCACGGCCTCACAGAAAACCGGTAGTGAAGCAATGTTTGCATTGCTTTTCGCTGAGTGAGTGAGGTTACCGGAGGTCCTAACCCTTCCCTCTCCCTCTCTCCCCTTCTCGTCCCCTATTCCTCCCTTCCCCTACTCATACCTTAAGGGCTGGCAATGCACTTGTGACTCTCGAGTTGCAGGTGTCCATGGGCGGCGGTAGTCACTTACTACCAAGTGACCCGTCTGCTTGTATATGGGGCAACCCCTATACAAGCAGGGTCAACTGTTCGGGGAGGCGCGCTTCAAGGAGGATTGCGTTTGAGTTTTACTTTCTTCTTCGCATATTTTCCGATACATATTGAAAACGATATTTCTAGCTTGAGATCTAAGTGAGTTTTTCTAAGTAAATAATAAAAGTCAATAATTATATTATTAACAAAAACAAACAAATAGTATCTAATAATATAATCAAGTTCAAATTATGTAAATAAACAAAGTAAAAAAAATAAAAAGAACAATGTCTTTAAGAGCTGGCAACTTTTCTAGTTCCTGGGATGGTGGAATATCCATTGCCGGGGTACATATCACCAACCTGTGCTATGCCGACGACACCACACTCTTTGCAGCAAATGAAGGCGAAATGTCTGCACTGTTAGAAAGACTGGATTCTCCATCCTTTTTTATGGTGCAAAAACATGGATGCTAAAATAGCTGACCGTCTGCTTATTGACGCTTTCAAGATGTGGCAAAAAATTATCGGAATTCACTGGACAAAACATGAAACCAACCAATCGTCGTTAGGTTTAAAGAACTTTATTCTCATAAGAACTTATCGTCCACTTACAATGAGATACAGAATATTATATAATATATAGTACTAAATATTTAGCCTCTGAGGCGTCACACTATTGACTTATTCTTCGTACATAATCTTCATGTATGATATGTATGTTTTCACACTCTTATATATCATTTGGTAATGCATTGTACAGCCGTGCTCCCTCGAATAATATCGTTCTCTTTCCATAATTAGTTGTTGGCTAAAATAAATTATCTATGAGACTGCCCACCATATGCCTTCGGAGAAGCTTCGAATACTTTGGCCATATTGCAAGATAGTGAGGTGAAAAACTGCTCAAAAAAGGGGAAAAGACCTCGTGGCAGAAGTCCTATGCGGTGGGCACACCTAATGATTTCCATCCTGGGTACCACAGTCAACGATGCCATCTACGCCCCCGAAGACCGAACGAGATGGCCCAAAATAGGCCACGAAATAATAGCAGTATTGTAACGAGGTCAACACCCTCAGCATTGAGGATACACGACCCGAGGAGGACGATTCCCCTTAATAATTTAAATTATCGGCCATTAATATAATATCCTTCTCGAACCTAATAGTCTTTATTAGTATGTTTGAATTTGTTAAGAATTATATTCATTCCAGCTTGGAAATCTACCAGTAAACAATTTCTCACTAATATAATTATCTTACAAAACGTATACCGAGTCCAACGAATGACTTATGAACTTTATGTAAGTGACGGTTAACTTATGTTTGTCACTTGTATTTACAGAACGAAACTACATCAGTGTACAAATGAATAATCTGATAAATGCAGTATGTATGATAATTAAAAGAGTCTAGCTATTTCAACATCCGTAAGCTTTCTTTGCTATCCGGAAAAGTTTCTATCATAAGTTTAATTTTTTAACCGACGAAAAAAAAGGAGGTTCTCAATTCGACCGTATAATCTTTTTTTTTTTTATTGAAACAAGATATTTGGATGCCCAACACCAAGCTAACGTTAAAATGAGCCAGTGTTAGATAATAATGATGACGTATGTACCTAATATGTAAAACTATACGAACTAGATTCACAGTTTAAGGTAAAGTTACTTTCAGCGTGATTATGTGAGATAAATTTGTTCTCATTTTCTATTCAATGCGCTCATGCTGAACATTCTATTCCACAACACAAATACACACAAGCGTCGACTCGAGTAACCTAATTATTTGTCGAAACTACTGATATTATGCGCTGAGCGCTGAGTTTTCAATCCGTTTTTCGGTAATACCCGAATTAGATTGCAGTCAGCGGTGCATCAAAAGCGTGGACGGCGGCTATTAAGCTAGTGAAATCAACCGGCGCCACTCGACTGTTGTTACACAATGTTATCGCCATATAATTCGCTTATATAAATTGCGAGAATAATGGGACAATGTGAGTCACTTAGCGATAGACCGTCGTGCAAGTGATACGACCTCGAGTGCTGGAACAGTGAAGTGCGGCAGACGTGGTACAAGAAACGCTCCGAACACTCCGAACCGTTCTAATTTCAACACATTTTCACCCCAGTGTTTGCTTTACTTACACGTTCTATTGTTCAGGTCGGCAATCTAAACCCGGCCAACAGTTTACACAGTGATAATAGCCGGTACGACCGTGAGGGGTCAAAACCTAATTCATGAATTTATTCAAAACGGTATTGTTTTCCCAAGCACAGCGGTGTGAGTGCGGTGGAGTGCGTCCACAGACGTTGTAGTCTCATAGGCGGTGAGATTAAGATTTATTAAATTCCATTTGCCAGAGTACAGGGCACTTACGTAAGAGAAGGCGGCGTTGCAGATGCCGGCCCTTCGCACAAGTGGCTTCAGGAACTAAGTAGACACTCATACATCGAATAGGTACCTAGAGTACCGAACTTGTTTTCAGTCATATAATTTGTTGACATCAAAGTTGTCATAGCAGTGAACTCTCCCACTCCTCTCCCGTGTAAGCAATTATTCGTTTCTATAAAGTCGGACCCAAGTGTTGTCACAAGCGACCGTCGACCACCGGACTCGAAGATATTTGGTTGCGGATCAAGATGATGCGAGACAGGTAGGCGGTCCCCCGGGTACTGCAGTCCTGCCCACCAACATAGCCTCGTAGGCTCCGTTTCCATCCCTTGCCTGCGAGCACCTACGCCGACTTAGCCCAAGTAGGTGCGCTGTGTAGAGGCGTGGGTGACCACCGTAATAACAACCACAAGCATCCACAGGCTGACACAGCGATGTGGAGACCACCAGATTTGATATCAGGGGGTCGCATGTAAGTCGCTGGAGTTGGACCGCTCAGTCCACACTCGTGTTACCCACGGATCCCTGGCATTCCGATCCGGACGGGATAGCATATACACATAATAAAAAACACAGTATAAAACTTGATGCTTTTATCGTGGGAGAGTCATGCTTCGGCACGTATGGGCTGGCTCGACCGGAGTGATACCACGGCCTCACAGAAAACCGGCAGTGAAGCAAGGTTTGCATTGCTTTTCGCCGAGTGAGTGAGGTTACCGGAGACCCTAACCCTTCCCTCCCCCCCTCTCTCACCTTTCCCCTACTTATATCTTAAAGACCGGCAACGCAATTGTGACTCTTGAGGTGCCCATGGGCGGCGGTAGTAATTTACCATCAGGTGACCCGTCTGCTCGTTTGCCCCCATACCATAAAAAAATAAAAATACTTGAAGAGAAGGTGGAAGGTGCTGTGGCGTGGTTAGCCATATTAGCTGCATTACATCTAGTCGTGCTACTGTGCATTTTATGAATTTTATTATTTTTGTGTTCGTTAAAAAACCCTCAATCCGTAATATTGAATAAAAATTTCAAACGTTTACTGTGATAAAGTTAAACAGAGAATTTAAATTTAGAGGCAGCATCGATCAAATAATAACGTATAACCCGGAATATGACTTTGGTGTAGGTTACAAAAGTATGTTATACGAATTAGGTATATCAACTGTTGATTTTGAGTGCACGTACAGTGGACGTGTTTGATTACATTAGTGCGCTCCTCGGTAATCGTGTTACTAGCGCGCATCTCTGTCACTGATACACACACGGACTCAAATACACACGCACACACTCACGCACACAATGGATGTCAAAGCGAAGCTGTCTGCGCTTTGGCTGTGGTATGCAGTTTAATTATATCACTGTTACCTGTACCAGAGTAGCGGGTATTTTATTTTGAGCAGGATAACTGACGTGATAAAATTATATGCCTTATACACAGTTTCTACCGGCCAAAGAGTCGTTAGAGATTTTGTTTTTCGCTGGTTTTATCTTATTATTCATGTATCAAGAAAGTATAGCATTTGATGCGCTGCCAACTCGCGTGGAATAAAAGCGAGAACGACTCACATATGATACTGGCGCATATACATAAAATCTACGACTTACGACAGATTGTACGAGGAAACCGGCCATGTTCCCTAACAGCTTCGTACGGAAATTGTAACGTTTGAGTTTATCGATTGGATGAACGTGAACATGCCCTACATAATGGAGCTGTTATAATGACAGATTTAGTGGGACAATGCGCCACTTAATGCCTTTAATCACTGAAGCAATTTGTTGGGAACTCTCGCCCGCACCCTAAGTTTTCGGTATGCTGCTCGCGGCCTCTCGTGGCTTATTTCGCGATATCTTGTTCAAAATCCAATCAACGTTTGACCCGCTCGTCATTTAAATGAGAATTAAGCTCGATGGGCCTTCTATCTACATTCAAATTGGGGATCAAACAAAAATTGTGTCCTTTACGGCACTGGAGCGTGGCAGGGTGAGGCGAGGACGCGGGGTGAGGGTGCAAGACTCTTGCCGCAATATTGGGTTGTCGTCTCGTGGCGATTTATTGCGCCGTGCGTCCAGTCTTCAACTTGTCAAGTGCTAGGCTTTGTGCTGCGAATTCAATTTTGATTTGCTTTGCTTGTAACTCCTTTGTATTGGTGCCCATTTTCTCGTATAAAATGTTCCTAATATATCAGAGGACACACGCTAGTACATATATTTTTCCAGAATTCCTTTTCTCCACAGGAAATTGCGAAAGGAATTGATATTTGTTTGAGCG
Organism: Callimorpha dominula; assembly: GCA_949752705.1. NCBI lineage: Eukaryota > Metazoa > Arthropoda > Insecta > Lepidoptera > Erebidae > Callimorpha > Callimorpha dominula. The sequence goes on along the minus strand of OX456999.1, from coordinate 321,123 downwards.
AAGCGCTATAAGACGCGACAAGTCTAATATTTTAGGGAGTTAGTAAGTTCACGTGTACTTTTCCTGTGATCACACTTCGCCATTAGTGAGACCGTTCGTACCGCTTCACATAAAAATTCCGGCGTCGTTTGGTTGTGCAAATACTGGGCTCTGAAGGTAATCGAAGTAAAATACCACTTTGTATTAGACCGTGTCACATGGTTGCCACAACAACGCTGCTCGTTTCTAAAGCAATATGCTATCAATATTATTACTATTCCCTACATCAAGATTTTATTATATAAACCGTTTTATTGTTATAAGTTTAGTAAACTCCGAATAGTGTTATAATACTATTTACTGACTTGACCACATTTACAAGTAATATCTATTTATAATCACGATTTTAACGCGCTTCTATTAGCTTCACTTGTAACTATCTTGGTAAACCAATCTTGGAAGTCAATTTTAACCTACTTCTGATTGTCGTATTAACATGAAACTTTGGAGCTTTATGTAACTTGAATGACATCACTATAATTTGGCATCTTGTGATGGATGTGCTGATCTGATGATTGGGCCAAGTGGTGGATAGTGGTACTCTTAAGTTGCTACTAGTAAATTTCTCAAATCGGGGCTTATATGATTCGTTTTGACGAGTCTAATAGATTGGGCTTGGCTTGGTCTGGTGATGGAGCAAGAAGGTGACTAGTGGAGAGTTTCGCCATCAAAGCGTGTTATTTAGTTGTTATAAACTATAATTATTGTATTATTCGTGACTGTTGTGCTATTATTCAATTAATGACATTTTAATTGATATACTTTGATATTACTTTAGGTTATTAGTTTTTTTACATTATTTATGCTTATTTGACATTTAATTTATTTTCCTAATTTCAATTAATGTTGCTTACATAATTATATTGACCATTGTATATATATTACTATTATGAATTGTAATCATTCACTAATTGGTTTGCTGTTTTTAGAAAATTATTGATTTGATTATTAACTGATTGTTTGAATTTCAATGCAATTTTGATGTCTGCATGCCTAGTCAAGGTAGATTGTATAAGGATCAGAAAACTTGTTAACATCGCTATTTCATGCGCCTACAATCAATGCAAATAAATATATTCTATTCTATTCTATGTGTGCAAACATGAACCATTAATGTATCCATGACATTACATGACATGACATTACAGTTAAATTAGAATCTATATGTACTCACGTGTGTCAGCCCTACGCGTGTGCGATCCGGCTCGTTAATCGTACGACACCTCGTTACCGCTGATTGGCTCGCAATTTTTTACGGCGCAGCCGATGTTGCAGCCGATTCCATTGGGACTTGGCCGATCTCCGCCAAGTATGTTGCCAACCAGCAAAATAGAAACTGTTACAGATCCAGGTGATCGGCTTTACTTTATTACGTCCCGTTGATTTGTGACAGTGAGTGCCCACTTTAATGAGGATTCTATTGAAATCGATTTAACGGATTAACTGGTATTAACGCGCATGTAATAGAAGAAATATTCGTATACGAGTTATATATAAGGCAGAGATAGTACCTAAATGTAATTTGAATATTAGTAAGAATCTTATGAAGGAATGTCACATTGGCGTGTGTGGACGTGAAGACCACTGTCGCAAGAGCTTTTTATGTCACAGTGAAAGTCCACTGTTCAAATTCACTAAATAATGAGAGTAATTATTAGCAGGATGTAATTGGGAAGTTTTCGTGTTACTGTGGATTGGACATTGGACGAAATAAAATAAGTAGGGGTCACCTTAGGTGCGGCTACTGCGCCCGGTGACACTAAGCAAATTACCCCCATTCCTCATCAAATCTCTTAATAAAGCCCGATGCATTATTATATGTTTTACGTTTTTAAGTTATTTATTATTATGAATTTTTAAGCCTAATTAAGAAAATTTTGAATTGTTCATGTGAGAACTGTGTAGTCACTTATTTAGTTAAATTTCCTATGTTGCTTGGCAGTTCTGAGTATGTCATGCTCGCCTAGAAGCCCTGCTGATGGTGGCGTATATGTCGGGTCGTTCGGTTCCCTTTGATATGGTTGATCTGTACGATGGCTGGCGTGTGCGTCATGCTCGTGAACGGGTGCCGTTGGTCGGGGCTGGTCATCTCCGGACTGCTATTACTTAAATATGTATAGTAGTAATTAGCGCGTCTATTTATATTTCGGAATAATAGGTACGTTACATTGTCCTCACATTTCATTTACGCTTATAAGCAATGTAACCAGAAATTTGTAAAAAACATTTTGAAAAAGAGTGTCCTTTTAGTTTCTTGCCTGTTCTTCTATATATATATATAGAAGGATATACGTATTGGAACAGGCAACTAGTTTGACGACTGACTTAGTCTGAATGACTCCTACTCCTAAAAATTAAAAAATACCTATTATTTATAAAGAGCACGTTAATGATTGACTTTATCAAATCACAAATGAAGTATAAAAGAAAATACCTCCGGCTCAAAAATACCTTCAACAATTTGAAAAGAGCTGGTGATCTTCGAACTGCTGAACAAATTTTCTTGAATTTATAGCTAAGAACACTTTCGATCAAGTCAAGGAAACTGTGAGGTATTAACAAAAATAAAACTAAATCGGAATCGGTCTACCCGTTTAGGAGCTATGATGCCATAGACAGACACACATGTACAAAGACGCACAGATACACAGACACACACGTTTAACTAACGCCTTGAAAATATTGTTGCGGTAATGTTTCAATTTACAAATGTTATATGTGCAGAAGACGCGAAGGTGTAATTTATAAAAACAAATAAAACGCAATTATAATATTTTATTTAGTCACGAATTGGTCGAAATGTCGGATGTAGACGTAGAGGATGTTTCCCTGGGAGAGCCATGCTTCGGCACGTATGGGCCGGCTCGAAACCGCTCGATACCACGGCCTCACAGAAAACCGGCAGTGAAACAATGCTTGCATTACTTTTCGCCGCGTGAGTGAGGCTACCGGAGGTCCTAACACTTCTCTCTCCCCTATTCCCGTCCTTCCCCTCTCCCCATCTAATGCCCCTCTCCCGTCTTCCCGCTCTTCCCCCTCTCCCCTTCTTCCCCTATTCCCACCTTAAAGGGCGGCAACGCACTTGTGACTCTTTGAGTTACAGGTGTCCATGGGCGGCGGTAGTCATTTACCATCAGGTTTGCCCCATATATCATAAAAAAAAAAAATGTAGATTCGGTCATCATCTCATCATTGTGCCGATAGTCATATCAGCCCATGGGTTGATTGCTAAGAATCTCGACCTGTTGGTCTCTTAAGGTGTTCCTTAAGAGGCTCACATGGAGTAGCTGCATTAAGGGCTTGATGCAGAAGGTAGGTAGTGGCACGTATTGTAAAGAACCCTTTGGAACCCTAACCACCGGTAGCTTGGTCTGGTTGGTTTTATATTTTTTTAAATATATTTTTGATATACAAATTTATTTAAAAAGGCCATCTGGTGTTCCTACCATAGAGGCCTCCCAATCACAGGAAATACTAATACTACTAATTAGGGGATGTGACTCCGGCCTCTGCGAGCTACTGCAGTCTCAGTCCCGGTTCCCATTCGAGACTTGCGTAAAAGGGTAGGTATTTAATTGTGTAATTATTAGGACTGCTATGTGTTTCATCAAAGAAAGACTCCTGGTCTTTCATTCGTGCCAGTGCCATAGATTTGGAATTAGCTTATTTGTGTCTTATGCCGCTATCTAAGCGCCCTTAAGAAATCAAATATGTGGATTTGTCTCACGCGGTTGTCGATATGGGTGATTTTCTGAAGCCTAATATTTAGGCGTCCAGGCTGAAGATTACATCTTAAGGTAAAGATACAGTATATTGTTTTTTTAGGAAGAAAGCCATTATGTGTCTAAACAAAGCCATAGTTTACATTAGTAGATGGTATTTTAGTGATTATAAAAAAACTATTCTTTATATAATTTGTAAGTTCGGTGGCTTGTCAGTTTTGCTGAGCATTAGCACCGTTTAAACGATACTGCGTTAGTTTACTGGAAAGGACAAATTTTCTGAGTCAGGCAATATTGGGAGTCCATGAAAATGAAACACATATTTAACCAGAAAATGTTCATCGAAGTTATAGAGAAGTATAATACTTCTATAATACCTCAACTTAGGTATTGGAATCAGTTTGACGTGGATTTTTAAAATGCCATAATTCTACACGAAATAATTAGTCAAAGACTTAAGAAGAGTATTTAGAGAAGAAAAGGATTGCAGAGAGGAAGAGAAAACAAAAAATAGGAATGATCCTGTAAAACTAGACGAATTACGAAGATGATTATAAAAGCCGATATCAGAAATGTTATCATGGGCAAATGCAGCGACGGTACGGGATGTAAATGCAGCATATTAAAAAACCAGATCAACTTTGCCTTCAAAATAAATATTGCCCGAGCGAAGTCGAAGAACATCCGCAGAATTGGTGAGGGACTGGTGAGTCTCCCTTCAGAAACTCAAGCATTTTGGTCTCTTGCTAAAGCTGTCCAGGGGAATTTCTGTAGACCATTTCTTCCATCTCTGCACATGGGCGAGAATTCATTAGCCCATGACGCTAAGCAGAAAGCCGATCTTCTGGGGAAACTCTTTGCGTCCGCCGACCATACCGCGGTGCGAATACCGTATGCCGGGAGTCCGGCTCTTACAAAGCTCACTACGCACTTCTCTTCAATAATCATAAGTCGAGTAGCCCTGATGGAATCTCTCCTATCGTACTGAAGACGTGTACCCCAGAGTTGGCACCGGTTGTAACGCGTCTAGAGAGTAGGAGAGCCAATAAGGCTCTCCTACTCTCTAGGCGTCGCAATCTCGAAGACAGATTTAGTGCACCCGATTCCTAAAAAGTAGACCGCTCCGACCTCATATACATATATAGTCATAAACTCCTTTTTCTCCAAGACAATGCAATCCATTATCAACTGCCAGCTCCAAACCAGACTTAGAAGACCATTAACTAGTCAATGACTAACTATACGGTTTCCTTGGAGTTTGCTCAGCTAGTGATCTTCTTATTTACCTGGGCGTGGGCGAGTAGGCGATCGAGATCAAACGGGAGGCGTTGGCGGTTAGTTTGGACATAGTGAAGGCCTTCGATCGGGAATCAAGCTTCGAGAGAAACGCTTTGTGCCAACAAAGCGTTTCTCTCAAAGCTTGATGGGCTTCCCGAGAAACTGTGCAACTGGGTAACCAGTTTTCTGACAGACAGAAGCATCAAGGTTGTTGTCGGCGGAGCACGCTCTGATTTCAAGTCTGTCAAAGATAATGTACAACAAGGGTGTGTGCTGTCATCCACGCTGTTTCTTCTGCATATCAATGATATGCTGCAAACTTGCAGCTTTCACTGCTATGCAGATGATAGATAGCACGACTGATGCCTTTTATACTGGCAATATTTCTAGTGAAACTGTCATTGAGAAATCAAACTTGCGTCTGAAATCAAAGCTTCCTTAGAAAAAAGTTACAGATCCAGAACCCCACGAAGACACAAGTTTGCGCGTTCACCGCCAATATGATATCGCCATCGCCATTTGTCGTATCACCTCGCTTTGCGAACACTTCCCTAACTGCCACAGCCAGCATCGGAATCCTTGGCGTCGATATAGCGAGCGAAGTCCAGTTTCGCGGTCACTTAGAGAGTAAGGCCAAATTAACTACGAAGAAGCTTGGTGCGCTGAACAGATCTAGACAGTATTTCACTCGGGCTCACCATCTACAACTTTGTAATGTGCAGGTTCGGCCACATATGGAATACTGTCCTCATCTCTATGCAGCGGCACCCCAGTACCAGCTTCTCTCTCTGGACCGCATTCAACGGAGATTGACTCGAATCGTGTGTTGCCAGGATATTTCGGATCGGCTTAACCTCTTGGCGTTGCGCAGGGATGAAGCTTTACTCTGCATTATCTATCGCTTGTATTATGGGGAGTGCTCATAAGAATTGTTCGGATTTATACCAGCCGCAGATTTCCGCCATCGTTCAACGCGGTAAAACTTCCGTCATCATCACTTGGACAATTTGCACTCCACCACTGCGCACTTCTCAAGAAACTTTTTTCCTCGCACAATTAAACTGTGGAACAAATTGTCACCTGCGGTAGTTTCGGACCGATACAACCTTCAAACCTTTAAGAAAAGAGCGTACTCCCACCTAAAGGGCCGGCAACGCACTTTTCACTCTAGAGTTGCAGGTGAACAGGTGTGTGCAGGTGGCGGTAGTCACTTACCATCACGTGACCCGCCTGCTCGTTTGCTCCCTATCCCATAAAAAAAAATATAACAATGACTACAATCGTAAGGCTGAAAAAATAATGAGACTGTGTCATTGTGTATTGTACATTAAGTTGTAATTTACATTAAGAAAGAAGAAAGAATTTTATTTTTTTAATGGTTACAGCTCATTTTTAATTGATCTTATTATGTTGATTTATAAAATATTTTAATAAAACATTCAGTATAATAATGCTTTTACATTTTTTTTATAATTTTGGTGACAGAAAAAAAAATTTGGTGCTGATATATCTAATTTTGGTGTCAAGATATCAATTTTGGTGCCTTAACAATTTAGGTGTCAATTATATTTCAGAAACTGTTAGATTTAGACGAATTCTTCTTACATTTCATATAACTAGAAACGTCATTCTAATATACCAATGTACAAAATTACCTAAAAGTCAAAAAACAAAAAAGTCCAGATAAATTAGATAAAAATGCACAGTTGTTGAAATTCACTCATTTGTGTAATGTTGATTTGGTGCTCATTGACCTCGATCAACACCTTAGACGGCTGGATCAAGAACAAATGATGCAGAAGACAGTTCTCCTTGACACGGCTAGTGGAGGTTCCTGTCTGTCGAGCTCTAACCACCGTTGCCTTGGTTACTGTACCCGATGTCGGTAGTCTCCTATTTTTTAAGTGATAAAATATTTTTTTTATGTAAAAAATTAAAATGTAATTTATAGGTTTTAAGGTTAGCAATGAGAATAATAATAATATAATTATGTATATATACGGGATTTAACCTATGGCGTGATCGCGTTAATCTATACTTATAATAAAACTGTAGTAGGTCCAACTGTACATTTAAGATATTTTGAAATTTTTTTTTGGGGGGCACCTATAATCCATACTGAAGCCAAAACTATATTTTTTTCATTTTTGTCTGTCTGTCTGTCTCATGGCCGCGCATCACGCTGAAACTACTGAACAGATTCAATTGAAACTTGGCATGAGTGAGAGGACATAGGATACTTTTTATCCCCAAATTCAGGATGGTTTCCTTGAGAGGGGGTTAAAAGTCAAAATGTGTACTTAGTTGTAATTCATTAACCCATAGTCCGATTGCAATCATTCTTTTTTTGTTGGAAAGGAGGTAATTTGAAGATTGTCACGTAATCTTTTTTATTCTATATCTATATGAATAATAAACCTGTACACGTGGAATTTGTCTGTTCGGTTGCTTCACGTAAAAAGTACAAAATAATCGAGGTAAGTTTTCAAGAAAAATGCATACAACACGTAACGATATCTGTGGGTCCCAAGTAATACTAACTGTACTAAAACGTTAAAGGGTCATAACAGTCATAACACATGCTTTTGAAATATTCCTGTGTCACGGGGGCTTTCTAAACATTTAAACAATGAAGACAAGGAACACCCAGACTCGGGATAACTATTTGTGGATCACACAATTTTATTTTGTCCCGTGTGGAATTTGAACCCACAACTTGACAACTTAAACCTTTGCGCCATCCGTTCCTAATATAAACATATACATTATACCTTTAAGTAAATATTTGTAGTGCAATATTAATAATAAGTTTAAAACAGGAACTAATACAATCTATAAGAGAGATTGCGTTTCTGTAGGTACACCAAACATTTTTTTTCATAAAAATTGTAGAAGTGTTAGAGGACAACAAACTGAAATTCTTTTTTGGAATTTGTGTCTGTTTATCTGTTTAGTTGTGCATGAAACATGTAAAAAGTATAACACAAACGTTTAAAAGTTTGAATAAGAATAATGTCTACTGGTCTCAGAAAAAAATTACAAACAGGATCTTAAACAAATATAATGCTGTAGTGAGAGTTACAAAAGATACTCATACTGATTCCCAATCTAGGCTGTAGCCTGTATTTTGTGAAATGTAAATGACACTGAATACGCAGTAAGGACATGCTGTGTTAGGAATATTGTAATTGTAATTGTGTGTGTGTGTGCGTGTGATGTTGTATGTGTTTGCGTTTGCGTATGCGTGTGCATGTGCATGTGCATGTGCCTGTGCGTGTGCGTATACGTGTGTGTTTGTGTGTGTACGTGTGTGTGTGTGGGTTGGTAAGTTGAATTACTGCTGTGTAGAATAAATATTTTAATAAAGAATATTATTTCATGGGAGAGCCATACTTCAGCACGTATGGCCCGTCTCGACTGGAGTGATTTTTTTGGGGGAGGCCGGTTACCGAGGCCCTAACCCTTCCCTCGCCTACTCTTCCCTCTTCCCACTCTTCCCTCTTCCCCTACTCCCACACGCACTTGTGACTCTTAAGTTGCAAGTGCCCATGGACGGCGGAAGTCATTTACCATCAGGTGACCCGGGCCCCAGGCGGGTATGGGATCATAAAAATCGATTACGTGTTTCTGACGTGCGCTTTAAATATCTTTTTGATATTAACTATTATTCAATTATAACATTTATCATATTTCTCAAATTCTAAATTCAGGATCTTCTTTCGCAAAATCATGTATCCTATAAAAGAAAATTGTTAAAGTCATCACACACTATACCGCCACGGTAACGGCACGGCTCCAACCCAGCAATAAAGTTGTCATTCTTCTCATTTCATGTTCAATGCGCTGTTCCCGCGATGTAATAACACATCGAGCCCCGGACAGAGTCGGACGAACCCGCGTCCCGCGCCGTGATCGGCCGATACGAACACTGCACTTTTATGCAACATTCTGGGATTTTCATTGTGCCCCGTCTGATATAATGGTACTGTTCCAATTTTGAAACTAGGCTATATTTTTACTGTGAACTTGTGTAAGTGCCAGATTTATTTTAGGTCAAGATCCATGACAACGGATTATTAGAATTACATGGCATTCGTACAGTTATTTTATTTACTTGTGATTTTTTAACAGGAATATTGAAAATGAAAGATAAATATAATTAATTTCAGAGCAGTATTTTGTGGGCGGTACGAGATAGTTGGTGTTTGTAGTATAAACAGTCGCTGGCGTTTTCGGCAGAGCGGCAGTGAGTAGAAAATTGCATTTTACTGTGTCAACGCTTTAGGTAGCGGCGCGGACACGGCGCGGGCCGAGCGCAATGCCTCTGCGGACACCCCCTGCCTCGCCCGCACCCTGCGCCCCACGCTCCACCATGACCCACAGACCCAGTTTACAACGTCTTTGCATGGACCTGACATACATACCAATTACTTTTTATCTCCTCCCTCACAACTATATTCGTGCCCATATCTTGTTAGCTCACATGTGACATAACACCTTTATCTGGATGTGAAGCACTTAAACCTTAAGGACAATACGTACTTAATTGTAATCTTCCCCAAATGTGCTGATTTATTCTTAGAACGAATGTTTTCGAATATTATCGCTCCGGGCGTGGTGTATGTGGAGAGCACACCTGCGCACCGCGTGAAATATATGATACTTTGGTTGTTTTATTTTTAGAGAAAAGTTGTTCGAGTCCCCAAACACTGGCAAATATCGAACAAAATAGAAGATTACAGACAAAGTTGGCGAAAGTTGCGCAAAATCCTGTTATGAGGGAGTATTTACTTATTGTTTGTTGTTTTTATTACGAGAGAGAGAGAGAGATGGTAGGCATCTGGAGCTGACGAGCGACCGTCGCGAGGCGCTCTGTAAATTGGAGTGCGCTCATTCGGTGGCGTCGTTTACTTGTTAAGGTTTACAATTTTTTGACAATAAGAGCGCACTTCTGATGTTTATGATACAATCTGGCAAAGCTCTCGCATCGTTTGTTTATATTAGAGTGAATGATGGGCGTGTGGGTCGCGAGCTCGCGTGTCTCTCCGGGGACATTAAATATTCAGATTATAATGACGATAGGATAATGGCTTTAATAAATGTTCGATGGGTGTGTAATCAGTGTTAGTTCAGTGTTCGAAACGGTGGATCAGTATCGTCTCTCGGTGATATAATTATGTGATTATGCTAATTCCCCTCCGACTGCAATAATTGTAGTATACTTCGTAATTGTATGAGTATTCGCTATCCCGTGGAGCTGTGCGGTTGCGACTTATAGCAAGCCTAGCTTTCATTAACGTATTATTCGTATACATTAAGCGATCATGTGATTAAGTATCTAGAGTAATATCTTTTAACAAATAATCATATCTTCTCGTAAATCTCTGTACGCGTATTGCCTTTAGGATTGGTAGCACGCTCTCAGAATAATTTTGTGAACCTCTCACGCGAGAATTTCTAAACGGCTACCTTTCGCAGGACTGGTAGCGGACTATGCTCACTTACTTACGCACGAAGTATATTGCTCGTTTAGAAATAGTGTATTTTGTGTTAACATTTCGGCCTTGCCTTTCTATACTACTAGGGTGTGAAATAAGCACACGAGTCGCCTCACTTGTAGTTATTACGACCTTCACTACATATTATAAAACAAAGTCCACCGCCGCATCTGTCTGTCTGTTTGCGATAAACTGAAAAATTACTGAACGGATTTCCATGCATTTTCCACTGTTAGACAGAGTGATTCATGAGGAAGGTTTAGGTGTATAATTCTTTTTTTAATATTTTTTTTATAAAAAGACAACTCCTGCATTAGGAATTACTCCTGTGTCACTTTACAAACATACAACCAACGTACACATAGAACACCCAGACTCAGGTGGGAATCGAACCCACGACCTGTAGCATAACAGTCAGGGTCACTAACCACTAGGCCAACAAGCCAGTCGAAACCAGTCGAAATTTATACCCGTGCGAAGCCGGGGCGGGTTACTAGTAACTTATAATTACATGTAACTACTTAATGTGAAAACAATGGAAGCAATTAATTACTGTCTGCAAGTTCCGTGAGTAGAGTCTAAGTTTAGCACAAATGTAACTTCGGCTGTATAGTATGACTCAGAAACTGGAGAGGAATGGCGGAACGCAGGGAATGGTTTGATGTGTCTCATATTTCACAATGTTCGCAGTTAATTCCGAGTTTTCATCGCGGTTTACGCGCGGTACTCGTTTTATGAGCAAATTTAACAGATTTTTTCTGCCAATAAAATTGTCCTGTAGCTCCTTGTACATGTTTTTATGTTTTAATAAAAAGATGCTGAGTGAGAACGAGCGGAATTACGACAGAGACGATACTTTTACTTTTCCCATAGTTGAAATCTGTTTTAATAAATGTCGGGAAAAATGTATCAAACAGTTATTGTGCGCAAATTACATCGGCGTTATTCGATGGCGGTCCGCGGACGGACGAGGGGGGGCGGGGAGGGACTGGTGAGGGTCAGGGTGAGCAGTGGAAGGGGAAGGAGAAGGGGGGGGGGGAAGGCTGTCCCGCTCGTCAATCAAACCCGCGGCCGATTACCGGCGCTAGTAGTAGTACACGCGCAGGAACCAATCTGCGGGATGGATGAGTGCGAGCCCCATTACATAGCTTTATGTAGTGATAAAAGTACATTAAGCGGCAAGTTGCGCTACGTGCTCCACTTCACACGCGCTGCGCCGCTCATTTACCTCACCTAGATGTTCGTTTTGCCTCTTTTTAAACTGCCGGTATCTAATTATACATGCAACCACACGGTTCAATGGTATTATTTGTGTAATTATGAGGGCGGCTGTTACAGGAGTCTTTCATTCGTTTTAGTACCATGGATGTAGAATTTGCTTATATGCGTCTTATGCTGATATCTAAGCGCCCTTGAAATAGACTTAACATAACAAGTTCTACTAATATATATATATATACTAGCAGCGCCCCGCAGTTTCACCCGCGTAAGTCCCGGTACCGTGAGAATATCGGGATAAAAAGTAGCCTATGTCTCCAACTATCTACGTACCAAGTTTCATAGCAATCGGATCAGTAGTTTTTGCGTGAAAGAGTAACAAACATTCACACATCCATACATCTTCACAAACTTTCACGTTTATTATATTAGTAGGATATAAATATTTTTATGGTATAGGGAGCAAACGAGCAGACGGGTCACCTGATGGTAAATGACTACCGCCGCCCATGGGCACCTGTAACTCAAGAGTCACAAGTGCGTTGCCGCCCTTTAAGGTGGGAGTAGGGGAAGAGGGGAGAGGGGGATTAGAGGAGAGAGAGGAGAAGGACGGGAATAGGGAAGAGGGAAGGGTTAGGGCCTCCGGTAACCTCATTCACGCGGCGAAAAGCAATGAAAGTATTGCTTCACTGCCGGTTGTCTATGAGGCCGTGGTATCGAGCGGAGTCGAGTTAGCCAATACGTGCCGAAGCATGGCTCTCCGACGTTTATGCGGTCTCTGCAAGTATAATGTATGTATAGTGTGATTAGTTCGAAGTTTGAAACAAATTCAGATATTTTCTAATAAAAACAGCGGTTTGAAATGGTAATGTAATTGTGGAGGCGTCGGACTTACATGAAAGAAGTTGTGAATTCAGATATTCTTAACTGTCCTAAGTGCTCTTAGGACAGTTTTATACCTATAGCATCACAGATAAGTTAACAGTTACTTCGTGCTGATGTTAACTTATATGCATGACAGTGCGAATACTAAAAAGGGGATGTGCCCATATGGCCCATATTCTAATGTGTTAAACAATAAGGCAAATTTTCAACGTAATTTCTTAAAGTCTTTAAAAGAAATACATCAATTGATTAGACACAATATCTACTACTCTGAACTGTATATATTGTCACACCTCTGTGACATACGTTAGTACTGGCGGGTGAGAAGTCCGCACTGATTTAATTTAGAACAATGTTTAAAATGTATAATTGTCAGAATAGAAAAGATACACTTCGCAGACGGCTGTGAGTCTGCACTGTCTTCTCAAGAAACGACGATTTGTTCAAGAATTTATAGAAATTATTATAAATGTTATATGTGTTAAAAGTGCAATTCTCATTATATCCAATTAAGTACTTGTTAATGTTTTAATTGTACTCCTCTCGACATTGACATTCTGATCTAAAGTACCTACGCACGTCCCCAATATTACAATGTATAGGTACATTTTAATCCTACGCAGTGCAAGTTACCACGTGAATATTCACGGTCTGTATGTTTATCAGATTATTGGTACTTTCATAATAAATTGAGGTAGAATTCTTTTGAACTCATTTCTGAAAAAAATATACATAAAGTGATCTTAATGCCATATCCCTCTGCATATCTATTTTGCATCTCTACTGCAAGATATTATAATGTCATGTATGTATTTCTAAATTACGTTACATCCTAGCGTATTTTTATTTACATTACTTGAAGTAATCAGTTATTTTGGTTCGATAAAGATATTTTGATGCATCAGTAATAATTACAGAACTTTTAAAATAACTTTTGCAGTGGGTCTGCGTTTTCACCTAAAGAAGATATATAGCGCCCTAAATACTTAACTGCTGATAATGTCTGGGCTCTTCATCTTCATCAACATCACTTAGGACCTCTTTTTGTTCTTACCATTTTCGTCTTCATGCATAAATGGCGTATTATGCGGGAACTTATTGCATTCACATACACGTGACATCCTGCTTTCGATAGAAAGCTCGTTCGAGAGCAGTACGGACTGGACAGATACCAGAGTAGAACTACTGTTTGATTCATGGTTCGAGGTAAGCATTGGATCTAAGAGGCAAGGTACGCATGACTAGCCACGGAAGCTGGCAGCGATAAGCAGACAAGTGATCATACTTACGAATAATAAAAATAAACTTAATGCAATTATTTAAAAGTTGCATAAGTTTATTGAGCAGATTTGCTTTTAGAACAAGATATATTTTTGACGTGACAACGTCTTATAATTCGATGGAGCCGGCTGCACGCACGAAAACACATGACTCATGCGGCGTTACCTCGCTCTGAGGCGTCCCTATGACGTTGTCACGTTCAACTATCGTCAGTAAACCGACTTTACAGACAAGACTCTTGAGTTGCAGGTGTCCATGGGCGACGGTAGTCACTTACCATCAGGTGACCCGTCTGCTGGTTTGCCCCCTATAATATAAAAAAAAAACCCGATTTTAGAAGTTTTGAAAGGAGGGAGAGAAGTGAATTAATCCAAACTAATATTATAAATGCAAATGTGACTTTGTTCCTTTGTTTGTTACGCTTTCACGCCTGAGTTATGCAACTGATTATTGTGAAACTTCGCATTTGCAAGTTCCATTTTGAAAAATTAACGGCAGTAACCCAAGCAGTGGGGAGGTAGAAAACAAAGGCTGAAAATGGAGTCTGCTCTCCGATCCTTCCTCCTTCATTCATTAACTGACTTCACCAATTGTTATCTTCTATAGATACATCAATAATCAGAAATGCCATTTTGTCATAATTCAACACTCTAACAAAACAGTTTCAAAAAAATCCAACTAATTTTGATTAGGAAGAGTGTCAACGAGTGACAACGGAACCCTATTACTCTGTCCGACTCATGTACTGTAACAGGTGAATAGATGAAATTTTCAGAGACTGTGTAATTCTATTGACACTTTAACAAGAAAAAAAATACGGGGCTTATACAAGCAAAGTGTTTTTCGTACAGCAACGTCGTATTTTTTTTTAAATATTATAGGGGGCAAACGAGCAGACGGGTCACCTGACAGTAAATGACTACCGTCGCCCATGGACACTTGCAACTTAAGAGTCACAAGTGCGTTTCCGGGCTTTGAGATGGGAGTATGCTCTTTTCTTGAAGGTATGAAGGTCGTATCGGTCCGGAAATACCGCAGGCGACTATTGGTTCCAGAGATTGGTTGTGCGAGGCAAAAAAAATCTAGAAAACCGCAAAGTGGTGGATTGCCAATTATCCAGGTGATGGGGATGAAAGTTTTGTCGCGTTGCACGACGGCGAAACGCTGCGGCTGGTATAAGTCCGAACAATTCCTCGGAGCACTCCCCATGAAACAGGCGATAGAGAATGCAGAAGAGTATGCAAGTCCAATTCATACTTGACCGGTTTTTTTTTTTTATTTTACATCAATGGATTTTAATTATGTCTTTTACCTTTAAAGATAAAAGTACAAACATCACGAAACGTGTACCATCATAAAATTAAACGCCTATTAAAATGTGAAAATGTAAACACCTATAATCTAAGGTACAGTTTGAATAGTAGGTACACAATTATTATCATTATGATCGCTAAATGCAGAAACGAAAGATAACCCCCCCCCCCCCCCCCTTATATCATTAAACTTAACCGATATATGGTAATATATCGGTTTAGTTGATAGATTTAGTAGATATATTGAGTATGTTCGTTGCGGTATTCTTCTCCTTTTCTGACACAGACAACCTTTTGACATTAGCCGCCGGAAGTATAAATAATAGAATATTAATAATGTATTACGAATTTATAGAATTATTTCTATGTTTTCTTTTTCTAGGGTAAAAACGGGTACCGTATTACTAAGACTCCACTGTCCGTCTGTCTGTCTGTAACCAGGCTGTATCTCATGATCCATAGGCAGACAGTTGAAATTTTCACAGAATGTGTATATGTGCTGCCGCTATAACATAAAATAATAAAAATAAATTAAAAATTAAAGGAGGCTCCCCTACCCCCTACTAGTATTAAATCTTGTACGATGGTGCGGAATCCTTCATGCGCAAGTCCGACTCGCACTTGGCCGGTTTTTATTTTAATTTACTTTTAGACTGAATGATAACTGATTTTAAAATGAATCAATCACAATGCTATCAAAAATAATACGAATATTACTTATTACTTTTTTTATACAACGCCAGGTTTCGACTGAAAAATTACTAAAATAACGTTCGGGCACAAACTGTGGTAAAAGGCTATTGACAGCCTTACCAGCTATTTACTCCTGTAATCAATGAACCATTTCTGCAGTTGTAGTACCTGCCTCGATATGTACGTACATATATGTATCTGTGGTGCAGGCTTATACACATGCAATAAATAACGGTAAGTTACTCGGTCCCCTCCTAGCTATTTGAGCCATAGGTTATTTGGTATAATATCTAATTAATAATAATTCTAAAAGGCCATGTACAGATAAATGTTAATTAACTTTTATAAAGTTTTCATTGCACTTACAGTGTTTAGTGACTTATTAAGTAATAATATTAGCGTTACATTTAATTTCTATGTGCCTTAGTGCCGGTCAACAATGATCAATTTACTTGTATAAAATAAATTACATTTGTTTGCGAATTTGCAATATTTTAGTGTCCTTTGGCTGTGAACAATATCTGTCATATTGTATATACAATAACGCGGCTTTTAACATACCAAATAAACTCGCTTGTGTCAAACTAAGTTGGGAAATCAGCACACATGCCGCCTGACTCTTAAGTGGTTGTAAGTGAAGAAAGTGAACTTTTTTGGGAACTTTGAAGTATTTTCTGCAAAGGCAGTAAGTTCGACAAGCATATCAACTGACTGTATAAAAATGAAAATAAAATAGGAAAATAATTAAATGTTTTTCGACTTTTTTTACAGTGTAGTGTACCTTAAGAAGTTTGAAATATTTGATAGGCTGGTTAGCAACTTTTGAGTTGGAGTTTCAGTGTTTTCAAGATTCGAAGCAGTTTTTAACGTTTGAATTATTGAAAAGAAAAGTAATAGAAATGTTAAGTCAGGAAAACAATAGATACAATTGAAATAGGTAAGTGTTCGGTTCGTCAAAGCGGCGCCGCGGTTACAGAAACAACGGGATAAACACGACAGATGATAGTACTTTCTGTGTAAGAATGCTGTGCATCACATTGACGAAGGTTAGTAATAATATTATTTTTCCAATGTTTTAAAACTAAAAGTAATCCAAAGTACAAGTACTTTCATGAAACCTTTGGAACACTTTTCACTTTATCGAAACGACAAAAGAAATCAGAACGGAATCCTGTGTGTTAACCCTGTGCTCATTTTTAATTAGCTAGTAATAAATAAAAAAAATTACAATCGGATACTGCAATATCAAAACCGTTTGATACTGATAAAATCCAATGGTTGTTCAGAAATAGCCTTTTATTACCGTGCATGGTTTACGAGTACGAGTCAAATACAATAAATACAGATCACAGTTGGTCGGACGTTGACGTCACAGTGAGCTTAACCTATCACAATAATACCTATATTGATGTTCACTTTTTTATTTTTGGTATGCGATTAAGTTAATCATAGTTAGTATTCAATTTATATTAAGTTCAGTGTCTGTTATATCTCTAGAGAGATGCATAATAATTGTGTGTGCAATGTGCATACATCCCGTAAATATAACAAATGGAATTCGGTAAAAAAAAGGTACCCCTAGTTCGTAGAGAATCGTTTTATTAACCGACTTCAAAAAAGGAGGAGGTTCTCAATATGGATGTTTTCTCGTTGTACGAATGATCGAACAATATTGCCGGAAGGTATTTTTTATGTATGTTTGTGGACCAAAGATCTGATGATGAGTTAATTTTTTTATCATGATTCAGGCGCATTGAATTCGATAGTATACTTTTTTTAAAGTTAATTAGTGTCCGTCTGTTAGTTTTTCTGGAGCTATTTTTTAAGTAAGCAACTAGTTATCAAGTTTAAAAGATCGATAGATTAGGCAAACGTAGTGTAGGATACCCGCGGCACGATGGACCCACGACTTGAAGAAAGTGGCTGGCAGCGGATGAATGCGGACTGCCCAAGACCGTGACAGTTGGCGCTTCTTGGGGGAGGCCTTCACCCAACAGTGGACTGCGATAGGCCAATGATGATGATGAGATTGTGTGAAAGACTCAATTCCTCAAATCATTATATTCAATACAAATACTGAAATATATGTCGCATATTTTAACACTTTGAAGTAAAACAAAACCTGGTAGTGGATTGACACTATGAAGAAACAAAACAAAACCTGGTGGAGGTAGTTCTCTAATAACTACGATCTGAAATTCACCAAGAAGCAAGATAATGCATAACGTAGGTACTACACGAGTAAACGACTCGATGACGGAGACCAGAGATCGCTGTACAATTGTACAGTTCAAAAATGTGTATTTACATTGTACAATACTTTTCCAAACTACGTTGTTCGGCTACAGCTTGTTAGGGGGGCCACCGGCTCACGATTGATGAACGTAAAATGAGTGTGTCCATGGGCAGAACAGGGGGAACGTTGCTAGTAGACCACTGTCACCCGACGAATTTTATAATTATATCGCGAGCAGCGGTCTCACCGTGGGTACGACGGCCTCTAATTGAATTATGTTTTCATGAGACTATAATATATTTGCTTGCCTTTGTCGGAGACGCGGGACGCTCCAGTCCATACATATTTGATTGCGCTTGTTCAGACTTTACTTTACAGTTAACTTACATTCTTGTTTTAATGTTGTCTTGTTTTCAAGTTAGATAGATAGATAGATTACACTTTATTTGTACACCATATTTACAGTAGAAGTATCATACATACATGTGTAAAACAGATAATGCACAAAGGGCGGCCTTATTGCTAGATGCAATCTCTTCCAGGCAAACCTTGGGATGGATCAAAATGATTCAGAGAAACTTTGTACTTTTAACGATATGTAGCTACATAAAGCCATTAAGAACATTGAAGTGCATTGTTGGGTGCACTGATGGACTCAAGATGTTTTGTTGTTAAATGGAGTGATTCATTTCTAATGTATTCATATAGCATCTTGATTTGAAATACCCACTTATACACCACTTGACCGTCACTGTATGTTGCAAAACGGGGAAAGGAATATTTAATACTATAATTACGTATATAACTTCGACAAATGAAGGGTTTCTTGGGATTGAGCCCGAATACCACAAAACAGGATTTCGACTGCATATATAGTCTGAAGTCTAGTTCCCAAAGTCATAAAAACTTTCTCGAAGTATTCTGTATAAACATTATTATACTTAAAACAAGCTGTACATAAATATTAAGGTTAAGTATGCCGTGATGAAACATCGCGGTGGTAATATTATTCATGAGAGTGGTCTGTCGCGGTCTCCGGAGGGCAATTACTTTTTTGTCCGAGATAAAATGTTTTCACTTAGAGCTCAAGATGGGGCTTATAAATTGAGTAATTCTGAGTGGAACTCAACAAGTAGAATAAAATGAACAGCTGGAGGCGATAGCGCACCGCGGCAGCTTGCACCTACGGTCAGAATTTACTATAGTTCACCGTTCACTTAGTTACATACCCAGTTGCACTCAATTCTATAGAGCGAAGACTTTGAGAGTCTGGCAAGCTCTGTCATAAATAAATCAATCCATACAAGGAATATTCTCTTTAGAATAGATAATACTTGAAAGTGAGCGCACAGTGGAGTCCCCACCGCAAGGAAGATCAATATGATCTTGTGTTCTGAATCTGTGAGTCGGAAACACAATGCACCATGGAGAGTCATTGTGACGTGAACGGCGCCGGTACTGCTTGCGGTCCCTTTGCACAACTATTTTAATCCGCTAGTATAACTAATCTTCATGAATTACAGCCAGCAAGGCATGTCCTTCAAATTAAAATGTTTTGATTTAAAAAAAAATTGAATCACTAAATGGGAACGTCATGTTCAAAACAAAGATTCCTTGCGAGTTTAAAGGGATAGACCTCATTAATGTATACGATTCTCGTCATTTAGCAAGAAAACAAAATATAGTTACTCATGCGACGCAGAATAAAATTCTGCGAAAGACGTATTTTTTTTTAAATAGCTTTTTATATATAACAAACAAACAACAAAAAACTGAAAAAAAGTACTATCTCAGAATTTTGTTTACTACATGAAAACGGTAAGTGCTAGCTAGCGCTAATCAGCAATAAGATCCTTAAAGAGGGGGAAATTTCCTAACAAATGTCTTGACTTTCGGAATTCAAGGTTTATAATTAATTATTTTTATCCACCGTTGAAAATGGGGTTTCGCGCGTCCGTTTACCCTCGAGAGAGTTTGACTCTAAAAAAGAACATTTTTGAGTTTAAAATATTAATTTAAAAATGAAAAAAAACGTGTAATTTGGACACTATAATGAGTAAAGTCCCGTGGGAAATATTTTTTTTTATTGAAAAAGTTATCGCATTCCCACTTAAAAAGTTATCCCATTATTAATTAATACATTTTTCCCAATGCTCTATACACATTAAAATCAACGTAAATTTATAATAAGTTTGTGCTAAAAATATGAAACTTCTTGGATTTTTTTCTATATAAGTACTTAATTTATATCAAGTTATTTATTTTATTAGTCACTAACTACACATTCAAAAACAATGTACTTAACAATTTTTATTATGTTAAATTTATGTATTTGTTTATAAGTAATTTTAAACAAATGCCACAAAAAGAAATTATTTCAGTAAATGAATGACTTATTTGAAGATAGAATCAGTATAATCATAAAATATGAAAAAAAAAACTTTGTTAACAACAATACTTTGGATTTTTTTTTTGAATGTTTATTAGTTAGTAAGTAATAAAGTAAATAACTTTTATAAACTTTATCATTATGATTTTACACCGGTTCAAGCATAAATAAAATGTCTGACAGCTATTTCGACACCAGCTATAGCGGGGTTTATAATGTTCTTTATCCGCAACTGGTCACGATATTTCGACACCAGCTATAGCGGGGTTTATAATGTTCTTTATCCGCAACTGGTCACGATATTTCGACACCAGCTATAGCGGGGTTTATAATGTTCTTTATCCGCAACTGGTCACGATATTTCGACACCAGCTATAGCGGGGTTTATAATGTTCTTTATCCGCAACTGGTCACGATATTTCGACACCAGCTATAGCGGGGTTTATAATGTTCTTTATCCGCAACTGGTCACGATATTTCGACACCAGCTATAGCGGGGTTTATAATGTTCTTTATCCGCAACTGGTCACGATATTTCGACACCAGCTATAGCGGGGTTTATAATGTTCTTTATCCGCAACTGGTCACGATATTTCGACACCAGCTATAGCGGGGTTTATAATGTTCTTTATCCGCAACTGGTCACGATATTTCGACACCAGCTATAGCGGGGTTTATAATGTTCTTTATCCGCAACTGGTCACGATATTTCGACACCAGCTATAGCGGGGTTTATAATGTTCTTTATCCGCAACTGGTCACGATATTTCGACACCAGCTATAGCGGGGTTTATAATGTTCTTTATCCGCAACTGGTCACGATATTTCGACACCAGCTATAGCGGGGTTTATAATGTTCTTTATCCGCAACTGGTCACGATATTTCGACACCAGCTATAGCGGGGTTTATAATGTTCTTTATCCGCAACTGGTCACGATAGAAGAACTTTACTTCTTTACTTGCGAGAGAACCAAAACATCACGGTTTAACATTTTAAAGCAAATCCATACCCCACCGATCGCTAACCAGTATTAGTAGTATTTGCAGTCTACTCATTTAGTTGTCAATTTGTTTGATTTGCTTTGGTTCGTCGTTTCAAATATAATATATATAGGTTGGTTTTGTTTGATTCGATTCGACAAAAAGAGAAAGAAGACAGAGACAATTCCTAATCTATAAGAAATCGAGAGAATCTACTTGCGACAGAACTGTGCTGTGTTTACGTTGCGTGTGCTCTATTAGCTCACCCCGCAGTCTTACAGTCTATCTACAGCCTACGTTCCGTAAAATGGTTGAAAATGTTGTTTATAAAGAAATATTGTTATAAACATGTTACGTTACATCTTTAGCAAACATTATTTTATGCTCTGAGTTTGCCCGATGATTGAATCACGGATCAATTTTTATCCATCTTAAAAAAAAGGATTTTTTCAAATTGACGCTAATGTAGGTTTTTTTTGTGTATGTTATTACCTCAGATCTCCCTCAAATATGAACCGATTTTGTTACCATGCGAATTTGGTGAAGATGTGTTGAAGATCTTGGGACCCGGAGAAAGGAACACCTTCACAGACATTAGCATCAACAAATTGCCATAGACAGGGAATCTAGTGGCAAGTACTTCCAAAGACTTGAGCCATCTTCCGCTGGCATGTAATAATAGATCGACCAGTGCTTCACCGCTACACCGGGCATCCTCGGGAATAATCGGCAGCAATGTAAAATATGTCTAGGGAAATTCGGTGACGTTTATGTGTGTTTTTTGGTTGTGGCTGTGGTCATCGTTTTCGTCTAACCGAAGGTGACAGGTAGGTTGTTCTTCCTCAATTAGTATCTAACAATAGATTTCCGTAACGGCTAATTCAATTTATTACATTGTGGCGTGCCTTAACGAACTAAAAATTGTGAAAAAATTAATTTCTATAAAGAAATAAAATATAATTCAAGGTGAAAATAGATTAACAAGTAATTTTTTTCTTTTTGGTGAATTTTCATTTTAAAGTAAACGCGAAAAAAGTCGGGTCCAAAAGCTAGTAAATCAATATATATATTGCAACAGACGACAATGTTCAAGTACTAGCACTTTTCGTAAATGACTTGACAATGCCAATGATAGCAGTCTCAGTAGTGATTATTGAAGTGGGCAGTATCTACTTCGAATAGTTTGTATGCAAACTGATAATGAAGAAAGTTGCGTACAAAGAAAATAAATTCTTCTGTCGCTACTGGTTGTGAAATTTTATTATTATGGCGTCTAGTATCGAGCAAAGAAGTAAATTTCTTCTATCGCAACCAGTTGTGGATAAAGAATGTATTTTCTGTAACGCAACTGGTTACGAAATCCAGTTGCGGAGGAGTGACTATAACAACTGCGGGGAACGGCTAGTAGACGATAACATCGACGACCCAATCAATAAGTTTGTCGTATGCAGACAAAGTTACATTACGCTTACCATGAATTTAAGTTTATCTTGGTAAGCGTGGAAGAGCACCCGGCAAGTCCATGTGTCATTGCGAACTTGACTGCGGAACTTTCAGTTAACAACATAATATCTTCGTCGTCAACTATAGAAATGCTCATTAAGGCAATCAAACCCAGTGATGGTGGTTTTAATTGTAGGCATTAAAAAGAACGCCACAGCGATTGTTGTATAGCGTAAAGCGAATGAAAGTCAACTTAAGAAACAGGAAATCAGTCTGCAATAAAATCAATAGGGCGGTTTCGTGGAAAATTGTACTGTTAGAAAAGAAAACCGTACTGTTATGAGTCCATGGAACTTTCCCTTGTTAGGTCTCCTATTTTTAACCGACGAAAAAAAAAAGGAGGTTCTCAATTCGACCGTATAATATATATTTTTTTTTTTTTTTATGTCTGGCTTCAGCCCTCACTCCGTTATTTATGAACCGATTTTGATTATTCTTTTTTTGTTAGATAGGGTATACCTCAAGGGTGGTCCCATGTCAAGGAAGTCAGCATCTGATGATGGGATCCTGAAAAAATTTAGAGAAACCCTCGAAAATTGTAGGAACGAATAGTGTTTCTGTTTACTTTTCATTACTTTATCAGGTATTGCGTTTAGAAATCATCATCATTTTTCATCATCATCATCATGATGATGAAAAAAACCATAGAATAAAATCTTTTTAACAAAAAATTAAACCGACGAAAAGAACTAAAAAGCAATTAAAATTAGATAGTTTATGTAAAGAAGCTCAATACTTAAGACTTAAGGTTTATTTATTTTTTGCTTTTCAGTTCTTTTCGTCGGTTTAATTTTTTGTTAAAAAGATTTTATAGATCTTTCGTTCCCAGCTTTGCTAAGGGAGGATATGGGTGTCTTCATTTGTATATTTATCCTTTCCTGGGACTCACCGAGAGTGATGCTCCGTGTTGTCGTGGGCTGCAGGTCTCTATATATAAACATAATGTGCAGGAGTCACAGCTGTAAAAATGTGCGTGTATATCTGTCTATGGTTTCACGTCACTAGCAAGCTAGAAGTATTCTAAATATTTAACTCATAATATACGATGACACAGTTACATCGCAACGATTCCATAGCCTATATAAATATAAGTATATATAATAAGATAACTAGGTTTCCCTTGCACACGAACAAATACAGGTGAGATGACAAGGAGACTGTAACGTTGTGTGTGCTTCATAGATAAATGTGTAAGTACATAGTTATAAGCAATGTTTTCAAATAAATATTTACCAAACCTATATTATAAGGGATATTACTTTACAACAAATATATTAAGTAGATGTTTGTATGATAAAATTGCTTTATTGTTTTCATAAAAACTCTTCTCGTTGGAACTGAGATTCGCATATCAAACAAAATTACTGTTGTCAAAACGGCTGTTCAAATGTAATCTGATGTGGCTTTATAGCTCAAACAAAATAGTTCAAACGCAGTAGTGCAGTTTCTACTTGGTATATCTGAAAATATACGTATAATACATTTTGTTCTGTGTTAAATGTTGCATGCAGAAGTAACGTAACGCACTTTAAAATTTCGATTTATCTAATACCTGAGCTCGTACAATAATAAACGTAAATTCTCAGTTCTAATGTTGTTTGTTACTTCCACACACTCACGCCGCACACCCGGGGTTCCCCAGACAGTGTTATCTGTAGTCTTGTCTGTTTCTCTTGGTTAGAAATGCTCTGTGCGTAACTGTTGTGTGTGTTAGTATGCAGAGCTACTGTGTGCAATATGTATTTTGTTCTTTGTTAACGATTGTGTCACAATCTTACTGTGCTCGTAAGTTTTTATTCACATGTTTTATTTCCATTTTATTTAAAATTATGTAACAACAAATATTATTATCAATTTACTACTATATACAAATGAATAGATCCTATGCATAACTCATTCTACGATTTGACTATTTAAAATCATAAGTCAAGACGATTGTCTTGACTTATGATTTTAAATAGTCAAATCGTTTTAAATAGCAAGAAACCTTAAATATTTGAAAAAGTCAACAATAAAATTAAACGATCAGAACTTACAATTAGATGTAAAAACCGATTTAATACCAAAAAAAAGCAATGTCTTGTTTGAAACAGCTGTACTGAACACGAGAAGGAATGATCTAGGCATACATTATATATTTTAACATTTTTCAGTAAAATCTTTCAAAAATGTTACAGAAAAAGAGTAATTTTAACATAGCGTTTTAAAAGCCAAACAATAAAGTGGA
Organism: Callimorpha dominula; assembly: GCA_949752705.1. Taxonomy (NCBI): domain Eukaryota; kingdom Metazoa; phylum Arthropoda; class Insecta; order Lepidoptera; family Erebidae; genus Callimorpha; species Callimorpha dominula. The sequence goes on along the minus strand of OX456999.1, from coordinate 295,859 downwards.
TCAAATCGGGCATTAACGTCTTAAGTAAAATGATAAGGGTACTTCTACGTTCGCTCAAAAAGAACCCGGTTTAACTAATTATAAAACAGTAACAACTACACACGTATTGTACGAAAACACAACTCATAAATAAAGACAAAGCAATAAGTTATTTAGAGAATTGCCTACCAAAGTAGAAAATGTCTTTAGTTTTAGACTTACTAGTCGCAATGAAATTGCAAAGAGAGTAAAGCAAATGAGTAATACAACCTCATCACCTCAACCAATCACAATTACTAAAGAGAACAATGAATAGCTTTAAGAATATAGTACTACTTAAGGACCTTAAATGGATTTTTATATAAATTAGATACAACCATAAAAACGACGTCACTTGTCAGCACAAACAACAACAAAATGTGTCAAGTGCAAGTCTGTTTTCTTGTCTAAGGGTTTCGTACCACAGTAATACATACATACACCCACGCCTGTAACATCGAGAGGTGTATTCGTCACCCATATTTTGCCAACAATAATTTACCGTAAACTGGTAATTTTGACAATTAAAGATTGGAAAATTGGGTGTACATTGGAAGGGATATCAACGGAAGGAAAGGGATATTGCTCATACGGCTGGATTACGAAGTGTTAAAAATAGCTGGAGCTGGTCAGGGTCGTAAACCTTTTACTCGAACTGGCTGTTGCCTCTGTCAGGCAAGTCAGAGCTCTCTCCGCCACAATAATATCTAGGGAATACCTACTTTTAGCATAGGAATTTTAAACTGTCGCAGTCTCATTCAAATATTTTAATCAGTCCTAAGATTCTCTGGAACTGACTGGGTTTAGAATTATGGCCACCCTTTACACAACGTATGTTTAACATACCAATAAACTGTTTTGTGTTTTTTTATTTTTGCTATCTGTTGTGTAAGCACTCGATATCAGAGTGTCAACACACTAAAGTGTCCCAGTCGCTAGTTATTGTAGTGGTATTCTACTCTATTTAATAATTTCTTTGGGCTATATTTTTTCTTTCGGCGAAAATTTTAAACAAGTTACTTTTAAACCACAAGTGGTCGTTATTTTGAATCTTTATTATTTTTTATTATATACACGTGGGACACTCAGTAAACTTTACGAAATTTTCAAAAAACTTTAAATGTTTTGTCAATAAGTCTCCACCACTATTTGTGTAAAGTTTCATGCATCTGCATTTAAACCAATTTTCAATACACTTTTTCCAAGGCGCCTCAGACACTATTCCTGCTCCATATTTTAAGCGTACGAAATCGTGGGAAACAGACAGCAAGTTTTATGACGACGACATCCACATTGAGCAAAAACGAAGAGAAGCCGAACTATGTAGAACAGACTACTGATCCTGCAAACGCGCAATAAAAGTTCTTGCGCTGATTAGTATGTACTAAACTTTCAAATATTAACCATTGGGCTGCGTCTAGCCAGGAACAATCATCTGGCCAGGTCGGAGGATCCTCCCTTTGTGTTAGAAGGACCACCTTTTCTATACATTGGTTTGCTGTATGTGGACGTCGCCAACCTATCGTTTATAAAACAACCGGTGGTCGATAGAGATCATATCTACACCGTTATCATCAACGCCATCATCATCATCGTCGTCACCTTAGCCCTGAGACGACCACAACTGATTATAGGCACGCTCATCCAATTACAATACAATACTATATTCAGGTTAGGGTGACAAGTTTGTAAAATTAATTAGTAAATGTAATCAGACTTGCATCTATTTTTGTTTATTTAAGAGTGATATACGCAGATATGCGCAATACGCGACTAACCAAATATACACAAGGAATAATCTATTAAATTCGATATCGCCGGTCGGTGCGGTTGTGTGCAGCCAACGGGAAATTGTACGACTAAAAAACCTACCTCCAGAATTTTGTTTGTAATTATTATTTTTTTTTGTTATTTCAAAAACACGTTTTGCTTGTCGGATCTCTGTATTCAATTGAATTGAAATGAAACTTGTTTTTAACTGAATCGTAGATTATTCAGTCTATCTCATGATAGTTTTTACCACGTATATAGTAGATATATATCTTCTCAATTTTGGCCACTGTCCAAATAATAAAACTTTAATACTTGCCACTGGTAAGCAGGCTTGGATATAAGCAGAACGGTTCGCATGCCGAGCATTTAGTCACGTCTTAATTGAGATACCCTTTAATGTCGTTGCTCTAAATATTTGTGAAAATATTTGTGCGATGGGGCTACATTGGAAGGACATCATAGTGATGCTTGCACGTGTAAGACTGGTGTTTGGTTTTCGTGTACCTCGGAGATAATATATACATAATTATACTCGTACGTATGTAGTTACTTTGTGGTTATATTACGATCTGAGTACTTTATAAATCGTTTTAACGCTAAAAACAAAATTTTACTTAAATTTTGATGTGAACATAATTCTTCTCTCGAGTTCCGGTTAACTCTCTTGACTTTGCAGATGAAACTCCTTAAAATGATCTAATTTCCAGCGAGTGGTGGCGCGCTGCCGCCGAATAATAAATTAAAAAACCTACTTCTTTATTTTTTCCGGACAATTGGATAAAAAGTCGAGTTTCACTTTTCACCCTAAAGCGAATGGACAGAGAAAAGCTATAACATTTATAGATAAACCAAGTGTCACGGTATTAACAAGTGAGATTACTGCTCTAAATATAGGGTCGCATTGAGCTTCGACAAGGTTTTGTCCGTGAAGGCGAGCGCCGCAAACGGTCGCTAAACTCAAATGTTCGGGTTATATTGTTCGACTTTTTGTCAGAACAGTATCAAATAGTCGGCAGTGATATGCGGTTCCGTTCCATTCGGCATCGATTGCTCTATTTTAGAGTTAGATAGGGAGCCTTCGGCGCACAAAAGTAACGTTATCTGTGCGCGGGGGGTAGACACGGAATTTAAGGGGTGTGGGACTGCGCGGGGGGGGGGGGAGGTTAGTGACTCGCCAACTATTTACAGAGAAATAAAAGGCGTATCACTGAATGAAAATGTATTTAAGTAGCACTGCCATGCGGCGCCTGCACTCGAAGCAGATCATTGTAAGCTTAGCTCTTTGCAAAGTAAACGCTCTTCAGTTTTTTTACCTACATACTCTTAGACTACTGTATATTTACATATACAGATACATATAAATTTATTTGTTGTATTTTGATATAACATGACGAGTGATGCATAGCGCCAGTGAGGCCGGAACCACGTCGGTCTGATAAATGTGTGACGTTTATATTCAATACTTCAGAAAACCAATTTCATTAAGTAGCTCGACGAAACGACTCTCGCCTCAATTATTCGCTATTGCCTAAACCGGAAATACCGCGCCTTCATGGCGGAGCCGCGCCAAAAAAACCTTGTTATTTTCGTTCTCACTGCCTAACCTCATTTCCGGCGTACGATCTTATAAAAATTACCAGCTGAAATATGTCCAAATTGCTCAGCCTCCAAATGAGTGGAAACATACAAACCTCGGAGATATTTACATACATATTACTTTATCGAGATTCTTAGGCGCTAATGAAAATCTTTGTTGTATTATAAATGAGCTTGTTTGCATAAATATCAATTATCGCAGCGCAGGTGAGCAGAACGGCATCGCCATGAGTACTTAACCCTTTATGCAAAACAAATTGAGCAATATTTTACATAATTCAGATGTAGGCGCCAGAACAGTCGCGCAGCAGGCGATCTTGTAGCTGCACTTCGTACAATATATTGGTCGGGGAATCAATTGTGGAGTTCACCGTCGACATATTTGAGCTACGATCGGAACTATTACTTCGTTTGAAATTAATTTAGTGCACGTTGAGATGTGCCGAGTCGTCACGGAACAATTGAATTTCTGAAGTTTGCGCTACGCCGGTGTTGGTACGGGCGATGGGCCGCGCTGTGTAGTGGCTGTATAGATAGATTATTGTTTACATTGCCGACAGCAGAGTGAGTGGCCCGTTTCGACGAGGGATGTATTAAACAGAAAGAACGACCGTGCATACAATGAACACACATTAACAATCGTAAGCTGCGAATCGATATCAAATAGATGAGCTCGGCGCGGCGAGCCTTTCTACACGTACCTCTGTTTGTTTTACACAGATTGTATTATTTACGTTTGTTGTTTGCTCAGCACATATCAACTACTTATGTGACAAACGTTGTTCATAACGTTGTTCAATTATTATTTAATACAATTATTTTATACCCTGATCCCCTATAAGATCAAAGAACACATAGATAGCTACAGTATACGCTATATCGGGCGCAACGATTAATCTGAGGGAACATTCCTCGTAAGTGAACTAAGATTGTTTGAACTTGTAGTCAATGCGTTTTACAGGAAGGACACAATATATGCAGAGCTGGCTGGGCTTGTTACACGATGAACCTACTGTATTTATTGTCGACTAACCCGGCACTACAGATAAATAAACTAGTGGTACGTAGAGGGACATACGAGTAGCTTAAAAATATTTAAACCTACAGCGATTATTAATCATGTAATAGGCAAAAAAATTCTCCTGCAGGTAAATAGAAAACAACATCGTTCAGTCGTGTGCTTCTCAGGTAGGTACCGTGCCAAGAACAGAGTCGCGAATTAATGATTTTTTTAGACTTGGAATTTAGAAAATCTCTTTATTGACGTAGTTTAACAAATTATTTAGCATAAATTCTCAAGAGCAGAACTTTTGTGCACAAAAAATTGTATAAAGGAAATAAAAGCCATTTTAGGAATGTATATTAATAGAAGTGTCACGGCGCTCGCGTATTATGTTTGTCGTGAACAGTGGCACGCTGCGCTGTTACAAAGTGTAATGGAGTCAAACTGTAGTGAAGCGCGACGTCCAGTAGGTGCGAGCAGAATATTGCAACAATTTGTGTGCCGTTCTAGCATACTATAGCCGTTGTAAAATACTATTCTGTAGTGATTATTATTATTATGTTCATGTCTTTTCTTTACCAAGTTTAGAAACAATACGGTTATCTGAGCATGAGACGGCTCGCGACAATTTTCGTAATAATTGCGTCCCGCTGCCTTCCCTTTCTCTATTAGTCCTAGTTTACCGCAATGTTCTGTAGGGTGGAGGTATTTCTGTAAGGCTGAGTTTTAAATCAAACTATCGGCGGGACCTACTTTTAAATGAAACACTATTCGCAGTAAGATCATATTACTGGATCGTATTATATAGGTAAATCGATATTGAGTGCAATATAACGCTGGAATCATATTAAATTATAAATATGTTACCTCTATGAGTTAAACGATTTTTTCTCACGAATAAGTTCGATATAAGTATGAAATAGGGGATGTAAAAGTACTTAATCATTATATAATCCCGTTGCTTATACCGCTTGTCTACAGTCGTAGTATAAATGTTATTAATGGCACCCGCTATTATTGTATTAAAACTTTAGCGACTTATGCACAGATTAGATATAAATCGGGAGTGGTTCACGGTAATGTATATAATACATGAAACAAGTTAGTCCTTAAAATGTTTGTCTCTAAATGTGAATTACTTAACGATCATTAGATATATTTAAATAAAAACTATTGAAGAAGTCTGGTCTATTGTACATAAATGACAAAAAAAAAATTAAATTCCAATTCCTCTTTACCGTAAGGCACATCACAGTGCTGCTCAAACTTGGTTTATATTTTTTTATTATATAACAGCTATTAAAACCCTCAGGTTTGTACTTTGCGATAGAAAAAATCTCAAAAAGTCTTTGAACAGGTGCTGAGTTATTAGCAAGGGATTAACAAAGACAACTCTCAACATATTTTAATTTATAAGTGTAGTGGATGAGCCGATAGAGTTGTGGGCGTTTATAGGCTACCTATGCTACGTTTCATCTAGCAGACACTACATTATCTTTGTGTTACACTACATAATATAATGGTTTAAAAATTAATAGCTTTATTCGTTACTAGCTGTGCCCGCGACTTCATTCGCGTTTTTTTCGGAAAACAGCAATTTGTCGTTTATTGCATAGTACCTCTTTCTCCAGGCAGGATTTTTTATACTGTATTGGCGGTGAAACAATCTGGAGCGTACAAAAAAGGTTGTTTTGGTTGCTTACACGTGTAATAACGACATAATTTGGCTGTGGTAACATTACTCATTTGTTTTTCGTGTGGAAGCTCACCTCACCGGGCTATTGGTGAGGCCGTATATCAGGCTTAAACCAACTAAAACCACACGATGTGCCTCACAGCACGGCGACGTTTTGTCTTCAATGATCTATCCAGCGCTGGCTAGCGGACGGCAACTGGGCGATGTAAAGACACTCTCTTCACGGGAGACTCTGCTTCGGGTGAAGAACATAAAACTCGTCTCATACACCCACGGCCACTCTTAGCGTACGCATGAGAGCGCGAGTGAAAAGGTTCCACCTGGAATTTTTTCTACCGAATCCACACCGTTACCTCCTCCTTGCGCGAGATGTTCTCCTCGCAGAAAATCGTCATCAAACAACTGTGACGACCTAACATCTCGATTCGTCCGACCAATTGGGAGGCTCTTGCTGTAGTCAGTCAGTCAGTGCCGCTTCCTAGAAACTATGGGCCCCCTCGGTATACCTAACAGATAAACGTTTGCTTCTGAGCTTTGTTTAGTCACGTTGTAACTTAAGATTTCACACTACTGTAACCGAACGGAAAATAAATGGTCTAAAAGTGTAAAACAAACTTCACCGGTTACATGTCAATATTTCAGCATAGATGTAATATTTTGCGATAGTATCTGCCATGCATTTGGTATAGTAAAATACTGTAATACTAAGAAAGTGTTAAGTTAAACTAAGAACTAAGTCATAGATGCTTTAAATAAAAATTCTATTCTATTCTAATATAATCATGTTGACGGGAATCAACGCGATCACGTATTTAAAAGGTATGACATACCTTTGCTTTGCCGTGGTCGTGGCCGTGATCACAGGCTTGTAGGTACTGTAATACTTTTTAAATTAATATATAATACTTTTTAAGAACGCAAAAGTTTAAAAGTTTGGATCTTCTTTTTCTATAACTCTATTTATAAATATATGTATATTCACTGGACTGGCCAGATGTTCTAGTGGTTAGTGACCCTGACTGCTGAGCCAGAGGTCGTGGGTTCGATTTCCACCCAGGACGAATTATTCTCTGTCTGGGTGTAATTTATTTATAATATGTATGTATTTAGAAATATGTAAGTATTTTTGTCAGCAGTCTGGTTACCATAGTACAGGCTCTGCCTAGTTTAGGATCAGACGGCCGTGTATGAGGTGTGTGAAGTTGTTATTATTATTAATGTCCTGAAACATATTTATGAATTTAATCTAAAAAAAAAGAATAATCAAAATCAGTTCATAAATAACGGAAAGGGGTGAACATACATAAAAAAAAAGAATATGTATAAAAACGGTCGAATTGAGATCCTCCTTTTTTCGTCGGTTAAAAATGATACCTAATTTAAAAAAGTAAATTAATTTTTATATTTAAAAAAAAGTGCAAAAAAGAAAAGAGTGTCAAAAAGGGATTCGATCCGGCACCCAACCTAGTAGAAATCGTACTCTACACCAGATAAGCTAAACGCTCGTTATAATAATCTTCGAAATAAGTATATACATTCTACTAACGTTACAATGTTATTACAGCTTTCATTGATTTTCCTGTGGGAACCAAAGTTTAACCCGGGATAAAAAGTACCCTATAACCTGCGCAGGCACTCAAACTATTATCATACTAAGTTTCAAGCATATGCCTTCAGTAACTTCTGAGTTTATCGTGAATATACAAACATACAAACAGACAGACAGACAAAAATTTTTTGAATCGCATATTCGGCATCAGTATCGATATCTTAATACCCCTCAGTCGATTTTTTTTTAAATATATTCAATGTACAGAATTCATCCCGCTACAGATTTATTATAAGTATAGATAAAGTGTCCGACATAGGAGTACATGTTCGGTACCGATATCTCTACAAAAACGAAGCATGTTACTGAAATGAATTGTATATTTTAAAAGATATTGTTTCCTGCAAATTGCATTTCGTGCCGTTGTGAAGCCTACCATTTGTGTAGTGCTCGGTGCGGCGGCGGCGCCTCTGGGAGCGCGAGGGCGGGCCGCGGCCACTTCCTCACTGAGCCTGGCGTATTTTTAACAACTTACTTTGATATTGCAAAGAATTTTCTTTTACTTTGTTATAGTCGGTAAGATTCTTATGAAATAAATGTAGTCTAAAAGATATTTCTTTTAGTAAATCCGCTCGGCTTAACTCGTTTTAGTATAAATAAGGCTTTACGACCGTAGATGTTGTTTTATTTAGTAATCTTGTTCTCTGGTTCCGTATAATGAAACTCACGATAAGTTTGCAGAATATGGCAGCTTTTTTTTATTAAATATGGCTTCCAAATAACCTTGTTTGTTGTACTTATTTCTATAGACCATTATATGTGAACGTTCTAGTGTGAAGCGAATGAGTGGGTCCAAGTAAAATACAACAATGTGTGGGTTGTCTTCACAATGCGCTTAACCAATAGTTTAGGTGGAAACTAGTGTAACTTATGGGAGCCCATAGGGTCAGACCGCCACTGACTTATGTGCGCTTTATTAAAGACAGGTCTTATTCAAAACCGTAAAACTAATTTATTATATTGCTGTACAGATAACTATTTGATACTTGCTGTATCATCCTCGCGATGTAAGTTAAAAAGCTTTCAGGTTTTAAATATTTAAGAAGCTCTCTACTACTAAGGTTGCTGTCAGAACATGCATCATGAACACCTGAAGAAATAATGCAATTTTTTGTAACCCTATGACTAGATCTGGATCTCTAGCAATTGAAGAAAATTAAAATGTTGAGGGTAAAAGTTCACTAGTTATATGTAATTATTTCGGCTCTAGGTTAACTATTCAAAATATAAAGCACCAGTGACGTTGTTAGATGTCGTATATATTGTCGAGATGTCACCGGCTCCTTCTCTCACGTAAAGGATTATGCCTACTCCTCTGTCTATGGGATGAATATTAGCTTGACAAACAGTGCCTGATATTCTGTACGCCTGCAATTACATTGTCACTGTTTATATAATTAGATATAGAAAAATACGACTTATAAATGTGTTATATATAGCACACCATAATCTTATTTAAAATATACGGTTTTACTCAAGTGTATATTTCGGGGATGACTAGTTCCGGACCCGACGGGGGCCCTTTATCAAGGGGTGAGGCGTCCTGCCGCGCCGGTTGCAGGTGCCAGACTGATTTTCACATTTCGTACATCCCCGAAATATACACGTGAGTAAAACCGTATATTTTAAATAATATGAATACCACTCACGAAAGTTTTTATTCGAGTACACCATAATCTTTGAAAATAGCAAATTTTATGTAAAAATATATACACAGTCCTATCCCAAAGAGACCTCTCTTTTGTCGTCGCTATAACATAACAAAATATATACACAGTCCTATCCCAAAGAGACCTCTCTTTTGTCGTCGCTATAACATAACAAAATATATACACAGTCCTATCCCAAAGAGACCTCTCTTTTGTCGTCGCTATAACATAACAAAATATATACACAGTCCTATCCCAAAGAGACCTCTCTTTTGTCGTCGCTATAACATAACAAAATATATACACAGTCCTATCCCAAAGAGACCTCTCTTTTGTCGTCGCTATAACATAACAAAATATATACACAGTCCTATCCCAAAGAGACCTCTCTTTTGTCGTCGCTATAACATAACAAAATATTTCGTGTCACCTTTAGCTATAAGAAATCTAATTTACATTGGCTTTTTAAAAATCAAATATCATCCGAAAAATCAAAATATTTAGGCAACCAAGACACACGATTCTTATTTACGGCATTATCGTTAGAGGGATTCTAGAATATTGCTGCATTGTATGGAGTCTAGGTTATCAGATGCACATTGATGGAACGAATACAAAAACTATTCTTAAACTGCTTAGCATTTAACAACAATATGTGTCGTCAGTTAACATCATACAAAGAACGTCTCTTATTCTATGAAATGAACCCACTGAGTATACGTCGTTAAATTGCTGATAAAATGTTCTTAAATAAGCATATCTATAGAATTTTTAACATCTACCATCTTCTTTGCCGTATTTTTCTTTTACTTATTTTCTTGCTTTTATAATAAAAATAACTTAAGCCAAATGATATGTCACAAGTTCGATGCTTCCGTCCGTCATGCTTGCCTCTTCAGAATACACTAACGCACTTGCAAGCGTGTGGATGGCGATGTTTGATTCCCAAAATCAAGCCAAACATTTGTAGAGGTTCGTAGTTTGTAGCAAGTGGCAAACGTGCGGATTCGGCTTGAGAACTAATCTTTACCAACATGCACCTATTTACCGTATGACTACCTCATGAAACAATATACGTAAAAGCATATGATAGCTGTGATATTATTGTACAATAAAAAAATACAATAGACTAAATCATCAATAGATTTTATTGTAAATATATATCGCCAACAAATATATCCTACAATTTTAATTCAAATATAAGATCTAATTTCTTAACTTACTTGATTCTATGATCTTGATAATAAATCTAATTTGCATCAAAACTTAACTTAAGCAAAACTAAACAGCTCATACTCTCTCCTAATAGTGCTGTGCCCGACAGGGTCCATAATTGATACCTACTTTAAAGCCTACCACCTGTAAATTTATATTATGGAATGCAATAAATAAATAATAATAATACAAAAATAAATAATAATAATATATGTGTTTGTCCGTCACGATTCTTTAGCCTCATTGAGAAAAAATGTACTATACATTTTAAACTCAGAATTGTAACTTTGTGATGAGTATATTAATTAAATTTTTTACTTAGGATATTCTCTTACTTTATAGTTGGTGTGATGATATAACCCTTCATTATAACATGCTGTGTTCACACCTAGTAGGGTACAATTTATGCAGATCTATACATTATAAGTTATCATTTAGGTTATACTAATAATTGTATCCAGTTCTGTAAGCAAAAAAAAAATCATCTTGTAATATAAATTTTGGAAGAATTAACTTAAGGACATAAAAAAACTGCAGCCTGATTTCATACATGGTGGGTAGGCACTTCTCGGTCCGTGCTAGTCCGTGGTGTAAAATCAGGTAAAAGACTGAAGTTTGTGATTGTAGAACAGCGGTATTTATGTAATGATTGTTTCCAAGGGGGAAATTTCTAAAGTGTGACAGTGTGACACTTCTTGGCGTATCAACACGACAAGGGCGTGACATGCAACGTGAGCGCGCCTCGTGCCGCACAGTAAAACAATAAAACCCACGCTACTGATATAGCTTTACTAACAAACGATACAATAGCCTTGTCAGCCGTCAAACTGTAGCTTTACCGGGATTACGTTAAATAAATAAAAAAGAAAGTAATAACGGTAGAAAGGTCGCCGTAAACATTGACAACGGAGCGCAGAGTGGACAACGAACCCTCTCGGGAGGCTTACGGCAATAATCATCGCACTCGGCCCGACTTATATTGTGATCGTGCCCATTGACGGCGGTGCCACTCTAATACTGCGTTTTAGTTTTACGATAAGCCCGGAAAGTGACGACCATAAAAATACATACACAGAATTTGCAGGATAATCCGAAATAACCGATCTCTGCCCCTTCCCCCTCCGCGTGACGCACATGCGCCCATTTATTATGCATCCAGGATATTACCTGTGTTTCTATTAAACATTTACACCGCATTATTTATTGCTTTCATTGTTTTAGGTAAGAAAACGGATTTAAGGAATAATGGGTAGTAGCAAATCTAGGTCAGAGCATTATGCTCGTGAAGAAGCAATACTTGTAATTACTGGGCGACCTTGAACTTACTAAACTTGCGGTGTAATACATGACTTCTAGCATTTTACTTGCTAGTAGATATATTATATGATCAAGAACACTGAAAAGTAAAATAAAATATTTTACAGCCTCATTCCTTTCTCTTCTTTTAAACCTACTAAAAGTCATTTACCATTATATTTTGTGCAACCACACAAAAATTACGTGTGGTAAATTTAAAATAAATCGTGTAAAACCGAGAACTACAACTGCATACAAATTCAATACCCAAATTTCATTTTCATGTGTTTTTGGTAAGTAAGAAGTCGTCAAACTTCTCGGCAACTTGATCTGTACTACACACTCGTACCATCGTAGGTATGCTACCTGCTTCACACCAATGACTGCCCAATGACTATGGTAAAATATAATATAATTCATTACTTTTATCAGGTTAGTAATTTTCTTGATGTTAGAAGTCACTATTCAATATACTTATTTTTAATTAGCCTCACATTTCTCTAAATAGCTTAAATCGACCGGTAATTTGGAAAAACTATTAACTAGACTATTTATGTCTGGAAATAAACCTGTGTGCAAAAGATGTGTTTTTCTATATTTTGAGAAATATTTAGAAAGTGCAACTAGTAACACTGTCAGGCATACTGCTAATTACGTTATTAATATATATATATATATATATATATATATATATATATATATATATATATATATATATATATATATATATATATATATATATATTATTTTCTTATGGACTCTATCCCGCGCGAAGAATCAATGCAGGAATTCCGCCAATGTCAAGTGTTTTATAATTATACAAGTTTAATAACAAAAACGTAAAAAATGGACGTCTATTCGTCCATCTTGAAAAAAAGTCCAACGTTACGTTGTTGTTGTGAATCATATTTTTCAGCGTCCTCTATAATCCTAAATGTGTCTCTGGTGGGTCATGGTACTTTCATCTCACTCACTGGATTGCTTGTTGTCCGCTTGATAGTAATCTATCTTAAGCTGCAAATAATCAAACTACGAGTATAATGTTTAGGGATGAGATTAGTAGAGACATGGCTCTCCCCATGTCAAAAATGATTAATGGATAAAGACGAAAGAATTGTCATATACGGATATATTTAGAAAATTATAAGTTCAAACTTTAGTAGCAGGGACTACATTCCTTATTTTTGTTACAAGATAATAGGAGAAGTATGGACCAAAAATTGGTGTAGTAATGTTTTTTTTAAAAGGATAGAGACAATTAATGATAAAACTGAATGAATTAATATTACCAGCGAATGCAAAACTAACTTCAAAGTGAAGCACTTCGAAGTTAGTTAATAGTTTTGGCAAATACTTTCCATTTGATATTATCAAAACCGTAATGCAATCATTCGCTCTCGCTCTCGTCGAAATTTCGACACGCGGTTCGCTTTTTACAAGGCGTAATCAGAAACTAGTGCCCTACGGAGGTCACTTATATTTATTACTAAATTTTACTTAATAAAAACAGTTCAACTTTTGAGTTTCAATTTTAGTATCAAAAGAAATATTATGGCGTCAATACTCGACAATTTATTCATACTCGGTGGTCTAATTTAAACCATATATTTCGTTGACCCTTATAACTTGAACTGTAATTTCATAGATTTGTAACTGTACCACGACAGGTCGACATATAAACTGGGCGCGTGTTGCTTGATGTAGCCATTGCCACGTAATTATTCAATTAGCAACACATATTACTAAAAAGTTTTAGCTTCAGTTCTTCTATACATAAACTTTAAATATTTCAATTTTGAAGTTCCTGCGTACGCAAAATTTTCTTAAAAATGCGTACAAAGATTTCCTTTCACGTATGTATACAGTATGTTACAGAAAGGTGTTGTAATATTTTAGGGTAGTATGTTAGAGTCCGTGAATAATGTAACAACTTTTGTGAAAATTCGTCATTTTTAATAAAGAAATCTTATTTTGAAACTTACAGACTAAACTTGAAAATTGACCGATAAAGCTAATATTTCGTAAGAGAGAGGTCTGACGTGGATAAAACGATGTTAATCGAGTGTTCACATTTTTCTATGTGTTTCGAACGTGTAAAGTTAAAGATTTTACAATGATATAAGTAAGTGTTCCTTTTTCAAATACAGCCTGTATAATATGTATGTATTTAGTATAAGTAAATCAATCAGCAGTATAGTTATCATAGTACAGGCGCTGCCCAGATAAGGATCAGACGACAAAGTGTTAGGTGTTTCAAGTAAAAATAAAAAAAATAAAGCTTTGTTTCGGATTTAAATTTACTGGACCCGAGGTCTAGATATTTATGTATTTTAATTAGTAAATCGGACTTTATAGGTAAAGGTATTTGTATTTATTATTCAAGATATACGGTAATGTTCGGTGACGTTGAAAAGCAGTGTGTTTTATTTGTATCGGCTGCGGTTCATGGTCTGTTGAGAACGAATCGAGTCATATGATGAGATAACTCACCGTACGATTCAGTGACTGGACGGAGCCCAAGCGCGAACCCTCAAAGGAATACTTTTACCTCGAACGGCGCGGCGCTCCGCCTTCTCTCAAGTGATGCACGGAGATTACTTCTTACTTGGCAACCTGATATACCGGTGATAGTGGAGCCGTCAGCAACACGAATATTTAAAGGTATGGAATAATTTATTGTTGAAAAAAAGGTCCATATTTAAAAGACGTATTCAGTGTTTGCCAAATAAAAACGGGTCTAATTTTCGGTTCCTTATTCCTTTTGGTAAGAAATTTGGTAAAATATGTATAATGTATATGTAAATGAAGACCGTCCCTTCGTAAACACTCGAACGATATTATGAACTAGTTACGAGGTGGAAGACTCGTTACGAAATTCTAATAATCGAGCGCACTCGAAAAGTTACAGACGAATTCTCCTCAACATAACAACAAATTATAAGTACAATATTTTAGAAAGATAAATCTGTTATTACTGTTCTTAGGATAAACAGTGTATCTTGAATAAATAGTTACATATTATATGAAGACTAAAACGAGGCTCGTTTCAGCCTTGATGGTCGGTGGATTAATGCAACATGACCGCTTACACAAGAAGCTATGAGTGCAGAAACTAGTTACCTTCTCTAACGTAATTACCTGCCAAGGAGGTTTTTTGAAACACTACTCAAAGTTGTAATACCCTCGATGTCGGAAAGGCGATGTTTATTCCAGTGCCCGCCGCCGTTAATGCCAGTGGTTAGTATGCCATTTTAACACTTTAGCTGTTATCCTAAGTTCCTTCATTGTACATAATTGATTTCAATTTTAAATTATTTATTTATCTACTGCTAAGTTCATTAATTTATAATTTTCGACGCTGATGCAATCGTAAACTTTGATTTGCGTAGCTTTTGATTTCGCGCCTCACCAATCCGAAATGCGTTGCGAGCTCAATTACCACATGGAACACTTTTTTGTGCTATACACAAATGTCTGAGAATTGCTTGTAACCATTATTTGAATATTTCATGTAGAAATTTACACGAGAATTTTTATTTGGCTTTTGCAAAAGAGAAGCCAAAATTCACTTCTGAACTCCATAAAGAGTTCGTTAAGATTAGTAGATGATCAAATTATTGAAGTGTTGGTGATTAAAGAATTAGTATCAAATGCAAGTGTCACATAGAAGGTGAGATTATAGCATTGCGCGGGCCGCCATTATAGCGGTATCTCCAGTATCCGCTAATAACCGCTATCCATCACGGCGAGTCGCTCGCGTATTTGTCATTACACCAGTCGCCGTAACTGTTCGACTAAATTGCGCGAATACTTCCCAACTTTCGCTGTTTTACTTTATTTTAACCCAATTTAAAAACATTTCCGTGGCAATTATGTGAGTTGAGTTCGCTACGGCCCGAGCGCCGCGGGGCCCTATATATTACACAAGTTTTTTTTATGAATGAATGTACATTTAAGCAGTTATTTATGCGTTTATGCACAATGTAAGGCATGTACGCTGTGCTTGCATTCATGAGAACACCTCAAGGTATGAATCGCGTCCCTGTATTGGTGGTGTGCGTTTAGCGCAGTGTCAGTGTCGGCGCATATCGCCAATGTTTAATGAGCTTAACGTTTGAACTTGTACAACAAAAAAACTTTGTTCCGTACGTGGTTCGCCCGGTCAGGGTTTGTTCGGTCTCTACATTTAAATACCCACCTTTGATAATACGCACTTTTTAAACGAATATTTTAGGAAGTTACCTTGCTACTGCCAGTGTTTTAATCCCTATATGGAAATGTAGTAAAATAGTGATTTAATTAACAGTAAACATTTTACTCGCTATGGGTTGTCTCTCAACTCTGGTACGAGTTTAATAAAGACTAATATAGCACCATCTTCACTTAGATACGACCATCAGTGAGTTGTTTAGAGCAACGGATCAGGTGCTTAAGGTGTTTTACCTGTGTAATGGTCTGAGAAGAGACCGCTCAATTCTCGTTTTCAATTTGATCGGTATGGAAGTCAGTTTAAAATAACATGACGTCAATCATAGGAACTTGATTCCACGCGATCGAATATCATATCATCAAATTTTTAACCGACTTCAAAAAAAGAAGGAGGTTCCATGTTCGGCTGTAAGTGTTTTTTTTACGTATGTTCACTAATATTTCCGTCATATTATATGGACCGATTTCAAAAATTGTTTTTTGTTTGAAAGGGTATGTTCCCCAGGTGGTCCCATTGTCACCAAGTCCGGATTTGATGATGGTATCTGAGGGTAAACGAGGGAAACCCTCAGAAATTAAAGTAGATGTAGTGTGTGTTTATTGATTTGTCTTGAAATTAAGCAGCATGAACGTTTAAAGTCACGAACGTTATTGTTATTAACCGAATTAAAAAAAGGGGGAGGTTCTACGTTCGGCACTTCGTATTTTTTTTATAACTTATTCGACCAAATGCAGCAATTTGCTGGACAAACTAAAAATCTTAACACCTTATCTCAATAAAGTATTGGGCTTATTAAACTAAAGTTAATATAATCTAACCAAAATTCCAGTAAGTAATGTTCTAAATACCGTGTCTCCTCAGTACCTTACACTAAAATTTTGAAAATAAACACTTAAAAAAAAAGTTAACCCGACTCTAAAAAGCACTATGAATGAGCACTGAAAAGCGAAAAATAATCGATATCAAATTTATTTAAAAAATACTACAAACATGTGACACTTTTAAAATAATAGGTCACATGATAAAGCCGCCAGGTACCTACTGGTCTGTTTGAAGTAGGTGCCAAACTCGAAACGTAATAAGCAATACTTAAGGATATAAACAGCTAAATTAAGAACGGAATATGATTCTAATGAAATATCTGAATATTTTGTGAATTATATACACCGTTGGGCCTAGGCTATCTATCAAGCACCTATTTAGCTTGGCGCCGATTTCAAACAGATCAGTAGGTACCTGGCGCTGGCTTAATAATGTTACCTATTATTTTAAAAATGTCACAATTTTGTAGTCTTTTCAAATTAATTTGAAATCGATTATTTTTCACTTTTCAGTGCCCTTTCTTAGTGTTTTGAAGTCAGGTTAACTTTTGTTAATAGTGTTTTCCCAACTAAGTTGGGGTCGGGTTTCAGTATAACATTTATATTTTACGTGAAGCGACTGCCATCAGTCCTCCACAACCCAAATACTAGGCGAGATCTGTAATTAGACGAAGTTGTCGGACTTTTTAAGCGACGAAAAAAAGGAGGAGGTTCTCAACTCGACCAAGGAAGTCAGGATCTGATGATGGCCGGAAAAAGTGCATTGAGAATTGGTATAGAAGTTCAGTTCATTCAAGTCAGTGAAAGGTCTAAACCCTTTAAATGTTACCGTGTTCTACAATAATATAATCCCAAATTCTGTTACTTCACTCGCTAAATTAAAATTAACTAAATTTTCTTCATATAAGAAGTAAACCTTGTACACTTAGAAACAAGGTCTTATTTCAAATTGAAACAAGTAGGTAACATATGTCGCTATCGAAATAAGCAATTTATTTGTCGACTAAAGTCTGATACGCTTAAATAAACTTTAATACCACGTAGCGAGAGCCGCTATCCGTTGAATGCCATCTCTTTCGCTCTGTGTTTTTAGTAAGCGTCGTCGTAGGTGTAGATTAAAAACACGTCATCCTTGTTAGTTTTGAACAAGTTTTTATACGGCAATTATACAGCGTTTGAATAAATGAAGACTCTCGCTGCGTGGAAATAAAGTTGAGTTTACGTTGACAGGTTTTATTGAAATTTAGAGGCGCTGAGAAATAGATGCTAGTAACAAATAGACCTTATTACGAAAAACACTAGGTTGATTTCATATGAAGAAATTAAGTCTGGTTTTAGTTTAGTCGAGTGTACAATAGAATCGGCACCAGTATGTTCATTGTCTAACATGGGACGATATTCGTTCACAATAGGACGTAACAAATGAATATAGTTCAAAAGGCCGTGTCGTCATGACGTCATTACGGTCCGGATGTTGGTCTGATACAATAATAATTAATAAGTAAAACGCTTCGCCACACACCGGAAGGGCGGCGCGGCGACGTGTGGCTGTATATCCTGAGAACACCCCACTTTGTCATACGACTCATTACGTTCCGGAACTCATTCCGCAAATAATTGGAAGAGGGTGCTACAAAGCACCATGTTACAACGTATCTTTATTGATTTCAGGATGGAGGCGGAGCCCGGCTCTCTATGAAGACGATCCGGTTTTGATTTAGCAGACGGTAGCTACCATTATTGGAAACATGTCAAGATAGGCAAATAGGATCGGGCATATTATTCGATATTTTACTTTTAATCTACAGTACAGTGTTAAACTAGCCCGTGCGCGCCGTTTCAACTAATTTGATTTTGGAAGTAGCCACAAGTGATGAAATCTAAGAAACCCTGTACTTATTTTAAATTAAAATTCCAAAGATTTTGGTCTATTAAATTCAGACAATATTTTTTTAGAGGCATGCTATCATTTTTATGTCGTATTACATCTTTATATTCGAAAACAGCGTGGTAGATAGTAAGACGTAAAGTCAACAATTAGTTGGGTCTGCCTTGTGTACAAAGAGCAAACACAAAATTCATGTATGTTGATTACAACATACATGAATTTTGTGTCATACATCTTAGCGAACATTAATATGTTCGCTAAGATGTTTTACCCGCAACTCTCATAGCTCTAAAACAGAAAATTCCACACCCTGATTATTCCTTTATGGAAGTAATTTTTCAAAAATGTATAACAGTCAAAATACAAACTTTCAAGACTTTTACTGTAATACTCCTCTCATAACTTGAGGTCGACGATACCAAAATCAGCCTTTAATCGTTTTATAGTTACATGGTCGGTTATATAATATATAATATTTATTTTTATAAGAAAACAGTCTCATTAAATCAAAAATAATACAGAAAGTATAATGTGAGAAATACACATTCATGTACTTTTGTTTTTATTTAAAAATACAATGCATTCACATGCATAAAAATGGTAAAATCGTCACAGGCTCGACACGGAAGCGGCATTCATCTAAATATTAAATAATATTTTTAACAAGGGCATTATCAAATTATATTATTTAAATTTTAAGTGTGTAATTTTATTGAAGTGTAGTGTCCAATCAAATTTATAATTATATATCTATATCATACGCGTAAAGGTTATAAAATTGCAAGAATTGAACATTGAATTAACATTAAAGAGTGTCAATAGTATAGTAGTAGTACTCGTATAGTAATGTGACTCCATAGTGCACCTCAAAGGGTATGTTTGTCAACGGACTCTTTGTTTTAAATACAATTAGGAACAAAGATAATAGTGATGCTATGCAAATGTGACTCCATAGTGCACCTCAAAGGGTATGTTTGTCAATGGACTCTTTGTTTTAAATACAATTAGGAACAAAGATAATAGTGATGCTATGCAAATGTGACTCCATAGTGCACCTCAAAGGGTATGTTTGTCAACGGACTCTTTGTTTTAAATACAATTAGGAACAAAGATAATAGTGATGCTATGCAAATGCCGCGTCTTGTGCTTTAAGCCTTTATATTAGTCAATTTGTTTGTTTTATAAATAAAGAAGAATAGAATAGAAATAAATGCCATTTAAACTTTCAATATTAATGTATAATAAGTACAAGTAATGACTTTGAAGCTGTCTACTGCATCCTTTAAAGTACGAGCATATTCGTATATAGCTACATTAGGTACAGCAACACGACTGAGTCATGTCACTCGGCGGAGTTGGAACAAGGAATACATCTTTGTCGGGAACTTTAACGACACACCCGAGTTCACACATTCTTTGCGCCGAAGGGGAGCTCAACTGCCGTTAAAGTGCGTAAATACTTGAGCTAAGCTAATCTACAGTCGCAGCTAACTTGTGGCAACTGATTACTCGAACGTGCCATAGTTTTTGTATCACTTTGTCAACCTTCATAAAAACTGACTTAGCTTGTATTATTGTTCAGTTACACAATAACAGCGATCTATGACAAATAAGCAAAGCAACGATAAGTTATAAGTACCTAATTGATTATCGGGATACTGTGATCAGATTTGGCTTGCCTCAGTTAGTGGAGCGTCCTGAGTGTTAAAAGAGTCATTGTCTTTATAAAAGCGTTATCGGCCCGCAGTACGACACGACAAACGCATTAGGGGCGAGTGAGCTGATACGGAGGGAGCTGTGCCGCACCTATGTCGAGCACTCGCCGCACGGTAGCCACCGCTCAGTAAGGACGACTCCCTACTGAGCGTAGCCAACGTCACTTGATCCACGTCAAGGCAGCCGCCTGCTTTAAAAGCGGTTAGATTCAATATGCTCTGAGTAATACTGTTCGAACACTCGTTTTTGTTCGACTACCTTTCCATTATTCTGTGTACAAGTAAAGTTATAGTGATCCCATTAAAAACATTTTCATGTAAAATGTTGCCAAGACGAGACCATGTGGCTCGCAGTGTCAAAAAGTTATCAGATCTTATGTAGAGCCAGGCTTCTAACTCTACAAGCCCTAACTTCACGAACTCTACACCTTAGTCAAAATATGACATCTGGGCATTCTTTTTTTGCTATATTTCTACGTTAGAGGATACGCGAAAAAATATATCTAAAAGCTTCAAGCCCAGATTAGTATCAGCTTTCAAACAGGGTATACTCAGCTCATGCCTATGTGGCTACCTAACCAAATTACAAACCACCTGCATTGCAAACCTGACGGTTTTGAAGGAAGTGACACAACATTACTATTTAAAAATGTATTTATTGCTTTTTGAAGTATTTTCCGCGAAATTTGACACATTTTTTAATACGATGGAACCAATCATTGAAGCAACCATTCCATTCGGAAGTTGGGGTCTCCAAAATGGCCATTTTGTAGGCGTCCACAGCTTCTTCAGGTGATGAAAATCTCTGACTACGCAATTTATTCTTTATTTTAGGGAAAGTATAGATATTATTAGGGCTTAGGTCGGGGCTGTACGGCGGATGGTCTAATAATTCTATGTTTTCTTGCTTTAAAAATTCTTTTGTTCTGTGCGCGGTGTGAGAACTCGCATTGTCGTGATGGAGGATGATGCGGCGGTTGCAGTTCTCTTTACGGAGTTCAGAAACTGTGGCAAACAAATGCTAGCATACCATTCTGCATTAACCATTCTTTGTAGGGACAAAAACATCGTATTAGGTGACGAATCCTAGATATACGCGTACGAACCCGAAACAAAAAACCAGTCACTAGTTTCGGTGTTCGAAACTGAGTTAAAGCCAACAAAAATTGTTCGTTCACGGAGTGTTGCACGATTTCTCTTGAGGGCAAGAGAAATAGTCGCAACATGGCCGGTTTTGGAGACAAACGCGGCCATAATTTTTTTTGCAACACTCCGTGAACGAACATTTTTGTTGGCTTTAACTCATTTTCGAACACCGAAACTCGTGACTGGTTTTTTGTTTCGGGTGCGTACGCGTATATCTAGGATTCGTCACCTGATACGATGTTGTATACAGCATTTGAGGATCCTGCGTGGAATCTTTCGAGAGTTCTGATGCACCAAGTAACGCGAGCCGCTTTTTGCTCTTCACAGAGCGAATGCGGTATCCATCGGGAAAACAACTTTTTTACACCTAATTGTTCATGCAAGATTCTAAAGTCTGTAGTTGTATGCAAGATTGTAAAGTCTAAAGTTGCCTGAATTTCGCGGTATGTCACATTTCGATCTTCCTCAATCAGCTTACGCACAGCATCAACGTTTTCTTGGGTGATCGCAGTTTTTGGATGACCTTGACGGATATCATCACTGAGCTTGAAACGTCCACGTTGAAATATAACAAACCAGCGATAAATTGTGGTTTTGAATGGGGCTTCATCACCAAATGCAGAAATCATCCGGTCAGCACACTGTTTTTGTGTTAAACCACTTCGAAAGTCATAATAAATCATCACTCTTGAATTTTCTCGAGTCAATTCCATTTTCTCAACGACTAAACAAGGTTGACAAAACCTTGTGATAAGACCGAGAATCTTTTTTTAAATAAATAAATGGTATTCGATTTTTAAAACCAAGGTGTTTTCAATTAAAAAGATTTTAATATGACAGAAACAGTGGAAATATTCCATTCCCGATACTTTTAGTGCAGCCTATGTATTCCAATCTGTATTTTCCTTTTGGGATCGTATTTATCTTAGCAGAAAATTGTTGAAATATATTTCTGGCAGTATATGGTGCTGAACATATACCTTGTTCAGCTAAAATGTACTTAAAACATTAAATATATTTACGCACTTGTGAATGTCACGTAAACTACAACGAAAGAACCAGCTCACTTATTTGCGCATTTCTAATTTAGGCGGTAGGTACAGGTGGGAAGCATTTACTAGAATATGTACAAGAGTGTCACAAAGCATTTGCGTAGGTAGGACGTGGCCTAATTCCACCGAGTGGTGAATATATCGTCCCCATAATAAATGTATGTTTCTTGTTGCGCTCGAGAGCGTCCGACAAAAATACCTTACGGAGCTTTTGTCACATAACCTCACTACACACTTATTACAAGCTCTAGGCATGCACCTGCACATGTCATAGAGGAAAACACAAAAACCAGAATAGTAACGACAGTAAGGCTATTGCTCTTTTATATAATAATAGTAACATGCTTATTGCAACTTATTTTTATTAAATAATGAACTGTGTTATCATCTATTATAGTTTGTCCCTATTTTTACTAAAATAAATAAGAGTTTTTAATGTGGCGACAACAATTTCAACTTTGTTTTTGATTATCTGAATTATTATAAATAATTTTAAATGTTATATTTTATCTTTGCACGGTCACCCCAAGGTTGACTGGTAGATAATGCCATATCCATTAAGTTCGCCGTTGTACAAATCGTGCATAAAGTTTTAATTAAATAATAATAAATAAATAACTAATAATAACAACTATTATATTATATATATATATATATATATATATATAAGGAAGTATGCCCCGAACTCGCTATAGTTCACGTTGCAGTCGAATACGCAGTACTTAATAACAAATAGATCATCTAAAAATAAATTTCGTAGTTTATCTGGTTGTCTGAGAATACTTATACGTATTGTATACTTACTCACCTGTGTATCTCCCAGAGCATTGTCTAGGGAGGCTGATCCGTATTTTCATACGAAATGCGTGAAAGATTTTATCAGCTAAACATATTTCGATGTTGGATGATATTTGGAAGGGAAAAAACGAAATTGATTTTGAAGGTCGACGTTAGGCATCATGCAAGTAACTATACAGCTATGCTATGTTTATACCATAAACTTAACGTTATTATATTAAGTTTATGGTTTATACAGCTTTGGAGACACGGCACAAGGTAATGGCTAACAGCCGGAGTTGCGTTCTTTATGTGTAGTTTGGGTGAGTTTTGTACTACGATTGTTAGTGATGTTTTGCTAACTATAACAAAAGATTGCTGTTTATCTTATTATTTTATCATAAATTTTATTTATTTTTACCAGTTATTAATACCACCGATATATTATCTACTGAATTAGATAGTGTAAATGTAGCTTCGGCTTACAATTGTGACATCGAAATGTGCAATAAACTTATAAAAACCTGTGGTAAATCCCTAAATATATTCTCACAAAATATTCGCAGTATTTACAAAAACTCTGACAGTGTATTGGATCAGTTAGCCAAATTGTCTTTCGAACCTGACTTGATAATTTTAACAGAATGCTGGCTGAGTGATCATAAGCCTATTCCTAGCATTGAGAATTATAATAATTACTTCTCTCGTAGATGTTTGAACCAGAATGGTGGTATCGTTATATATGTCAAGAAAAATATAAAATGCAAAATAACAGAACCGGAACCTTTGGGAGCTAATTTTCTTATAATTAATATAGAACTGGATATACCCATCTTAGCTATTTATAGATCACCATCAGTACACTGTATAGATAATTTTATAACTTCAATAGAAAATATTATTCGTCCAATATACTCAATACGAAATGTTATACTTGTCGGTGACATTAATATAGATATAAAAAGTAATAACACCGACAGAAATAGTGCATCTTATTTAAATTTCATTAGCTGAACTAGGTATGTTACCGGGCCATATCCGACTAGACTGCTCAACTGTCTGGATCATATTTTTTTTAAATCAATCTTTTCCGCATCAAATTTTGTCATTGACTCAACGATAACAGATCATGCTGCAGTCATACTAAGTTTAAGTTTAACTCAATGCAAGTTTAATAGAGTAAGTGTTTCCAGGAAGATTGACTTCCAGGGATGTATTGAGTACCTTGAAACAGTTGATTTTTCTTATATTGGTCCCACATCGTGTGCGAACGAGGCCACTTGACTTTTTGTGGAACCACTTTCGACTGCAATACGTTTGAACTCTATAACGAGCCATATCCCTAACCAAAAGCGAATACTGAAGCCCTGGTTAACCCCTGGGCTTTTGCGTTGCATTAGAAACAGGGACAAGCTTCACAAGAAACTTAAAAATAACCCAGACAATATCACCCTTGAAATAACTTATAAGCGTTACCGCAATTTTTGTAATGTTTTGCTAAGAAGGCTTAAGAGAAATTACGAAAGACCTTTACTAAGCAGTGTGAAAACTACGAAAGACTCTTGGAATGCCATAAAATCAATTATTAATTATAAGAATTCTAAGACAACAGCCGAGGATTTGCTACACTCCTCTGAAAATGATGATCAGGATTTAGAGCGTGTCAACAAATATTTCTCCAACATCGGTAAAGAGTTACGAGTAGCAGATGCGGTCGTTGCCTCTGGTGAATCCAGCTCTGACTCGTATAACTTTACCATGCCTAGTCAATTAAATACTATAGTAATTCTTCCACCGGATGAGGCAGAGCTGGAATCGCTAATAATGGGCCTTAAGAACAACACTGCCACTGGTTGGGACACAATACCTGGGCAATTACTAAAATTATCGAAACATAATAATCCCTCCTTTAACTAAACTGTTTAATTTATGCCTAACGCAAGGAGTATTTCTAAAAGTATTTAAGAGAGCTTTTATAACCCCTGTTCACAAGGGGGGAAATCGAGACGAATTTTCTAACTATAGACCAATCTTTGTTTTGACATCACTTTCCAAAATTCTAGAGAAAATAATAAACAAACAACTCATGAACTTTCTTGAACAAAACAAAATTCTATCAAACTCATAGTATGGTTTCAGGTCGGGGAAAAGCACGGAAGATGCCGTTAGTAAATTAACGGCTTACGTATCCTTACAGCTTGACTCAAAGCAAAAATGTTTAGGTGTATTCCTCGACCTAGTCAAAGCATTTGATACCGTCTCGATTTCTATCCTTGTGAACAAGTTGGATCGCATTAGTATTCGTGGAAAAGCGCTTATGATTATAAAGGATTTCTTACACGACCGCATGCAACAAGTTAAAATCGGTCTACATGTAAGTACTGAAACGCCAGTGGTTTGTGGAGTCCCACAGGGCAGTATCCTTGGGCCAAGTCTTTTCTTGATATATGTGAATGACTTATGTCAACAACCACTTTACAATGGTAAAATTTTCACTTATGCTGATGACACAGCTCTAGTATTTCATGGAGACTCTTGGAATGAGGTCAAGCGTATCGCTGAAATGGGTCTTCACAGGGTCAATAAATGGCTTGCCGCAAACTTATTTACTCTAAATCTTACGAAAACCACATATCTACAATTTTCCATATCTAAAACCAAACCAGTTAATGTTGATATAAGGGCACACACATGTAACAATTCATCAAATATATGCTGCTCATGTCCATCGATAGCTAAATCTACGTGTGTAAAATATCTTGGTGTCTTGGTGGATGAAAGATTAAGTTGGCGTCCGCACATAGACTTGTTAACAGCTCGTACCAGGAAGCTAATATGGATATTCAAGCAATTGAGACATGCTTGTGAATTTTATTTACTACGCACTGTGTACTACGCTCTGGTTCAATCAGTTCTTGGTTACTGTACTGTGGTGGCGCTTGAAAGACATTTATGATACGGTTGGAAAGAGCACAAAGATCAATATTAAAAGTCATGACATTCAGACCTTTCAGATTTCCAACAAAATCTCTGTATACAACTTGTGAAGTATTAACAGTAAGACAACTGTATATTCTGCAATTACTGGCAAAACAACACAAGAACACCCCTTACCATGCTGAGGATTATAATAAAACGCGTACCATAACAAATATCTGCTTGTCCAACACCTGTCATACAGCCTCTGCTAGGCGGCAACATGTTTTCATGTCTACTTTCTTATATAATAGAATAAATAAACTAACAAACATTCATCCCTTATCTAATCGCGAAGATAAAATAAAATAAAATAATTGGTTGCTTGGGATGGACTATGACCAAACTGAAAAATTATTATTGTAAAAGACTAAGGAACTCACTCACCATACAAACCTCACATATACACACACTCACATACCATAAACTTACATTCCAAACACACCACAAACTCACAGCACACACCATAATGGTGTACTTCTTGATGTAAAGAAAATAACATACACTTTAATATATTTTACTTTAATTTTGTTTGATTTTCGGCAATAAAAAATATTTTTTTAATGCATAAATTGATCAGTCCGTTTTAGTGTTGTGTAATTGATTACATGGCAATTAATAAAAACAATAGATTCATTATTTAAATATGTATTATTAATTATTTTACGGGAAAGGTTGTAAATATTAAAAATAATTAAACGAAAGTTTTTCGCACAGTTTATTTTTATGTATTCTTGATGTGAACAACAATACAGAACAGTAGGAAAATATATGAATTACCAGCAGCGCCCCGCGGTTTCACCCGCGTAAGTCCCGGTTTGGTGGGAATATCGGGATAAAAAGTAGCCTATGCGTTAATCTAGGTCTCCAGTTATCTACATACCAAGCTTCATCGCAATCGGTTCAGTGGTTTTTGCGTGAAATCATCTATCTATCCAAACTTTCACATTTATAATATTATATATTAATTAATTAATTATATAATATTATAGATTTGGAGTGAAGTGAAACGTAGAAATATGTACGAGTATAATCGAACAGCGAATTGAAACGTTTTTAGCTCTTGCATTCGGTGAGTGTTATTATTTAAATGTTGATATTCTAGTTGTCGTATAAAACTTAAATCGAGTTTAAGCAAAACTGATTATTTGGAATGCTGGCTAACGAAAGTTCTTCTTCTTGAGAAAGGTATCACAGTTTCCGTATAATGTTCTTATAAACATTGTTATTTTTAACAATATCTCTTCATGTTATATTTCTTCTCTTATATTTAACATTGCAAATTGACAACACTGAACGAGTGACATGTCAAATATTTGCTCTTTATTTTAAAAATTTGTAAATTTTAGAAGATAAGTTAAATTTATATAAAAAGTACATTAGACATCGTCCTTACAGTATAAATAACTAAGATAATTGTTATCTATACAATAGCATCAGTGTTTGGTTACGTGCCGGTAACGTAGAAACGGTCAACGAAGTTCGAACTTGGATTTACACGGGAAGTATTGTTTTTTTTTACTAGCTTATATCGCCCGTTTAGCCTACATACATGTCCTGTTAAGCAAAAAATTGTGTTTTGACAGATCCAAGTATCGTAGTGCCAACACCTCACCTCACTTTTCGTGAATTACCTAAATATTGTTACAAACTGGCCTTTGTTCTGAATAATCATACAACAGTTGCTATTTGAATACTATACCTATTATGTTTCGAGCATTAAACAGTATCAAATAATTGGCAGATAGTTTTTTCATAAATATATTTACGTAGCCTTTAGGTACCCTCGTATGACATAAAAAAAAAAAAAATTTTTGTAAATATAACAACTTCAGAATTTCAAAAAGCCATTATTTAACTAACCATAGTTTAAATATTTAGGAATTGCTACCCTCTTATCTTTGTGGACGCAACAAAACCGTGACCTCGCGGCGGCTATTGGAGTGGGAAGCCTCTCCCCGGAGACCATGATTCTCTCCATGGTCCAAAGTGAGAGTGCGTGGGAATCCGCTGCGTCTTTTTGTGAGGAAGTGATGTCCGCTAAAGAGGCCGCGGAAAGGGAACGTTCAGATTCACAAAAAGTTATATTAGGGATTCTTGTGCAGATATTCAACTGATGTCGACATCTCATCTTTCACACTCTGAGAACACACAGATCAGTGTTCCTGTGCAGGAAATTTCCAACAGTGTTCACAACAATCTAGTTGAGTCTACTAGTTTAAATAGTACCATTCTATATCACTCAATTTTATTTTCTGATAATATTGGTAGAGGGTTTGGAGAAATATTAAGCAACAACCTGGGTTGTTCCATTGAAAATTGTTTTATGCCTGGTGCACCATATAAACATATAATTTCAAATATAGTTAAAAATGAATATGATATATTTACAAACATTATATTGTTTATAGGCAGTAGTTTAAATGTTAAAAAGAGAGATATTACTGACAGTGTTGCTCAACTATTAAGTTTAAATTGTCAAAAAGTTATACTGTGAGAATTTCCCTATTGTGACCATTATTCTCAAAAACAAAATAACTATATTGATATGCTTAACAACCATATGAGTTTCTTAGTGGGTCACCATAGTGACAAACTTTCTTTTTTTGACACAAACATATTTGTAAAAAAGTTAAACTGGACCAGGAAAACTTTGCACCTCCCAAAAAACCTTAGAAATCAAATAGCTTCGCTATTGGCATATACTATTACTAATTCATAAATAGTATCCTTAATTAATTATATTTTACACCATTTAGTACATGTACTAATGTTAGTTTAGATAGCAGCACTAGTTTTAGGACGAAGGAGAGTGCTCAAGCTGTAGCTACAGGTACTGGCAGTAAATATTTGCCACCTGCTGATGGTATAGTTAAAAGCCACGCTTTGGATACGTGTTTAAACTAGTCAGTATGACAACAGAAGATACTATTAATAAAAATCTTTTTAGCAAAAAATTAAACCGACGAAAAGAACTAAAAAGCAAAAAATAAATAAACCTTAAGTCTTACGTATTGAGCTTATTTACATAAACTATCAAATTTTATATAAACTTAGTTTGAGTCGGGCGGCGCCCAACAAGAAACTGATTAATTATAATTATCTAAATTTGATATGTACCTACGTAGAAATGGACATGGCCTTAATCATTTTTAACCGACGAAAAAAAAGGAGGTTCTCAATTCGACCGTATAATATATTTTTTTTGTTTTTTTTTGTCTATTCAGCCCTTACTCCGTTATTTATGAACGATTTTGATTATTCTTTTTTTGTTAGATAGGGTATACCTCAAGGGTGGTCCCATGTCAAGAAAGTCAGGATCTGATGATAAAATTGAGAGAAACCCTTGAAAATTATACCAACGAATAGTGTTTCTGTTTACTTTTCATTACTTTATCAGGTATTTGCGTTTAGAAATCATCACATCATCTAGCTGAGCTGATGATGAAAAAAAAACATAAAATAAAAATCTTTTTAACAAAAAATTAAACCGACGAAAAGAACTAAAAAGTAAAAATAAATAAACCTTAGGTCTTAAGTATTGAGCTTATTAACATAAACTATCAAATTTTATATAAACTTATTTCGTGTCGGCGCCAAATAATAAATGATTAATAATGATGATGACGGTTGAATTGAGAACCTCCTTTTTTTTGTCGGTTAAAAAATAATTAAATAAAATTATTTTGCTAACAATGTCCACAGGATTTACTTCGTTACCATTTATATTATTTGATGATACTTTTGATTGGTTCATTAGACCGCTGATGAAGAGCATTGTAAGTGTAAGGTTCCTTAACAAATCCTGTCCGCGCGACGCATTCAAACGAGTCCTCGTCCCGCCTCCGCCCCCACCCCTCGCATATCGACACTAACTCACTTTAGAAGTTGGGCCTCTAATAAGCCCATTGCTTCGATCACCTACGTGCCAGAAATATTCGCTGAGTTTGTGTTTGTTTGGTCTCTGACCTAGACTGCTGTAGTTTGTAGGAGACAAACATGAATGGTAGAGTATTGTCACTAGCCTTAATTGAGAGGGGAGGACAATTTGACTACAAATTGGGCATGTTAACTTAAATTTGTGTGAAAATTACAAACACAAACACAATATTATTATTAGTGTAATATTCTAATTTCAAATGATTATTTTAATAAAGGCGACAAGTTTTATGAGTAACTTCCCTGCAGTAATTTATTGCATGCTTAATTTACGAAGAATATACAACATGGCTCATTTGTATCTCATATCTGTCCTTGCAAGTATGTACATACAATCACTGGAAATAAATTTGATTTAATTTAACTCAATTAGCGATTACAGTAACAGTGGGAAACAATAAATAAATAAATTGCTCAACAATATCATTTCTTGTTTATGGAATAGGGGCAAACGAGCAAACGGGTCACCTGATGGTAATTCTCGATTGTTTTTTTCTTCTCTGTATTTTGCTTTTTTTGGCTTTTAGTTTATAAGAATGTATACCTATGTATACAAATTGTATGTTTTTGTACAATAAAGAGTTATCTATCTATCTAAATGTCAACCGCCGCTCATGAGCACCTGCAACTCGAGAGTCACAAGCTCGTTGCCGACCTTTAAGGTGGGAGTAGAGGAAGGGGGAAATAGGGGGCGAGAAGGGGAGAGAGGGAGAGGGAAGGGTTAGGGCCTCCGATAACCTCACTCACTTGCCAAAAAGCAATGAAAGCATTGCTTCGCTGCCGGTTTTCTATGTGGCCGTGGTATCACTCCGGGTATCACTCTGGTCGAGCAGGCCATAATTAATTATGGTCCAAATCCGACCATCAGGCGATCTCTAGTACGTGTTAATACGTAAGGAACATTATTTGTATCCGTTTAAAGCAAATATCACGAACAAAGGAATGTCACTTATTATTCATATTTAGAAGTACAGAAAGATACAATGATTTTTTAATTCGTGAAATAAATAAAAAACATGTGAAAACAGCTACATCAAGCTACACGTATCCAGTATAAACATGTTCAATGTTCACCTGTTAGTCACGGTACGCAAGTAATAAAACAAACAAAAAAATTATGAATGATGGTCAAAATTGAACCAGCGATCTCTAGTTATGGTAAACAGTCAGGAGTCTGTTGTCAATGACACAGAACAGATAGCACATACAGCATACAATTGAAGGTAAGTATGTACATATACCTTCCCTCGTCAGTCGTTCAAAGTGTAATGTCAGAAAAATATTTTTAATAATCCTTCGATTAGTGTTACTTACGATGTCTGTAAGTTATCGGACTTTGCTCAATTATTATTTAGTAAATAGTTAGCAATGATGAGAATACTGTTGAGATCAAATGGGATGGACACTTGTGTGCAATAAAACTGTTTTAAAAGTGAAAGTAAGCCTGTCTGTCTGACTGTGTGTGTGTGTGTGTGTGTGTGTTAACTTACTCGAGTTGATCGTAATGAAGCTTGAAAACATTCTACCCTGGAACGTCGCAAAGGGAAGAGATTACTTTTGTGATAAAACTTAAAAAAAAAGGCCAGACATGTCTTAGATTGAGTCGCAATATTTGTGAGCGTCCATGTAATAGTGCTTTAATTTAATAAAAATATTAGTTTGCTTTGAATAGTAACTTTAATATCCTTACTTGTGTGTACAATGTTTTCATATAAAGCTGATATAAATGGCTGTTATTTTGGATATCTCAGGCCCGAGCTCATATCCTCGTAAAATAGAAAATCAATTTTGATTTGGGACGAAGACGCTTATCATTTCTTAGTTACACTATAAACAGGATCAAAGGGGCCATAAAAGCCACAACAAAAAGGTTTGGCGTAGCGCTGCTACGACGTAGCATATCTAAGAAGATGCTACGGATGCGGGTAGCTTGATAAAG
Source organism: Callimorpha dominula (assembly GCA_949752705.1). Classification (NCBI taxonomy): domain Eukaryota; kingdom Metazoa; phylum Arthropoda; class Insecta; order Lepidoptera; family Erebidae; genus Callimorpha; species Callimorpha dominula. Next base: position 263,541 of record OX456999.1, on the reverse strand, counting down.
TGCCGTCTTTGTGAAAGTTTTCAGGGCACACTACCGTCATCGCTAGATAAGTGAAGGTATTTATGGCCTGTCTGTAACGTGGCATAGTATAATGCTTACATAGCAACGCAGATCTGGGTAGATATACATACATATATTTTTTTGTTCCAATGAACATGCACTTAATTGGCCTATCTGGTGGTAAATAGGTACTGTATAGCCTATAGACGTTTTCACAACAACAGGGGTATCACACATCAATTGTCGAACCTCAACAAACTTAGTGATGACCTTTTTTAAGAACTTCATAATGTAATAATTTGGAAAAACCACATTCAATCACGCATTTATAATAGCTGGCATCCGTCACTACGATCGATTATAATAATAATGTCCTGGCTACAGTTCGGTGACTTCTTCGGAGAAACTGAAGGTTTTGTCTTTGCAATTATAGAGGAAGTTGTTATGACGAATAACTATCGGAGATATATCCTGAAGGTCGGCACAATTGACATTTGTCGGGCGTGTCATCGTCCCGGAGAAACCCTCAGGCATATAATTTCTGGTTGTTCTCGTCTTGCCAACGGCGAGTACTTGCATATACATAACCAAGTGGCCAGGATAGCCCATCAGCAACTTGCTCTTAAATATAACCTTGTGGCTGTCGAGTTACCATACTAAAGGTATGTGCCAGTCCTCGAAAATGGTCGTGCAACATTGTACAGGGATCGGGAAGTAGCCCACGAGATTGTCGACATGTGGGATGTGGACTCAGCAATCATTGTGCCGATATTCATTTCGGCCCATGAGTTAATAGCCTTGACCAACACCTTTAGATTCTAACGTTAGGCAGCTGGATTTAGAGCCTGATGCAGAAGGCAGTCCTCCTCTATACGGTACGCATAGTGAGGAAGCATCTGTCCCTGGAACCCTAACCACCGGTAGCTTGGTTCTTGTCCGATACCGGATGATTTTTTTTTATATTTTAAAATACATTTGTTTTTTTATTGAGAATGTATTTAAAAATGTAATTTTATGTATATTAAATAAATATACATAAAATAATAGTAAAGTATATAATTCTTTATCGCCAAAAAAATTACACATTAATTACAAGAAAATTTTCAACATCATTCACAACAACAACAAAAGTTCATGTAAGCAACGTTATATTATTGATGCAGTCTATTGAATCGTCGGGTAGAGAAGCAGCAAACCGTAGTTTATACCGCTAAGGAGGCAAACAAGCTAAAGCGTGGGTCTATCACCTACGAAAGTTGAATAAACACCTACAGTTGAGTACATTGTAACAATTTTTCATGTTATATACATGAGAAATTGTCTTTCAGTTTATAGGAATATTCCCTAAAATACAACAATTTTATTGAATTAAAATTTAAATTTAACTAACGCTGTATATGTAGTTATAACCATATTACGTTATATGGTATACTTAACTATTTATGAGAATTTACAATGTAACTGATTGCTATTAGTGTAGGGTAATGTGAACGTGAATGTGAAGTAGGTGTGAGATCAGCTTCAATACAACGCTTCGGGACGTGTCATGAATACGTTCAATGTAAAAAGGCTTCGTCGTGAGGCGCTAGCCCAACATTCTTTTCTTCCAATTTATTCGGCGATAACGATAAAACCGACTGTTTACAACACGATTTTTATGAAATATAAACTGTTGAAATATTTCTTATTTACTCGACGCTCGACGACGCTTGTAAATTAATTAAATCGCGAAGCGTTGCGGTATTGTGCTGTGCACAGCAATGCGGAGCGGTATGAGGCGGCCTGTATTTACGTAGTTGCGGCGTCACTCCTCTCTGTATTACCGAATTTTACAAGTGAGAGTTTACGGCGGTGATTTACAGCCCAATATCTGGGGCGCGAGGTGGCTCTCTCCTGCATGCATAAAAAGGTGCTTTATCGACGATACCGCCGTCCCCACTTCGCGACTCGCCGAGCCCCCTTCGCCCCGGGAGTGATAATTCGCTGCGTAGATATGTACATCACGCCTTGAACCGTTTTATGTAATTCGTTCCACTCCGTGGCACAACATCCTCTTGTCCTATTTAACTCTTAGAATTATAATGTTGCGGACAGTGTCGCCTCGTAATGAACGCGCAGTGCTGGGCCCAGCTCAGCGGGAAGTACCTACTACGGCAGCCCGCGGCGCGGGGTGGGGGTAGCGGGATGGTGGGTGGTTGTTACTGATTTAATTACGATAATGTCGTGCGTTATCGACGAGGTTGTTACCCCTTCGCCTATTCATTGCACCTAATAATTATAAATAAAACTCCTTATTCTTTTGAAGCGTACCTTGCCCTGTAGGGCACAGTAAGACGAATGCTAACAATTATGACTTTTATTTACTCAGTATTCTTACATTGGAATAAGAACTTTCGTGAGTGATATTCATTTATCAAAGTCAATTACACCAATTATAGGTATTTTAGAATTTTCAGAAGTAGGACTCGGTCAGAATAAGTCAGTTGTGCAGCAGCAGAAGAAATGCTAAGAAACTCAAAGAACACTATTTTTCAACAACAACAAAATAATAAACAATATGTATAAAAAACCAGTTTGTGATTAACAATAAAAAAAAACAAACTTACACACACTTAACCTAAAAAAAGCTATGCATTGTGCGAGACAGAATATGATCACACCACCACCTCAATACCAACAAAAGCGCTGATTTTCAGGCAAAGGCCAAGACTACAACGCCGACTCAAAATAAGTTTATATAAAATTTGATAGTTTATGTAAATAAGCTCAATACTTAAGACTTAATGTTTATTTATTTTTTGCTTTTTAGTTCTTTTCGTCGGTTTAATTTTTTGTTAAAAAGATTTTACTTAAATGTATTTTATTAGTTTATAATATGCTTGGTTACAGCGCACGTATTATACAAGCTTTCAATTTGGTCTCATTTAGTTACAGAATATTCTTGTACGTGTACAAGGCTGCCTACGTGGCGTGGGTAAAAACAACCTATCTTTCTTAATTGTATCTAGGCACCTTTCTCTAGCCTCCCTTGTGAAAATTAAACACTGTGACTTGGTAATCAAAAAAGGTGGCTGTCAGATTTCATTGTCTGCTTATTTTTCCTCAAGGTCTCTGTATATGAATGTAAATGTAAATTCTGTTTTCAAAAGTGTCACTTAGCGACTCGCTTGCAATCCAGAATTATCCAAATCAATTTAGAACTCATTTAAATTCTAAATGCATCGAAGGCTGTTTTATTCATATTTAGCAATAAAATACAAACGACTAGATTTTCATTACAAAAGGTTCTAAAAGTACATACTTAGCCAGTATACTCAATACTCAATCATTTATTTGCATTCCACAATGTGTGCTTAGGTGGTAGGTGAAACATTAATAAGTAATTAGTTCATCATGGACCCTGTCGGGCACAGCAAAATACATTTAAATATGTCAACAAATTTAATAGAAATGGATTAGAAATTGCATTAAAATTAAAATCAGAACCTGAATTAGAAGAGAGGAGGATATTTGCATATTCTTTATTGTTAATATTTTATGGTAGATTTAAGCTTAGTTTATGTAGTTATTTGTTTTCATTTAGGTAATCTTTTACGGAGTAATAACATTTTTGTAGTACAAGCGTTTTTACCTTAATTATGTAATTATTGACCTTAGTTTCCTTCCTAATGTTTTCTGGTAATTTATTGATATTTTTTATGGACATAACATAAGGACTATTTGAATGTATTGTTAAGTGGGAAGGAGGCAAGTTTAATCTCGTTTTGTGCCTCAAAGTGTATTTTGTTTGCTTGTCCTCCCTAGTGTTGTAAAATTCTTTATGTTTTCGTACAAATTTGCAAATTTCTAAAATATATATACTAGGAAGGGTCAATATTTCTAGTTTTATGAAGTCGGACTTGCAGATATCTGTCTGTTCGACATTAGCTAGAATTCTAATTAATTTCTTTTGTAGTATAAACAGTGCAGGTATATCGGTACTGTTTCCCCACAAGATAATGCCATAACTCAGCCAAGCGCATGCATAAGCATAATAGGCAACGAGACCGGTTTCGATATCAGTAGTTATCTTCACTTCACGTAGGGCGTAGGAGCATTTCGAGATCTTCGACTTAATTTTTTGCACATGCGCCTTCCAATTAATGTTTGTGTCAATACATACATACAATGTATACATTTACTACAAGACACGGAACATTAGCAAAAAAATCTGGCCAAGTCTATCTTCTGCAATTTACACACAAACATGATAATAAGATTACACTTAGGATGTATTCTGTGACTTAGGTCATACGGAAAGTTTTTAAATTCTCATAAATAAGATCAGATATTAGATTTGTAATGTACCATTCATTTAATATAGTACATGCCCTCACAATTAATACATTTTGCATTCGCTGGAATCATTGTGAAAAACAGTTGGTCTTCCTTAGAGCCCTCTTCAATGGCTTCGTGGAACGCATTTACCACTGATTTAGGGCCGTAAAACATGTCACGATATTATAGACAACCAATGACTGGTCTCCATTAAATGTATTTTACGACACGACTCGATACGCAGTAGTCACCAGGTACAAATCTTCCGAACATTTAGATGCACTTAGAAAATGCATTGCACTTGACTTGCCAATGTCTAATATAGTACGAACTTCCTGACAAGTAATTTTTTTGTCAGTTTCAATCAGTTGTCTTACAGTATCAATACCTATATTGAGACCGTAAGACAACTGAATGAAATAATGAAATAATCCTAGATTATACAACCGACATTCACGTACACTGTCTTGCAGATGATCACGTCCACGTCTAAATTCTCCGAACCACAGAATATACAGAGCTGCGACGTGGGAATTCACAACTAATGTCAATCGAAGTATCTGGCAACTCTCTTGTTGGCTTAAGCCACAGTAAAAATCAAAAAAAATAATTAAGCGAAAATTTTTAGGAGTTAAATTCATTGTAATAGCAACACATAATTTTGTAAAGGACGCCGCAATGGAAATACAGATGAAGTAAGCTGATACTTCCAGAAACCATATAGACAGAGAGGGATGATAAAAAAATTGCGATCAGTATTCCTGAAATCAACTCGTTTTTGCTTAAAAAACCGGCAAAGGGCGAGTCGGACTCGTGCACCGAGGGTTCCGTAAAATATTTTAATTATATGATGTAACTAAAAAAAATACGGTTTTCGCAATTTTTCCTTTATCTGTGGTATAAGACGTTGCTTCGTACCAAATTTCAAGATTCTGAGTTCACGGGAAGTACCCTGTAGGTTTTGATTCCCTTGCGAGTGCAGAAACTATGCGGAAATTTGCGGCATAAACGGCTGTATATTTTGATTTAGAAGTTTGATTTTTCACAGCTCCAAGGGACAGTAGACCTGAGTATTTGATATAAATTCCAGCTTGATACTTCCACGCGTTCCTGAGAAAAAGGGTCTTGAGAGACAGACAGACGGACGGACAACAAAGCGATCCTATAAGGGTTCCGTTTTTCCTTTCGAGGTACGGAACCCTAAAAACGAACAAAGCCTGTTAGACTACTTGAGACAATGTTGTATGCAAAGCTGCTGTGAAAAAAATTGTCTTCATATTGTATAAATACTTAGTTATTGAAGAAACACGTATACAGCGAATTAATTCAAATGTTTGTGTCGGAATGCGTCGGTGTGCCTTAATATCTGAATATTGCGCATGTCGGCTGTCGCGGGCGTGGGCCGACGCAGCCACGCTCACGTTTTAAGGTACACTTGGCACTGAGAGGGAGCGCCTGGAACGCAATATTGGCTTGTAATGTTATATGACTCACTAGGTTTCGTCTAAGATAGGAATGACATTAAACTTCTACGAATATAACGCATACAGAAGGGTATCTTGTCGCTAAAGCTTTGAAATTCCGAATTACACATTAATATGAAGCAGAAAGTATTTTAACGGCTTTTACATTTTGTTGTGATGTGATGATGACGCATAAACCCGAGGATACTTTTATGTAATTGAAGTTTTCATACATAATTTGATGTTTGTAATACAGAGGTGTTTTATGACGTGAAACAATCATTTAACGACAGTTCTATACTCAAACTAAATGTAAAAATATTAGCTCGTAAATTGTGTACGAATCCCACACACATACACATATTTCAATCACGTTAAGCCATGCAGAGTGTGTACAGTTTTGCAAAGAATCCAGACAAAGTGCTTTTTTATTCCACTTAAAATAAATTGTACGAGGTAGACGCTCTGTAAGTGCGTACTTACAATAAGGTTTCTTAACGTTGGATAAGGTAATCAAATAACAGCCGAGCCGCTGCGTCCAGGTGACTCCTAACTAAGTTTTATTTTCAGGAGAATTAGGTACTTGTACCTACCTACTAATTTTGTAAGGAATAGAGAATTTCTCCCATTGATCTATTTGTCTTGAGTATGTAAATAATGGACAAGCATAAAAGGGAGGAAAAGTGTACCCAAACTCTGAACAGCTAACTTTGCTTGATTACACCCAACCAACCGTTGGACCGTGCGAACATCAGACCAGCAGCGCTTGATGTGACAGCGGCAATTGACTCGGTTACAATATTACTTTTCATTATATTTAGAATATGCAATGTTACAGATTGTAAATACGATAGCCTTAATGATATGAAAAATAACTCTAGTCCAAAAGAATGTTTGAACGCTGTTAATGGTATAGCCACCCATTATCCTCCTCCTACAATTGTAGTGTGCTCTCATCGACGGCTCAGCTTGTGAATATTAGAAATATTAAACGTAAAAGTCTTTCAGGTATTATAAAGTGTAGATAACTTTGCAGGTCAAGAACGTTCCTGTAAAAGAGTCATGTTTTAACGCAACATAATAACATTCAGTCCTCTTTGGTATACATACGCCGTAGATAGCCTAGCTGGCTTTTTGTTTCCCTACAAAACATTAACATCAGCGTATACTGAGAGTGTAGTGAGGTACGGATTTGTTTGTAGTATGCACGGTTTCATGTTTGGCATTTGTTTGAGACTAACACTGAATCGCTGCGGCGGAGGTCGGACATGGAGCTCCTCGCAACCGAACATTTATTCTGTAAATAATTGATCCCTTTACTTAGATAAACATACAGATACAACTCGTACTTTAGATATACGTGAAAGCATCTAGCTAGCAAAGTTTTTCTAAAAATTCATGAGAACTTACTAGACTACATACGAAAAAGATAGTCACAAAGAATAGTTAGAAAACTGGGTCAAAGTGCCGCGTTGATACTAAATATCTTAAAACCTTTTAACGTAATCTTTGTATAAATTTAGTGACGATGTCACCGTTGCTACACTTTTAGAGAGTTTCAGTGAACTTCTCGTGCTTTATGTTCAGTACAGACTTTGTATGAAAAATAGTTAGAAATTATGAGCTCAGTGCAAAAAGGTCGCTAAACCTAGTAAACGTATGTTTTATTTTATTTGTGAGGGGTGGGATAAGGTACGCTTAAAGATCCTGCAATCTATAATACTGCAACTACATTTACTTATAACATTTAACTGGTGGAAATTATTTAGTGAGTGCGGTATGAATAGCGTCTGTGTCGAGGTGCGGCACGGCGCGGATGCCTTTACTGAGCGCCAGCAAGGCTCTTGGTAAAGCGATTAACTCAAAGAAAACTCATGAATGGGGCCTTCAGCCCCGCGACGCCACCGTGCCGCCGCTCGACCGTCACCGCGTCGTGTTGAGCCACACTTAGCGAATGATTAATAACTTACACCGCAGTACTTGTCGGCGTGCGCTTTATCGCCACCTAACTAGGCTTACCGTTTCTAATAAAACAATCAAGTTTAATTTTGAAGATATGTAAGAAAGTGTGTTTTATATTTGATACAATAAATGTGAGCTATAATTAAATGACACTCAATATCTTGTAAGGATGGCGTGATTAAGTAGCAATGGGAAGAAGTAGTGTTAGTTTGATACTTCAATCATGAAAGAGGCCGTAATGCAATCAATCAATCTATAATGCAATCAACGCAATATAGTTTGGTGCGTTCTTTCTTCTGTAGTAAACGTTGTCGATCATTGATTCAGCTGAAACTTTAGAAAAAATCTTATTGTATTCAGTATTAAATGTAAACATAAAGTTATTAGACAACTACAACAATGACTGAAAGAGTAACTCGCGCTGATCCAGACGTCTACAGTAGCCTTAGCCGGTGCCACATTCTCGGCCGAAACTGGATTTACCGTATCATAACGAATGATTAGTAGTTGCACAATTAAGTTCTCTCCATTAACTTGCACTTTGATGGTCGGCAAAGTTCGCGTAACTTCGGTAACCGAACTGTATAAAGTTGCAGTTATCAGGCGGCTTGTATCTGAGAGGAGCTCCGTGAAACATGAGACGTGATGCGAGGAATGTTTATTGCAGTGCGATTTCACGAGAGAATGTTCTTGTAAGTACGTACCTACTTATTTTTATGTGAAGAGGGGTACAGATAAGAGTCGGTGGTTGTGTGATGCCGGGAGCGGTATATGCGAGTACATGTTTAATAAGGCGTGTTTGATCGCACCACACCGCACCGCACCGGGCCGCTTCGTGCCATGTCACGCTGTTCGTGTTGTTTCAAAGTATTCCATTCAGTTCAGTTCAAGAGTGAAAAGTATTAGCTCCAAGTTCCAACATCATTAAACTTTAAACGAGCTTCGCATCGGTCACGAAATAACGCAAACTCACAAAATATAGTCTCTACCAACAAGCACATTCGCACATTGTTCGTTACCTTTTAATGGAAACGGTGTTCATTATATGAAACAGGCGTACCCACCCATCATATTACACTTCCAATAACAAATACGGTTAATGATATACGAGTGTTTATACTTAGTAATGAGCTACTGTTTCAAACCACAACACTCCTACGTCAATATTAGATAAATTAATTACCACAAATAAGAGACGTAGAAAGCCCCACCGCCACAGGCAACTGCAGAGTTATTTTACTCAGATTTTTGGTATGAAATAGGTAAAGGTTCGCGCCGCGCCGGTGACTTTTAGTTATCGTGTTATCTACTGCTGGCATTGAAATTTAGAATGAAAGAGGTGCGTAGGCCCGATAGCGCTCGTCGTGTAAGGTATGTAAGGGCACGCTGCCGAGATACAGAGGTACGGAGGCCCGGAGCGCTGAGGGAGCGCTGAGGGAGCGCGAGTGAGCAGTATTACGTAAATGTTATCGACGGCCGCACATTTGTCACCTAACGACAAGGCGAGATAAAGAGAACGAACGTTTCCTTAATATCTATCGTGTTTCACGGGAACGCTCTGTATTTTCGACAGTAGCAAATTGTCATATTATTATAATGATGTGTGTTGGAACAGCCTGGGGTTGCGCTACAAAAAAAGGGCGATGTATTAAAATATGTTTCACCTTTGAAGCACTTACGGTATCCCTGCACGCAAAGGTGAATAAATAATACACAATATAACTATATATATATATATATATATATATATATATATATATATATATATATATATATATATATAAAACAATATACTATAATCACTAGATTAGCACAACCAAACCTAGCATAATTACGCCTGTGTCTCGAAAGGCTTGATTTTAACCGATTTCAAAAAAAGGAGGAGCCTCTATATTCGGTGTATTTCCGTCACCTATAAACCGATTTCAAAAATATTTTTTTGTTTGAAAGGATATGCTTCCCAGATGGTCCCATTGTCACCAAGTCCGGATCTGATGACGGTGAAATCCTTAGAAATTAAGGACAGATGTAGTGTGTTTGTGATTTTTTCTTAAAATTAAGCAACATTGACGTTTAAAGTGATGAATAGTATTGTTATTAACCGTCTTAAAGAAAAAAAGGGCACAATATAGTGTAACGATCTGAAGTTCGGTAATTTATATTACAGTAAGTAATGTTCTAAATACCGTATTTACTCAGTACGTACCTCACACTAAAATTGGAAAATAAACACTTTAAAAAAAAAAGTTAAACCGACTTCAAAAAGCACTAAGAATGGGCACGAAAAAGTGAAAAATAATGTGACACTTTTAAAATAATAGGTAACATTATAAAGGCACCAAGTACCTACAGGTCTGTTTGAAGTCGGTGCCGAGCTCAACACGCAATAAGTATAAAAAATAAACAGCTTAATTAAGAACGGAATTTCATTCTAATGAAATATCTGAATATTTTGTTAATTATTAAAGATCAACTAATCAACTTATGGTCAGATAGCTTTGTTAGATAGTACTTACATAGGATCGCTGTGGCGGACCTAGCCAATCTATGGTCTAAGTACCTATTTAGCAAAGAAATGAAATAATTATATTCGTGCTTTGCAACTTTACAAATATTGCGATTAGACAAATCTGAAAAAGCTTCATGTCCTGAAACTCTTAATTGATTGCTAATATTGCGAAATTGCAATCGAAGTTCCTGTAAATATTCATATAAAGTATTTTATCATTTGTATTGCGCAATGTTTATCTGTTCCCTTATAGGCCTCATTTCTCTCTTGGTTGCGCTTTACGACAAACGTCGATAACCAGCTATTACATTTTCTTTTTGACTTAATTCAAAGCGGTTTACTTCTACATTTAACGTTCTCAAAGTCCAAGCCACTTCTCCAAATGTATTGAGTTTAAGAACTTCAGAGATATTTCAAGAAATTGTAATTGAACGAATCAGTAGAGTTGGTACCCGCGGGAATAAGAAACGTTATACTTCAGACGTGGCGAACACTTCTGGTGTAGCTTTTTAACTGGCCAATTGTACTTCTTACAATGGTAAAAAAACCTAGAGATCAACCAAAAGATCGTTCCAAACATTCAATCTAAATTAAGCCTTGTATTTGCCAGTTTTCCTCGTTCTCCAGACCAGTCGTATATATAAAGAATTGAGTGAATTCATTGAACAATTTTCTTTGTTTATCTGCGTCCGTCTAGTTCCACCTATAGATCAAGTAATGGAATATCTTATTAGGTGTTTTATTGCCGGGGTGTTGCGTCGTAGCAGTGTCGCATTTCACACTGTTTCCTTTTCCTCTCAAGTCGAGTCTTACCTTAATACTTGTGAAACATGATGATACGCTCATTACAAATATAAAGTGCAAAATCAGTTCAACAGGACTTAGACGCGTTGGTACGATATACGAGTATGTATGTAAGAAAGAAGTGGTACTATATCTGTATTCTTTGTTTTTAATTTGTGACATGCTATTTATTATTTTCTATTTATTTCCATAGTAATAACGTTTGTGAATGAAAGTGCTATTTGGACTTCACGACAGTCTGGCAGTTAAAAAAAAAACTTTCGTGAGTGGTATGTAGACGGTTGCGTTTCCGTTGCGTTGTGTGATGCGCTGTTGTTACCAACATTCACCGCAGTGCACACCATACCATACCTGCACACCATACCATACCTGCACACTGGTAACAACAGCGCATCACACAACACAACGCAAAGGAACCGGTGGCAGCGATGTAAACCCAATGTGACGCCTAACACCGTCGCAGCAGGACGCTTCACTCCTTGAGAAAGGGCCCCCGTCGGGTCCGAAACTAGTCGGGCATCCCCGAAATACAAACGTATAGTTTAGTATACGTATAGTTTTTAATAAAGTCTGGCAGTTTTTAGTATTTTCATAGGCCTGTACAAATATCTGACTGCGGTGACGGACCGGTTAGCCTGCCTGTATTATAGCCTGTATTATGGTGACCAGACTGCTGATAAGAGGGGCTCGTGGCTAAGTGGTAACCGAGCAGGTTAACACATTACAAAGTTAAGTAATATTAGCCAGGTCAGTCTAGGATGAGTGTCCATTCTAACACATTGAGACCCCTCCGTGCCTCGGAGAGCACGTTAAACCGTCGGTCCCGCGTGCCATGCAAACACCTGTGGCATTTGGTACGGGTAGTTGGAGCCCTAAAAAGTCCGACAACCTGGTCTAAGTGCAGAACTTCGATATCGCCTAGTGCTTGGGTTGTGGACGTCTGATGGCAGTCGCTTCACGTAAAATATCAAAGTTCGGCCGTATCGTAGTTAGATTGAAAGCCGATCCCAACTTAGTTGGGAAAAGGCGCGGAGGATGACGAGACTGCTGATAAACATACATATATTTCTAAATGATTACTAAAACTATCTATAATTTGTATGTAATATTATAGATAAATTACACCCATATTAGTGTGACGCCTGACACGGTCGTGGCAGGATGCTTCATTCCTTAAAAAAGACCCCCGTTCGGTTCCGAAACTAGTCGGCAATACCCGAAATAAACATAAAACCGTATATCTTTAATAAACACCCATTTTATTATTGGTTGAGTATTGCACAAGCATATCGTTATAGGAAATGCGGGTATCATCTAGTTGTACCCGAACTAATCGACGTATAAAAGCGTCTGAAATTTATCATTAACCACTACTGCGGCATATTGTTTAACTAACGTATTGCACATTAGTTCATACTAATAAAATCATTTATACATATTTACAAAATAATAACATTTCATGAAAACTGCGCAAAACTACTAAACACAGCGGAGCGAGCATAGCGAAATGGATGAAAAATAATTTGATCGATCCAATGAAGTAGGAATACATGTAGACACGGCATAACTATGTGGGGATGGCGCCGGCGCCCTGTCGCCAGCGGCCAGGGCGTGCTGCACACTCGTCTGTGAGCGTTTGTCTGCTACCGTATACACATACCTATATGTACCTATAAAAATCACTTTATTATTTAAATGTCTGTGGACCACCTATGACTGAAACGATGATGATGAAGCCATGTCGGTGTCAGATCACTAAAACAATAACTAAAAAAATATTTAGTTTGAAGTTTAAGTGACGGTTAGGTCCTCCAATTAAGCCAGTATTCAGTCAGTATCTAGGTATATTTCAACCATATATATATATTTCAGACACTATTCAGTATTACTATTTCAATTTATATTTTTGTGACTTCTCTTAAGTTCTTACTTATGAAGTTGCTGGTTTTTAGAACTGGCTAGTATGTGATCTATGCACTAACCAGTTCTACAAATTATAAACATAATAAAGTATGTTTTATTTTCTATTTAAGTGAATTAAATATATTTCTTTTAAGAAATCAGTTCAATCATCATTCGATTATGGGATCAGGTACGCTAGTGAAGTAAGTTTTTGGTTTGATCACTTTCGTTCTCTCAATTTAGATTATAAGAAAAAGAATAATATACTCACGTGATCTCAGAAAATACTTCGAGAGGTTCTTAAAAAAATATTAGACGAAGGGACGGTCTGCGCGGCGCCACTACTAACTATATACTTATACTACTCTATGGCCCCTACACAAGTAAACCACTAATAGACAAAGTTAAGTAGCTCTGTCCTTTCACAAAACAAGTTAGCCGAGTTAGTTAGTTCGTTATTAGACAATTGTATCCCACCAAAAACATTTTCATGTAAAATGTTGCCAAGAGGAGATCATTTGGCTCGCACTGTCAAAAAGTTATCAGATCTCATGTAGAGCCAAGCTTCTAACTCTACACGCCCTAACTCTACAAGCCCTAACTTCACAAACTCCAAACTCTACACCTTAGTCAAAATATGTGGTCTGGTATAATCGAAACCCAAGTTATAAGGGTTCAAAAACACAACAACGCGCTTCCAGAAAAGGTAGGTAGTGCCCTTGCGCTTCGCTTGACTCCTCTTGGCGAGGTCACTACCGTGACCCCAGACTCGCAGTTCTGTCAGAATCATCTCCGACGAGACGTTAATGATACAATCAAGGTATTTCCACCAAAAGAGTATTCATCAAACATTGTTGTTGTAGTTACGAGTAACTGTAATTAAGTTCCACTGGTTTCAGAGGCGCAGTGCAACGGAAATACAGAAATACTTTCACCGTTTAGATTACTTATCAAGCGAAATGGAAATACTTCTTACAAATTAATTTCAATTAGCTTTGCTTAAATGTCAAGCTTCACTGACATTGAATCACATTGAAGACATCCCAGGTAAAGTGGGAGACGTTTCTTCCGCATATATTTCTTTAGTGAGTAGTTAGCTTGGCAGGCTTGGAAGAAGAATAAATAGTAAAAGTAAAGAGTGCAGTTTATCGACGTCATTAAATCTTGAGGTCGACATCTTAAAATAAAATTGAAAATATGGATATTGTTGAAAAGGTATGAAATGATGTCAAGTTGAGTCAGATCTTTCTTATATATGTAAGTATAAGAATCTGATTATGTTATTATTATCAACATAATTATCGGTACATTGCACTTTCTTGTGTTCTTTGCAATATTTCTTTATTTTTCCGAACACCATAAATAAATAGATAACTAATGAAAATGAGGGTGAATGTAAAAAAAAAAATCACTTTTAGAGTCAGGGTTACGAATTACCCAACGGTTTAAATGAGAATAAATTCTTGATTCAGGCACTTTTTTAAGTAAGTTTTTAGCTTTTTATAGTTATTTTATCTCTTGAAAAGCTCGGACCTTTAATAACAGCGGTGGAAAACTCCTTTCAAAATACTTAAGTCTGTCATTCCATCACCAAAAATAAAAGTTACACGAGTAATTGTCCACCTTCTGTCCAAATTAGCCTCGAAGAAGCTTGTTGTGCTCAACAGATCGAGACAGTATTTCACCCCGGCCCACCGCCTACAACTTTATAAGGCGCAGGTTCGGCCGCATATGGAATACTGTTCTCATATCTATGCAGGAGCACACCAGTACCAGCTTCTCTCTCTTGACCGCATTCAACGGAGAGCGACTCGAATCATCGATTGCCAGGATATTTCAGATCGGCTTGACCCCTTGGCGTTGCGTAGAGATGTAGCCTCACTCTGCATTCTCTATCGCAGGTATCATGGGAAGAACTCCGAGGAATTGTTCGGACTTATACCGGCCGCAACGTTTCGCCATCGTTCAACGCAACAAAACTTTCATCCCCATCACCTGGATAATTGGCAATCCACCACTGTGCGGTTTTCCACAATTTTTTTGCCTCGCACAACCAATCTATGGAACAAAATGTCGCCTGCGGTATTTCCGGACCGATACGATCTTCAAACCTTCAAGAAAAAAGCGTACTCCTATCTCAAAGGCCGGCAACGCACTTGTGACTCTTGAGTTGCAGGTGTCCATGGTAGTCACTTATCATCAGGTGACCCATCTGCTCGTTTGCCCCCTATAATATAAAAAAAAAAAAACCTGTCACCCCCTCGTCACGATGGGTGACATAAAACATTTTAGTAAATAGAAATGGATACCTTTCCGTTATGCGACTATTGTTTTAAGGTAAACGAAAGTATACCTCATAAATATTTCCTCGCGATTAAGTCCCGATTTATATGTAACGTGGGACTGCCATTCCTAGTTTCAGTTTACATTCAATTAAGCCAATACAAGGATAATGTTCGAACTACATAGTCTGAGCAGGTATTCTTAAGTAATACACTATACATGGCACAGTGTGTTGGCACGGTGCCGGTGAGACGACCTATGTAAAATGCAATTGTAAACCACCTCGTCGGATTCATATGACGTCTGTAGTTCATAATGTAGGTGTGTGACCTCGCACCACTACTACCTATTACTGTAGGAGATGAAAGAGAAAAGAAGAATTACCCTTCTATTATTTACACGCCTTAAATTTCTAAAATAATTTCAAAGCTTCTGATAGACAGGAGACTTGCGTGCAGTATTACCGAGAGAGTTCTACCAATAATTTTGTACACGATATTTTAATATTTAGGAAAAAAAAACCTTTGGTTTTAACTGAGGTTGATGGCACGGGGATTCTTAATAAATAAAAAATCTTTTTAACAAAAAATTAAACCGACGAAAAGAATTAAAAAGCAAAAAATAAATAAACCTTAAGTCTTAAGTATTGAGCTTATTTACATAAACTATCTAATTTTATATAAACTTATTTTGAGTCGGCGCCAAACAACAAACTGATTAATTATCAAAATTTTATTTGGCGCCGACTCAAAATAAGTTTATATAAAATTAGATAGTTTATGTAAATAAGCTCAATACTTAAGACTTAAGGTTTATTTATTTTTTGCTTTTTAGTTCTTTTCGTCGGTTTAATTTTTTGTTAAAAAGATTTTATTTTATGGTTTTTTTCATCATCATGATGGTGATGATGAAAAAAATGACGATGATTTCTAAACGCAATACCTGATAAAGTACAATTTTCGAGGGTTTTTCTCAATTTTTTCAGGATCCCATCATCAGATCCTGACTTCCTTGACATGGGACCACCCTTGAGGTATACCCTATCTAACAAAAAAAGAATAACTAAAATCGGTTCATAAATAACGGAGTGAAGGCTGAACAGACATAAAAAATAAAAAAAAAATAAAAAAAAATATTATACGGTCGAATTGAGAACCTCCGTTTTTTTCGTCGGTTAAAAACAAATGCATTAGGTGCGACACCTAATGCTTGTCTTGTATTTAGGTGTATGTGTATATATATATATATATATATATGTATTTGTGTATATGTATGTATTTGTGTATACGTGTATGTAGTTGTATGTACATGTTTGTGTAAATATGTATGTGATCATACCCATACAAGTAGTAGGTACATATTAGTTCAATTTGGTACGTATTATATATTTTACACCATAACCGCCCACACTAAATCATTACAGTCCTGTCCATCCAAAGGTTGCCTGCAAGATATTGCTTGTTGTGATAAGGCCGCCCATTGTGCAATTTATGTTTAAGTTGTTTTTTTATATGTATATGTATCATGTGTTCGGTGTACAATAAAGAGTACTATCTATCTATCTATCTTTTTTCTATAGTCAGTTGAGATCGATGCATTCCAAATATAATAATTTCAACACAGAAATATAATCTCATTTGAAATAATTTATAATATAAAATAACAAAAACCTCAAATAAAATGGCATGGCTTTTAAACCGTAGGTAAATAACACAGACAAGAACCGAGATCGTCCCGATCAAAATTAATATCTGCGAGTCCGTCGTTAAGCCGGGATATGTAAGAAACGCGCATTTGAAGTTCCTGTGTAGAGTGTTGGCGGAGGATTGTGAATGGCTCTTGTGCCTGCTACTGAATCTCACAGGTAGCGAATAGTGCACTGGTATTGAGAATACTCATTTATAGGAAAAAAGTCTCGCGATACGCGTGATCATCCCGGCATTAGTCCGGACCGGTGTCCAATCGAAACCACACAATTTGATGCTGCTGCCGAGAGGTACATCTTTTACTATATATAAAACAATAATATTATGTTCTTGATTGAACTGCTTGCCCACACGTAGCGTTTGTTTCTTGCAAGGAACATGATACTACTTAATTATCGAATTTGGTAAAATATACTTATAGCGCATTGATAAGTATTAATGCATCATAATCATAATGCATGATAGGTTACAAATTTTAATCAAAACAGTTTGGTAAGACATGAGCCGAATATAATATTAATAGAAAATCATACTAGGAAGTGAACGTCACCAAAAGGTCAATTTCTTTTGAAGAGTACGACAATTCCTTCCACACTTATTCAATATCACAGTTGAGTGAGTGAAAAGGCATTGTGATCGACGTATAGCAGTAGTTCTGTTAGACGTAAGGATTGCCGCTGAACAAGAGGCAATAGAGGCACTTACACGGCAGCGTGGTGGGCGGAGGCCCGCATGTGTGCGTACACATACGCAGGTGTAGGTACGCGGTGTTTTCTTTACATTTCACACGGATGAGCGAGTTTTACGGTTCACCTGGTGGAGGCTTTGGAGGGTCTGGGTCTCGCGACACCATCCATTTAAATAATTCCGTCCGTTGTGTTTGCTTACTCGCGCGCTCCACGCGACACTCGCTCATGTACATACATACATAATATACATACTCGTATATCGATGAGAAGCGTAAAAACTCAATATTGAGTATCGAGACTCGAGCATTAGTTCTAGCAAAAAGAAATCTCTATGAATATGAAAGAAAGAAAGAAGAAAGAAAAATCATTTAATTTTGTCACACACAGAGACATCAATGAAGGGCATGCAACAATTGGTATGACACATAGAAAAAAAAAACATTAGAAAATAAAATAACAAAAGATAAGTTGAATAAAATAATACTATACACGATAAAATACACAAAGAAAAAAAAATACAAAGTAAGAGGTGTCTCATGGCATGATCAAAATAGGACCTAGTTCAGTATATGTCAGGCAATGAAACCTGACGCTGGTTTTCAACTAGTCTCTTTAGTGACTCACGCATGAAAAATCAGTCAAACAAGAAAAAAACAAAACAGAAAAAACACTAAAATAGCATGAACTTTCATTACTAATTAATATAAATACAAATACAAAAACCAATACAAGTCACAAAGTTCGTGTGGACGGATTATTATTTTTTTATTTGCGCACTCAGACCGAAGGTACAGGTGTATGTATTTCTATGTGTTTGCCACCGCTGTTTTCTGTGTCCTGACAAACAGTACTTATTCAAATAAACCGAAGACCCGCAAAAGTAGGTCGATGTAAAGGTTATTGTTCTTAACCACTTTTACCTAAATCAAACGTTTTATTTCACATTTTGCAATGTCGGAAAACATTTCAACTCAAACTCTACAAAAATATTCTAACTAGCAACCCATCCCGGTTTGCCACGGGTAGAAGAGACATCTTCAACAATCATCATCATATTTTAACCAATTTACACAAAACCTTAACAAATTATATACCTAAACCTTCCTCATGAATCGTTCTATCTATTGGTGAAAACCACATGAAAATCCGTAAATTAGTTTTTGAGTTTATGGCGAACAGACAGATAGACGTGGCGGTGGACTTTGATTTATAAGATAACTGGCAACCCGCCCCGGTTTCGCACGGGCACAAATTATACACCTAAATCTTCCTCATGAATCATTCCATCTATTAGTGAAAACCGCATGAAAATCCGTTTAGTTGTGTTTCAGTTTATCGCGACAGACAGACTCGTCGGGGGACTTTAATATGTAGTGATAGTGACAATTACGTAGGCACGTACGTTAGTTCACATGAAACACAGAGTAGGGGACGTTTCGCAATCTCAATAGGAAGGCCTTCATGAAATCATTTACTAGATACATATGTATATGACAGGCCTGTGCTGAGATAACAGTGCCAAACATCACAAGGAAAAAATCTAATAATCACTTCTCTAGCGATCCATTAAGTTGCTAGTGAAGTTATGTGCCCGACTGTTGTGGTGTCTACTGGCTCCATAAACCATAATCAGAGTTATTAAGGACAGATAACACATTTTCTATTAATGGTCTCGTACGTTCACAAAATCAAGTGATCAAGAACAATGAGTTCCACAATACTAGGAGAGACAGTCTGCTTTTCACTTCAGAGTGCGTCAGAAAATGACTTCCGTAGACGTACTCTTTAAACGTACGGTGATGGTGGAGTATTTGTCCCACTTTCTTGTCTTTAAAATATCTTTTAAATTCTAAAATGCATTCATATCATGTTTTTATAATTTGTATGGAACTATATTTCTTTTCGTAAATTATATTATTTAATTATATGATTAGTCACTCTATATAACAACACACACATTGCAAATAAATGTGATTCTATGTAAAAGGGAAACAATAAACCCTATCTGGGAGAAACAACAATATCGCGTTTGAAGTCGAGCGTTTCTTATTTTACATAATCAATCGGTTCACTTGCATTTATATATACACTGTGATGTGGGCTGGTCAAGCGCCTCAAAGCTATGAGCAAACGCTCATAGCTTCGGCAAACAATTTCGTACTCGCGTTTATACTTTCACCGTGGACGTATCGAAAACGAAGTTGACTTGGACGCAAGTGTGTCTAAAGAAAGAACATAATTTCGTCGGTGAGTCCAAAAACATTTGTTTTTAAGTAATATTGATAAAACTTCACAAAGTATTTTGTAATTTAAGAGAGAAGACCATTACGATCTAATCTACTAAAAAAAAGAATATACAAAATTGGTTCATAAATAACGGAGTGAGGGAACAGACATAAGACATAAAAAAATTATACGGTCGGTTAATAAACAGTTATAAATTGCGTACCATATTTGAGTTCTAACTATATTGGAACTACGAGAGCACGCAATGAACTACATTGCTTACAGGAATATTGCTATACATTTTGCACGAAAAGATTTGATAAAAAATAATAATAACAATATCTGCACCCAGACTGTAAGCAGACTACTGATAAACATACTTATATATTTCTAAATACATACTCATTATAGATAATTTACATCCAGATACAGAACAAATGATCATGCTTGTGGTAATGACTCTCGGGATTCAAAATTAAAGTTTGTTTTGAAGGAAAAGATAAAAGTTTATTTAGTAAGTACACGACACAGGTTCACAGTTAGCTCAAGAGTCAAGAAAGAGTCAGAAGGAGTACATGGAAGAGTACAGTAGATTATAGAAAGAACTGAAAGCTAGGTTTACAGCGTTATACGGTGTTTCAGGCGTAAGCGCGTCAGCAGACCGAGCGACACAGTGTTTACGTGCAGTGCGTTAAGTCGACTGGTTGGCCGCCGGCACAAAATGATGCGCGCGCGCGGCTCGGGAATGTTAGCCACGCCCACCTCGCGCCGAGAACAATGGAACGCTCCGGCGGCTGACCGGTCTGATAACTAATAACAAACTTGGTTTGCTTGTCCGTACATATGTAGCAACGTTTATTTTGACAATAAATAATCTTAATACTAATTTATACATAAAATATATAATGTATAAATACACTAAACTACGCCACACCACCCCCCTCCAGAGACCGTCACTACGGGCGATAATAAGTGGGAAAATGGACCTTGCGACCTGTTCTTGTCGTTCTGATATCGCCCCTATCGGTTTCAGGTAACTTGGTGATCAGTGTAGGTGTGTTACTGCGAGTTTTTATAGGTGTGTTACTGTGAGTTTGTGTATTGGCGTTTGTGTCATGTAGTAAGTACGCCGGTTTGAGTCTATCTATTGATACTGAGACTTGCTTGCCATTAACGAGAATTTTGAAAACCTTGTTTCCTCGTTGTATAACTTCATGGGGTCCGGTATACGCAGGCTTTAATGAACTTGCTGTTGTATCCCTCAAGAACACATGGCTGGACGAATTCAGATCTTTGAAATTAAAAACCGGCTTAATACCATGACGCGAGGTGGGTTGAGGTTGAAGTCGTTCGACATATGTTTTCAGACGTCCTACATAGTCTGTAATGTCAACTGTGTCATCTGCTTCAGGGTGAAATAACTCCCCTGGCAACTTTAACGGTTCGCCGTACAGCAATTAGTAGCAATTAGTAGTAGGCGGGTGTAGTCTTGAGGTCTTCTAATGCCTAGTAGAACTAACGGTAACGATTCTACCCAATTGTCCTTTGCGTGACACACAATAGCAGCCTTTAGCTGCCTGTGAAACCTTTCTACGATTCCGTTGTAGGCAGGGTGATACGCTGTAGTGCGCTTATGTTGAAAACCTATAATATTAGACAGATGTCGAAAAAGTGCAGATTCGAACTGTCGGCTTCGATCAGTGACTATGTCTAGTGGGCACCCAAATCTCGAGATACACCCTGTCACTAAGGCCCGGGCAACTGTATCAGCTGTAATATCAGGTATTGGTATTACCTCAGGCCAACGCGTAAATCTGTCTATGGCGGTGAGGCAATAGCGATGTCCGTGTGACAGTGGTAAAGGACCTATAAGGTCAATGTGGATATGTAGGAATCTGGTTTTCGGGAATCTGAAAGAGCCAAGTGGGGTCGCCACGTGTCTTGTAATTTTCGTTCGCTGGCAAGCTAAACATGATCTACACCATTCTCTGCAGTCTTTCTTCACCCCTGGCCATATGTATCTTTCGGTGACTAGTTTGATAGACGCGGAAGCACCTGGGTGACTTAATGAATGTAAACTTTCAAAAACTTGGCGGCGATAGCGTTCCGTGACATATGGTCTAGCGGTCTTGCCACTCTCATCGCAGAACAATTCGACATTGGTTCCCTGCATTTTAATATTGGTAAGGCGCAGCGAAGTGTTGCTGCTCAACAGCATCTTGAGTTCTGTGTCGTTCTTCTGCGACTCGGCTAATTGATTTATGTCCACCGGTTGTACGATCTCTTCGATACGAGAGAGAGTGTCGGCGACGACGTTGTCCTTACCTGCGATGTGTCTTATATCAGTTGTAAACTGGGATATAAAATCCAAGTGTCAAAATTGTCGTGGTGAACAATTCTCTTTTCGCGAATGGAATGTGAAACAAAGAGGTTTGTGATCTGTGTATGCCACAAAGCTCCGCGCTTCGATCATATACCTAAAATGTTTAATAGCCTCATATATAGCCAGGAGCTCTCTGTCATACGCAGAATACTTGCACTGTGATGGGCTTAACTTCCTCGAATAGAACGCTAGCGGATGCCATGGTTCTCCGTCTTTAGATTGCTGTAACACTGCGCCTACAGCTGTATCCGATGCGTCTGTAACTATGGCCAGTTTGGCCTAGCAATCGGGGTGCGCTAGCATTGCTGCGTTGCAGAGGCTCTCTTTGCAAGCGTTGAAGGCTGCCCACTCCTTGGGCGTAAACTTGACAGGGTGTGAACCTTTTATAGAACCGGTCAACAGTGCGTTCAGGGGAATCTGGTGCTCGGCCGCGTGAGGTATGAAACGTCGGTAGAAGTTCATCATACCTAAAAATCGGCGTAACTCCTTGACGGTTCTTGGTGCTGGAAATTTTTTGATGGCCTCCACTTTCTGGTGTAAGGATTTCGTACCTTTCGCCGATACTCAGTAGCCAAGGAATGTCACCTCGTCCGCCCCGAAGATACACTTCGGCACATTGATCACCATGCCGTAATCGTGCAGTCTCCTGAAAAGTATGCGTAAGTGCTGCTCATGGGTCTGGTGGTCTTTTGAAAAGACCGAACAATCGTCGAGAAAGGCGTAGCAGAAATCGAGTCCTCTTAACATTTCATCGACAAATCTTTGAAATGTTTGACCAGCGTTACGAAGACCGAAAGTCATATAAGGAAATTCATACAGTCCAAATGGCGTGGTTATCGCGGTCTTCTGGATATCGTCGGGAGTGACCGGCATTTGATGATAAGCCTTCACCAGGTCTATTGTTGAAAAAACGGTACACCCCGCCAGGTTGTGCGATAAATCGTGTATGTGTCGTATCGGATATTTATCTGGCACAGTCCTAGCGTTGAGAATGCGGTAGTTGCCGCAGGGTCGCCATTCATTATCCTTCTTGGGCGCTAGGTGTAATGGAGAATACCATGGTGAATCTGAAGCCTAGCTACGCCATTTCTTAACATTGCTTCAAATTCGGATTTGGCAATTTTTAACTTATCTGGGGCCAACCTCCATGGTTGACACGAAATGGGTGGCCCCGGAGTAGTGTTTATGTAATGTACAGTGTTATGTTTTGGTGTACGTTGTATGCCTGAAGGGCGTGTGATGTCTGGGTATTCGCGCAGTATGTTGTGATATGTAGAACCACCAATAATTACCTTCACCGAAGATCGACATCAGACGACTTCACAGTTGACGCCGGGGTGGAGAGGGTTGTATCGTTGTCTAGCAATCGCTGGTTCCTGCAATCAACCATTAAATTATAGTGAGACAAAAAATCTACACCATATTGCCCTAGTGACGTCCGCTACTACAAATCGCCAGGCGAAGTCGCGGCGCAACCCTATATTTAAAGTAAAATCTGCGAACCCGTACGTGTTTATTTCTGTACCGTTAGCCGCGCACAATTGAAAATTAGATTTCTGACGACGTTCCGATAATGCAGTCCGGGGGAAGACACAGAGGTCGTTTCCTGTATCTACCAGGAACTGCGTCTTCGTTCTTCTGTCGGTAACAAATAAGCGACGGTACTCGGGCAATCGTAGGTCGCCATCACTGACTGCCCTTCTCTTATAATGTGTTTATAATCGCACGGTTCCACACACCTCCGTGCCCGCTCACCGAATTTCCAGTGATAGTAACATAAGGGCCATTTTCTGTAGTTTGATGTAGAACGTGTAGAAGCAGAACGCTCGCGCGAGCGGTTGTATTTACCTCGTCTCGTCCGATCGCGTGACAGTCCGTCCACCTTTGCAGTCAGCACCTCCACCAGTTTGGTCAGCGCAGTGATCAGGGAGACCTCGCTGGTTGGTTGCCCGCAGGTATCAGGAACTGGGTTGAAGGTAGATGTTGATGCAACGTGTGGGCAGACCACGTCGTGGATTCGGTCTGCTAGCTCTGCTAACTCCTCCATGCTCGCTTTGGGTTGCGACGCGATGATACTTTGAGTAGTCGGCTCGTCCAGATCGTCCGTAAAAATTCGTCGGGCACGCCCGACCTTGCCAATTAATGCAAATGGCGGTAGAATTGTGACGGCTTGCGATCCTCCAAGTCTTCATGCATAAGTAACTGTTTCACCTTTTTCTCGCGGGAAGCTGAAAGGCGCTTAATCAGCTCGGTTTTCAGCTTTTCATATTTGTCCGCGGCCGGGGGTGCTTCAATAATGTCCTCGACTTCACTCGCGTAAGGTGGATCCAGGTTTCCCACGGCGTAAAAATACTTCGTCGCATCGGTTGTGATATTCGACAAAGCAAATTGTGCCTCAAGCTGTGCAAACCAGAGAGCTGGTTTTTCGGGATAAAATGGCGGTATTCGTACACCGACTCGACAAGCTTCCCGAATGTTCTCGACGCTCGTAGGGCGGTCCGTTTCCTTAGTCTCACTCGTCGGCATCTTCGTGTCCTATCGGGGTCACCAATGTGGTAGTGACTCTCGGGATTGAAAAATAAGTTTAGAAGGAGAAGATAAAAGTTTATTTAGTAAGTACACGACACAGGTTCACAGTTAGCTCAAGAGTCAAGAAAGATTCAGAAGGAGTACACGGAAGAGAAAGCACAGTGAGTATAGAAAGTAGAATATAGAAAGAACTGAAAGCTAGGTTTACAGCGTTATACGGTGTTTCAGGCGTAAGCGCTTCAGCAGACCGAGCGACACAGTGTTTACGTGCAGTGCGTTAAGTCGACTGGTTGGCCGCCGGCACAAAATGATGCGCGCGCGCGGCTCGGGAATGTTAGCCACGCCCACCTCGCGCCGAGAACAATGGAACGCTCCGGCGGCTGACCGGTCTGATAACTAATAACAAACTTGGTTTGCTTGTCCGTACATATGTAGCAACGTTTATTTTGACAATAAATAATCTTAATACTAATTTATACATAAAATATATAATGTATAAATACACTAAACTACGCCACATGCTCATCACAAAATTATTAGACCTGGGTGGGAATCGCACCCACGACCTCTGGCTCAGCAGACAGGATCACTAACCACTAGACCCACAGGCCAGTCCAGTAAATATTAACATGAACACTCGTTAGCTCTCTATTGACGTACCGCTGACGTAGCGTCTGTCTGTGTATTTAGTATAATTATAAAATTGCATTTAGGATTCATATTTAATAAATGATCTGTGACGAATTAGCGTAGAGTTCTGTATATGTGTAAAATAATGATTATCGTCTAAGTGTGTGCAACTTGCGACGCATGATTTCGAACAGAATATAGCTGCATGCATAAGGTTCCCAACTTTTGTGCAGGCACGCACATACCTAAGCGCTACGCATTGGCTTGGTTGTTTGGCCGACTTGCACGTATATGTACACATCACTCTCATAGCATTAGGATTCGTACCTTGAGGCACGAGCTGCGACCTTTGCCCTGTACATCGAAGTGTTACGTTCCCAGTTTTCCAAGATAAAAATGGCGGTATGAACAACTTCGACAATCTGATTGAGGCTAAAATTTATCTACATAGGCTTTCATGTAGATAAATTCATGATTACCTGATCTTGGTGGTTGCTCTGAAGGAACATTGATGGCATTACTACGCGGTTGAACAATTTCCTAATTAAGCTCTCATATACAACTAATCAATTAATACTAATATACGAGTATATAAACGAATAAATAATGATTGGCTTGTTGTTAATTGACTGGAAGTTATAGATCGTCACAAACAGGCAGTAGATTTTGGTGTTTTTCACCTAATTTACCTTGACAATCCAGTACATGCTGTGGCGTCTGTTTGTGCCGATCTATGATTTTAACTCTAGCTTCAATTTAACGTTCATAAATGTCACTTAGTGTCTTAATTGAATAAATGATTTTGAATTAGAATTAAATCAATATTAAATAATAATAATTAATTTAGACATAAATAATCAATTTCATCATTTATAATCAATTTCAACATTAATAAACAATTTAACCATAAATAATCAATTTCATCGTGAATAAATTATCAATTTAAACATTAATTATCCATTTACTCATTAATATATCAAAAGAGGGGAATTTCAAAATTCAGAATTAGTTAGGGTTTATGTCAGTTTGTAATAATATTATCAAAAGTAGTTATTTTATTTATTTATTTTTACATGTCATAAACTCCTTCATTGTATAAAAGCATTTATCATTAAGCCATTTATCATTAAGCCATTTATCATTAAGCCATTTTTTTAAAGAGATACATGCTCTTTAAAAAATGTAGAAGCCTGTTTGTGGTAAATCTCTTATGTCTTTTGATATTTTATTGAATGCTGGGATACACATACAACAACTGTTATTTTTATATTAGGTAGTTACTGTTGACATCATTGGTAGCAAAAGTTTAGTTTGCTCTCTAGAGAGATATTTTTTATTTGCACATACTTTGTCAAATAGATCAGGGTGATTTTTAACAAACATGCCAATTTCATAAATATATATGGATGTTAGGGTTAGTAATTTTAATTTCCTGAAAAGAGGTTTACAAGAGTCTATTGAGGCGGCACCACATATCGCCCTAACACTTTTCTTCTGTGACACAAACACCCTATTTATCTCTGTCGAGTTGCCCCACAATAATATTCCGTATCTCAGTAATCTCAGTAATGAACCCACGCTATTAAAGCAGTTTTCTCGTCTGCCATTTTCCTAGTCTTTCTAAGAGCAAACACGAGTCTGTTTATGCGACTAGATACGTTTTTCACATGGGCTTTGCAATTGCAATGACTGTCCAGTGTAATACCTAAAACTGTAGTCTCGTTTTCCTCTGATATGTCATGAGTTCATGACCACTGAAATTAATGGTTAATTTGGGTAATTTCATATTATAATTTTTAAATTGTACAATTTTCGTTTTTTTTCAATTAGTTTTTTCAAGGTTATTTAAATTGAGCCATGCAGAGATCTCGGTCTCAATAGTGTTTTCCAATACTAATATGAAATTCGTCATTCCTGTTTTTGCTTTGTGTAACAACTACCGAAATATCGTCAGCAAATAATGTGCATTTATGTTCTGTGACTTTCGTGATATCATTTATGTAGAGCAAAAACAAAAGTGATCATAACATATTTACCTTGGAAATACCGACTCCGTTAGTTTCATATGGAGAGAGTTTATACGAGTAATCTCTACGCATTGTTTTCGGTCCCTCAAGTAGCTTTGCAACCATTCCAAACATTTACCTCTAATACCGTAAAGTTCACACTTGTGTAGAAGTATTTGATGATCCACAAAATCAAAGGCACTCAAACTTTTTTTTATTTATCGAGTCTGTAATATTTTTTAATTGTGGTAGATTTGTTTTTTTTTAAATCCATTCTGCTCTCTCGTGATTATATTGTGTTTATTCAAAAAACTTGTGATCCTAACGTACATAAATTTTTCAAAAACTTTTGTAAAGACCGGTATAAGCGTAATAGGCCTATAATTATTTAGCTCATTCCAATTATCTTCTTTGTGCAATGGCTTGACAATAGAGGTCTTAAGTTTGTTCGGAAAAATCTTTGCCACAAAGAGAGGTTTATTACATGATTTATTTCATGTATTGCCGAGATCTCGTTACAGCTGCATTTTATTATTTTCGTAGAGATTTTATCGTAGCCAATTGCGTTAGTATTTCTTAATGCTTCGATAGCTCTGCCGACTTTGCTCTCAGAGCACGGCCTTACAAACATGGTTGAGTCGACACCGTTTATTAATTTATAGTTAGGAGTAAATTTTTTTACAGTCTTTGCTTTTGAAATATAAAAATTGTTAAATGTACTAGCAATGTCTGTTGGGTCTGTTATCGAGTTTCCGTTATATTTGATTGGTTCTATGTCTGTATTATTATTTACGTAGTCAAGTTTATTACCAATTATATCCCACGCTGCCTTACACTTGTCTTGTTCGCTGCGTCAGAAATGTGCTTAATATTTAAATTCCTCTCAGAGACTGTAATGCATTTTTTGAGTAACTTATTATAGTTCATATAATTAGATTCGGTGTTATCATTTTTGTTCTTATAGCATATATATATTACTGTTCTTTTTGTTATGGAAGATTTCTCTATACCCTTAGTTATCCATTTTGGGGTAGTTATATGTCTTTTAATCTTAACTTTATTTATGGGAAAACATATATCATTGTGCAAGTTGATAGTTGTGCAAGAATGTCAGTCAGAGCCGCTAAGGCCGCGGCCGCAACCTGACTGGAGTGAATTGGAATCTTCGCTTGAATGCAATTAATTAACTCAGTGCGCTTTCTGCACCTCAGTGGTAGTGAATATGTTTGATCGTTTTATTGTTGTAAATGATGTGATCTTGTTACTTTGTAATAACTATAAATTAAAAAATTTAAAAACCCCAGACACAAAATAATAAAAATAGTATAAACGGCCATCTTGGATTTGAAATTTATTATATTGTATAGTATTCTACTAGTCAAGCTCTTTCATTTGATACCCATATTGAGGTGGTTGTAAAAAAAAATATGTAATCCATTTTGTGGTGGCGGCCATCCTGGACCGATTTTCATCAAAAATAGCTAAGAACACTACCGACTAATTCACCTTTTGAACAAAAAAAAATAAAATCAAAATCGGTTCATCCGTTCGGGAGCTAAGATCCCACAGACACACATACACACACACACACACACAGACATGTCAAACTAACCCCGTCGTTTTTGCGTAGGGGGTTAAAAATAATGGAAAGGAATAGCTCGAGTACCGCAATGTGAGTGACGGCGCGCGTATTAAATTGTCTGAAAATTCAATACAAATCCTGGTCAAAATAACTATTTCTTTTTATTTATGGTAGTAGGTAAATGTATTCAGAAATGTTAATATTTTTAGGGTTCTGTACCCGAAAGGTAACCAAGAGGACCCTATTACTGAGATTTCGCTGTCCGTCGGTCCCTCCGTCCGTCTGTCTGCCAGCGGGCTGTATCTCATGATCCGTAATAGGTAGACAGTTGAAATTTTCACAGAATGTGTATTTCTGTTGCTGCTATAACAACAAATAATAAAAATAAATTAAAAATAAAGGGGCTAACCTGCTAGAAACGTGTTTCTTTTACAAACGTATTTAAAAAGTACCTACATAGTATTAAATCTTGTACGATGGTGCGGAACCCTCCATGCGCGAGTCCTACTCGCACTTGGCCGGTTTTTACTTTTTAACGCTTATCTGGTGACACGGCAGTGCCCCCACCAAAGAAGAGAAAGAGAATAAGCCTGAATTTTCAGTAACTAAGAACGCATAATATAACTAGGTATAGTCTCAAACTAGTCTCAATTTGAACGTGTAGTATAAGAACTATTGCAAAACAAAGTTTCTTATTTTTGTGACTGACCTACTCACCGATCGTCAAAATTATAATATCTATTCTAATAATAATTCAAAGTACTTCTAGTAGACACACAAGCATCAAGTTTTTAAACAATGAGGGTTTAGTAACATTTGCAATTGAAAAAAACTTGTAACCGCTTTTTGTTTGGTAGTGTACACTACCTAAAGAGATAGACAGGGAGGTAAAGTGTCATTGACTAGCGATGTTTATTACCTACAAAAAGAAACGAGTCGTATCAAAAATATCGCCATTCGGCAAAAAAAGTGTCACGCGTCATCCTGCGCCCTCCTACCGAACTCTCCACTAAGCCCTGAGATGCTTCCCCGCGCCGCACCACGCCTCTGGAGCCTATATATACCACGCCACGCGAGGACTCCGTCTCTTATCACCTGAACACGGCTACGAAGTTAAGTACTCTGCATCTGACATTGCCAGAACTACGTCCAAAGCCTCTGAAGACCTTCACCCTGAGCCTAGTATACTTGATGTCTAAATTCCTTTAAATATTTGTACTACAAGTTCCATTATAAACTGTAAAAGCGTTACAAGTGTCATAATACAAAAAGAGCTATTTCGAGAAAACACGACTTTCATGCCGGTGAATTGAACAAAACAGCTCAGTGAAAAAGGAAACTTTGTTCCCTATTTCACAGAGCTAATAACGTTGTTTTTACAGCTGACAAATACAACATTTGCTAGGTACTAGTATTCAATGCTATAAAAATGTCAAAACGTACCTAACATGTGATATGATACTTTTTTTGGGGGTGGCGATATAAGATATAAAAAACCCAAGTCTGGCAAGTTGCGACGCAATTCTTCTACCGTTAAAAATTGTGAGATCTAATTGTTATTCAATTTATTTATTAACAAAACAACATTTTATAGTAACCGTGTCAATATTAGACAACTTTGTTTTATTTCTTTAATATATTTCTGTATATACAGGGCAGTGTTTGTGTATGTTCTCTCTTAATATCTGACGCGCTCGAATAACTTTTTTTTTTGCCATTTTCTACCCTTCTATTCGGCCACCCCCACCATGCAAATGGGCAGATTAACCTACCCCCATTTTCAGAGACATGTGGGGTATATACACTATTAATATCTGACACGCTAGAGTAAGTCCGTTTTACAATTTTTTTTACATCTTTGAAAGCCTGTAGAAGCTCCCCCCACCAATGAAACGGATACATCGCATGAAGTCTTTTTCTTTCTAACATCTAATCTTCAAAATCCAATAGGTCCCAACGACGCTGGAGTAAATACACATTTAGCATCGTGGGCTCCCCTTCTATAGTAGATTATTCTTATGTGATTATGTTGCCATGCGATGGCGATGTTATTATATTTATTAAAGAAATAAAGAAGTCTAATATTGACACGGTCATTCCAATATTAAACCGCATATATTCGAATTTTGAACGCAAAAAAAACTAGTTTTATGTGTCAAATTACTGGCGTATAAAATGTTACATTACTTCTACTTTAGCCCAGTCAACCTAGCTGTTTTATGATCAAAAATGGACATTTCGATTACTACGCATTTTTAGTTTTGAATAAATAGTAAAATAATGTGTCATTTTTTTAATTATTTAACGAAAAAAATAGCCTTTTTTTATATTTCGTGTGATATCTCGTTTCCAGTAGGTACGTTTTTCGTCATATGTGTCCAACACTTTTTATTTTCCATTAAATTACCTACAAAGTGAGACTTGTTCAAAGTCGCTTAGTGCTTTTGTTTAAGAGCAACTGAAGGTCTAATTTAAAAAAGAGCGTTTTGTTCAACATTTCATAACTTTGAAAGAAACGTTCGTAGAAATCTGAAACTTTCTGAAATTGTAGCTTGTGATGATATTAAACAGTGCTATAAATTGTAGCTTGTGATGATATTAAACAGTGCTATAAATTGTAGCTTGTGATGATATTAAACAGTGCTATAAATTGTAGCTTGTGATGATATTAAACAGTGCTATAAATTGTAGCTTGTGATGATATTAACCAGTGCTATAAATTGTAGCTTGTGATGATATTAAACAGTGCTATAAATTGTAGCTTGTGATGATATTAAACAGTTCTATAAATTGTAGCTTGTGATGATATTAAACAGTTCTATAAATTGTAGCTTGTGATGATATTAAACAGTTCTATAAATTGTAGCTTGTGATGATATTAAACAGTTCTATAAATTGTAGCTTGTGATGATATTAAACAGTTCTATAAATTGTAGCTTGTGATTATATTAAACAGTTCTATAAATTGTAGCTTGTGATGATATTAAACAGTTCTATAAATTGTAGCTTGTGATGATATTAAACAGTTCTATAAATTGTAGCTTGTGATGATATTAAACAGTTCTATAAATTGTAGCTTGTGATGATATTAAACAGTTCTATAAATTGTAGCTTGTGATGATATTAAACAGTTCTATAAATTGTAGCTTGTGATTATATTAAACAGTGCTATAAATTTCAGCGAGATCGGTTTTAAACTTTTAAATTATTAACGACAACTTTTTATTTTTAACCTTTATTGCAAAATGCGCTATTTTTTTTCTAAATTACTAAAACTAATCGGACCAACTTAGAAAGTTCAATAAACCATTTAAGTTTATTGTTAAAAAAAAATGACGCCCCACTTGTCCAGACTACGGGTATCGAAATTCTTAATCAGCGCATTTTTTCACAATTTATCCAAAAATAAAAATACTCGCCACCGGGTCGAGCTTTGTTATAACAGACATTGTATACATTGAAGGCTTTCATCGGCCTTGATAACATTATGTGAACTATTGTGTTGTGTGACAAGTGTGCCCGGATCCGGATATGGTTGGACCAGACCGAAACAAAGGCTGGGCCAAACAGGCTGAAGCATTTTGTCAATAACTCCTAAATTCACAACAATCTGCCAATATCCATATTTTCGAACATTTAGTCACCATATTAGATGTGTAACTCGGGATTTAATCGCGATAATATTTAAAAGGTACAATACCTCTCGGTTTGTACCTTTTAAATTTTTGGGATTACACATCTAATGTGTATCAAAGTCGCGAAAGTTAAAAAACAATTATTCAGTCACCATTTATAAATTCTACGAGATATTTTCACATTTATATCGCTTGTACAAATGTGAGTACGTTATAAATATCGTATATGTTCAGAAGCAGAAGAAAAGCTTTGTACGCAATCCTCTATGAGATGAGTGGATTTGTAGGAAGCCGCAATTCCTATTGGATTCCGGTCCACGTAATTATTTACTTTGATAGCTTTACCGTCCTCCGATCACTCTCAAAATGCATTCCTCTTTTAGCCGAAATGAAATAACAACTTCCCGTAGGTATCAGATGAATATAAATATTTTTGTTTGTTATAAATTTCCGGTTAAATATTTCATAGGAGGTTTGATTGCATTAAAACATAAAAATTGATTTCATTTCCTTAGATCAACTAATTTTCTTAAAACCAAGCCGGCTGTTTAAAATTAATAGGTCGGCGAAAAAGTCTTTTTTTTATTTTATATATTATAGGGGGCAAATGAGCAGACGCGTCACCTGATGGTAAGTGACTACCGTCGCCCATGGACACCTGCAACTCAAGAGTCACAAGTGCGTTGCCGGCCTTTGAGATAGGAGTACGCTCTTTTCTTGAAGGTTTGAAAGTCGTATCGGTCCGGAAATACCGCAGGCGACAATTTGTTCCAGAGGTTGCTTGTGCGAGGCAAAAAATTTCTGAAAAACCGCACAGTGGTGGATTGCCAATTATCCAGGTGATGGGGAAGAAAGTTTTGTCGCGTTGAACGATGGCGAAACGTTGCGGCCGGTATAAGTAGGAACAATTCCTCGGAGCACTCCCCACGATACATGCGATAAAGAATGCAGAGTGCGGCTACATCTCTACGCAACGCCAAGGGGTCAAGCCGATCTGAAATATCCTGGCAATCGATGATTCGAGTCGGTCTCCGTTGAATGCGGTCAAGAGAGAGAAGCTGGTACTGGGGGCTCCTGCATAGATATGAGAACAGTATTCCATATGCGGCCGAACCTGCACCTTATAAAGGTGGGCCGGGGTGAAATACTGTCTCGATCTGTTGAGCACACCAAGTTTCTTCGAGGCTAATTTGGCCTTACCCTCCAAGTGACCGCGGAACTGGACTTCGCTCGATATATCGACGCCAAGGATTCCGATGCTGGCTGTGGCAGTCAGGGAAGTGCTCTCAAAGCGAGGTAACACGACAAACGGTATCTTTTAGCGGTGAACGCGCAAACCTGTGTCTTCGTTGGGTTAAATTGGACTAGATTGAGTCGACCCCAATCGGAAACTCCTTGTAAGGAGGCTTCGATTTCAGACACAAGTTTGGATCGACTCTCAGTGACGTTTTCCCGAGAAATGTTAGCGCGGCCGGTATACATAATGTAATGTAAAGGTATGTATAAAATTAAAGAAAAATCTCTTTGGTTGTGAAGTTTGTATCTGGCTGATTTTAAAAATAAAAAGTAAAAAATACTTTCTCGCAGTTTTTCAATCGTTTCTCTGTCCGCCAAAATGAGTGAATCTAACGAAGAAATTCCATACATTCTGAAGTTTTATTACAAAAAAAAAAGGGAAAAATGCGACTCAAGCCGCGAAAAAAGTTTTTTTTACGTTTATGGACCTAATGCAGTGTCAGTAAGAGTAGCACAAAGTATGTTCAAGCCTTTTTAGTCTGGGAATTTTGATGTCAAAGATGTAGCTCGCTCTGATCGCCCTACATATGGATAAAGTCGATGCCATTTTTCAAAAAGGGGAGCAAGATAGGTATATTAGTTAACACCAAGAGAGGACTCTCCAAACTACTTGTCACAGTCTTTATCAACAATACCAAGGTTTCTACGGCAACGGGATTATGTAACTACCTACAAGATGGCAAAAAGTTATTGAATAAATTGGCACATATATACGAAAAATGGTTTAAATTTGTATATAATATATGTAAATATATAATACGAAGAAACTTTTCCCCGACCTTTTTATATATATATGTGTTTCATATATTTCGGCTTATATTTTTCCCTAACTTATTAAATACCGTATGATTTAATGGTAAACACTTATAATAATTAAGTTATCTCTCTTGATTCTTAAAGAGTTTATAGTACTTACAGGAAATGTTTAAATAAAAAATCCGTAAATTTGGTCACTGTTCACACACAATGTATTTTTAGTTCTTATGTAGGTACACAGTACAAACTTTTTATATTAACACTTTCCTTGAAGTTTATTATCTATATTATTACAATACTAGAGAGCACAACACAGATAACTAGGGGTAGCTAGGCTAGCACGCGTAAACAAACTCAAAGTAATTATTATGAGGGCTGTGGTGGTGCGAGACTAATGCGTACTGGCGAGCCGCCGGCCGCGCGCACGCAGGCAGCGCATGATCTTTGTAGCTAGTGTGTACAATTAATTGCAAATTAATTAATATAATTATTTTGCAATATTGTTATTTATGAGACTTCAAATTTTAAGCAAGTCATTCTCTTTACTCGCTTTCCCTGGAATTTGGACAGTTTTCTTAAAAACAAACATAATTACATTTATAGGAGGCGAATAATTACAAAAAAAAAATACAAAACAAATTGATACACTTTGAGAAGTGACATTTAATTGGTATGAATACTCCGACTAAATACTAAATATATTTTTATTTTATCGAAAATGTTTCATAGTTTAACCCCAAATAAAAATATATGATCGAAGTTGGCAAGAACAGTTAGTTGACTTGCATTTATCGAAAAATAGTATGTTTTAACCGATCTTGTAATCGCGTTGTGCACTATGCACTCCACACCTACTTTAATCCTTTTCTTTTTATAGCTTTCCTTACGATACACGTGGCAGAGCTCTAGATACTCGCTTAAGAGCTATCTTTAACCGCATTAACCACGCAAATATTCTTCCTTCCCTCGCTCCTAAATTTCAGTTACGGCTGACTTGCTTCGAACATTCTTTCATTACGAGGCCGCATTTGGGAGCAATTACGTTGAATTCTTCAGGAATTAAGCCTTGTGTTGGTATCCCATCACGTCCCTATTATATATGTGCATGCTTATATAAAATCTATTCGTGCCTGTCGCGTATATTAAAGAGCGGGGGAGTTTGTACACGCTGATAATCTTTGAAATACCTGTTTGATTTGCACATCCTTAGTGAACTAAATGACTAATTTATAAGGTTTGGAGAAAGGTGTGTGATGATCCCCCAATGCAAAGTATAGATCCTCCGGCATCGGTTGATGTGGGTAAGTATAGTTCTTTACTGTACACCGCATAGAATGACAATAGATCTTAAACATCCTACTAGTCCTACTAATATTATAAACGTGAAAGTTTGTGAGGATGTATGGATGTATATGGATGTGTGGATGTTTGTTACTCCTTCACGGAAAAACTACTGAATGGATTTTAATGAAACTTTACAATAATATAGCTTATATATCAGAATAACACATAGGCTATAATGTATGCAGATAGTGTGTATATTGGCCAAAATATAACGATAAGTTTTAAGTAAGTCGGAAAAAAATCTATCATCTGCGAGATATTCTGGCGTGCGGTGGGAAAACTGTAAGAGTTACATAAATATAATGTACGGTGGGATTGTTTCTCCTAAATAGTTCTACAAAAAAGTCCGTAATATACTAGCAACCCGCCTCTGCTTCGCACGGGTACAAATTATATACCTAAACCTTCCTCATGAATCACTCTATATATTATTGAAAACCGCATGGAAATCCGTTCAGTAGTTTTTCAGTTTATGGTGAACAGATAGACAGACGCGGTGGGGGACATTGTTTTATAATATGAAGTGAAGATATTGAAAGTGAAAAAAATTTGAAAGTTTGTAAGGATGTATCGATGTTTGTTACTCTTTTGCGCAAAAACTACTGAATCGATTGAGATGATACTTCGTATGTAGATAGCTGGACACCTGGATTAACACAGGCTAATTTTTTTATTTAATTACAGAATTTATTATTGCAGAATCAAAATTAAAGGAGAATGTTGATAGGAATGACAGTATATTTAGGGTTAAACATGTCAGTCCTTTTGAAATTATCAAAGCTTTTAACACGCTAAATCTAAAAAAAACAGCCGACCTCTGGGGAAATTCTGTAATCATTACAAAATCTGTTATTACTGTAGTTGCTAGTCATTTATCATTTATATTTAATCAGTCTGTAGATAGTGGTGTATTTCCTGATCTGATGAAATCTAGTAAAATCATTCCATTGTTCAAATCTGACGGAATTTCAGACCCAACTAACTTTAGACCAATTTCCGTACCTGGTAGTACAGAAATTGGTCTAAAGTTAGTTGGTATAATATAATATTCAGTAAAATTTTTGAAAAAATTGTTTATGATCAAATGCGAAGTTTCTTTAATTGCCATAATTTGTTACATAATAAGCATTTCGGTTTTACAAGGGGTCGCTCCACAACTGATGCCGGTGTAGAGCTTGTAAAACATATATTTGATGTCTGGGAGGATGCCCACGATTCTCTAGGCATTTTTTGCGATTTATTCAAAGCTTTTGATTGTGTTGTTCATGAAACTCTGATCAAAACATAGTGACGGTAGCGTGCCAATATATTTATGAAAATCTAATTTACCTTCATAAAAATAAAGATCGCTTCTGTAAAAAAAATGATATACAGTCTTTTAACACGCGTAATAAACATAAACTTGTTGTTCCTGCCTCTAGGCTCCAAAAAATTAACAAGTCGTTTCAAGGTCAATGTGTGCGATATTATAATAAAATCCCAGATAATATTCAAATGTTAAGTCTAAACAAGTTTAAGTCTACAGTAAAACGACAGCTATGCCTTAAGGGCTATTACTCAGTAGGGGATTATATACAGGATAAAAACGCTTGGGATGGAATTGTAATATAAATCTATTGTGAGCTAATATGTTTCTTATTTTCCATCTCTCATGTTTTTCTTTTCTTCTTTTTAATTTTTTCCTTAATTTTCATTTTCCCTATTGTCATATTCTTTTTCTAGTTTATTTACTTTTAATTTTAAAAACATAATAGCACAAAACAAAATAATGTGATATTTACTGAATATTGTTGAAACTGTCTGGTTTTTCTTTTTTAAAAGAGTGGCCGTGAGTTTGTTTGCCCGATTTCTTCTCACAAGGCTCAACCTTTTGGTAACGGGCGGTTATAGATCGAAACAGGCAGATGTGAAATTATATTATCCATTTTTGTTTTTTTTAATCATTTTACATTTGACGAATCAAACTATTGTTGCGGTGACTCTGTGTGTTGATCTATAATTTTTAATTATAATAATTATTTATTAAATCGACGATTTCGAATAATTGATGGTCAATTTTATGAAATAAGGATTTTTTTTATTTGAATTTGTAAAATACAACTATGACAAGGAAATCAAATCAAACAAGCATATTAAATTGCCCTATTGTTTCTTAGATGTAGAAGTCGGTTATTAATCACAGTGTATAGATATTTACCTTTTTGTTTATCCTGCCTATACCTATACCAATCTGTATAATACACGACCGTCCCTTAACCATTGGTAAAATAGCCAATTCCACTTTTGTAAATAACAAACAGGTTACTCCAAAAAATATCTAGCTGTAATAATATTATAAAATTACACACATTGAAATTATTTTATTTTATTTATTTAAGGTTCACCAACAATTACTTACATATAAAAACATCTATACTTATAAACTTATAATAAAAATGTAACAGGTCCAAGTCTGTACATTAAAGATATTTTGAAATTTTTTTTTGGGGCCACTCTATGATCGATACTGAAGCCAAAACTATATTTCTTTTTATTTTTGTCTGTCTGTCTGTCTGTCTGTATCATGGTCGCACATCATGCTGAAACTACTGAACGGATTCAAATTAAACTTGGCATGATTTGAGTTCATACTACGAGGTAGGACATAGGATACTTTTTGTACCGAAATTCATAACGGTTTCCTGCTGAGGGGGGATCAAAGTAAAAATGTGTACTTCGTTGTAATCCATTGATGCGTAGTCCGATTGCAATCATTCTTTTTTTGTTGAAAAGGAGGCACTTCGTAGATTATCACGTAGTGTTTTTTTCTATATCTATGTGTATAATAAATCTATAGACATCGAGTTTGTGTTTGGTTGCTTCACGTAAAAAGTACGAAATAATTCAGGAAACGTATTATGCACAAGTATTGTGTGTAACTCGGTGTAACATATAGTATTTGGTTGATCACAATTGGTTCTCTCTATCCATAGAAAAAATAATGCAATACTATAATTTATAAACACCGCACAGCGGCATCTATTAGTCCAAAGTAGTACTAACTATACAATACTTACAACGTTAAAATAAATGGTCATTTCTTTTTTAGATATTTGTTATTAGCATAGAACACACGCATCTATACTTATGATAAAACTGTTACAGGTCCAATTCTGTACATTATGTAGTGCCGAGGTGACCGCTTAAACTGCTATTGCGCCATCTGTGTATAGTATAAACATAACAAATACTGATATAAACATAGTTTAAGTGAATATGTGTAGTGCAATATCTACTCTAATATTATAAAGAGGAAAGATTTGTTTAATTGTAATGCCTATCCATTACCGAAATAAACTACTGGACCGATTTTAATAGAAAGCTACATTATCAGAAATTTATTTAAATATTTTATTCCAGTAATTATAAGATTTCAGCTTAAAATAACGGCAAACGTGACGCAAGCCAGCAGATAAAGCGCTTCCGAGCTGCTTTATCCGCGTGCGCTAAGTGGTCAGTCATACATAAAAAATATGTATTACAAAAGTGTTGGTCTTTGGAAGTCTAAAATAAATTCCCCGGTACCATATACGCATCTCTTATAAATAAGGCGCAATAACGAAGATAAAAAAAAACAGTCGAAAATAATATAAAAATTAAAACGTGAACTTCAATCGTCATTATAAGGCATAGCATATTAACCTTTACAAAAAGATAGGCAGTCATGGGACTGCCGACAGAAGGAACTTAAAACGACGTGTCACATTCCGTTTCAAGTTCATGTCCGATTTGATAAAATAAACATTATTTTTGGATTGTTATCTTTAGGAAGTATTTTTTTATCAACGTACCTATTAATTTAGTAATAAAAATTTTATATTTTCACAAAATAATGATTATTATCTTTGTAATGCAAAATGTTTATAATAAATGTATATTTTTTTTTAAGGCAACTCCCGTATTAGGAATATTTCTGTGTGTCGCGAGACTCGCGAGGGGCTTCACCAATGTATAAACAACAGACACAAAAAACACCCAGGGTCGGGACAACTATTTGTAGATCACACAAATTTTTGTCCCGTGTGGCTCCGTAACTACTGGACCAATTTTAAAAACTTTCACCTATAGAAAGGTACATTACCAGCGAGTAACATAGGTTATATTTTTCACACAAATGCACATCAATTTTATTAAATTTGATGTAATAGAGTAGGTAGGTAGTTTAAAAAAGAAAAATTTATAACAGCGCTTTTGTTTTCAATTTAAGCTAAAGAAGTGTCTCCACTAATTAACTTACTATATACCAGAAATGAAAGAAAATGGCTACTCAGCAAGTAATCTTCATGAGTATCTAAATATATTCAACCAAAAAATATTTAAAATTAGTTAAAACAAGATTACCGTTTTTATCTAATTAACATCTAACATCTAGCTGACCCAACAGATACTACTTTTAAAACAAAAATATTTATTGTATGGCAAAAATACTGACTTGCACACTGAATTATCAAAAGTTACAATGGAATTTCTAACTTGCTTTACAATAACATAATTATCTATGCACGACCAAATTTTATTCTACAGAGCATACATTTAGGCTAGAAGCTAGGTTTAGGTTAGGTTAGAATTGCGACCACAATGCATGAGCCGAACGAGCGAAGCGAGCGGCACAAATCACAAATTTTTGCAACAAGCATTAGATATTTTGAACACTCGATGTATTAGATAATAGGTTTCCATAAAATAGATATCATATTTTATTTTGACTCAAATAATTATTAGATTTACTTTTAGATAATAATGAACGTACGTAGATAATATAAACGTACGATATAATCTACTATCGATACTAACACAATGGATTTTTTTTGTCCGAAAATAAAAATAAAACCGGCCAAGTGCGAGTCGGACTCGCGCACCGAGTGTTCCGTAAAATATTTTTTTTATATGATGTAACTAAAAATTTACGGTTTTCCCATTTTTTCCTTTATCTGTACTGTAAGACGTTGCTTCGTACCAAATTTCAAGATTCTGAGTTCACGGGAAGTACCCTGTAGGTTTTGATTCCTTTGCGAGTGTCGAAAATTTGCGAAAACGTCTGTTTCTTTTGATTGCGTTAGCTTAGAAGTTTGAAGCTGAGAATTATAATAGTACATTCCAGTTTGATACCTCTACGCGTTTCTGAGAAAAAGGGCCTTGACAGACATACAGACGGACGCACGGACGGACAATAAAGTGATCCTATAAGGGTTCCGTTTTTTCTTTCGAGGTACGGAACCCTAATGATTATTATAACATATAGTAAATCAGGTTTGCTTCATCTATTAAACGGTCTACTACATTTTATTTTATTTGTGTGCATATTTAGAGTGCAAATAAGTATTTTTGGTGCTACTTTCGAATATTTTGTAAGAAAAAACGGGATTTATAGTTATACGATTAAATACTACCCCTTAAAAATTGGGTACCTAAATAAAATGAAAAAGGTTTATAGTAAAAATAATAATAGTGAGTTGTCAATCAGAAACGTTTACATTTAATAGGCAAACAAAATAACTTTTGTATATTATATTATGATAAAATAAACATTTATGCTTCGGAACTCAATTTTAATATTTGACGTTTTCTTACTAACGTCACTCTGATGAAGTTTGCTATTTTCAACAGAAGTGATTATTTTAGCGAACTTTAAGTCATCTGCGTACATAAATATATCTGAGTGGAGAAAACCGTGAGGAATGTCATTTATAAAGAAGTTAAATGAAACAGGGCCCAGATGTGAGCCCTGAGGCACACCGGAAGTGATTTTTTGTAAATTGGAAAATTGATTCCATTTCATTTTCATTTTATTTGAATTGATTTAGTTTGAGTGATGTAATTTGAATTAAT
This sequence comes from Callimorpha dominula, assembly GCA_949752705.1. Lineage (NCBI taxonomy): Eukaryota > Metazoa > Arthropoda > Insecta > Lepidoptera > Erebidae > Callimorpha > Callimorpha dominula. Next base: position 221,651 of record OX456999.1, on the reverse strand, counting down.
TTTATTAGATTTGATTGAATTTGATTTTATTTCATTTTATTTTATGTAATTATTATTTTCACTATTTTTACAATTGTGGTGGCTGTTAGTGATTGTTCCAATAGGCTAGCATGGCTATATTATTGTATCCTATGTATCCACATGGTTGTAAGCAATTGTTGGTATGCCAATAAAAAATAAACCGGGTCCGCAGTAGGCCCGCAGAGGTAGATTTCGTGGTTTTTTAATTTTTTTGAAAATCTGAGTTCCACATCACTAAATGGTACTTTCTGAGAGTAAATGCACGAGTTACTATGAAAAATATCCAAATGCAAAGTATAATATTTGAAGAGTTCTCTCTATTTCTTTAGAATCCCATCAGATCCTGACTTGGAACTAGTGGTCAGTGGACCCTACTTGAAAGTATACAAAAATAATAACAAACCTTTTCAAACAATAAAAAGTCGGTCTAGCCATATTCGAGTAATCGGTAACATACGTAACTAAAATGAAAGATTCGGACGAATGGAGGACCTCCTTCTTTTTTTAATACGGTTCGAAAGAGGTGGATTACTGGACATTATCAAAAATAAAAGGTAACGATATTATAAGTTAGAAGATTTTCTGATTTTTGCAAAGTATTTAGTGTACAACTAAAAATAGTTTTAAAGTGTCTCTTTAAAAAAAAAATTACCGAAATATAATTAGCGGGTTTGCTAATTAAGGTCGATGTAGACCGACATGTAGATTAAATCTACTTTGATAAATTATAAGATAACTAGCAACACGCCCCGGCTTCGCACAGGCACAAATTATACACCTTAACCTTCCTCATGAATCACTCTGTCTATTAGTGAAAACCGCATGCAAATCCGTTCAGTAGTTTTTCAGTTTATTGCTGACAGACAGACAGACGCGGCGGGGACTTTGTTTTATAATGTTTAGTGATTATACATAGTCATAAATACTTACGTATAACAATATATTCCTAATGTATGTATTTGAAGCAACAGTCTACCAAAATTATGACATTACCACTTCAATGAGTGATGTCTAAAGGGTTTTGCACGAGTTTATCGAGCGGCGCACCAGAGTTCGCCGCTCCAATCGCAGGAGTTGTTAAAGTGTTTTCTAGTGGCGCCCCAGTAGCCGACAAGGAGCTATTGTGCCCTCTCATTTGCAACTTAACTAAGACATTGGTCCTTCAGGCTTCAGGCTGTGCTAATGATGCTCGATATTCGCTTCACAACATCCCATATACATATTTCCAAGAAATACGGACTTACTTCATCGGAACTTCTAAACTTTGCTTTTATCAATATATTATTGGTTCAGGAAGGTACAGATCAGAAACATACATTACACCTCTGCAGTTTGGACCCTGCTCCGTTTTATTATCTCAAAATTACATTACAATTAAAGTAAATAGTAAATCAAGCTAGAACTATAGTTTTAACGTTCACAGAAGATTTCTCGTCCGTAAACTTTTAAAATGATGTGTTTATGAGAAAATGAAGAACCTTTATTCTGAGAAATTAAGTTTAATAGTGGGGAGTACACAAGAGTGACGTGTACCCAATGCTTGCTCGTTATACACACTACACGTGCAAGTCACATTAAGTAAGTGTCACTTAAAACCGAACGGTTCAAGCGGAGTTTGTGCCAAATACCAAATCGTACACTCGAGGCAGCAATTAGCGGCAGTCAATACGTGCGCTAGTTAGTTGCGAGTTGTGCCCTGTGATATCACACGAATGCGGGTAGCCGCTGCCCGAGTGACTCGTTAGCACACTGCGAGAGTGCACTGGAAGCGCCGCCGTCATTAGCCGCTCTGTCACGCCGCCCTTCAGTCGTCTCCACTGACGACTCACACGATGCGCGGTTCAATGTGCTTCGACAATTAGCGAGTAACTCTTCGCTGATTGCGTCCCTTCACTAACATCTCAAGTTCTACTTCTATTAAACACCAAGCTCTAGCATACAACATGTGAAATCCGCACGTCTTACTCTTGTCCACTACGAAAAGTCTTAAAAGTACCAAACTTTAAACTAGTTGCTTTGTAAGTACTTGAAACTTGTATAAATTACTTAGCGTTGCGTTTACGACAGTTACTTAACTGCAGTCTAACAGTAACGATCTCTCGACTAATTAAAATTGCACCATTGTCGCCTTGTGCCCTGAGCCTGGCCGCACTGGTGCGCTGGTGCAGTGGTGAGGTGCGTGTCCGATGTGCTGAATTTTCAACAGCTAACGTTGATGTGCGAGAGAATAAATTACGCCACTTCGTTATAATGGTAATGGCGACACGTTATCAATGTTCCTGCTCACTCAGCGCCTGACGCTAGCCGCGTGCAGCTGCATAAGAACCAATCACAGGATATAGCGATTTAAGGTTATTGTTAAAAGATAGGTAGCCCAGATCAAAAAAAATTCACAACGAAACAAATGCTGTTGATTTGGCTTCTTATTATCAAAGTATGTGTGTTTCTAGTCCTAACGTAACGTTAATTGTTTTAGATTAACATCAAAAACTATTGTTACCTCACCTATTGTACACACGAATGTCAACAATTTTAATACTTTCGTTATATGGAAATTGTAGTGTTATGTGTTCGGGTTTTCGTGTTTTATTAATGTAGTAAGAACTAAATTCTGAGTCAACACAAAATTCAAACATTCATCAAACTAAAGATGCAAACCTTCAAATCTTCTGACCTACAAATCTTTCTGACTGCTGCGGAAAACAGCTCAGACTAGACAGTAGATATAGACTCTCTTTGCTAAAATACAATATTTTATTTCAACAATATTGTAATGTTCACCTTTTTTGAACTTTGTAGAAGCTGGCTGGTAATATAATATTTGAATCGCTAGTTTTAATAAATATTTTTGGATGAAATAATTGTTGGAATAGAAGAAGGAACAAGAGAAGAGAGTGTGTGTCGGTCCCTACTGGTCACATCGGTACGTAATGCCGCTTATGGAGTATTCGTTTAGCACTGTAGATTTGCAGTGGAAACTGTATCTACATACATTGTAATATATCCACTAAAGCGCTCAATCTGTAAGAGTTCCCTGCACATCCACAAAAGCTATCAACTTGAGAATACGTTGAGGTACAAACCTTACTAGTTAGGACATGCAATTTCATATTTAAGAATAAATAAACAATAACCTGTCTTTTAAAATCTAAATCATATTCAAACAAAAGTTAAGAAATTAAACGAGACATATAGACAATACATTTAAAAGATACAAGTACAGAGAATAGTTTATTGTGCTGTTGATGACAGACATTGTTGATATCGAAAGATATTTAAATAAATTACTTACACAACCAAAGAAACTATAAAAATTTCAATATTAAGTGATAAGTGTGACAATAAATTAACTTACAAAAGAATTTTGTCTCTCAAGGTCACGTAATTTTTTTCCAAACCACATTTCGAAAGTGCATTTTTATAAAGTTCTATCTAATCGTTTGAGATCGTAAGTCCCCTAAGCCTGATATCAATTTATATCGTTGCTACAAATATATTTTAGGAAGCAGAAGAGCAAAATAAAAAGTTATAAGCCTGCAAAGATCCCAATTTAAACTCAATTAACAATGCAACTTCGTCTGAAAATAACTATTAAAAGGTGCTTGAAATCTCTAACATGAAATCAGAAAATAATAAATTTAAATATTCATCAGTTTGAATTATTTTATTTTAAGTGATATAGGTACCCAACCATTGTTTAACCAAAGCCTGTTAAAAAGCACCAAACAAAGACTGTTTTATGATTTCTGACTGTCTCGTTTTACTACAACGATGATTTCGTACAATAAAACAGCTACATATTTTTCGCAAATAATTGTGATGTGTTGAAACGTCGAGTAGCGCCTCAAATGAAAAACTTATCTAAAAAAATCATATCTTTACAGATATTTTTTTTTTATAAAAAAACACAAAAAACTGCCATGGATAAAATAAATAAAATAAAACAGCAAAGCACTGACTGAATAAGTCTTTATCTTTTCAGTCGGTGCAAGTTCCTCACGATAAAATAAAAGGTTTGATTTGTAACATAAGTACTCACTTGAATTACCTAAACACTGCAAACATCCTCGTTTACCACAAAAATATTTGATTCAGTTAAATCTTATTTTCATCTATTCATCATATTATAAAATAATATATAATAATAATAATAATCGTTTATTACTGCAAAATGTTACATTTTAAGGTAGTAACAATCAGATGACTTAATCTAGTGACATACATTTTACAGAGTGCGTATTAATTGAGAACTAGGTTTTCCGTTGGTTTCCTCACTAGGCAAGCCTGTATCGAGGAAACCTGGTTTCTTAAAGTATTTGCTCATGCCTTAGCGAATTAACTGAGTTAGTTAAAATATAAATGTATATAAAACAAGAAAATAAATAAAAAATAAAATGAAATATAAATAGGTATATACTAACAATTAATTTTTAACATCTTTTCGGTATTGTCATAATCTAGGGTTTGTAACCATTTATAAATTATATTCCTTGCCTCAGCCGTAGTATTATTTTTTATAGCACAGTGCCTGGTGACCCTGTTGTAAACATGTGCGCCTATGAACTGACCGAAACGCTGAGCAAATCTTGTGTTAACAGGTGGGGCGGTCAATCTATAAGCTCTACGCTTTGAGAGTGAATTGTAATTAATTGATGTAATAGTACACCTGTGCACAGATAGCGATGTTCTGAGTATAAAAAGTTGGCGCACACTTAGTACCCCGGCTTCCTTAAAAAGTTGTGTGGTAGGGAATCTAAAAGGCTTTTTTAGCATCACTTTAAGGACCGATCTCTGAGCCCTTTCAGCCTGAATCATAAAAGTTTTAGCAGCGCTACCCCAGCATGTGATGCAGTATATTATTAGGGATTGACATAACGCGTAGTATACTGTTCTGAGGGTACCTATGCATGCAACGTCACGTAAATTTCGCATAACCTTTATGACTTTGCGCAAACGAGCTGAGAGGACCCCAATATGTGTCTTGAACGATAGGTTTTCGTCGATATGTACGCCGAGGTACTTAATTACATTAACGCGTATAAGCGCTTCACAAGAGCAGGAAGATTCGCTGCACGACACATTATGGATCTTTATATTCGTTTTGGTTTTTGGGGCTGAGACTGCGTTAATATGGAAACATAGATACATCGTCTTCTTGGTGTTTAGAGTCAGTAGGTTCTGTTGCAGCCAATGTGATATTTGTGACATCCCCTGTTTGGTTAAAGAGCACATTGTAGGCCACGTGGGTCCGTGAAAAATTATAGTAGTATGCGGATGACCCGCATAACACAGCATGTCAGCCTTTTTTATTGAAACTTGTTGGATATCGTTAATATATAGGATGAACAATGTTGGTCCGAGTATACTTCCTTGTGGTACACCGTATTTAATGTTTTGAGGGCCACTTACAGTACGGCCAATCCTTACACACTGACTCCGCTCCGTCAAGTAACTCCTGAACCAATCTAGGGCGGTGCCTCTGATCCCCAGGGCTTCTAGCTTTTTTAGAAGTATAGGAACGGAGACAGTGTCAAAGGCCTTAGCCAGGTCCAGAAATATACCGACTAAAGTGAAGACACTAACGATGTTAGGCGCTTGACAGCGTCCTCAGTGCTTCTGTTCTTGCGGAAACCAAACTGATTAGAGAAAATCAGATTGTTAACCCCAAGAAAGCCTATGAGGCGCCTATTGACTGGTCTTTCAAATATTTTAGAAAAGGCTCCTAACAGAGAAACCTTTGTGTATTGGACAAACCAAAGCAGTTTTCCACTTCTGTGGAAAGATTCCTAGTGAAAGACTGAGGTTTAATATATGTGTGAGCGGAGTCACGATTTCATGTTTAAGGTGCTTAATGAGGGAGTTACTAAGACCGTCAATCCCTGGGGCATTATCGTTTTGGAGGCCAGTAATTATGTTTCCAACTTCGAGGAGGTCAGTAGGACACATAAAAACGAATCGACTGGAGATTGATTGAGTCGTACTGCTCGTGCAAGGTCTTCCTCATTTTTATTGATCTTAGCCAGTGTCAGGTTAGCTAATGATATTCAAACAGCAGAAAAGTGGCTATTTGTTTTATGAAAATGTAGTATAAGCTATCATTTTTTAACAATACATACAAATATAATTATTACAAAAATACTACAATAAATAGAAAAAAAATTTCAATTTCCCGATTTTGTGCTTTAAAGGACTTTGCGGTTTTTAAAACTATACCCCTCATATATACACTATACTTGATTACTACAAATAATCACCGAATTATGTGCATGAATAACAGAAAATTAATAATTAAAAGGTGCTTGTTGTCACCGCTCATACGAGTGCCTGCGCCGCTTCGCCGTTGGGGACGTACGCTTTCTTACGCTTGATAAGATTATGCATAGGTATATGCGAAAGTTATGAAAATAAGTTAAAATAAGTCAGTATCGTTGTGCTGTGCAAAAGCAATTTATATTTCATATACGCTTGTGATTTTAAAAACAAAAATAAAATGTAAAGTTAACGATTATGGATTATGGAACTTCTTGATGCTTTTTTTAATACGAAACTTTTAGTTGTTTTTTATTGTTGTTTTTCTTTAGTTAAGATGAAATACGATTTAATAAAACGGCACATTTAGTGTAAAAAAAACAGTCATGGGACTGCCGACGGAAGTGAAAACTTAAACGAAACGACGAACTTAAAACGTCACATTAGCAGGTTGGTGACATTAATTAATAAGGAGCTGACAGAACTCAATGTTTAGATTAGCGCCCTCTAGTGGATCTATATATGTATTATGAGCGTGACGGTCACAAGTTCAGTGCTTTTTTTTTTGATAAATAATGTATATAATATATTTTTTCATTACCGCAGCAATATTAAAAGGGTCTTCAGTAGACATTGCTTTTTTGTTCGGAAACCAGTTTGGGCCCTGGCCTGTAGCATTTATGCCCTTTCCTTTTTTTTTTGGATTTTTTGGAAATCTAAAATAAAAATAACACAACACTAAAAGTATATCTGCATAATATGACACTATAAATTTATATTCGTATATTTTAAAGTTCATTAGAATTGAAATGAAATAAATAAATAAGCATAAGCTAAAATGTGTACTTGACTTTTAGGTATAATAAAAACCAAACGAAGATTCTTTACTTTTCGAATTTAATTATTTCATTGTAGAGGTATAATAAGGACTTTTATGTTAAAATTAATCACAGCTGTGGGGATTGAAAAATAAAAGGAATCTGTGTTATTGCGTGCCACCGGAGCGCGGCAGCGGTGGCGGCGGCACCATCTCGGACCTATTATAATAATTTGTTTTATAGGCCGCGCTAGGGCGCGTGCGGGGCCACAGCGGGGTTCAGGAGGAGAGGTAAGATCACGCTAATCGTTTCTTTTTTTTGTCAGCGATTATAGAGAGGTCAGAGTTAAGGCGAAGGACGGAGGCAGCGAGAGGAGGGGGAGCGGGGTCTTGCCGAGAGTCATCCATCAAGCTAATACAGTGGTCCGCGTCATTGTCTTGCTCCTGACACATATTTGACTTGCAAAAGTTGGTCCGAGCCGCTGCGCCGTAGGTAGGTACAGCTACGTAACATGTGTGTCACGATTTATTCCGTCGTGTTCCCGTCGCCCGATGCATAATGTAACGGATCCTTGGGACCTTTACCTACCACTGTTTGGTATTCCATCCGTTCATCGCGAGTCGCGCGCGACCTTATGTCTCTGTGAGTGATCAAACTCCACTATAACTACAAGCAATAAGGATCGTTCTGATGTACGAATAATGTGTTGCGCACGTTTCTGTTAAATGAGTTCTATACGTTACAATAATTGATTTTATGATGAATAGAATAGAATAGTGCAAGGGAAAGTGACTATCTCCACTACCGACACTCATACACACGTGTAGTAAAGGCGATGATCGGAAAAAGTTTTTAGATAACGCTATACACATTACGAGAAAGTCTTTGATATTGCTAAATGCGTCATCTCTTCCCATTGCCATTCCCTTGGCGACTGATACATGCATGTTAACATGACAAAATTTACTACATGCACTAAATGTATATGTATAAACATAATGGTAAAAACCGTTTCTACAGATTTAAACTTCTTTACCATATTTGCGATTATATTAAGGAAACAACCAGTGGTCAGTCTCATACTATCTAGATTTAATTATTGCGATATAGTTTACGGTCCATGTTTATTAGCTAGAACTTAACTTTAATACAAAAAATGCTAAATGCTCGATATTGTTTTAAAATACCAAGATGTCAAGATTTACATGTTCAACACCTCATATAAATGAAAATAATATGTAGAAAATGGAGGCCAGAGTAAGCTACGTTTAGCCCGCTAGCTGTTCGGCTTAATACAAACTAAAAAGCCTATCTGTTTATTTAAAAAAAAAGTTGGAGAAAGAACCAGAATCAGGTCTGCGACAAGTACAATATCTGTCAAAGCACGTCAAAGGACTACATTATTTCGAGGTTCTGAAAAATCTGCTACCGCCTTTCAGGAACCTAAAAGCAAAATACACCTTTAAGATAAAGTATAAAATGTTTCTGTAATTGCAACAAAAAATATTGAATAAGTAGCAATATTTTCATAATATTAGGTTGGTTAGTGGAGGGTTGATTAATATTTTGAAAAATATATTGCAAGCTAATAATTTACAGACAAAAGCTTATTAAAGGTTTCATGGGTGTCAAAATATTGGCATCTTATTTAATAATAATTTATACATTTTTGAATCATTTCAACGGAACTAACGCTGAAAGGGTATGTCGGAATCGAACCGACTAAAACCACATGGTGTTCCGTCACAAGTGAGTTTATTGGAATCGACCCGGATATACCCTAAGAAGTAAGCCTGCACACCTTGGCCGCCGTTGGTCACTAGGCGGCCACAGCGTAGAGTACAGGGGGCCTTGCCTCCTCCGGTTTAGAAAACAGCGCGTGGAACACGAAGCGCCACCGTCTCGGGGCTGCTTCTGCTGGGGTAACTGACAGCCCCACCTGTTACCCCCAGGCCAGTGCTCAGGGAAGCCGGAGCTCGATCGGGAGAGTACTCGTTCTCCACCTTACCCTTTTCGCCGCCCCTTTAGCCAATATCACCTGCTCGCAAAATCAGGCAACGGACTCTCCCTTGGGACCACGGATAGGACTATGGTCTAAAGCGAAAGTTAATAGCCATCGCGAGGTTGTGGCGCTGCTGCCCCTTTTTTTTTTTTTTGCGTGTGGAAACCCCCTCGGACCGTCACCCCACCGGGGCTTACGATGGGGCGGTGTGTCGGAATGGAACCGACTAAAAAAACACGGTGTGCCGTACTGCGCCTTAAATAGGAGGGATCCGGGAACAGCTTTTATTGAGACATCCGGAACCCTACTAGCACCTGCCCGCAAAAGCGCGAGCACCACCTTCGGGTAAAAAACCTCTCAATTAGGCGACGTCCAGGCACACACGGACGCCGCCTCCTCGCGGGGGACCACTATAGCGGGTGAAGGGGAAAATGCCGGCGGCGAATTAGGTCCGAGTGGAGGTCGTCCTCCCGGACCTTTTCCGCCGCCTCGTTATGTAAAATTATGCATCACTGGAAAAAACCCTTACCAGGCCTATTTATAGTATATGTAGATGCGGTTCATGGATCGCATTCACGTTACATAATAACTTCACACACCTCACACACGGCCGTCTGATCCCAAACTAGGCCGAGCCTGTTCTATGGTAAACAGACTGCTGATAAACATACGTAGATATTTCTAAATACATACATATTATAGATAAATTACATCCAGACACAGAACAAATGATTATGCGCATCACACAATTATTTGTACTAGGTGGGAATCGAACCCACGTCCTCTTTCTCAGCAGTCAAGATCACCAACCACTAGACCAACAGGTCAGTCAAATACTGTCGCTACAAATGGTACGCTGAGATTTTTGCAATAAAATCTTATTTTACAGAGAAAGAAAGAAAGAAAGAACCAATTATTGCCTCACAATACAGCTCAGCAGCCTCGCAATGCGCAATCAAAATAAAATGTTACTTAAATCTAGGAACACAGTTACTCCCAAATACGTTGCATTGCCACTGCACGCCCGCAGGTGTGGCCACGAGGTTAATACTCAGCTTAATGCTGGCTGTGACGCAGGCCACAACACAGCGCTGGTCTTCCGTATTAACCCCAAGTGACGCACAGAACGAGAAGCTAAGAGCAAAAACCGTAACACAAAAGTTAAAATATAAAAAATGCATATATGGTGTGGTGTGCATGTAAATAACTTATTATTTTCTTTTCTTTTCTACATTATTTACATTATATATAAATATATATATATATATATATATATATATATATATATATATATATATATATATATATATATATATATATATATATATATATATATATATATATTATTATCCCATTACGGGACATGTAAATTAAGTTTTAACAGTAATTACTTTATTCAGTAGCGCGTGACGCATGACCTGTATAATTTTGCCGAGTCTACTAGTGGCGCACCGAGCAATGAACCCTCACCGACACGTCATCTTTAGTTACGTCATGGTTCCTCTACCGCGACCAGAGGACCATGGTCATAAAACTAACTTTGTAGGCCCTTTTGAACGTGTTGACTTACTTAAAGTTGATAAATACTGTCCTTACACGTTTTAGAATGCGAGCGTATTTCACAATGTATTAATTAATTCGTATGAGGTTATATTTCGCTGACAAAAAATCTCTCAGACCTGCGTCTAACGGATTTGCATGAGGCGGTACTTTCGTATTTATCATAATAACTAGGGATTTATGGAGATTTTGTTCACCTTCGAAGCTAATTAACACAGATTTAAATGAACAAAAATTGTTCTGAAAACGGAACGTTGAGTACAGTAGTACTCTTGTGTGTGTCCAGACTCCAGAAGCACTTTTAAAAGTTTCCAAAAAAGCATATCTGTCAAAAGAAGGACTAGTAAAAAACCATGACTCCGTTGTTAATTTTCTTTAACTGGGGGTTTTCACGTCTCGATCTCAATATTCTTTAATAATTGTTTGAAAACGTCTTTTACTGACTAAAAATATAGATCAACACAATGTCAAGTCAAGGCTGCTTTGTAAAAGGTAAAATTAAATAATAAACGAATCATATTTAAAAATAAATAATATATGAAAGACAGGGACAGGGACAGGGACATGGTTTTTAATTATCCTGATAATAACTGCCTCTAACAATTTTCAATTGATTTAGTACTATTGTTCGACTATTTCAGTTGCCTAATTGCATTTTATTCGGTGTTAAATGAAGAAAGAGTGAAACAAAAATACAGAATTTCTTTTGCAGCCTCACACTGACCCACTTCTAGGTACACGTACAAAACTTCTGGTCAAACTGTAAAGCTGACCATTAATAAAGTAAAGCCTATACTTACTGTACTGTATCTATATTTAAATAATAACTTGTGATTGAACTTGAACTTCTCCTTTAAAGCGACCAGTTGGTCGATGTACAACATACAGACTGCTCTTACTAACTCGCATCTGTTTGGATTCAAACAATAGTCCTTAATATTCAAACCATACCCCATCTGTTAGGTATCGTCTCGGCGAAATACACTGCAATAGAGCAAGCTAACGAACGTTCCTCTACTCCGTCCCCAACCCCACTGCGTCATACTGCATGAATATGCTGAGCACTTCCCCACATAGTAATCTGGTGAAGTGAACTTGTTATTTGACAAAACTTTCTAATTTCTGTATACCTTCCACATGCTCTCAACGAATATGGGATAAAACTAAAAGAGCCATAAAGTAAATACCTTCCAAAACATTCTGTACGTATTATTAAGTTCGCTCACTGACAAACGTTGTTGAAAATATTACTTCTCTGTTAGGTTGCACAAAGGCCAACAAAGGCCAGCTCGGGGCTCAGGGGGTCAGTAAATAATTATTTATTCCACAACATACTATCATTGCTAATTATTTGTGAAATTCCTTTTATGTTCTTTTTTTTTATCCGATTGCCAAGGAAGGGTTATGTTTTTCGTTATCTTGTTTGTAAATTTCTTTATTACCTCGTAGTTTTCTGGCAGGATAGATTTCGATAGTTAAGGTATCGTTATATTCGTCTTAAACACCCAAGTGTCCTTGGATAGGTGTTTGAAAAAATAACAAAATGTAGTAGGTACCTAGCAGTAGTAATACGTTAATAAAAAAAGTGTGTGTGTACTAATGTACGCACGTGAGAAGTTATACTTCTTTGGTGCTAGTTAAATAAAGTTTATTTCAAATTCAAAATCATTTATTCATTTAAGACACTAAGTGACATTTATGAACGTTAAATTGAAGCTAGAGTTAAAATCATAGATCGGCGCAAACAGACGCCACAGCATGTGCTGGATTGTCGAGGTAAATTAGGTGAAAACACCAAAATCTACTGCCTGCTTGTGTCGATCTATAACTTCCAGTTTCCAAAATGCGTAGAGCCTTATGAGAAGAATACTGGCAAAGAAACTCATGGCCACTCTTTTTAAAAGTCAGATCTTCAGGTACAATAGTGTTAGTGTTACACGAAAGGTAAACAGGATGCAAGCTGATGCCACCTGAATTTCAATTTATTGAAATGCTCCAAAAGCTAACGTACTAAAAAATAAAAATCACTCAGTGATACCGTTGAAGGTTTGAACTTATTAAACATAGAAATCATTCAAGGTGCACATCTACCTTCATTCAATTACAAAATCTACAGTTAAAAATAATTCGTGACTGGATTAAGAGGCTAGAGTTGCAGTTGAATGAACCAAAACAATAGTATAGGCTAAAGCATCGCTGACTAGGCCGACCAGTCACCCCAAGCAGCACCCGTTCACGAGTATGACGCATGGACCAGCCATCATCTCCTTCGCCATATCAGAGCTAAAGAAATGACCCGCCGCATGACGACGCCGCAAGCAATGACATTTTAGTGAGCATGAGCATTTTAGTGAGTCGAGATACTGATAAAAATCACTACTAGTCAAATTACCATAATAAACGTCACGCATTACTTTCAACTGACAATGGTTTGTTAATAATTTAGCTTAATTATAAGACAAAGAAGTTTGTGTGTATATACCTAATGACACCTTAAGCCCAAGACTGTTTGTCGTTTAGATAATCGTTGATCGTATAGTAGGATTTCCTAATAAGGTGATTTTTTACAGTTTGCTTGAATTTATCTACAGGAAGGTCGCTAACATGTTTAGGAATTTTGTTATAAAAACGTATACCAAGACCTTCGAACGAGTTGTGTACTTTATGCAAGCGATGATAGATACCAACGAGTTTAGACTTGTTTCTTGTATTAATATTGTGTATATCACTATTTTTCTTATAGTCATTAATGTTGTGCCTAACAAACATAATATTTGCAAAAATATACTGTGATGCAACAGTTAAAATACCCATATCCTTAAACAACTCTCGAAGAGAGACTCTAGCACCTAAATTGTATATGGAGCGGATGGCTCGTTTTTGGAGAATAAAAATCGTTTCAACATCAGCCGCCTTGCCCCAAAGTAGTATACCATAGGACATGACGCTGTGAAAGTAGCTAAAATAAACTAGCCTAGCTGTGTCCGTATCAGTGAGCTGACGTATCTTCCATACTGCATAAGCTGCCGAACTAAGCCTACCTGCAAGGCTATCTATCTGGGCTCCCCATTGTAGTTTACTATCTAATGTAATTCCTAAGAATACTGTTGAGTCTACAATACTTAACATTTCATTATTTAGAGTTATATTAGTACCTAGCTGTTTTACATTTGGCATAGTAAATCTCACACACTTTGTTTTATTTGAATTTAGTAGGAGATTGTTAGTTGAAAACCAATACAATACATCATTTAGTGCCCTATTCACATCGTCAAAAACTGTTTTCTTACGATCGACTTTAAAAATAAGTGACGTATCATCAGCAAATAGAACTATATCACAGAGATCTTTTAAATAATAAGGTAAATCGTTTATATATATGCGAAAAAGTAGAGGACCTAGTATAGAGCCCTGAGGAACGCCCATAGTAACAGGTAATCCAGAAGACCTCGCACCATTGACATCTACATGTTGAATTCTATCTTTCAAGTAGGAAACAATTAGTTCCAAAGCAATACCATTAACACCATAATGTTTAAGTTTAAAAAAAAGTGTGTTATGTTCTACACAGTCAAAAGCTTTTGAGAGATCGCAAAATACACCTATCGCATCTTGCGAATTCTCCCATGCATTAAATATATGTCTTAAAAGAGTTGCACCAGCATCAATTGTTGAACGACCCTTTGTAAAGCCATATTGTTCTTTGTGAAATAGATTATTTAGATTAAAATGGCTTTCTAGTTGTTGAAAAATAACTTTTTCAAAAATTTTACTAATAGCTGGCAACATTGAGATTGGCCTAAAGTTACTTGGTTCAGTTGTACAACCCTTCTTGAATAAAGGTATTACTTTGCTATACTTCATCAGGTTAGGAAAAACACCAGAATCAACACATCGATTGAATGTTATAGCTAGAAATGGTGCTATATCAATTATAATAGTTTCTATTAATTTAACAGAAATTCCCCATAAATCCCCTGAATTCTTAGAATTGAGAGACTTAAACGTTTTTATAATGTCTGTGGGGTTTATGAATTCAAATACAAATAAATTCTTACATTTGTTTACATTGGCCCTTAACAACAATTCAGAACTGCACGCACAAGAATTCAAGGTACTGGTTGTACTAACTGGTATATTTGTGAAAAAGGTATTAAAAGATTCAGCTATGTCTAAGTTGTTTGCTATAAACCTATTATTAATATTTAATTTTAAATCATTATCTCGAGGTTTACTACGTCCCGTTTCATTATTAATAATGTTCCATGTAGCTGTTATTTTGTTATTTGAAGACTTAATCTTATTACTTATGTATAAAGACTTTGCCATAGTACATGTTTTCCTAAAAATTTAAATAATACATACCGTTAACTAACCTCAAATTCTATAAACGTAATCAAAGTAATATGTAATAAAAATCTTTTTAACATAAATTTAAACCGACGAAAAGAAATAACTAAAAAGCAAAAAATAAATAAACCTTTTAAGTCTTGAGTATTGAGGTTATTTATATAAACTATCGAATTTTATATAAACTACTTATTTTGAGTCGGCGCCAAACAACAAACTGATTAAATATCAAAATTTTATATGTACCTACGTAGAATATTCTAGGATCGAGGATAAAAGTGGACATAAAAGTGTAAAAAGATCCATCAATGGATTTTTGTAATGGATCTTAGTGGACGGAGGGGAAATGGACATGGCTCTACGTAGGTAATTCATCATTTTATTATTTGGCGCCGACTCAAAATAAGTTTATATAAAATTTGATAGTTTATGTAAATAAGCTCAATACATAAGACTTAAACTTATTTATTTTTTGCTTTTTAGTTCTTTTCGTCGGTTTAATTATTTGTTAAAAAGATTTTATTTTTTATGATTTTTTTTCATCATCCGCTCAGCTACATGATGTGATAATTTCTAGGCGCAAATACCTGATAAAGTAATGCAAAGTAAACAGAAACACTATTCGTTCCTAAAATTTTCGAGGGTTTCTCTCAAGTTTATCATGATCCCATCATCAGATCCTGACTTCCTTGACATGAGACTACCCTTGAGGTACACCCTATCTAACAAAAAAATAATAATCAAAATCCGTTTGGACGGAGAGAAGGCTGAACATACATAAAAAAAATATACCTAAATAGATACGGTCGAATTGAGAACCTCCTTTTTATTTGTCGGTAAAAAACCATGTTTATCACTTATAATAACAGTAAATTATCTTTAAATCAATAAATTGTTAATAAATATCAGTCACCACGATATATTATTTGAAATAAAATCGTGAAGTTGGTAACTTATTTTGAAAAACTAAAATGTTGACTAACTAACTTTAGGGTGTGGGTTTTTGGGGCGGTGTGCGCCCGCATCGTAAATGACTGGCTAACTTCAAGGTGTCGGTTTTTTGTGACGATGTGCGCACACCAAAAGAAGTATAACTTCAAAAATACCCAAACCTATCGAGTAGATTATCAAAATAAAGGAAACTAAAAGGGGATTACGAAAATATATTTAAGTTATAGGTTTAAATTTAATTAGGAACAATATATTATATTGGTTTTAAAAGTTTTTAATAGCGTAAAAAGAAAATGGGCCATATTTGTGGTTATCACGTGCTATCATATGACACTCAGGTTACTTTTAGTACTGTCGATAGAACTACAGGTAATGCGTTTTGCCCATGGTCCGATGGTAGAACTACAAGCAAAAAAAAACTACCCTCGGATCGAGTAGAACTAGACGGTCGGACCACGGGCAATGAACGAAAAAAGAATAGTTATAAATATCCGTAGCCCAATCATATTTAAAACGAAACAAATAAATTATTTTGTTTATTTATCATTCCATGTGGGGCACACACTTTTTGTTTATAAAAGTGTGCCGGGCCACTATAAAGTCTAAAATAAAATAAATAATTAAAAAAACAAAAACCTGACTGAAAAAAGACAATTTAAAAGTAATGCACTAAAAAGACAGAAACAAGGTCGAGAATAGAAAACGAAATTAAAATAAACTGTATAATAAAGTAAACTCTAACAGACTCTCGGTTTAACAGACTATATTATGAGCTGAAAGCCTAAGTTAAATACGCATTAAGTCTGGTAGCAGGCAGGACCCAGTTGCAAATTATAAACCGAAAGAAAATTAATGAATGGTAACTGCTAATAATGGCACGGTAATACTACCTATACAGTATTCTATCTTCATACAAACGGTCGGAAAGCGAGTCATACCTACGCGTCTCAAATTCAGTATACGCTCGGTACACAACCAGTCGCGAATGTGCCGCAGTGACGAACGAACGGTGTGATGTTTTTATTTGTAAGCAAAAAGCTTGTGATTTGTGTATTTGATTAAAATGAGTACAAGTACGTATTAAATTTAACAATAAAGCTTTTCGTACGTCTCAGTTGAGTCGTAAATATTCTTTAGTTTAAAAATTATTATTATTTTTTTATTAAATCTACTAATCAAAAAACACAACATGTATTTTTATTAAACACTTAATTAAAAAAAAAAACTTATTATAATATTAACAATCACAAAACCAGAAAGACACTCTTAAATCTACTAATAAAAAAACAACACGTATTTTTAACTCAAGTAGCGAGATGTAATTAAAATACTGTAGGGGCAGCGCTTTTGCGTGTTTACGTACCGCGTGGCTGTAGGTAATTATTGCAAGGACAGCGCCGAGTCACAATACTGGATAGATAATATTACCGTGGTAACCGACCCCCTGGTCCGTAAGCAAACAAACTTGACTGTAGATAGTACGTCCATCTCATGAATCAGTTCTCGAAGATGTTTGCCCGTCTTTTCCGAAAAACAAACTTAACTTTGCAGTTCTAAATTTATGCAAAATAACGGGTGTCTCAGTAAGAGTGCACTTTTTCATTTTAAAATAAAAACAAGTATTTTATGACAGAGTTGTGATATTTTTATTGTATTGTAAAGAAGACATGTTCCGATTAAGCATGCAATAAAATATCCGGCAAATGACCCCCACGGCTCCAATGACAGGCCATTACTCTTTTCATGAAATTTTCCGTGACTTTTGCACAGAGATGTGGCTGTATCTCACCAATGACGCGTTGGATTTCCGATTTGAGCTCAGAAATTGTTTCGGGTTTATTCGCATAAACCCGAGATTTCACAAAACCCCAAAGAAAAAATCGCACGGTGTTAAATCGCACGTCTGGAAATCGTTGCTTCGATGAATCGATTGTTCCGTGCTTGGTGTGGCAGGTGGCGCCATCCTGCTGAAACCACATGTCGGTCAGATCCATACCAACCAGTTGAGGCACAAGAACTCCATTAGCATGTTCCTGCAACGAACGCCATTCACAGTCACTGCATTTTTGTAATTTTAAAAAGTGCCCTCTTACTGAGACACCCTTTACATACCTACATACGAATGCTGAAATGAACTCTAAGGGTAAAGATACGCTGATGATTTTGTTTTGTAAGTTACTCAAATATTAGATTCTGCAGATCAAGGGATGGAAGCTTCTGTTCTTGCTGTTCTATGACACAGTAATGAACGCGGTACAAAGCTTGCGGTAAGCTGCGAGGCGTATGGGGCGACGCGGGGCGGACGGCGGGGATAGGAGCGCCCTTAATAAATAACCCTCTGAAGCAAGTGTTCTGTTTAAATAAACATTTCCACAAAGTGGTCACGGGTGGCGCGCCACCAAAAATTTTCCAAAATTAATCTCTAGTGCTCGCCATGGCGCTGTGGGTGGTGTTACCTTTACACATTCTAAGTACAGGTGTGATATTAACCGCGAGTCGAATTTAATTTCGTTTAAAGTATATTGTAATATAATAGAAAAAATAATAATTATGTACGTCTATTGCATTTTTTAGCATTTAATCTTTAACAGTTAACAGATGATTTACCCAAGGTCTCTGCTGCCTCACGTTTAAATTTTGTAAGTTGTTTATTATCAGGCTAAAACCTTTACACAATAACATTGTGCTTCAAACTGTTGACTTCAGTAACACAAACCAATATCTACAAAGTGTAACCTGTTATTGAAATAAACAAAATAATATAATGGCGCAACGTAGTGGCGATCCTGTAGTTTACGTCGTGATCCTGGAATCCCGTTAAGCAGTGATTAGCTAGGTAGACTGAGCTTATTTGGCCGTATAAACCTATCCGGTCAAAACCAAGTAACCCTTCAACTAGTTTTAGGATTGCTAAGCAGCTACAACGGGGGAACAAAGGAGTCACAACATTACACTAAACACACAATTACAAAGGAACTTACATGAGAGGGATCAATTGCACGGCACTTTAATATTCATATTTATTACACGGAGGACACGGGTGCGCGTGTAAACGTTAGCTTTGTGCTTATAAGAAAAAGCACAAAAAATTCGTTAATTCAACATAAAATCCTTTAACAAAAAATTCAACCGACGAAAAGAACAAAATTAAAAAATAAATACACCTTAAGTCTTAAGTATTGAGCTTATTTACATAAACTATCAAATTTTATATAAACTAATTTTGAGTTGGCGCCAAACAACAAACTTACTTGAGAACCTCCTTCTTTTTCGTTGGTTAACAATCAAGTTCAAGTGCTGAAGATATATACGGACCAACAGTATGGTATTACTTTCTTTTGAGATTCATGGACCATCGAAATATACCATGACAGTCAGTTGGATGACGAGGTAAAAAAAATAATATTTTATTATTTATAGAAATACAGTTTTATTATTATTTAAATACTAGCAACCCACCCCGGCTTCGCACGGGTAGCAGAGATATCTTCAACATATTTCAATCAATTTACACAAAATCTTAACAAATTATACACTGAAACCTTCCTCATGAATCACGCTGTCTATTAGTGAAAACCGAATGAAAATTCGTTCAGTAGTTGTTGAGTTTATCGCGAACAGACAGACAGACAGACTTTGGTTTATAATATGTACTGATGAAATTATTTTGCAAGGGAACTTGACCTTCATTGTTAAAATAATTCATGAATCGTAATGAAAAAAGCGTCATTCAATGAAGCCATGTGATTCCGTGAACGTGTTACTTAATTCAAGCGAACAGAGATTATAACTGAAAAAGCTCAACATGGGATCTCAGTTGTAACTGCCAAGTCAGACTGTTCAGTTAAAACTGTGTAGTTAAAACTGAAAGTCTGTAGCCCTTTTAACAGCATCCTTTAAAATGTAGGTACTTTCATCTTGAAATGAAAGAAAGTTCAAAATAATCGTGTTGCATCATGACTTGTTCAAGCAATTGATAACAGTTTATTTATATTACACCGTAATACTCAAGAATGTGTCTGTTTAAGAGGGGGCCTGGTCGTAAACCTCACCTGCACGCTTGTGACAAAGGACGCTGGCTTTCCTAAAAAGTGCCGCTAAACGATGGATACATCCCGTGGGACTATTCGTCATTATTTCTGTTGTTCTGTCGCTGTACCGACGACGAGACGACGCTCCACTTGTCTACAACACGCCTTTTATACGTTTTTATAGTTGCATATATGTTTGTTTGAACAATCGATTATGAACTTACATGTGACAAACTCATATGCCTCACTCATTAGTCCAATCATCAGTGTTGGTGTTACATTTGCTATCGTCTCATCCAGATTTTGGTTGTGACCCTGAATGTAAGAAGAACTTTGTGTGGGGTATTGATTACAATGTTAAAACTTAGACCATTTTATACATTAGTGTTTCAGATCAATATTGAACTTCATTTGATTTCGATAGCTAGCGGGGTTTAATAGATATGTCGATTTAAAGATTACTCAACACTCACACATGGAATGATAATGATCAAACTTAATTAATTAATTTTCATATTTTTATATGAAAATTATATATGAAAATTAATTAATTAATTTTCTACATTGTCTACATTGCGACTTCGCAGTCCATGGACTGACTGATTCTATATAATAAAATGTTTTCTTATATACTAGTTAACACCAAAGGATATAACATTGTAAAATGGAGGGGTGCGCACTCGGAACTTATCAACTAGGTAACATGTTTGCACGTATTTTATAATAATTATTATTTAATTAACTAACTTATTTGAAAATTTTGAATTGTTCATGTGAGAACTGTGTAGTCACTTATTTAGTTAAATTTCCTATGTTGCTTGGCAGTTCTGAGTATGTCACGCTCACCTAGAAGTCCTGCCGATGGTGGAGTATATGTCGGGTCATTCGGTTCCCTTCAATATGGTTGATCTGTACGATGGCTGCCGTGTGCGTTATGCTCGTGAACGAGTGCCGTTGGTCGGGGCTGGTCATCTCTGGACTGCTATTACTTAAATATGTATAGTAGTAATTAGCGCGTCTATTTATATTTTAGAATAATAGGTACGTTACATTGTCCTCACATTTCATTTAGCAATGTAACCAGAAATTTGTAAAAAAACATTTTGAAAAAGAGAGTCCTTGGAGTTTCTTGCCTGTTCTTCTCCATACGTATTGGAACAGGCAACTAGCTTCACGACTGACTTAGTTTGACTGACTCCTACTCCTGACAATTCAAAAATACCTATTATTGGTTTAATTGAAATAAATGGTTTTGATTTTGATTTTGATTTATTTTATCACGTACATGCGTACTGATAATAGCCACAGTCTACATCATTATTTATATACCAAAAAACGTGTTTGATGTATTTCTATTACTTTAGGACCGTGCCCAACCTAAACACCATTAATGCCACAGATCAAATAATAGTTACTTCGTCCAACCCCGATAAGCAGATTGACAGACTTGACATAAACCAACAAACGACTGATTCTTTTGATATCGACTGTCATTCATAACGTTCGATCTTTCCTTTATTCCATCGATTGCACCTATATGTATAGTTTATTTACCAAAAAGAAGAATTATCACAATTAACGTTTTTATTTTGTCGATTTATTATATCTTGCATTGGTTTATTATTAACAGGTTTTATCATTTATTTTTATTATATCTTTATTGTATTTACAGAGAATCGATTGTTGTTTTATCTAATAGTATTAATCACTGCACTACTGCACATTCACAATTTTCAGGTAATTTTTTATGACAATAATTGCATATTTAGTTATAAAATATGATAAAAAATTATTTTCCACTAACTACTGCTTTATATCTTATATCATAGTAAACGGCTTAAGGTGGCTAATATTATAAGATGATAAAATGTATTTGTAAGATTGACAAGTGACCCCTATTACCAACTCTCACCTTTTATACTATTAAACTACAACGACTGTTACTGTCACTGCGCGAGCTGCGCCAGAGCAATGATCACTTTTGCTCGAGACAGATTCGCGAACGCTCGCATCACTTCATAGCGGTGAACCTAACCATTTTTACTAAATGATTGTGTCCAACTACCAGAAAACCAATATTATGTGTTTGTGACATTTACTTTAAATAATAAAAAAGTTGTTGTGTTTGATTTGAATATATAAAATTTATTCGTCTACAATCCGGTACCATTTTAGCGGATCTTTAACTATGTAATTCAAAGACTCCTAACGAGTATTATCAATATTTTTTAATAGACTTCAGTTTTGACCGACGAAGAAAAGGAGGTTCTTGATTCGACCATATCCATTTTTTTTTTATGTATGTTTAGCCCTCTCCGTTATTTAAAAACCGATTTTGATTATTATTTTTTGTTAGACATTAGGTATACATAGGGTATACATCAAGGGTGGTCCCTTGGGGTGACTCAAAATTAATTTATATAAAATTTGATAGTTTATGTAAATAAGATCAATACTTAAGACTTAAAAGGTATATTTATATTATAGGTATATTTTTATATATATTATATATAATTATATATATTCAAATAGGTAGATTTTTCATGGACATAGATTATCTGCAGGGCCGTTCTGTGAATTGAGTAAACATGTACACAAATGGAAAAAAAATCGTGACCGAAAAATAAATAATGTCATCAATACCTTTGATTCTAACGGTGCTCTAATGTCGAAACGGTGCTCTACGAAAATGGCATCATTTAAACCTCCGATAATTACTTTACTATATACTCTGCAAGGAAAAAGTCATGTAGATGTACTTCAGTGAACGTTAAGTACGTTCACGTCGTAATTACTCGGTGTGTTAATGCAATTCTCTCAGAGGCCGCAGCGTGACGGGACCTCTGATGTCACCCGAGTGACAGCACGCAGTACCATGTCGTAAATTAAGCATGTTGCTTTTATAATGTGTTTACTGCTCGTAAATGAGTGTGCCGGCAGTAAGAGTCAATTCCCAGATGACAGGCCATCGAGCTCCGTCAAAATAGAAAATGATTAGTGTTCTATGCAGTGACAATGCAGTGACTTTTTTTATTAGTAGACCTTTAATTGGTGACCTTTCTAGAGGTTTCTAGTGACACCTGGTGTTACGGTGTGCAACAGTGTAACCGTCTTTTTAATGGCATAAGTAATGTACGTATAAACGAAAAAAAATGTGTACATTTAAGAAACGTCCATTTTTTTTTATTTCTGCTATGGGTAAAGACGTTTTGACAGATATTACGATTAAACTATTCAACGTATTACCTCACAAACACGCTGATTTTTAAAAAGATTTGAAAACCGTAGATAAATTAGAATTTCGCAGATCATCGAGAAAACAATCGAGCTCGGTCTCCACAACTGAATGGACTGTAATTCAAAAATTGATCAATTTCTAATAAAAACGTCCGCACCTTGTTATTATAGCCACCAATTATACTATGAAATAGTAGTATAGAATCATGCATTCATCTGATTGTGTGTATAATATGTTATATAACTAAAAATCAGACTTAATTGAATAAAACATTCAATAACATTGGGAAAAGGCAGATGATGATAATACTGTTAGGGAAAAATTACTTTTTATACTCAACAAACTTGTAGTCATATCTGTTTTATGCTGAGTATAGAGTTTTTATTTCAATAAATAAAAATAAAATGTAAACGATATAACAATGTTAATAGTCGTTGAAATATTCTAATATAAATGAATAAAACAACAACAGTTTATTTTCAAGACATTTTTATTCATTAATTTATTCTTTTTACACTTTTAGCCTATGTGACTTTTGGGAGCCTAAGCCTATGTGAGGATACTCATCTCATAAAAGTTGAACGAGTGGATGCTAAAAAAGGCAAACCATTTTATTATGCATCCGTTCCATTTAAAAGTGTCCTCACTCGTATCGTCCACTTCATTATTAAAAATTTAAATTCAATATCGTGAGTGGCAGTAAACTGGCCGCGATTGTGCTTCACACCGACGCGGCTGTTCACGTTGTCAGCTCGTCTCGAGAACAGCGCGTAAAACGTACAATACTGAAAATTTCGGGAATCAAGGAAGTGACACAACATTACTATTTAAAAATGTATTTATTGCTTTTCGAAGTATTCACCGCGAAATTTGACACATTTTTCCATACGATGGAACCAATCATTGAAGCAACCATTCCATTCGGAAGTTGGGTCTCCAAAATGGCCGTTTTGTAGGCGTCCACAGCTTCTTCATGTGATGAAAATCTCTGACCACGCAATTTATTCTTTATTTTAGGGAAAGTATAGAAATCATTAGGGCTTAGGTCGGGATTGTACGGCGGATGGTCTAATAATTCTATGTTTTCTTGCTTTAAAAACTCTTTTGTTCTGTGCGCGGTGTGAAAACTCGCATTGTCGTGATGGAGGATGATGCGGCGGTTGCAGTTCTCTTTACGGAGTTCAGAAACGACCTGTGGCAAACAAATGCTAGCATACCATTCTGCATTAACCGTTCTTTGTCCCTCAAGATAAGTAGTCGCAACATGGCCGGTTTTGGAGACAAACGTGGCCTCCATTTTTTTTGCAACACTCCGTGAACGAACAATTTTGGTTGGCTTTAACTCATTTTCGAACACCCAAACTCGTGACTGGTTTTTTGTTTCGGGTTTGTACGCGTATATCCAGGATTCGTCACCTGATACGATGTTGTATACAGCATTTTCATTTTCAGAATCTTTCGAGAGTTCTGACGCACCAAGTAACGCGAGCCGCTTTTTGCTCTTCACAGAGCGAATGCGGTATCTATCGGGAAAACAACTTTTTTACACCTAATTGTTCATGCAAGATTATTTGTATTTGACTCATGCCAATGTCTAAAGTTGCCTGAATTTCGCGGTATGTCACATGTCGATCTTCCTCAATCAGCTTACGCACAGCATCAACGTTTTCTTGAGTGATCGCAGTTTTTGGACGACCCTGACGGGGATCATCACTGAGCTTGACACGTCCACGTTGAAATTCAGCAAACCAGCGATAAATTGGGGTTTTGCATGGGGCTTCATCAACAAAAGCAGAAATCATCCGGGTGTTGACCGGATGATTTCTGCTTTTTGTTTTGCCTTAAACCACTTCGAAAGTCATAATAAATCATCGCCCTTGAATTTTCTCGAGTCAATTCCATTTTCTCAACGACTAAACAAGTTTGACAAAACCTTGTGATAAGACCGAGAATCTTTTTTTAAATAAATAAATGGTATTCGATTTTTAAAACCAAGATGTTTTCAATTAAAAAGATTTTAATATGACAGAAACAGTGTAAATATTCCATTCCCGATACTTTTAGTGCAGCCTATGTACTTTCAATAATTGCAGTGAGCTTCTTGCTATAAAACATTTACTCTATACTCTACGTTCTTACAATGCATCCCTCAAGGTAATCCAGGATGTTTCTCTTTGATACAATTCATCAGCTTTGACGGTACGTGGCGTAGAAAGTTCAAAACAACTACAATAACGTAGGTTGTTTTTGAGACTTAGTACTTATAAGTACTTATAGTAAGTACTTATAGTACTGGAAAAACCTTCCTTTATTTCAAGTTATGTTTAAAACATCAAAAAATTAAAAGATTTTTCGTCGTCTCGTCTGCACTCGTGAAAGCAGCACGCGGCTCAGCTGTCTTGTATGATGATAAATAATAGATAACTCGACTCAATTCCTGGATTTTAGATATACCTATCTATATTAATCTTTGGACAAACCAGCGCTGCATTATACAGCGGCTGTACCATTTTTCATGTTTCTATATGACTTAGAAGAAGAGAAAATAATTATTGATGATCTGTTAGTCAGTCAGTCTGTCGGTCACCCCTAAAATTTAGGATTTTTAGACGTTATTTCTCGTAGTCTATAAGAGTTGTTTTTTTTTTTATTTTTCATATGGTGTAGTAAGAGGCCCGGATCTCTACAGCGTGTACAACCATTTATTTAAATGGGTTTATCCGACCCTGAGTTAGAGGGTGTCTGAAAATGGTTCAAAACTCATAATTTGAAATTCCATGAAACGCAAAGTAATTCGTAAAAACTGTCAGATACAATTCATTCTGTGAACTTCTGCACAGTGATAAATATTTATAGGTGCAGCAATGAAATGAATGAGCCGTAAGAGTGGCCTACTCTTTCTACATGGAGGTTTGAGATGCTGAGTTCAACGGTATTGGACACACACTAAAAGCCGTATTCTTTGAAATAAAAAATCAATTAAATTCATTAAAAAAATAGCTATATTAATCCTTGTCCCCATGAAGCTACTTATTTGAGAATATAGTACAATAAATAGCTTTGACATGAGTCGTGAGACGTTTATATCAAATGCATGTGAAAAATCGAGTAATGTAATCACAGTACCCTTACTCTATACATGTCCCCTGTGTGAAATATAAAATCAATCACATCACATAGACCTGACGCTGTGCTGTGCCCTGTAACAATCGAAGATCTTTTAGGTTGACAGGTAGTTGAGCTACAGCATCGGTGACTGGTAAATCTTTATTTAGCAATAGATGTGTTGATGAAAAGAGTTATTTAGCATGTCACTATTAGGGTAGAAGGAATTTGCCATTAGCTATGTACGTGTATCACGGATCGGTATGATCATCATCCTCAATAGAGCCTATAATTCCTCACTTTCTAACTGCGGGCGTTGAAGGGTAATGTTGGAGCATCGAAACAATATAGTTCACTCGATTAAATTACAATTTACCTAGATTATTATAAATAGACACACGACTATAGCTAGCTACGTATATCACTAGGAATGCGTGACGGTTTCAATATTTGACCGTTCCGTCCGACTGCCTCACAAGAAGTGTCGGGCGCGCCGCTTGGCCTTTAAACATTGACTCCGTCAAGCGCCGACAGGTGGCGCTGGCATTGCGAATATGACGTAAGTGCGACATGTATATGTTCCCGCAATTATACTTGCCTTAAATTTGTACGCGATTTTATTTATCCATAGGTTTCCAATCAATAAACGGCAATTATCTAAAGCAAATATTTTCTCAAATGAAAGTGGTTGAAGTTAAGATTAGCGCGGTAAAACCAATAAACTCTTCCGCTTGGTAAACTTCATCTTTATTGTATTCTTTTGGTGTAGGGATCTAAACTGACGTGCAGTAAAGTTGTTTAGAATGAAAGAGATAAGATTGAGCGCGCATTACAAAACCTTCATGTGCTCCATAAAACGTAGCAGTACTTCACTACGGAGTGACGGCTGTTTCCTAATAATTCAGTTTACAAGTCCTCTCTCAGTTGTAGAACTGTTCTCACCGGGTAGTGGGTTTGTCAAAATATAAAGTGTGTGGCTCGGTACAAAGATAAGCCTAGAGGATGGTAGATTTGTTGATTGGCTTTTAGTGGTCGTCATGCTCGTTAAAGTGTTATTGCTTGTCGTGGCGTTATATCGACCCTTCTACAATATAGTGACGGGGTTCATTCATATATGATTTCGGGATCTGCGAACAGGCGCTAGTTGTGGAGGCTGGTCTTCTTGATATAGTATGGCAAATTTATTTTTACTGGAGACCGTCTGGTCGTCCAAATTCATTTTTGGTTAATTTTATTATAACTTGAACTATCATTGTATAGACTTATTTACAATGACAGGTCAACATATACACTGGACGCAAGTAGCTTGATGAAGCTGTTTTCACGTATTTTTTTTAATTTGAAACATATTTTTGCTCTCTACACTTCTAAACATAAACTTTGAGAATTCTCAATTTCACGTTCCTGGGTTCTCGAAATGTTATTATAAATGCGTACAAAGAATTCTCTTCCCATATTAATATATAAATATGTATTTCATTCTTATTTGGACCATAAGTGACGTATTATTTGCAGTATATGATAAAATTGAAAGCGAGATCGTGAGTGATTATTCTAAGTTTTGTACAAAGGTGGGTTTAATGCCTAAATTTGTAGCCGGCAGCATCAAATGGAATCCTACATATTGCGTTGCAAATCTGGTTGTAAATATAAATTGAGTTTATTTTGATGTTTATATGCGTTTGGCGTTACTTTGTGACCAAAAAAAAAGGTTGTTTGACTTTAAGTATTAGTAGGTCGTACGAGTGGAAGTCTATGTATCCGTACGACGAGACGAGAGCTCCCGGACGCTCTGGTTTAGTAATAACTACGACGATCCTAAATGAAATAATGTACCTCCTTTCCTACGTTTTTGCTGAAACCTGGAATGCTATGTATGCATTTCGATATTTATTTTCCGACACAGACTGGATGCGACAGTCTCGTTAAATAAAGACCACACCTCCAACACGCCGCGCCGTTTAAATAATAAAATGACGAATTATGTTTTATTAACAAAAATATATAATATAATATATAAATGGTATAATATTTGTAATGACGATGGATCTCATTGATTATGATGTACGTTATCACCTGTCTGACAAGAGTTACATTTGAAATGCAAATTGCACTGTTGTTCTTCACGGAGTGTTCATCTAATAACATCACCTGTAAAATGATGAATATGTAAATATGATTATGTTTTCTAACGGAGTGAACTTATTTGATTAAGATTTTGTGCACAGTGTGGTAATGTTGCATTCTATACGTAGTATAATTTAATGAGATTCATGCATACATATTTTTTCCTTATTATTTTGCATATTTATGTAATGCCACAATATGGAAAACAAATTATAAATTATTTAGTCAAAGGGATTGCTGTAATGGCTATCCAACTGAATACTTGTAGGGGTAAGTTTATCTGGCAGTCATTTGATATACATTATGCATACTCATCTAAGTACGGTAATTGTTTTATTCGTCTTAGAGTCTCTGCTTGAATAGTTCTTATTTTACGAAATATGTAGTGTTGTATATGTATGATGTAGAAGCGAAGAGAAAAAGTTAATCTGAGTTGGGACGACAGTGGGCAGTGCAGTGCAGCCAGTTGTTGCGAGCAATGCTCGACCCATCGCACAGAATAATGTACTTATAAGTACTACGATGGTGCGTGAGGTTTTGTGTGCGGGCGTGAGTCGGGCGCCGCTTTCTTCGACAATTTTAGTTCCACGACACAGTGTTTGTTGAACCGGGCCGAGCAGTTGCGCTCGGGACTATTTATCGACCTCGTGCCCCCGCCCCCCGCGCGCCGCGCCTCGCCTCCCCTTCACGATGCCACAAACTCGCTCTAATGTGAGACGGGCCGCGCCGAGCGAACTGAACTCGCAACTTTTAAACTTTGCTGTTCATACTAAAAATATTTTATTGACACCTAACCGTCGGAGGTACCCTTCGGAAGGATTGTTTTGACGTTTATAGAAGGTTTGATGTTAGTTTTTTAAAACTGCTCGGAAAACAATAGGACCATAAATTGTGTAGGCATAAAACTCACTTATTAACTATTCATTGTGTTCGTTGTATGTACAGTCATCTCCTCGTTAGTAGTCTGTCATTACCTTTGACGGGAACAGTCAACAGACAGTGTGTGGGCTAGGGCTGTTGCCAGAGCCATCTTTTACATCACTACATACGATATCCGTATACTTACAACATATAATGTAATATCTTCCTTTAATTTTTCGTAAAAAGATAACACAACTATTATTGTTGCCACTTTTAGTCTTAAGACAAAAGGCGATCGCCGTATCTTACGTAGACTCGTAGCAGCGTAGCACGTGTAGCATTTGTGGAATCACGCACAGTTCCGAAACAATACCAGAATAACAGAACAACAAGCTGTTATAGTTGGAAACTACACGTAATCATATGTGCCGTACAATATTCACGTGGTGTACACTATATGTGAATGTGTCAAGTTTTAAGGAATTCATTTGGGATACTTTATATTAATGAAATTGACGTTTTATATGGAAAAAGTAAAACGATTTTTTTATGAAGTTATATATTTAATTAATCAAAGTATGTACCATTGTCATCTATGCACTTTCGATATTTAATTGGAAGTTTATTGATTTAGTTGCTGAAAAAGTTGTGAGAGCGAGAATCAATGAAATCTTTAAAAGCGGTTTGGACTCTCTCTCTTCCGGAACACATTATAATCAGAGATTCCAATCGCAGCTACCTCCTCTAATTTTGCGACTGTCTGTTGTGCAGTGTGTGGTCGAGCGTTGTCCTGAAGTAGCAATAGGGCTATAGCAATTGACTAGCCTCGGTTGTTTAACGGCTAGCTTTTCCGTAATTATTTGCAATTATTAACTCACGAGTGCCTTTTTTGAGTCAACTTTCGCCTGGTGCAAGATTTGGCCGGGTTAAACCATTGCGTCGAGCATTTTCATTCCGATCTATTTTTCATGACAAGTAACATTACGATTCAAAATCCCCTCGTTATTGTGACGGTTGAGTAAATGTAACGCAACTTCATGCGGTACCTATTTTTCTGGCATTTCACTTTTCTAATTTCATTTGAAGTGAATGAAAATTATTCGAACACTTACACCGAAACCTGCCGTTAATGTTGATGTAGTTTGCGATTTATCCATTTCTATCGCATACCGCGTGTTTTCTTCTACAGTAGCTTTCCTGTACACATAATTAATCCTTCGAGCTGGTTTGGCAGCGTTAGTGGAACGGCGGAACGTATTCGTTCGTTCGTATTCGTTCGTATTTCGGCAAAATTTTAAGTTTTCCATATTGTGAACAAAACAATGTCAAAGAAAAATCAAATGACGCGAAAACAAACGAATTACTAAATTCAAAACATAAATACACAAGCCTTAGTTTGAAATTAATTTGAATTTAGATTTCTTAACCGAACGCCAGATATTCGAGATTGAAGTGGTCAGTTTGAAAAACGCCAATTTCATATTATGTAAAAACCAATATGTACTGCTCGTATACAGCTCGTATAGTGTTTTCAATAGTCCTTAGAGATTTTATCTTGACTTACGGTTTGACTTTCAACATAAGTCTACTATGAACAAACTGTGAGATTAAGTGTATATACACGTATCAAATGGGTCACGTCCCGTTGGCACGCTTCCCTTGCCCTGCTCCACGCAACGTCTCAATGCTGAAGTGACTCGGCCTTTCTCGGTGTATATCCACACCCGCGCTCATGCGGCGCACGCTTCGTGTACATGGTGCAATAATCTGCGTCCTCTATAATAAATACATTCCTTTCGAGGACGCTAATTATTTTGGTACCATCAGAAGTTCACAACTGACTTGCACATACAACACTTGTTGAGGCGCAGTGCCGGCAGCCGGAGGCGACGCGAGAACTGCTGAATTATTCATTGTTACGTACACGACATACGTTCACTCAGCGACATTTTACATAATTTATCTGACAGTTAGCGTCGTCTAGGTACTTTTGATCGGACAATCCGTTTCCTTAAATAAACAAAACACAAGCCTGTAATAAAAAGGGAAATTACCAACATTGGAGTAAACCCGAGCTCCACTCAGACGTTAGTCTACAGCATAAAGTTACCGTATAACAGTACCTGCTACGTTGGTCCCGTCACATTCGCAAGTGGGCGATTGTACGAGTGTACAATCTTAAAGACTGATCACAGTCTGATGTCCGGATTCGCAGTAACGACGTGGAATATGTAAACGTACTCGGTATATAGGGACAACATTTATTACAAACAAAGTATTTTTATACTGACGTCATGCGTACAAGATACATTAAAAAAGTAACAGATCTTATACATACTTTTCAAGACTTAAGATAAATGAATCACTTGATGCCTACATATATGCTGTACCTAATTGTCCATGTATACCATCATTATATAGTAACCACGTTTCTAGCAAATAAAAAATGATTACTATTATTAATATTGCTCGAAATGTTCACTGAACAGTATTTTCGCTGCACATAAACTTACCGGTGTTGCAACTGTTAAATAGAAAGAATTCTCTTTATAACGTGAATCCCTTTAAATTGAAATGGTGGTGATGGTGTATTTATAATATTTGATATTGATTTCGCCTTAAAAAGTCGCATTATTTATAAGAGTTTATTTATCTTATCTTTATTTATTTATTTTATAATTTTTGTGGAACATAGGTTTTACAAAGATCTTAATGTATAAATGTTGATGCACTGTGTATGTCCTGCCACAAAACGTGGTGTACGAATTAACATGGTTAGTAACGACGCTTAAATTATGGTTAGTATGTGTCTATTGTTTATATTATTCCATTGTATCACATAATAATAAATAATAATTAATTTCTTTCATAAATTATCAATTTATAAATTATTTTATTGTCATTGTTTTACGGTCAGACAATTTAATGTAATGTAAATAAAGATTAATACTAATCAAATTTGAAATTAATTAATAATATATGATATGACATTCAATAATCATTATAGCTTAAATGCATCTTGTGTGAAATTTATCATTCAAGTTGTCATTTATAGAGTAATGTGCCTTCTCTGCCAAAAGTGCAAACAATTTGAGTTACATTTTAACTGCAGACCAGTTAAAACTGTTGTGTTGTAGGGACAAAACTACATTGTCGTCGAATCTTCAGTCAGTCCCTGAGTATTTGAATTTAAACACCCGTTTAACGTTAAGTAGGAGGAATGCTGGAATAATACTTGGAGGATCCGCTTGGAGTCCGCACTACCTGTCACCTGCTACGAAACAATATATTTAGAAATTGCGTGTTGTAACAAATATTAAATCTATTCCTCTAGTCTTCCCGTATGGAATTATTTCCATAGACGTATCTATGCGGTCCGATAGCGGTCTCTTTTATTTCACAATGAAATAAGAGACAGCGCTACTATTTTGTTTTCCTTTTGTCTCCCGCTTTGTTAAGCAAGAAAGCGCACTTTTAAACATATTTCTAACCTGTTCCTATATACCTGTAAATATAGATTGTTTGAGAGATTAATCACAGAAAGAACCTTCGATAGAATAGAATAGAATAGAATAATCTTTATTGTACACCAGTACATATTGCTTAAGGTTACTTTACAATTTTGATATGTACAAAGGGCGGCCTTATCGCTAAAAGCAATTTCTTCCAGGCAACTTTGGGATGGAAAAATAATGATCAGTAATAAAATAATTTAATGGGTAGTTATGGTGTGGGAATCAAAACGTGTTAGGCTTAAAACTAGTAAATGATAACTATAAACATAAACAATATAATTAGATAGGTAATGCAGGGAAACAAGTGTAATCACTTGGTAACATTTAATATATTCATATATACACATAAACATATATAATAAATAATACATATATATATATATATATATATTTCTAGATTAATAAGATTATATCCGATAAATGCAGCAAATGACAAAAAAGAGAAGCCAAGTAATATTCTTTGACCATTTTCTTGAATATGGCTAGTGATTGGGCACGTCTTATAGGTAAAGGCAATGCATTCCATAACCAGACAGCCTGTACACTAAAAGATTTGTCATAAAACCTGGTAGAATGATTAGGTACTGCCAGTTCCAGTGACTCCGACGATCTCAGGGATCTTGTGTGAGTGTCATTGGGGAACGTAAAACGTTCTTTTAGATAAGTTGGAGTACAGGGATTAAACATAATATTATAAAGTGCAGTGAGAATATGAGTATTCCGTCGAAAGCGAATTGGGAGCCACTTGAGCAAGATGCGAAGTTCTGATACGTGATCATATTTGCGTAAACCAAATATAAATTTAATACAAAATTTTTTAAGGCGTTCAAGTTTATCAAGTTGCTCCTCAGTGATATCGAGATAGCTGACATCGCCGTAGTCGAGTATAGGGAGAAGAAGGGATTGTGCAAGCGCAATTTTAGTGACTGTCGGCAGGAAATTGCGTAGTCTTCGATTACCATTCATTTTACAATTGTCATTTGTGTTCCTTGATTATGTAAACTGCACATTACGAGATGGTCATAAATGTTGAATCGTCAGGTAAAAAGCACTCGAACGCCGCTTTCTCGTCGTAAAACCGTGGTAATTTGTATATTATCGCCATTTTGTGTATTATCGTGCTTGCAGTGCGATGTTGGCGCGGCGTGAATGAGTGCCGAGCGAGTGATAAGTGCTCGCGATAACCGCACACGTACAGCGATCCTTCCCCCCCCCCCTATGTCCCCGCGTACCGCGCCCTACCGCTCGATATATATTGAAACATAAAACTTACAATCTGTAAACTGTGTAACTGTGTTGGTTAAATAAGTTACGTCGTGTACCACGCATTCATTACAAATAACTAGCAACCCGCCTCGGGTTCGCAGGGTAGTAGAGACATCTTCAACAATCATCATCATGTGTCAACCAATTCACACAAAATGTTAACAAATTATACACCTAAACCTTCCTCGTGAATCACTCTGTCTATTGGTGAAAACCGCATGAAAATCCGTTTTTCAGTTTATCGGGAACAGACAGACAGACGCGGCTTCGGACTTTGTTTTATAATATGTAATGTAATAAATGATAATAGTCGGTTCTAATAGTTTATGAGATGATGCACATGAATCCAATAATGCATTTGCTATATACATACTCGTATTATCCAAACATCGCAATACCGACACAAAAAGCGATAGTTAATGGTATCAAAATTACTATGATTTTAAAGTTTTTATAGTATGAATACTTTATGGTAAAATATAACTATTAGTTTTCGGAGTGTTAAAACCTGATGTTGACTATGTGAAGGAAGGTGGTAAGCACAATGGGAGGAGGAGCCCTTGAACGGCTAGACGATCACGACTGGTGGACAGCTGCTCTACGGCAATACGTACATAATATCAGTGTTAAAACTTTTATTGCTCCATGCGACACGTGGAAGCCACTTGACTTATCTCCAAGAACTAAGGTCACTTCCATAAATGAAGCAGCTGTCATTACTTTAGTCTGGAGGGTGCTAGTTAAATTAAGTTGGAAAATCGCTTGTTCCAGTGGTTGTAACGATATTTTGAGGTATACCTTTTTTACGCGACGTATAAAACAACACATCTTTTTTGTTTTTTGTTTTTCAAGCTATTGCTTTTTATTATCTTATTAAATATATTACATATTAAAAATCAGTTATTTGAAAAATAAAAAAAGAAAGATATATAGGTTACGCGAATACGTCGCGTAAAAAAAAGGAATTCCTAACTAAATAATATATGAATCAATTGTAAAGGCGGCGCCTGCTCAAACTAAGCGGGCACACTGCCGCGCTCCGATTGATATCATACATTACTTGTAAGAAACTATAAATTCATATTTTTGTCATAATGAATGTTAGTTAGTAGCCGAGCGGGGTACGGGGCGTCGCGCGGGGAGTGTGCTGACTTGTTATTGCAGAGAGGGCACGAGCCAGTTACAATTTTACCCAACTGTGCATTGTCGAGTCCTGATATTTGGAATGTTAATAGATGGTTCTCACCTGGGACTGTGAGATGGTGTGCCTTTTATGTTTACGTTTGTAATGTGCTGTTAATTGAAAGGACTTTGTCCATTTCTGGCTTGGCGTGGACACGAAGCTCGCAAATTAACATACATGTTATTAATTATGGGTAGATTTTAAAGGATTGTTCTTGTTTTGTTTAGACCGGAGTTATGCCTTTTAAATAAAATTATTTCGTCGGTTTTAAGGGCATTTTCTGTATTATGTAATGTCGCTAGCAGTGATTTATCTGGAATCTGGAAATTATTTTATTTGTTTATATCAAAATTATGTTTTTTTAAATTAGTTCACTTGTGAGCCATTAAAATAAAAATAAGAATAAATGACTTTTTTCCAAATGATCAATATTCAATCGATTAAGACTAGATACTTTGATTTATTTTTATATGTGTATGGCAACACAGGAAATAAAGTGTCTGATGCGAAACGAAACAAGATTTCTTCCATCAAATATTATTCGTGCTGAAAAATGGGCCATAAGCGAACAGAGTGTCAAAGCAAATCTGTTGAAAAAGGAAGACTTTCAATGTGAAGCCAAGCAACCGAGAAGCCTGCAGCGATGGTACTTGGTTTGTTTCAAGTATGCCGAACCAAGCCACATCACCAACCGGTACTTAATCTGCCGCGGTTGAACGAGTGCGGCGCATGCTGACTATGCTGAGCGACGTGTGGATGTCTGTGTCGTGCTTGTCGTGGTTTGTGGATGAGGATGCATAAAGGTCAGATCTATCGCTTTTCTTTTGATTCCGGTGCTGAGTGCTCGCTTGTCAAAAACAAAGTAGCGGCTATTATATTAAGTGACAAGCTATTCAACAATGTTGTTTGAATGACTGGTCAAAACGAGTATTCAGCACTGAACAAGTATCATGCTGTGTAACGATTAACGATCATTCCCTTGAAATTTAGAATAGTTACTTACGGAGTGACGTGAAATTCTAAGGCTACGTTTTGCAGGGAATATGACTGCCAATGGTTGTACGCTAACTAATTCTTCATATATTTATTAGTAATTATATTATATGAGAATAAAGTAAAAACACTCACCGTTTCCTCCTAGTTTGCTATCCAGCAATAAAAATCGTTTTGCGGATTATCGTGAATCATTAAAGAAAGTGATGCCATGTACTAGTGACTTCCGTCAAGCTGACGTACGTTCGGACGAAATTTTGGTATCCCTGGATATTTCGTGTAAAGTAATATTCTCACTACACACGTACGTCAACACCATTAAGTGACAGAAAGCACACACAGACTCCGGTATCCCTGGATATTTCGTGTAAAGTAATATTCTCACTACACACGTACGTCAACACCATTAATTGACAGAGAGCACACACAGACTCCGGTATCCCTGGATATTTCGTGTAAAGTAATATTCTCACTACACACGTACCTCAACACCATTAAGTGACAGAAAGCACACACAGACTCCGGTATCCCTGGATATTTCGTGTAAAGTAATATTCTCACTACACACGTACGTCAACACCATTAATTGACAGAGATCACACACAGACTCCGGTATCCCTGGATATTTCGTGTAAAGTAATATTCTCACTACACACGTACGTCAACACCATTAAGTGACAGAAAGCACACACAGACTCCGGCATCCCTGGATATTTCGTGTAAAGTAATATTCTCACTACACACGTACGTCAACACCATTAATTGACAGAGAGCACACACAGACTCCGGTATCCCTGGATATTTCGTGTAAAGTTTTACCGTATGAATAGTCGTAGTCGGTGTGTTAAGTAATATTCTCACTACACACGTACGTCAACACCATTAAGTGACAGAGAGCACACACAGACTCCGGTATCCCTGGATATTTCGTGTCGTTCATTTTGTCACTACGTATTTCGTAGTTCACAAGATTATCAAAGTAACTTAAAAAGCTTAAAAAATATAAAGACAACACTTCCACTGACAAATTAGTTTATTCTTTTTACTTTATTACACTTCTCACAACTTTTATTGAAGTAATTGTATTTTTTAAATATTAATTAATAAAGAGCTGACAGACATCAATGTTTAGATTAGCACCGTCTAGTGGATCATGCTAAGATACATATTATGTCTCTTAGCGTGAAGGTCATGCGAGTTCAGTGCTTTTTCCTCATAGTAAAAGTGCACAATGTGCCTAAAGAAGTTTTTACTTCAACAAATTTATAGAGAGCAAAACTGTGGGATGCATTTAGTATTAATAAAACAATAGTTGTGCCAAATAATTAGACTGCTTTCAGAGAAATATTTAGTTGATTTTCCGACAGTAAATTATGTTAGACTAGCAGCGCCTCGCGGTTTCACCCGCGTAAGTCCCGATCCCGTGGGAATGTCGGGATAAAAAACCTATGGCTTAATCCAGGTCTCCAGCTATCTACATACCAAGTTTCATCGCAATCGGTCCAGTAGTTTTTGTGTGAGAACATTACAAACATACATACAAAAACACAATTGTTTCCTCTTTATTATAATACTAGCTGTGCCCCGCGGTTTCACCCGCGTAACTCAGATGCCATGGGAATATCGGGATAAAAAGTAGCCTATGTGTTAATCCAGGTGGAGACCTGGACCTGTAGATAGCTGGAGAGCTATCTACACACGAAGTATCATCGCTATCGATTCAGTAGTTTTTGCGCGAAAGAGTAACAAACATCGATACATCCTCACAAACTTAAAAAATTTTTCACATTCAATATCACTTCACTACATATTATAAAACAAAGTCCCCCGCCGCGTCTGTCTGTCTGTTCACGATAAACTGATAAACTACTGAACGGATTTTCATGCGCTTATCACTATTATTTAGAGTGATTCATGAGGAAGGTTTAGGTGTATAATTTGTACCCGTGCGAAGCAGGGGCGGGTTGCTAGTATATTATAGAAATGTATGTATACAGAGCCTTTTAACAAATCGCAAGTGTCTTGAAAATTCCGATTACATACACAACTCCCCACACCGCAGTTTTATACCTTAACCGTTTTATACCTGAAGATCTGACTTTTAAAATGAGTGGCCATGAGTTTCTTTGCCAGTATTCTTCTCATAAGGCCCTACGCATTTTGGAAACTGGAAGTTATAGATCGACACAAACAGGCAGTAGATTTTGGTGTTTTTCACCTAATTTACCTTGACAATCCAGTACATGCTGTGGCGTCTGTTTGTGCCGATCTATGATTTTAACTCTAGCTTCAATTTAACGTTCATAAATGTCACTTAGTGTCTTAATTGAATAAATGATTTTGAATTTGAATTTGAATTTGAATATATTATAGTCGTAACTTTTAAAATATTTGGCCAAATTACGTACTTTAAAAGACAAAGTTTATCTACTTTGAATATCAGAAGCGATTAAAGTGTTTATTTTCATAAAAATCAATTTGTTACTGCTAAATGTAGTAATGTTTTTGTGGAACTATTTAGGAGAAACAATCCCACCGTACATTATATTCATGTAACTCTTACAGTTTTCCCACGGCACGCCAGAATAGCTCACAGATGACAGATTTTTTTTCGACTTACTTAACACTTATCGTTATATTTTGGTCAATATACACGATACCTTCATAAATTATAGCCTATGTGATATTCTGATATATAAGCTATATTATTGTAAAGTTTCATTAAAATCCATTCAGTCGTTTTTGCGTGAAAGAGTAACAAACATCCATACATCCATACATCCACACATCCATACATCCATACATCCTCACAAACTTTCTCGTTTATAATATATAATTATAGTAGGATGTGTGAAGAAAACAATAGTAATGCAATGAACCGTTTCATGCGTAGGCTAACATCTTCGACGTTTTTTTTTATGGTATACGGGTCACCTGATGGTAAATGACTACCGCCGCCCATGGGCACCCGTAAATCAAGAGTCACAAGTGCGTTGCCGCCCTTTAAGATGGGAATAGGGGAAGAGCGGGAAGACGGGAGAGGGGGGAGAGGGGAAGGACGGGAATAGAGGAGAGGGAAGGGTGAGGGCCTTCGGTAACCTCACTCACGCGGCGAAAAGCAATGCAAGCATTGTTTCACTGCCGGTTTTCTGTGAGGCCGTGGTGTCGAGCCGGCCCATACGTGCCGAAGCATGGCTCTCCCACGTAAAATACACGAAATCGTGTAATAATAATAATAATAAACGTGTAAATCGAAGCGGTATAATTAAAAGTCTTTCTTTACGGAGTTAGTGAAGTACATTAATATATAAATAATAGTTATACTAGAAATCACCTCAACAGAATTCAACACACAGCTGAAGACTCGTTTACGTTCAAATGTCCTGACTTGCTCCGTACCTCGCGACATACAAGCCGACGTCGACGACATGGCCGAGACAAGTTCTTTGTATTTTTCACCTCGGTACGTCGGGAAGGGCTGAACCCCGCTGCTCCCTATTCATATAATCCGACCGCCGCGTTCATCTGCGATGTTTGACGGTAGTGAAGTGACCCCGCCAAGACGAGCCAAGCGAAGCGCAAGTCGCTCTGTCAACGCTCTGTCAAAAAGTTATCAGATCTCATGTAGAGCCACCGCACCATCACTAAGGTCAAACATTTATTCACTGTTCATTACTTTTCTGTTATACAATAGGTCTTGTAGTAACGAAACGGCCAGACCACATATTTTGACTAAGATGTAGAGTTTGTGAAGTTAGGGCTTGTAGAGTTGGGGCGTGTAAAGTTAGAGGCTTGGCTCTACATGAGATCTGATAACTTTTTGTCAGTGCGAGCCATATGATCTCGTCTTGGCAACATTTCACATGAAAATGTTTTTGGTGGGATATCTATGTCGACTACTTTTTTGTCGAGCATTTGTCGTACTCGCCGGTACCCATAACAACCCGAAGATAACCTTATTGTGTTCTTATTTTAATTGTAGTTATTTTATCCTACTGCCATTGTGTCGTTTATGAGATAGTAATAACTAATTAGAGTATTAACAAAAGCAAATCATATTCGCTCATGTTGTTAACAAGCTCTATCAAGGTGGCAGTGCCAAATCAGCAAAATTCAATAAAAATTGCAACACAATTTGTAGCTAATTAGTTACCAAAATAGCGATTTTGTTGCTTGCGCCGTTTAAAAAAAATCGCAATTACTGCTAGTTTCATATGAAGCTAGCAGGAACAAACGGTAAATCAGTAAATATCAGTCAAACTAATACGCGAAAATTTGTTGCAAATTTGTTGCTGCAAGTAAATAGTAACATTATAGCATGCAGCAATAAATAATAATTACCGCTTGAGATTCGGGAAACAAAATTGAAGACAGCATGAATTTTTTTTTTGTTTTTTTCAATTTTGTTACTTTTGCAGTGAGAGTGCCTCAGGGCTTAATTCTAGGACCCCTCTTATTCATTACAAGTACCACATGTATGCCGATGATACTCAGTTGTACTTGTCCTTTAAACCTAGCGATACACCTACAGCCATATCAAAAATCAATGAAGACCTACAAAGAGTCGTACAATGGTCTAAGGAGCACTCATTGATATTAAACCCGCTAAAATCACGGTTTATGATATTGGGTAGCAAGCTACAAATACAGTCCATATCGGAGTATGATTCAACTGTAATTATAAATGGGCAAAGAATAGTTAGGGTTGAGGAAGCCACCAATCTGGGCCTTGTAATGGATCCTGAGCTGCGATTCGAAGAGCATGTTAACAAAATCGTCAAAAACTGTTTCTATAGGTTAAAAATACTTTACAATATTCAGGATTATATTAGTATAACATTAAGAAAACAACTAGTGGACAGTCTCATACTATCTAAATTTAATTATTGTGATATAGTATATGGTCCATGTTTATTGACTAGAACTAAAAAATTAATACAAAGAATTCAAAATGCCTGTGCTCGATACTGTTTTAAAATACCCAGACGTCAACATGTAACACCTTATATAAATGAAATTTATGAAATGAAGAAATGAAATGAACCTTATGAAAATAATGTATTAAAAATGGAGGTAAGGAGAAAATTACATTTAGCCAGCTTACTGTTCGGTTTAATAAAAACTAAAAAACCTTTCTATTTGTATGAAAAAATAAGTTGGAGACAGGATCATTGCTCATATGCTATCAGGTCTGCAAGAAGAACAATAACTGTAATAAGTCATAGGACTACAGCATTCCGAGGCTCTCTAAAATATGCTGCAATGCGAATCTGGAATGACCTGCCACCTCCTTTCAGGGACCTAAAAACAAAATACAGCTTTAAGACAAAATATAAAATGTTCCTGTTATTGCAACAAAAACATACTCAGTAAGCAGAATATTTTCATAATATTGAACTGGAGGGTTGATTCATATTTAGAGAAATGTATTTAGAGAAATGTATTTAGAGAAATGTACTGTAGGCTAGAATTTACAGACAATAGTATTGTTATGGGTCTCATTTGGGGTCAAAATTCATTTTATTTTGTCTTAGTTTAGTATGTACTTAATCTTGTATAATAAATGTATTTAGAATTTTAAAATCTACCTTGCAAGTTTTGGCCCCTTTGCTATTTAGCACACCAGTTGCTTGTCAGAGTCAGTTACCTATGCTTGGTACTCCTGTGATCCACTATACAATATGCATCGTGTTGGAAATATGGTTGAGCCTAAAATTGTGTAACGAATAAGAATCTAAAAAAAAAATCTTATGTTAATATGCTGGATAACAACTATGTGGAATTATGTATCACTGGAAAATATGTACTTACCATGCTTATCTACGGTATACCCCCGTATAATTTATTGGAATAAGTATATTTAGTTTTAACAAAACGATATTGCCTGCCGGCGTCAGGTGACGCTTGCGGTTGGCACTGAAAACCAGTACTGGGATGTTTTATATCCTCTCAGTGTACGCTGAGTGTCAACCCGAAATTGCAAAACAGCAGCGTACTGTGAGCAATAATTCCAATTTCAATCATTTCAAAAAGAAAATTAAATAAAAGGAATAACCACATGTTGCCTTGCCACGTCAAGAAAGATACGTCACATCTACATGTCATAGATGACAAATTGTAGACATAGCAGTCATAGACTAAAAAAAATTATGTTTCTGAAGTAGGTTATTTATTTAAGTAGGTTAAAATGTGTATGTAAATTATAGGCTAAGGAAACATAAAAAAAAGAAGAAAAATGTACGCTGAGGTTATTGCAATAAACCATATTTTCTTTCTTTCTTTCTAATATATATTGCCCAAAGAAACATGTATTATTTCTTGTTCCCGAAATTCAAGTAGTAGGCGTAGAAATAAAAAATATAGATGCCAAGAGCCCAGGCTTCTTAATAAGTTATAATCTGTTTTATAGGTCGGCAGATTTAAACATGTTTTACTGTTTCATATTAAATATTCCATTTGCTTTTGCGGCAAGTTTGCTTTATTAGATCAATACCGATTTTTAGCATCGTAAATGCAAACTAACATAATTGTTCACACTTTGTTTTACGGGTCAGACACTTTTCCGTACAAAGTGACGGAAAAGAACACGGCGGAAATTTTAAACTGTAACACCTTTTACCCATGTTTTATGCAAATTAATGATTTATGATTATAATGATTGTAATCAAATGAATGCTAAGTCCCTATACATTCAGTATATATTAACACAAGATTTTAAATAAATAGTTTTCAAAGAGCTACTTTTACATTTAGCACCATATTGGCTTTCTAATAAGTAAGTCTAAATAAACGTTTACAGACACATTTTTTCCAAATTACATTGGATTATGTTTCAAGTGTCAATAATGTGGTGATATGATATCGAATCAGCTGATAGCCAACAAC
This sequence comes from Callimorpha dominula, assembly GCA_949752705.1. NCBI lineage: Eukaryota > Metazoa > Arthropoda > Insecta > Lepidoptera > Erebidae > Callimorpha > Callimorpha dominula. The sequence continues at coordinate 178,496 of OX456999.1, read as the reverse complement.
AGTGCGACTATTATGTGATTGTTGTCCAGTTTTGGTAAATGCGGATAGAGCCATGTGACTTTAATGCACTTACATTAATGGATACACAACATTACCACAGGATATACATACATTTAAGCACATGTTCTGTGTTTTCTATTATAAATTTTGTTTTATACCTACATGTATTTTTATTTGTTGCTTTACAATTGCTCACTCTTATTTATAAATGCACAAAGATTTGCAAGTAAATTCCAATAAATTACATAAATTAAACATTTCATCATTGTGTACATTATTGTAGAGAATGTTCGCGTATCCTCCGCGGGCGGCACTCGTTGTTGAGCTAATACCTTACAAGGGGTGACACACGTGCGCCAAAATAATAACTTGTAACAACACTGCGTTCACCTCGACGAGACGCGACGAAACCAACTTTGCATAAGAGGCTTACAACCTGCGACTGCCTCGTGGCGCCCACGTCCCACGCTTGACATCCACGCACTTTAATTTATGCCGCAACAACAACTAAGTTGTTTTAATTTGCGCTTACAACTAATATTACAATTCAATTCCTTTCAAGTATGGCTAGATGGTTCTCGAGCGTTTTAGTTTTGTATCTTTGTACGTTACTAAGATAATATAATCAGTGTTCTTAAAATATCGTTATAGATGTATCTAAATCCAATACAATTTGAACGTTACTAGTAGTTACTAGTACTATCCTTAGCAAAATTTGAACTTTTACAGTGTTCTTCGAAAATTGTAGGAACGACTAGTGTTTCTGTTTACTTTTTAGTAACATTACTTTATCAGGTATTGCGTTTAGAAATCATCATCATTTTTCATCGTCAACATGATGATGAAAAAAAACATAAAATAAAATCTTTTTTACAAAAAATTAAACCGACGAAAATAACTAAAAAGCAAAAAAAAATAAACCTTAAGTCTTAAGTATTGAGCTTATTTACATAAACTATCTAATTTTATATAAAATTATTTTGAGTCGGCGCCAAATAAAATTTTGATAATTAATCAGTTTGTTGTTTGGCGCCGACTCAAAATAAGTTTATATAAAATCAGATAGTTTATGTAAATAAGCTCAATACTTAAGACTTAAGGTTTATTTATTTTTTGCTTTTTAGTTCTTTTCGTCGGTTTAATTTTTTGTTAAAAAGATTTTATTCTTTGATAGGGCACACTTCATTCACGTCTTCATCATTCTTCACGTTGTTCCAATTTAAGAAAAATTCAACATCAACGGTAGAAAAATAGTAAATAAATAAATCTGTGAAACGCAATTGTTGAAACATGCCACAGATAATATACGTTGTAATGACACTATAAGATGACGAAGGCGTGTGGTATTGATCTGAACTCCTTAATGGTTTACAGAAGCTACCTCGTGTTTGGGCTCATTAATTTTTTCAATCTTAATGAGAACTTTATATATATAATATACTGGACGGATGGCGCAATCGTTAAATTAGTCCTCGCTATTACTCCGCACCGAGTGTTGTGGGTTCGATTCTCACAAAGGGACAACAGTTTGTTTAATCCACAATTAGTTGTCCTTAGTTTAGGTGTTTTTTTCTTTTAAAGTAAAGAAAAACAAATATACCACTAGCATCATCATGGTAAACTGAATGAGTACCGGCACGTCTAGAGAGTGCGCGAGGCAGCTTCGTCTATGAGGGCCCGCCTCTGTCGTGTTGCGCACCTAATTTTCTCACAAAGGGACAACAGTTTGTTTAATCCACAATTAGTTGTCCTTAGTTTAGGTGTTTTTTTCTTTTAAAGTAAAGAAAAACAAATAGACTACTAGCATCATCATGGTAAGCTGAATGAGTACCGGTGCGTCCAGAGAGTGCGCGAGGCAGCTTCGTCTCTGAGGGCCCGCCTCTGTCGTGTTGCGCACCTAATTTATTTCCTTACTTTCTACTACTTACTCCACAAAAAAGGTTTTCCACGGTCATTTTGAACTTTTTATAACGACTATTATATCTAAACTAATATAATGGCAAGGTATGGAATTGGTCTTTTAAATTAAAAATTATGATCTAAATAATATTTTTGGTACGAAGTTCCTTATGGGGCGTTGCGGAGGGGTATGCGTGTGTGTGTGTGTGTGTGTGTGTGTGTGAGGGTGTGTTGGAGGATGTGTGTGAGGATGTGTATGAGGATGTATGTAAGGATGTGTGGGAGGATGTGTGTATGAGGAGGATGTGTGTGTGATTTTTATCGATAAAAAAAAAAAAAAATGTATGCCTGAATAATTATTTTCTTTATACCTCAAATAGAACTTGAAATTAATGTTTTTATAATAAGGAACATCGTTCCTATCTGGTGCTCACGACACCACACAGTTTTTTTTAAACAAAACATATGTGTTAAATCGAAGTCTGAGTATATATATATATATATATATTTATCTGATAGTCTGGGTATATATGTGGTACGAGTCTGATTGAAATGTGAAAATAATATTTTTTCAAGGTCATACAGTTAATTGCACGATACCTATGCTTAAATAACAGTTTTTAAAATTTGTGTCTGTCTGTCTGTCGGTTTTTCAGACTAATCTCCGGAACGGGTGGACCGGTTTTTACGGGACTTTCACTGGCAGATAGCTGGTGTCATAAGTAGTAAGGCTTAGACTACTTTTATTTTGGAACTGCTAGTCTGTAATAAAAAATACTACAATTAGAATTCTCCAAAATCTTTCAAACTCATTTTGTTTTGCTTCACGACACTAAACAATGGTAATCGGCCGAAGCTTGTAGCGTTGTCACGGAGCAAAAATGTCGAAAAGCGATTCGAGTCTGGGTTGCTTTCACGAGTAATTCGTCATCATTGTTCAACACTCTTTACATTAGACATCTAGTGTTATTAAGGCATGGGCTAGCTTTAGTGAATAACCACCAAACAGTTACCACAAGTTGTCTAGGGGTAGCCAATCATGATTGTGTCCAATATCAGTTTACTATTGTATGTACCTGCTACAGTACATACATTGAAATATCAGTTTACTATTGTATGTACCTGCTACAGTACATACATTGAAATATCAGTTTACTATTGTATGTACCTGCTACAGTACATACATTGAAATAAGACAAATTTTAACACGTGCTTCTCTTATAATACTTAAGCAACTAACTTGGACTTTGAAACAGTTCAGATGCCCGAACATGCATACATACACACGTACTATACACGATGAAGTAGTGCGTGCGTGTTGATAGACCATTAGAATGGTTAATGCTTGCCCACCCCCCGTAGTTAAGCACGCACAGTCCCGTTAGTTAAAGCGATTTAGAGTTAGGTGCAATTTATATCGGTCAGTCGCAATAGGGTTTGTAAATACATGCATTGAATACAATTAAGCTGAACATCGACGCCACGATCGAGGATATTAGAAAATAGGGGTTTGCCAGGATGAACGGTACCAGCTTATATTTGAGATTCCTAGATCCGCCACGATTGACAAGGTCCCCGTCCGTCGTATAAAATATTTTGATAAAACTACTTTTGTTTATTATAACTTTTAGATGTCAATCATGTTGCACACCAGTGAGGAAATGTTTAATGAAGTCCAATACAACAATACCTTAATTACAAATCTCCATGTACTAAAATCTCCACTCTACGTCACATATGGTCTAAGAATTGCAAAAATTACTAAAGGGACCGCCTTACATCACGTCAGTGATAAAAAACAACATATTTTTTGCTGGCAATCACCAGTACATGAAAAAACTCCAATTAGTCTTAAGAGGTTGTCATCCCCTAGTGAGTGACTTCAATTGTGGAAGCGTCATACACTTAGTAGTCCAGCGTAGATATTTACGCAAACACAGTTATAATGGTATTTAAATTTGAAACTTGTCAGGTGTCAATTTTTTTCGTTCATCTCGTACTAGTTTGTCCTGAAGTTTCGAACGCGGTCAGCAGTGATGCCTTGTGTCTATCACACTAGTTTATCGTAAATACTACGAGTGTCGGTAGCAAAAACTTGAGCAACTTACTCGGTGTATAGTTTGAGTTAAAGCTGTTTCAGAAACGAAAAGCCATCTCTCGCAGTCACGCACGCTTCTAGCTACAGTTGGTGTGTACACAACTACGCAAAACACGACCCACGTTTCACGACCGCCTGTTCATTAGCTCGTTGGGCCTCTACCCCCTACAGTTTTGGAATTGTGTGTTAAAAAAATTGTAATCTAAACTATTTTTTTTCTTCGCACAGAAACATTTTAAAAAGTAACTTTCTTTTGTCTAGTATCAGTAATGTGTCTAGTACACAAACACTGTAATAATAGATCATTTGGTTGGTAATCACAGTGAAGCTTCGCGTTCATAATACACATTTAGGTATATTTTGCAGTTCTGATTACTTCTGATTATATTCTGACGTAAGGTGACATTCGAGTACATATTTTTTATAGTAGTTCGGCTACTTGAGGGTATATGGTTATCGTAGTCTATCAGTGCTTGTAATACAACAATAAAGGAGCGGCTGTGCGGACAGCCCAAGTAACAAACATATTACGATTGCTGATAATATAGAAATATTAAATCAAGATACATTTGCTTAAAAAAAACTACCTACTTTTTTGAGGTATTGGTAACGTCAACATGTTATTATTAAACCTAAGAGACCTGAAACACGCCAAAAATAGGGCACAAGGTTAATTGACTGATCCTCTGTAGAGTGAAAGTTTATCATTAGTCGGACGACCGCAATTTAAGCTGAGATGTCGCTGTACAGTAACTTTCTGATAACAAACGAGCACCCTCAACGATATTCACACAGTCGTTTCTATCACCACACGGTACCTACGTAGTGTTGTAGACCGTACTGTACAATACATGGGTGGGATGGGTGACGCTCATCGCTTGTAATCTGGCACCGTCGTTTAAACGTGGGCTGGTAGTTGCTAAATCGCGTGAAGCTACATGCGGGACGCGATCCAGCCGAACTTTGATGATTATAACATCTCGGTGGACCGGTGAGGCATTAATATGTAAGGTGAACCACGAGTTTGCGGTGAATTAATAAAACAGGCGGCGGTAAGTGAAAACGCGCCTCTTACTATTAAGCAACTTACATAATACAGGAGCCGTGGGTCGAGGGCTACGTCTATGTTGGTCGGAGATCGAGCGGGACGGAGCTGAGCGGCGCTCCGGGCACACAGGAACGCGCGCCTCGGATGCAATCTTGTCTGTTTTATGAAAAAATGTACAACTGCGAAAGAGCCTCGCTCTAACCGCTTTATTACAGCGTGAAATTTCTCATTTCGCCGGTTCTCGGCACAACGAACACCGACAGCCGACATATAAATATGAATGAAGCAACGGCCACTAACATCATCCCACTACGTTTCAATAGCACCAACGAAGGGCCCAAGGAGCGATTACTCGCCTCGCGCTCCACATTTTATATATGGATATCGTATCCTACATGGATGTCGACAACGAACTCATATTTTGTACTTACTTAAGTAAGATATAGTTAAGTTATACACCTTCCTATATCTTATACACATATAATAGCTTTTGCCCGCGACTTCGTCCGCGTGATGGCCGACATCAAACATCGTAGAGTCATCATCCTCCGTAGAGTGTAGGCACAGGCACAAAAGACCATTCAAGACTGCTGGTTACTGCGTACTAAAGAAAATAAGATTTAATTAAAAAAAAACAACTTCAAAATAAAAATCATTAAAAAGAAAATACCTTTAACTCTATTGTCACCTTGAATTTTACCTTATTTCTTCATCAAAATTTATTTATTACACAACTTTTAGTAGGTTAGGGCGCTAGATTGTTACATAGTTATTGAGAAGGAAACCCCAGCACTTACCCTCGGTTCGTAGACCCTAACGATGACGCAGGCTAGGATGATCCACAACAAATTGACATACACAAATTTTACATGGCTGCCAAATATTACGAGGAAACCTCGTGTAGAGACGAAACGCTTCTCGATCTATACTTACGTGTCAGCGGAAGATTGCAAGTTAAGGCTTTAGAGGTACCTCCCACGCCTAGCAAGTATATCTCACAGTGGAGGGTGTTCGGTTTGGATTCCCTGTCTATGGCAATTCGTTGGGTTTATCCTTGGCTGTTGTTATCGTTGGGGTCTACAAATCGAGAGAGAGTGTTGGGTTTTCCCTCCTCAATCATTATTACATCACAGTTAGGCCCCATTGTAGAGAATTAGCTGGAGAGGATTTTGGTGGGATGGCTCTCACTAAACGCCATGGTTCTGTTCATTGTCATGTTCATGAGCATCCGCGGCTGCCGACGTCGCGGCAATTAAAATCCGTCGCGGGCTACCGCGCCGAACTCCTGCCTCACGCAGCCTTACCAATACAATTTTGATCGCGCGGGTGTACATTCGTATCATAATGGTTTATTTGTTGATTTACGATCTAGCCAAAAGACGACGTAGACCAGAGAAATATAGACAGCCAAGCAGCTCATATGTCACGTCTATATTGTTTCGTGGAGAATTTTGTATTTAAGTTTATAAAATCTTTTTAACAAAAAATTAAACCGACGAGAAGAACTAAAAAGCAAAAAATAAATAAACCTTAAGTCTTAAGTATTGAGCTTATTTACATAAACTATCTAATTTTATATAAACTTATTTTGAGTCGGCGCCAAACAACAAACTGATTAATTATCAAAATTTTATTTGGCGCCGACTCAAAATAATTTTATATAAAATTAGATAGTTTATGTAAATAAGCTCAATACTTAAGACTTAAGGTTTATTTATTTTTTGCTTTTTAGTTCTTTTTTGTTAAAAAGATTTTATTTTATGGTTTTTTTCATCATCATGATGATAATGATGAAAAATTATGATGATTTCTAAACGCAATACCTGATAAAGTAATGAAAAGTAAACAGAAACACTATTCGTTCCTACAATTTTCGAGGGTTTCTCTCAATTTTTTCAGGATCCCATCATCAGATCCCGACTTCCTTGACATGGGACCACCACCCTTGAGGTATACCCTATCTAACAAAAAAAGAATAATCAAAATCGGTTCATAAATAACGGAGTGAGGGCTGACCAGACATAAAAAAAAAAATATATATTATACGGTCGAATTGAGAACCTCCTTTTTTTTTCGTCGGTTAAAAATTAAGAGATGAGAAGAGATTTTTCACGTACTTTAAAATGTCAACGACTACATTTGACGAATTATTTTTGAAAACAGGACATATATTTGTAACGTAGTTCTAATACTTTGAAAGTAATAAGTACATCAGTTAAAATATTACCGATGGAAAGGTTGGCAATAACGGTGACTGTTGACTTTTGTTTCTGCGTCACTGAAGTCTTAAAAAATTACAAATAACTCCTTGCAAATCTCCAGCCATGCAGCTTGTCCGGCATTTTTCTAGATATTGGTTGAATTTTTAAAAATCGTGTACTGTTACTTATAACCATAAACTTATCTTCCAGTTTATACATACCATATCATAAATTACGAAGTTTTCTACAAACTATCATCTCCTATTTTAACCCTTTGAGGTACGAATTTATTTATATATATTGCGGTTGCAAAATATAAGTTTTTAATCAAAAAAATATTTTTTTAAGTGATATAACAACTAATTAACGACTTTCGGATTGTTTTCTTTACTTGTGCTGCTTCTTACCAAATTTCATCATCCTAGGTCAAAGGGAAGTATCCGATAGGTTTTGATTTACCTGCGAAGTGTTAAATGCCCGTATATTTTGATTACGTTGACTTACAAGCTTGATTTTTTACCACTTTTAGGGACCGCTGACTGACATGATTATTTGATGTTAATTTCAACTTAATGCCTCAACGAGTTCCTGAGGAAAGGGTCTTGACAGACACACAGACAGACAGACAGATATAACAACAAATTTAAGACTTTCAGATTTTTTCCTTTACTTGTCCTATGAGACCTTGCCTCTTACCAAATTTCATGTTTCTAGGTCAATGGGAAGTACCCTATAGGTTTTGATTTACCTACGAATTGAAATTTGGTAAAATCTTAGGCTTAAATGGCCGTATCTTTTGATTACGTTGACTTAGAAGCTTGAGTTTTTTATATTTATACATAAGGTATTTGGTATTAATTTCAACTTGATGTGTCCACGGGTTCCTGAGGAAAGGGTCTTGACAGACAGACAGACAGACGGACAACAAAGTGATCCTATAAGGGTTCCTTTTTTTCCTTTTCAGGAACGGAACTCTAAAAACAATTTTTAATATGCCACTGTTCTGCCATTTTCCATAGTGCGTCGGGTCCGGAACTATAGGCTTAGACAAGTGTCAACCGTTTCTTAGCGTTTCCATTTCTATAAACGTTGACGCCCTTACGAAAATGATAATAGATGCTAGACAAGTGTACTTTGATATAGCGATCGCTAATTCTATTCAACCATTCTCTAAAAAGCAGATTGTTGTCTATGGTTTGTTTCACAAATGTCAAGGTGTTTAGCGCGTATTATTTAAGGGGGCATTCATTAATCCATCAAATCTCAGCAATCTACATAATCACATAATGACTTTTCTCACAAAACTGTAAAAAGTCACTCTTGAGACCTCTCACGACTCCCTGTGGATTATAATAATTATTCTTCTTTTGCTATTTACGTATTTTATTGTTCGTTTTCTACTGTGATTCTAGACTACGTTATGTCTAAATATGTCTAAACTAGTGTTCACTAGTTTTAAGTAAAACTAACTAACCAATCATGTTTTTTTAAATAAATCGAACTTAATTAAGCTAATTACACCAAAAATATGCAGTTTAAAAATCTCATGTGAGATTAGTGGGGGGGGGGGGGGGAGGAGTAAATCTACACATTCGACATCTCATCAAAGGGAAGGGGGTCGAAAAATTATATATCGCTTCGCGTAATAAATGGATGCCCCCTAATAATTTTCGAAGTTGGTAAGGTGAGTTTTGCATACCTAGTATTTTATAAACTTAAAAGTATAATTTCTCGTTATGGGCAGCCTAGAAAAGTTGCAACGAGTGCAATTTACAGAAATTTTAACCATTATCACTAGGTCAATTATCAGCTGATTGTAAAAATCGCCATTTTGTTTTATTTTCTCGGTGGTGACATTCGCTCGGTAGCGATCGGAACAGAAAATGAAGTGCCACTTGTCTACAGGGGCTAGTCTGCCATCCCCGAAATACACACGTGAGATTTTGTTATTGCATCAGAATCAGAATATTGTTGTAGTTGGAGACAAAACAACCTTTCCCTTATAGGTCGAAATGATTTTAACAAATTAAGAAGAAGTAGTAGAAAACGCAGAAATTTAATTTAACTTACATTTCAAGAAGTATGTTACACCTAGCGAGAAGGTTGGCGTTTAATAATTGGATAAAAAAGTGGCGCTAAATAGCTCCTCTTTTAAGGCTTATTTAACGCATTCAATTGAATTGCATGATGATGACTAAAATTTTACCAGTAAGTCCAGTACCTTATTTTTTATGTTAAAGTAAATTCTTACTTTAACTATTATTACTAATTGTCTAACTGATTTAGAAAATCTATTCCTAAACTGTTTTATAGTCGTTGTTATTAAACTCAATGCTAATTATGAATGAATTAATGCTAATCTAATTTGAAATCTTAAAAATTTGCTACAAACGCTATAGAAACTTTTGTAACGACTTGTTACGAAAAGTAAAGAGAGCATATGAAAAAGACCAAATCCAAACTGCAAAAAACGACAACAAAAGACTATGGAAAGTAATAAAAACTATCACCAACACCACAAAAACAACACAACACCCTAAAGAACTGCTAACATTTTCAACTTCTCCTCAAAAATCGCTCAACGAAGTAAACAACTATTTTATAAACGTAGGCAGCTCACTGGCAGATATAATCAATAAAAAAAATACTCACACATTAAACACAACCTCACAAAAACATTCAAGCAAAAATAACAAACTGCATTCATTTGTATTATTTGATAATGACGAAGAAGAGGTGGAAAAAATTATAATGAGCTTAAAAACTGATTGTGCCATGGGGTATGATAAAATTAGTAGTAAATTTATCAAAGAATATAAAACTATAATTGTTCCACCTTTGACTAAAATATTTAATGACAGCCTAAGGTCAGGAATATTTCCAGACGCGTTGAAGGGGTCGGAAGTCTGCTCAATCTTCAAGAGCGGAGACAGAAATCGTGTGAGGGTAGATAAATACAGAAGTACATACCTTCCTGTTAGACACGGCGTTCCACAAGGTAGCATCCTTGGACCTACTTTATTTCTCGTTTACATTAACGAGCTCACGAGTCTTAAACTCACCCTCGGTGAAATTATCTCCTTCGCGGATGATAGTGCCTTAGTATTTGCCGCTGATACATGGGACAAGGTCTTCGATGCTGCTCAGCGCGGTTTTAATATCACAAGTGACTGGCTTCAGAGAAATATACTAACATTAAACGTAGACAAAACCAAGTATATATGTTTCAGCATTAGGCAGGCAACTGGGATTAGCAACAGCCACAAAATTATATCGCATGAGTGTCGCCCTGATGGTTCCTGTACATGCTCACCAGTGGAACGTGTGCAATCTATCAGGTACCTAGGTGTCACTATAGATAGTAGCCTCAGCTTCAGGGAACATATCAAGCTACTATGTGCTAGAGTACGCAAACTTATTTATATTTTTAAAAACTTACATCACGTTGCTGAGCCCAAGCTGCTGAAGCAGGTATACTATGCACTCTGCCAGTCAGTCCTTACTTATTGTATATCTTCTTGGGGAGGTACATGCAAAACCACCATGAAGCCCGTTGAAATCGCGCAGCGGGCTATTCTAAAGGTTGGCAACTTTAAGCCTATCCATTTTCCCACCACGATACTTTACAGCACGTGCGAGGTTTTGACTGTCAGGCAATTGTTCATACTGAATATCATTCTCAAACAACATACTTGCCTAACTTACGCTCCACAGCTGTTAGAAAAACGTCGAAAACATAAAGTATGTACGATACATACCAGCTGGAAAACCAAATTTAGTGGAAGGTTTTTTGGATTTCTTGGCCCATATTTATACAACAAAATAAATAAAACATTAAACATTTACCCTCTAACAAAAAAACAATGTAAAGTAAAAATGAGCCAGTACCTACAAAAACTTAGTTACGAAGAAACAGAAATGCTACTAGTTATAGCACAGTAATTAAAATGTTAGCTTTAAAACTATTCATACAAAGTCGCAAACATACACACATCACATACACCTACATATACATACACACACTGATCACACTATTTAAACATGCATGCATACACCCACTCAATACACCACTACATCACCCTCACAACACATATATACTTCATCACTTACATTACTGTCACAACACTTACATACACTTCATTACTAACATCACTCAACAAAAAGGACATTCTCACACCTTCCCAAATTATATTTAAGTTAAATATTAGGGTATAATATGTTTGTAACATAGCACAACTGGCAGATTAAAAAAAGTAGGCTATTATTACAATAAAAAAATTAGAAGGGATGGATAGGCGCTGATAATCGGAATACAGGCTTTACCTAGTTCGGTTACAGATGCTACATTCATTGGTCTGTAAAAATAATGCCAAATTATTTGTATCATAGTGTTACGTTGTTTTGGAACAAATAAATATTATTATTATTATTATTCTCTTTATTTACTTAATATACATATAAATTACATTTTTAAATACATTCACTATAAAAAATAAAAACAAATATATTTAAAAATATAAAAAATAGTGTCCCACCGGTATCGGGTACAGGGACCAAGCTACCGGTGGTTAGGGTTCCCGAGATAGAAACCTCCTCACAATGCGTGCCGTATCAAGGAGGACTGCCTTCTGCATCAGGCTCTTAATCCAGCTGCCTAACGTGAGCCTCTGAAGGTGTTGGTCGAGGCTCTTAGCAATTAACCCCTGGGCCGAAATGACTATCGGCACAATGATTGCTGAATCCACATCCCACATGTCGACAATCTCGTGAGCTAGGTCCAAATATTTTATTTCTTTATCTTTTTCGGCTTTTAAGAGATTGTCGTCATGGGGAATGGTGATGTCAATAATCATTGCTCGGCGCTCTAATCGGTCTATCACCACTATATCAGGCTTATTGGCAACAATAGTCCTATCGGTGATGATAGATCGATCCCAGTACAATATTGCACGACCATTTTCGAGAACTGGGTCGGGCACATACCTGTAGTACGGTAACTCGACAGCCACAAGATTATATTTAACAGCAAGTTGCTGATGGACTATCCTGGCCACTTGGTTATGTCTATGCAAGTACTCGCCGTTGGCAAGACGAGAACAACCAGAAATTATATGCCTGAGGGTTTCTCCGGGACGATGACACGCCCGACAAATGTCAATTGTGCCGTCCTTCAGGATATATCTCCGATAGTTATTCGTCATAACAACTTCATCTGTAATTGCACAAACAAAACCTTCAGTCTCTCCGAAGAGGTCACCGAACCGTAGCCAGGATACTGATGCTAATAAATCTATATCGGGCCCATTTAAGGCCCGATAAAAACGTCCATGCAACGCCTTGCTATTCCATATCTCCCTGCGGTCTGTAATAGTAAGTACTGCTGGTTCGCCAGTTCTCTTTTCCTAGAGCAAGCGGAGTGAGTCCGTTGTCAACTGCCACCACATCCCGATACACATCCCGGTCAACGGAGAGGAAGTAATCGCTAAGGTTGCATACCTCGCGGTTATGGAGGGTCTTGGCATTTAAAAAACCACGACCCCCACATTTCCGCGGGATATACAATCTCATGACCGATGAACGTGGATGGTGCATTCGGTACGCGGTAAGCAGTGTACGAACTCTTCTATCCAGGGCATCTAGTTCAGTCTGAGTCCATCTAAGTATGCCAAAGGAGTAGGTTAGGACTGGTATGACCCAATCATTATAGGCCCGCACCTTATTACCACCTGACAAAAGACTTTTCAATACTTTTTTCAGGCGGCCAAAGAAACGTTCCTGTAACGATTGCTTCATAGTCAATTCATTTACACCTAACGCCTGTGTCATACCTAGATACTTGTAAGTTTCGTTGGCGGAAAGACATCTAAGGTGTGTGGAATCTGAGAGTTCCATCCCCTCAGATTCCACAATCCTGCCTCTTTTTACATGCATGACTGCACATTTATCCACACCAAATTCCATCCTGATACATTTACTAAAGGTTTCAGTTACCTCAAGTAATTTTATCAATTGGAAATTGTTGCAGGCAAACAGTTTCAAATCATCCATGAAAAGGAGATGGGATATAACCTGACCTTCTTTCCGTAAACGATAGCCTATCCCTGAACTCTCCAATAAAGTGCTGAGAGGATTCAAAGCTAAGCAAAACCACAAGGGACTCAAACTGTCACCCTGAAATATACCCCGCCTGATCTTAATATACTCGCCGTAACCCTGAGTTCGCCGACATCCTGGATAGTAGAGTACCGTTCTCCATTGCCGCATACATGCCTTCAAGAAAGTGCATAGAGTTGTATCTACCTTGAATAACTCGATCACTCTCAAGAGCCACGTATGCGGCACAGAGTCATAGGCTTTTTTGTAATCTATCCAACATGTCGCCAAATCCTTTCGATTACGACGAACTTGTTGGTTAATGGTCGTGTCAATAATAAGGAGCTCTTTAGTGCCACGGGCCCCACTTTTACATCCATTCTGAGAGTAAGCCATAATAGTATTGTTAGTTATATGAGATGTTATCTTCACTCTCAGAATAGACGTAAGTAATTTATAAAGTGTGGGTAAACACGTTATAGGTCACGTTATTATTATTATTATTATTATAATCAAGACGGCGGCGTCTCGTTGTTCAGTCGCAATCTCTCTAACAATATGTAACACAAAGTTTTTATTGCCGACGGAGAGTTAGTTTAGGGAAGGGTTTCTATAAGTAAACTAAACTGGCCATGCCCTGAGGCTCGGGGCAAAGGTTCGCGTATAAACTTAGTGGTCATTTGTGCTTTTGAAGTATAGTATCTATTGATAATAAAGGTTTTGTTACATATTGGCACAAAGAGAAACATAATAATGCCCGTCTGTTATGTTAGATATGAATTAAACAATAAGTTTGATAAAAGACTATACTAACAAAGTTTAAGGGGGTAGGCAACACTCCCCCTCCGCCCCTGCTATTCAATACTAACAACATAATTATTACACGTTGGTCCAAACAGGATCCCCTAGACACAAAGCCACTTTTGTACTAAAATGAACGTGTTTTGTAGAAACTTGTTATAGACAGTTAGAATCCGAGTCCCTCGCGTTCGTGGTTTAAATTTTCTTGATGAATAAATAGCAATCATTAATTTCAAAATTTAAACATTGCCAAGTCTCCTAAAACATCATTATTAATTTGGAATAAAGAGGCTAAAATATATACGTGACCTGAAACAGGATCTACGGCTTTGCAAAGTCTCAAACAACCAGTTTGGCTTTATAATTATTTTATATTTATAAAGGTCATACTTATAGTGAAACACGTATGTTGGTTTAATACTGATTTATTTATTGATAAACCCTCACATACATGCATAACATAAAACTAGATACCCCGTCGTAATTATATACTACACCCTTTCCTTCAAAGAAAACAAAATTAATTATATCTATTACAATGTTAGTAAACTACTGTAGGTAGGTACATCATGCATTGAGTGAAGACGATAGTACAGTAATTATAGTAAATTAGGTAATACTAATCCCATCAAAAACATAAATTTGAAAATGGGAGCCAATTTCAGTATTAAGAATATGCGTGGTTGTCGATTTCGCCGACAAAAGAATGAAGAAACTATGTTTGTGAATATTTATGTGACGCGTATTACCCAATTCAAATACTAATTTTAAGAATGCTTTCTGTTGTATCCAATCCCTTCAAATTATTTTCTATTGATTTTTTTAAGCTAGTTTTGTTCATGTTATAAGTTTTATATAAATCGTTGAAGTGCCTGTATAGAAAACTTCCAGAATAAGTCAACTGTCGTTGCGCGAATATCGTGTTAAAGGTAGGCACGAATTCTTTTTTTATGTTGGGGTAGTTGGGAAGTTACAATTATTTTGTGATGGCGTAGGACTGATTTCAAGATAAATAATTGTCTGACCGTCAGTAGATTAGCTTCCTTGTACAAATTTTTTTTTGAAATCAAATCAAATTGTACAAATTACCTTTTGACCACGGTATGTTGCACATAATGAGAAAATTAATCAAGTCAATATAAAACTCATTTGGCGATGCTGCCTGAATTCCTCGATGTTTTTGTGATTTTAGATGCCGATTCAAAATGGTTTTCTTCGCTTTTAATGTTGTTTCACATTTCGTACAGCTTATAGTTCCAGTTGATGGGTCGTAAAACATCTCTGAGTGATTTCGTAGCCAGGACTGACCAATGTCTTCTCTTTGAGTTAAATCCGCCATCATGGTAGCGAATAATACCTGTGAAGTAAAAAAGATCATAATTTGATGGTTTGAAGAGATGAGTCGAAATTATAGATATAAGGCCGGTTTAAAACCAATTAAACCAATCCGCTTAAAACGAAAAAAACCGTTTAAAACCGAAATAAACCATTTTTCTTTATCATTTAAAACAGTTGGTGTTGATGACTATGTTTTTCTTAATTATAAGTACATTTTCTTGATTTTACGGAGGCGAGGTATTGATATGACGAAGTACCTATAAACTATGTAAAGATTTTTTATATGTGTGATAAATTGATATACTTAGAGTGTTTAGTTCTAGTTGGTCCGTCAGACCAAGCGTAGGTATTCCCTACCTAAGTCATAATAACTATATTGATAAGTTAAAAACTCTGTGTTAGTAAATAAATATTTTTTTTTATTGTTTTCCAACGATATAAATATAAGCAATTTCATTTGGTCTAAAACCAAACTCACAATCTCGCACTCTCGTTGACGTCGTCACGAAGACCTTGAAAACATAACGTTGTCTCTTTCATGAGCAAGTAAAGCGGACGGCATTGTGTTAATGATGTCTTCTAATCTAGTGTGTGTAATATAATAAATAAGTATAGGTAGGTATACCTACATACTTAAGTTTTCGTGTAGTAGGTAATGTAGGTACTTTCTATTGATTTTCTATAAACCATTTAAAACAAAACACGACGCCAGGTGACCAAAAACTGCACACAATGAAGTGTAAAACACAGTTCTTTTATTTTTGTAGGCGAGTTTTCAACCGTTTAAAACGATTTATTTGGGCAACATTTTATTTAAAACGTTTTAAATCGGTTGTTTTATATCTATAGTCGAAATACAGTATCAGATAGCCACACAACACAGCGCATTGTTTTAAAACTACCTGATATACAGCAAATCTGTTACTATACTATCAATTATACTATATTACAATTACTATCTGGCGAAACTGCCATTACTTAGGTACATTTGACTTTACTACGAGTTATTTATTATATTATACATATTTCTATAGTCAAAATCTGTTTTCCAGCTATATACAAATAGGTAAAATGTTTTTAAATAATTTTGTAAAAAGAAATAACTCTTACCTTGTTAATAGAAGAAATAAGAGGTCCAAGCCGCAGAGCAGGTAAATCCAGGACTCGTGGCACAAAAGTCGTCGTTTCAAGTAAAACAAAAATCCAAATCACGATGCAAATCAGAAGCCGTTATTCAATAGCCAAGTAAGTAATCGTAGAAATGAGAAAAACTTAAAGGTTAGGGCAATGTCAAGATGTGTTCAGATTTATATATTTCATACAATGAGGCGCATGGGCTTTAACATTAAAATCTGTGGGTGGTTTATTGGCCTCGGAAATTCTAAAGCAGATACATTTCGTTTTAGGAACATTGATAGTCAGTAGATTGTCGTCAAGCCATTTCATAATTTTAGCTTCGGCTGCTTTGACTTGGACTTGCAACCAAGATTTACCGCGAAAGATAAGATCCGGTTGTCAATCTTGAGCTGACGCAGACCATTGACATACGCCAGGAAAAGAGTAGGGCCAAGCGTACTTCCCTGCGGTATGCTATAGTCGACGGGGAGGCTTCAACTGAGTACATTAGATACTCTACCGACTTGACTTTTATTTGTCAGGTAGTCACGGAACCACTCGAGGGCATTTCCCCGTATCCCTAGATCGTCCAACTTACGTAATAGTAAGGGAATGGACACGGTATCGAATGCTTTTTCAAGGTCTATAAAGATAGCTATGCAGGTCTTTCTACTGTACAGAGCTTTCGTGACTGTCCTAGATAGATTAGCGACAGCGTCTTCAGTGTTGCTTCCGCGAAATCCATATTGATTATCTGCTAACAGTTTCTTTTTTTCTAAAAAGCTGTTTAGGCGAAGGTTAATTAATAACCTTTTCGATAATTTTGCTGATTACACTTAATAATGAAATCAGCCAGTAGTTTGACACCGCATCCTCGCCTTCACCCTTGTATATTGGAACAACTATAACTTTCTTAAAAATAGCTGGGAAAGTCCCAGTAGAAATACTGAGGTTGCAAAGGTGAGCTATGATTGTGTATAATACAGCGTGCGAATTTTTAAGAATAGTGCTGGTGATGAAATCTATTCCTGGTGCACTATGGGTTTTGAGGTTGAGAATAATTTTATCTATTTCAATAAAGTCAGTTGAATACAACCACGTTGAATCGATATTTACAGTAGAAGAAACCTTTTTTAACAGCTGAGTTTCGTTAGTTTTTAATTTCGTCAGTAAATTTATTGCAAGTTATTTACAAATTGAAGTGAAGAAGGAGTCGACGTGGTCAAAGGAACTTTTTTGAGACGGTAACAGTTTTAACAAAGCAGTTGCTTGTGAGTGTTTGCTTTTAATGTTGCATAATTGCTTGACTGTGTCCCAAGTACCTGTTATTTTTTAAATTCTGGCTGAATTTATTATTGTTTTTGCGGTCTGGTTACATGTATTTCGATACTTGACATAAGTTTCTCTTAATATTGCATCATCAGGATTCTTTTTCAATACTTGGTATAAGCGGTTTCTCTTTTGGAAGCACTTAACAATACCTATAGCTAAATATGGATTCCAATAATATGTTTGGATTGCCTTTTTGTAGAGATTCGTAGTCAATTTTGGTTCTGGTCAATGAACCAACAGCAGTGTTTTGTGCAAGGGAGGTGGAAATCTATAGGAAAAGAGGATAGTGATCCGTGATATCAGCTGAGAGCACGTAACTTTTAAATTACCCGACAAGTTTGCACATGAAATGGTCCAAGCAGGTTAACCCGTGTGTAGGAATATCTATGGCGTTTTGCAAAGCATGTGAACCCAATATTTTTAAATAATCTCTTACATAACAGTTGTTAGTATTCAGTGTATCAATATTTGTCACCTGTGAGTACAATATTTCGAGATTTGGTTGAGAGTAAAACTGTATCTAAGGAATGGAGAAAGCTACTTGGATTTTTAAAAGCTTGAGGGCGATTAATACCCAAAATAGTCAGATTACCCATCCTAGCGGCGAGACAATTTGCTTCGTTTAATTTGATTTCCTGGACCGTAGCTGAGACTGCATCGTTAATATACATTATTACACCATCGTTTTGATCATAGCTTCTTTTAGTATAATATAGAGAGTAGCCATTAAGTAAAGGGAGGATAGAGTTTTCATCACACCAGTATTCAGATAAAACTATAACGTGACTGGTCGTTTTAAAATTAGTCAACTTCCGGCATACAGCTGTCGCACCGCGGTATGGTCGGCGGTACCCGTTGTGGAAGAGATGGTCTACAGGAATTCCCTTGGACGGCTTTGGCAAGAGACCAACATGCACGAGTTCCAGAAGGGAGACCACCAGTCTCTCACCAATTCTGCCGATGTTATTCTGCTGATGTTGCAGAAGTTCACGTTGAGCGTGGCAAGGGATGCCTTGGTATGCTTGCTCTTGCCCCGAGCAGATGTTTTAAGCGCGTTTGTGCCCTCCCCAGAGTAGAGTGTTCTGAGCGTGGACGCCCAGAGTTTGATTCTCCAACACTAGCGCAGCTGGTACCCTCTGGGGTAATGTACTTTTTAACATTTTTTCTTCTTCTTCATCTTTTGTCACTGTACGAGTGACATGTCAAATATTTGCTCATTATTTAAAAAATTGTAAATTTTAGAAAATAAGTTAAATTTATTTAAAAAGTACATTAGACATCGTCCTTGCAATATAAATAACTAAATAATTGTTATCTATACAATACCATTAGTGTAAACAGTGTTTGGTTGCGTGCCGGTAACCTCCAACGGTCAACGTAGTTCGAACTTGGAACCTACATACATGACAATGTCTTTTACAAGGCCTACATACCGACTTTTCAACCAGGTTGCACTGGCCGAGGTCACAGGCTAACTAGCTCAATGGTGTACGCCCTCCGTCATCGAATCCGTGAGGTAGAAGGTTTTTCATCCACCGGCACATTTTCGATAGATTTGATTCGCCATGTACCGTCATAGAACAGATTATACTAAAAGTGTAAACATCAGGCAAATCAAAGGTAGGTAGATATGTAATTGTAATACCTTTTAAATACATGATAGCGTTAATTCCCGTTAACATAATTACATTATCATGGAACACGAAAGTTTAAAAGTAAGTAAAGCAAACCGTTACGGGTCGGAAATTGCAAAACCAGTACGTAATTTTGAATTTTTATGTAAAAAAACGTGCGCGAAGTGAAACATCGTTCATATTTCAAGTGAAGTGTCGCGATTGGCACTTACTTCCTTCATTATAAAACCTCGAAATAAACACAGTGATTTGACTGTGTGTGATTTGATTTGACAGTGACTAAAGTAAAATGTCCACAGTGCATTACAGTGCGTTTTCTTTATAATAACACCGCACTAAACACTCGCCAACTTAAGGAAAGGGAAGTTCCTTGCTAGGAAAAGGATGGAAGTAGAAGAGTAGTGCTCTTCTACTTCCATCCTTTTCCTCTTTCGTCTTTCTTAAACTTTTACCGACTGCCAGGAGTGTGGCTCACTGCGGCTTATATACCCTAGCAGGCTTAGACAAGTGGCTTTTCCTTTTTGAGTTTTTTAGAATGGAAAAGCAAAAACCTATATAGGATTGACATACGATAAAGAAATAACACGTCACTAAGCGTAAGAACTTTGAGACGGTAGACAAGTGATAACACCTTGTAGAAAATGAAATAAAATGGCGATATTCACAATGACCTAGTAATTGAGGTAGTGATAATTGTTCGAATTTCTGTAAAAAGCACTCGTTGCAATTATTGTACGTGATTTTTTAACCTCCTTTCATTTGATGAGATTTCGGATGTAGAATAGAACCGAATCATTATTGTACACCAACGATATATTATTTGAAAAAAAAATCGTCATCGTCATGTTGTAAAACTAGGTACTTATAATGTTTACCCGCGGATGCCGTACCGTTCACACGACGCGATATTGCAATAACTTCGTGTTGTACGTGTATCAAATTATTATCTTATAGATCACTGTTTTTTCTACAAACTTATCAAAATGATCAAATGTAACGCGTGCAAGGAATTAGCCAGTGATTTTGTGGAATGCAGAGGTTGTCAATGGAAAAAGGGCAAAGCGTATGGAACGAGATTGTTATAATAGCTATATGAATTTCTGTGAAGGAGCAATTAAGAGAAATCCCAAGTTTTTCTGGACTTACGTAAAATCAATTTTCTCGAAAGGTAGTGTACCACAAGTTATGACATACAGGGGAATTTCGTTTCTGACGGTGAAGGTATTTGTAATCTTTATAATGATCATTTCCAATCAGTATTTAAACCGTCAAATCGCGATTTGGTTTACCCCGCTCACCCTGAAAACGGAATATTAGACATTAACACTGTTGAAATATCACAAGAAATGGTTTTTAAGTATTTGAAGTCAGTAGATTCAAATAAAGGTGCAGGACCTGACGGGATCCCGCCTATTTTTATTAAAGAGTGCTTTGATTCCCTTTCAATACCAATTTTTATCTTATTTAAAAAGTCTTTGTCAACGGGTTGCGTTCCTGACACATGGAAAAGAGCTCTGATCACTCCTATACCTAAGGGCCCTGTTAGTCAAGACATAGAAAGGTATCGTCCAATATCTAAAGTCTGTCATGTTTGGCAAAATATTGGAAAATATAGTTTCGAACCAATTATTCGCTGCCGTGCGGCGAAATATATGTCCGTTTCAGCATGGTTTCTTCAAAGGCCGCAAATAGACGCAAATTTACTTAATTTTACAGAAATTATTTTGACTGCCATGGAGAACAAATGTCAAGTCGATGCGATCTATACAGATTTTGCCAAGGCTTTCGATAAAATCTGTCATAACACTTTACTACTTTATTAAAGCTTTGGAACCTTGGTGTGCATGGTGATCTTTTTCGCTGGATAACTTCCTATGTCAGAAACAGAAGCCAGGCTGTGGCTGTTAGTGGTTTTAGATCCCAATACAAACCCATAAGCTCTGGTGGGCCTCAAGGCTCGCATCTCGGACCCTTGCTATTCATTCTGTATATTAATAACATCACAGATAATATAAAGAACTCTAACGTCCTGCTTTATGCCGACAACACAAAAAAAAATCGTATTTTTCGTGAAAGCACAGACTGTAAATTAAAATGACTTGAAAAATTTTGAATTTTTCTATCAAAATAATAACTTATTTCTTAATACAGACAAATGTCATGTGATTACTTTTTCTAGAAAAATAAATCCCATTATTTTCGATTACAGATTGAATAGTAGGGTTCTGGCCAGAGTCACTGAGGTTCGTGATTTTTCAATAATTCTAGATAGTAAATTAACTTTCATTCCTCATTTAGATACAACCGTTGATGCCGACGATGCCTTCTTGTAATAATTTAAAACGCCTTGTTGCGATCTGTTACACGAGACTTTGATTTGGACTTTTTAAAAAGAAAATAATAGTTTGATGAACACCTTTTAATTAATAGAATGATTATCAAAAAAACGGGAAAAGGCGAGTGTTCAATCTCAGGGCTCGGAAGAGACTGCCAGACCTTTCTGACACTATGAGTACTGGGATATCTGATACCTGCTTAATATTGCTTAGCTCAGGGATGTTCCATACAAAAGAGGTATGTAACAGCCCCCCGGTTAAGAGGAAACTTACCGTAAGGGAAAGTTTCCGGGAAATTACTCCATCCGTAAACGCGGTTGATTTGAAATTGTTCCTAATTCGATGTGAGAGTTTTCATTTTGTTCATTTGTTACTATATGTATCTTTGATGTTGAACACTTGCCTTTTTTACAAATATATAGTAAAACTAAAGCTAAACATAAAATTACAGAAAATACACTAAGGATTGGGAAACTTATATGATTATTAAGGTCGTGGTGACTTTCTACAGAATTTAACTTGTCTATAATCTGATTCGATACAATTTTAAGATTTTTAAGATCATCTAATTTTACATTATTAATTTTAAAAGGAGTTATATTTAGTTTCTTTATACGACCTACATTACAACAACTATCATTTATTATATTAAAACTAGAAGAAACCAGTGGTAATTTTAAAGTAGGAGTGGTTTCTCTTACTAACCTAGTATTTCTACAATATGCTGCACAATTATATGGAATATTAAGAATTCCTGTGCCGGATACAATTGTTTCTGATAGTATACTATTTGAACATTCAATAGTAAGTTTCGTGGGCTGAGACTGTACAAATATCCACTTATTGTTATGTAATTTATGCCAAATATCAATGTTACCATGAAGGAATCTATATTGACAGTTTTCTGGTAATGAGGATACAGCCTTAGTGATTATGTCTATTTCACAATATTGGTTACCTGACACTGTATAAATTTCATATAACTTACAAAGGTAGGTTTTGTAGGATATATCTCTACAGTCCTGTAGGTTTTTTATAAATGCAAATGAAGATTTATCTTTGCTTAAAGCTAAAAATTGTTCAGTAGGTAAAATGAAACTGAAAGAGTTTGGTGTTCCTGGACCATGTGGAATAGGTAATGGAATGTTTTTATATAAATTATATTCTAATGCACTAACTAAGGGTATTCTTACTACAAATATTAGTTTATTATCTAAATAGTAGCAGACTAACTTAGCAATATTAATTAAAATATGAATATTGTTTAATTCTAATTTTACTGCTAAATCTTTATATTTAGGAACTACCTTAAGGTTACTAACAATGTCTTCATATAGTTGACTTGGTGTTAAAATAGATGGGTGAAGAGTATTACTTTGTACAAATAGAATAGAGTTTAAAATATCCTCTATCTTAAAAGAGAAGGTGTATAAGTTAGACTGTAGAACATTTAAAACATTTTCAAATTTTATTTTAAAACTGTTAGCTATTACAATGTTGGATATATTGTTATATGACATCGTCATTCTGTCGATGACGTCATTCAATTTTACTTGGTTCACGTAGATTTCGTGAAAAGAATTATTTACATTGGAAATGGCTGTCTGAGAAACAATAATACATTCCTTGACTGCGTCTCTAATTTTCTTCTCATTTGTGAATAGTTTTTCGATAGCGTTATTATAATTTTCAGCATCATCCTCATTTAAAGTACCAAATACGGGTCTAAAAATGACACCTATTCCAGATATCCAAGCGGATCTTTTAGAGAAGTTATTAGAAATAATATGGGAGAATGAATCAAAATCACGTAAAATGTCTGTATATAATGAATTTAAGGGTTCCAACATATTTAAGCATTGTTTTTCGTCTATTTCCTCACTTTCTCGACATTGATACCGTATTTTTTTATTGGATTGATTTTTGATTCTATTCATCTATTCATTGATTCTACTAAACGCATCATGAATGCTTTCGATGTGACTCTTGAAAGCGGATATATCTATAGGGATAACTATGTGAAATTGATCATTAACTACTTTGAGAGAGCCAACCGGATCGAAGAATATACCAGGACCCTGGGTGATGTACTCAACATATTGGTTTTCGGTGGTTGCTATGGTATAAGCGGCCTCCAGTCTGTAATTGTAAGTCATATTAACTAAGTTAATGAATAACGAATTTAAATGTTGTATTTATTGTATTATTAATTAACCATTCAAATGTGCTGGTTTTACTTCATCAAAATGGTGCTTAACGTGACGCCGATTGATCAAAAGAGATAAAGTATTATTTCCATGAATTTGAACAACTTTATACGGACCCTTCCAAACGGCTGATAAAGCCTTACGTAATCTCACATGATTCCGTAGGTAAACGTAATCACCAATTTTGTATTGGACGGCGCGAGTGTGTCTGTCATAATAAGTCTTTGACCGTTCTTTTGACTTTTGAATATTCTGAAGCGCTTTTTCACGGGAAATTTTAAGGCGGTGTTGAAGCATTTTAATATATTCAGGATAAGTGATATCAGAGGCAGAATTGAAAACAGAATCAGGAATAAATGGCTTGTGGCCGAAAACAAGCTCATAGGGTGTGAAGCGAGTTGTTGTATGGACGCTGCTATTATAGGTCAACATGGCGGTATAAACGAATTTGTGCCAATTGGATTGGTTCTCATTCACATATGATTTTAAATATTCTTTTAGAGTGGAATGACTGCGCTCGAGAGCTCCTTGTATTTGGGGATGGTAAGGTGATGACCAGATCTGTTTTATTTTTAAAAATTCACAGGTTCGTTTAAATAGGTCGGCAGTGAAATTTGTTCCTTGATCTGTAAGTATCATTTTAGGAATACCAAAAAATTATATAAAGTGTACTAAACATTCGCAAGATTCTTCTGCAGTCGCAATAGAAATAGGATAAGCTATAGAGAATTTAGTTAAATCATCCTGAAGGGTAAGTATAAATTTCAATTTATGGACTCCAGCTTCGGGTAAGGGTCCAACTATGTCCAGGCTAATTCTTTCAAATGGGCGAGTAGAAGTAGTGGTGATTTGCATGGGTGATCTATTAATTCTGCGAAAGGCTTTATTCGATTGACAGAGAGCACAATTTTTTACATAGTTTTCTATATCTGACCGCATGTTTTTCCAGTAGTAACGTTCTTTAATTCGGTCTAACATTCTGTTTGAACCAAGGTGTCCTGCTATAGGAATATCGTGGTTTTCTTTCAAGATTTTTGAAATTTCTGAGGGTACAGGATAAATAATAGTGTTATGATGTATATTAACTATGATATTAGTGTTGTTAAATAGATACATAAGCATGCCGTAGATTTTAACAAAAGAGTGATGTTCAAATGCGTTTTTGAAATCAGATACTGCTATATCATTTATATCACCACAGAGAATAATATCATCCCTGGCTAATTTTAAGGTTTTAAAAATATCGGGATATGTGCAGTTGTCAAAATAATGAACTTTTGTAAATAATAGGTAGTAGGATTTTCCTCGTAACTCTAGTTTTTTAAATGAATGAAGTTCTATTTCCCCTTGCAAAATGCTGTTTGAACCTTCCGGGGCGGAAAGCACATCCTGAAGGTAAGTAAGGGTTTGATTCATCAAGGTCTACTGATACGGGTATGATAATAGAGATTCATTGTGTTCTATAATTTGAGTATTATAGGTTTCGTTTTTGTTAGTAAAGGATTTTAAGAAATCTGAGTATTCATTATTAGAACTAGTATGGGTTTGTTCTTCTACTTCAGGAGTTAGCGTAGGAGTAGGAGGAGTCCTCAAATCAGGGTCTATGTTTGGACTGGAATCTAGTGCACCTAAGTCAATTAGTTCGTCCAGGACGTCTTGAGGAATTTCTAACTCTGGACTGGAATTTGGCTGGTTATTAGTACCACTGGTAGAGGGTATGTCTTGAGTTATTGGGTTGACCGGGAACCGTGACAAGGCGTCAGCATTACTATTAATTTTGCCTTTTTTATATTCTACTTCGTAATCAAATTCTTCGAGCTTGAGTCTCCATCTGACCAGTTTGGAGCCCGGATCCTTACAGTTAAATAACCATTTTAGGGGACGATGGTCAGTGATAATTTTGAATCTACGGCCGTATAAATATGGTCTGAAGGTTTTTGTCCCGAAGAGGATTGCTAAACATTCCTTCTCGGTCACGCTGTAACTAGTTTCGGCTTTATTAAGTGTTCGTGATGCATAAGCGATCATTTCCTATTGGGCCTTGAGATAATATAGCTGAAATTGCGAAATTTGATGCATCACAGGTTAATACAAAAGGTTGACTGAAATCAGGATAGGCTAAAATAGGAGCAGAAACAAGGGCGTTTTTTAATCTTTCAAAGGCTAATTGTTGTTCATTTTGCCAGTTAAATGGGATATTTTTTTTTAAAAGATGAGTGAGAGGTTTAGCTATTTTAGATAGGTCAGGTATAAAACGACGATAATATGAAACTAGTCCCAAGAATGACTTTATGTCTTTAGGACATTTGGGCAATGGAAATTCGGATACGGCTTTGGTTTTTTCTGGATTTGGTTTAACCCCTTTATCTGTGATTATATGGCCAAGATATGATACTTCTTTGCGAAAAAATTCACACTTATCAGGTTGAAGTTTCAAATTAAATTTACGCAGTCTGTCGAAGACATCAGACAGGTGTTTTAAGTGAAGGTCAAGGTCAAATGAGTGAATTACAATGTCATCCAAGTACACAAAGCATTTGATGCCCTGTAACCCAGATAGGACCGAGTTCACCAATCTTTGGAATGTCGCGGGGGCATTTTTAAGCCCAAAAGGCATACGAGTGAACTGGAAATGACCCTGTGGGACAGAGAAAGCGGTTTTAGGAGCATCCTTATCTGCCATTTTAATTTGATGAAATCCAGAAGCAAGGTCAAGGGTGCTAAAATATTTGCACTTGCCTAATTGATCTAAAATTTCCGAAATATTTGGTATCGGGTAAGAATCGCCTATTGTAATATCATTTAGCTTGCGGTAATCTATTACTATACGCCACTTGCGTTGTCCTGAAGCGTCTAATTTCTTTGGAACTATCCAGATTGGAGAAGACCATGGTGACGCTGACGGTTCTATTATGCCTTCGTCGAGCATTTTGTTAATTTGAGTTTCTACTTTTGTGGACTTCTGGGAAACTATATGATTTAGTATTGATCGGAATTGAAGAAGAAGTGTTAATCTCGTGTTGCAAAGTCTCGGTGGTAGTGAGCTGATCACCAGGAAGATGAAAGATGTCAGAGTACGTGGAACAGAGGTGGCCTAGAGCATTTGTTTCTTCAGGATTTAGGTGGGAAGCTCGTAATAAATTTAGAACTTGTTGAGTTCTATCCAATGAATTTATTGCATTTGTTTTCAGAATGCATCGTGTGGAAAACCGTGTCCTTGACAGGTTTGTCTAATGGTAATATTGTAATTTTAAGGTCCGAGTTTACGTATATGGGGGATTCAGAGACGTTAATTACTGATATATTTATTCTAGAATTAGGCTTTACTTTTACTACGCAATTTGCTGTCAAGAGGGATTCGGCTATGCATTGGTCAAGAACTAGACCTTCTTTTATTTTAGGGTTAAGGACGGAACATTCAATAATTGATTCGGTCCTAGGCGGTATAATATAAATTGGGTCACAAAACTTTAAGGTAAGCTTTATCTTATTTATAACTAAAACATTTTCTAGATAATCAATTTTACAGTCAGAATAAGCGAGGAGATCGTTGCCTATTATTCCATCGTATGGGAAATCTAAACTGGGGACAACATGAAAATGATGGCTCAGTGAGTTGAAGTTAATTAAGATATGGCCTAAGGTCTTCATTGGGTTTTCCTCTGACCCCAAACCATGGAAGGTTATTATATGATTAGTAATTGGGGGCATTTTTTCGATACTATTTATTTTTAATAAACTGATAGAAGCCCCGCTGTCTACAAGAAATTTAAGACGCTTATTGGAAACGGATGTCAGGACTTCTATATAAGGTAAGTATTTTTTTGTAAGATTTTTTGTGACATTATACGTTTTAATTGTATGTTTTTCTTTTTCAGACACTATGCAGGATGGACAGGATTTTGATTTAGATTGAGGTACGCCTATAACGGAATTCGAGCTTCGTTTGTCATTCGTTGTCAAGTCATTATATGTTTGAGACTGGTTATTCTGTAGGTTAGAGGATAAATTTGATACTGCGATATTGTAAAAGGGACTATTCATACTTGTAGGCCTGTTATTAGGCTTACTAATAGAGGGGTTGAAAACAGTGGTTTTATAAGGGTATCTGTAAGTTTTGGGTTGTTTACCCAGTTTGTTAATGGATGAATTGGAAACAGCGATTTTGTTGATTTGGGATTGTATATCCGGTTTGTTAATGAACAAATTGGAAACAGCGGTTTTGTGAGTTTGGGGTTGTTTACCCAGTTTGTTAATGGATGAATTGGAAACAGCGATTTTATTAATTTGGGATCGTATATCCGGTTTGTTAATGAATAAATTGGAAACAGCGGTTTTGTGAGTTTGGGGTTGTTGACCCGATTCGATAATAGATGAATTGGAAACAGCGATTTTGTTGATTTGGGATTGTATATCCGGTTTGTTAATGAATAAATTGGAAACAGCGGTATGATTAGGTAAGGCTCCCGTATCGGTTTGTCCGTTGGTAGTGCCCGCACGATACTGAACGGGTAGGACTACTCGTTTAAATCCTCGGTTATTACATCCCCAGAGTTCTGTAGTTCTTCAGTAGCGTCAACAACATGAATAGGTTGATTACTTCTAGTACAACTTGTTGATGGGTGATTAGATTGTGAGTGTTGACTCCGAGAGTTTCCGAATCGCCTATTATTATATTCGCGTTTTCGACAGATATCTATAGTGTGGCCTATTGCTTTACAGTAGCGACACACCGGGGGAACAGGAGGGGGTGTATAATTTTGGTTATTAGGCCTATTGATAACGCTCATCCCTTGCTGTGTAATACTTCGATTTGGCTGAAATTGTTTCTGGACTGAGCGTCCCTGGTTAAATGAATTATTATTGTTAAAAGAGAATGTGTTTCGTTTAAAAGTACTTTGTAGTATTTTTTCTTCAGACATAGCAAAATTGATGGCGTCATTCAAGGTCTCCGGATCGCGACAACGAACCACAGTAGACAAACGGACATTTAAGCCGCTAATAAAAGTATGCAACGCAAGGTCCTGCATTGCAGCGACACGGCCAGCGAGTTCACCTTTTTTTTTTGTGGGTATTGAAATATTAATTTCGGTTAAAAGTTTTGATAAGCAAGATTCAAGACGCAATGCGAACTGGTTAACCGTTTCGGTATTAGACTGTCTACAATCTTGAAGGTCAGAGAGCAGTGCAGCATAGTGTTTTCTTTCTCCAAACTGGGATTTTAAAAAGTCTTCTAACTGTTGCCATGTTTCGAAATCTTTTATGGCACATGCACTTTCGGCACGACCCTCGAGTTGGCTAAGGATGTATTTTAACAATATATCTTGTTGTGACGAACTTGCGAGATTTATCGCGTTTCGACAATTATTTAAATAAGCATTCAACTTCTCGCGGTTACCATCAAATTTATTTATAAATTTTATTAAAACGCTAGTATCAATTTCTTTTTTTGTCATAGTTATTTCTTTCGTAGACATGGTTGCAGTAGTTTCCTCTTTAGGCATATCACACCTGGGAATTTGTATTTAAAACAAAGAGATAAGACGCGACTCTGAGAATTGCGATAAGACAGTTATGTTGCACTGGTCTCGGGATGAACGATTAAATACACAATGCAATAATACTCGTATGATCTAATGTACAATTAATAAAACTAATGAACACTTGTATCACTTCTTCTGTTTTCAAGTTATTTGGTATCATGTAATTTCACTAGCACTGATCACAAGACTGATACTTCGAGGTTAGGTATGAATTTGAAGCACTTACAGGAATACGGCGATAGCATAAGTTCCATAGGTCATCTCGTCAGCTGATGGTAGGTACCAGTTTCACCTTGGTAAGCGGGCTCGGCAACGGGTGTAGCAGTTAACCAGGTGCAGGAAACAGCAGCACACACACAGAGATTTATCACATACGCGACGACAGGATTCAGCGGTTGAATACGATGTAGGATAGTGTCCACGGTCACGCGAGTGTATTGTTTTTCTTTCACAGAACTGAGGCGAACCAGGATTTATTATTTTAAATCCCACCGCTGCCACCAATGTTACACGAGACTTTGATTTGGACTTTTTAAAAAGAAAATAATAGTTTGATGAACACCTTTTAATTAATAGAATGATTATCAAAAAAACGGGAAAAGGCGAGTGTTCAATCTCAGGGCTCGGATGAGACTGCCAGACCTTTCTGACACTATGAGTACTGGGATATCTGATACCTGCTTAATATTGCTTAGCTCAGGGATGTTCCATACAAAAGAGGTATGTAACAGATCGTACTACTTTTATTTACTAACATGTTCTTGAATAATTCTCGAAGCGTCTCTGTTAGTGACGACGAATCACGTTGTATGTCATTCGGGCCAATCACGTTAGAGCGCTGCATGGCGCGTTTATCAAATGTGGATGCGCGGTAAATTTGAATGTAATAGAAGCCTTAACAACCGTAAACAAGGCTTATAAACAATTGGGATTCATCTTAAGGGTTGGTAAACCCTTTAAAAATGCGTTAACTTATAAGTTATTGTACAATGCTTATGTGCGAAGTAAATTTTAATTCGCTTCTGTAGTCTGGCAACCTCATTATCAAATTCATATCGATAAAATTGAAAGGATTCAGCGTAAAATTGTAAAAGCTTTCGATTTCCGGACCGGGCACATACATGAAGATTACGAAACGTCTGCCAACTATCATAAACTAATATTATTAAACATTGCAGGGACTTATGTGATGTTACTTTCTTATTTAAAATATTAAATAACTATGTAGATTCCCCTTTTTTGTTACAATTAATACATACATAAACAAATACAGTTACATTTAAAGATTCATTATATTTAGTTAAATTCAGCAATGGGAGGAAAGGATATTATAATGTATATATTTGGCAGGACTTCCTTCCTCCCTCATCTTACGTGACATTTTTGTAACTGCGTATTAATTATAGTATAAATAAGTAATAAGTGCTTGATTGCGTTGTACCTATTTATTAAAAAGAAATACATAATTTGCTTAGTTTATTTTTATTTAGGACTTGTAAACACTAGTATTTTAAAACATAACGAAGTCTAGAATCACAATAATAAAATCGAACAATACAACACTTAAATAGGAACTACTAAAAGTCGTAAAAGGTCGTCTAATCCACAGGGACTCATGAGGGTTCTCAATAGCCACTTTATACAGTTTCATGCAAAAAAAAATTACGTGATATTTGCTGAGATTCGTGATTAATAGACGGCCTCTTACATAATACACGCCAAAGCCTGCTGTCGAACCTACTACAGTCGCAATGTCGTTAGTCATTTCGATCATCTTAATTTAGTTGTTCATTTCTATGTCTTTCTTTAGATAACCTCTGGAATGACGTTCCAGGCGTCACTATATAATACATATATACATGTCAAGGATATATTTCAATTTTCACCCTATACAATGTACCTAGTGAATTGTTTACAATGATCCAAACTTAATGTATGTTTAATTTAAGTTAATATTTGATTACAATGTATAGTAATTTGTCAAAATTATAGACATTTGTTCAATGTGTTAATTAAAAAAGTCTAACGAAGAGAAACATGCCTCGTATCGCAGAGGATCCTTAGCAGCCAGTGGAGATGCAGACAACTGCCTCAAATCGGTTCATCTAAACATGTGCCAGCTCAGACGTAGCCCGATTCACTAACTTGTCAGTATCGATGCAATGACATAAGCAGATGATATCACACTATGCAGTACAAAGAGCGTTCGCCAAGAGACACTCAGATATTTCACTTAGATTGTAACTAACTATCGTGTCATCGAAACCGTGAAGGCATATCTTCGCCTTGCAGAAGCAACGTAATGCCACAAAATAACTCGATTTACAGTAACCACCCATTTGCAGCGCGTCCGATCCGTTGCGGATGTTGCAAGATTAGATGAGCAGCGCAGGTGCGGCAGAGGCGGAGGCATCGCCAGACGACTGCCTTCGCTATCACTTATCGATACTGCCGGAGGGATATTCAAACATAATAGACATTGGGTATTTTAACTTAGTTACATTTGTATACTAGATCTTAGTATGACTTACATTAATGTTGTGATTTTTTTTTCAAGTTAAGTAATACTATGAGTAAGTAATTTTATTGTAGGACATCATTATTTCAAAATAATTGTTACATGATGTGTATAAAAGTATTTAATAAAGTGTGAGAGGCCTCTGGCCGATGTGTTGTAGAATAAGTATTTATTTATAAACTTATTAACTTCCATCATTTTTAGACGTTAATGTCTCAATGACGGTTTGAGCTGTATTTATCAAATTTGGGGTTCTAGTTAATCTAAGAGGTCTTAATAAATAAACCAAACTTCATGTGTTTATGTTAAATAGATTTTGAATTATAAATGCGTTAAAAATTGCTCCAAATGGTTCGTGTAATATTTTTCTTAAACTTGGCTTGGCACGCTGCCGATTTTCTCTAGGTTTTTAGATAATTTAACAACACCATTATTTCTCAGGTGTCCTTGGACGCATCAAGTTGAAATTACAAACCAAATACTATGTCTGCGGTCCCTTAAAGCTGTAAAAAAAATTCAAGCTTTTAAATAAATGCAATCAAAAGATACGGGCAGCCTTATTTAGCCTTAGATTTGACCAAATTTGAATATTTCGCAGGTAAATCAATGAAATTTGGTAAAAAGCAAGATCTGACAGCTCAAGTACAGGAAAAAATCCGAAAGTCGTTAATTTGTTGTTACATCACATAAAAAAATGTTATTGTAATTACAAACTTATACTTGGAATCCCGAGATCTACGTACTATTTACAAACAAGTTTGTTTGCTTACGGAACCCTCGGTGCGCGATTCAGACTCGCGCTTGTAAGGTTTTTATTAAGTTCACATATTTCGATATCCGCCGTTGCAAAACAATTATTGATGGAAAGCTGCTCCAAGACTTGATGACAATGGCGATTCGCGGATTTTTTGTCACCTTATGAAGCACCTCCCAACCTGTGTACAAGTATTTAAGTTTATAGTCGAATGAATATGACAAAAAAAAACATCTTCACAGAAATATTTAATTGATGGAGCACAGGTTTAAGGCGGTGTGAGGCTTGTGGAGGGTCGAGGTACTCCCTCGCCGTTGAGGACGACACTCGAAGGTGCTTCAATGCCAAGAGCCAATTCACACAATATGCTCTTGAGCACCCCTCACCCTTCGGTGACGTCGCATTCCTCACAGTTTTGTCACAGTATCTCCACGAAATATAAAACGCGAGATTCGTGACACACATAACAATAAGAAGTAGAACGTTTAATGAAGTTGTAAGTACAGTTGAGCTATCATACACTCCGCGCCCGCGGTAGCAGTGTGGCCAGTGTAACGTTTCAAGTGTAGCCGAAAAATGCTAAAACTATGCTTTCGAAAATGCAAAGAAGGCATGAAATGTCGTACCTTCAATAAGAATAATATTTTTATTATAGCTTATATTTTTTAAGTATAATAGTGGCATACTTTAAAAGATGTTTTTTTTTTAAATAGGTAGCTTGCGTACCTATTGTTTTCACTCTCGTAGGCGTTCGTGTGGAACACGTACCTACCTCGAGTCTAATACGCTCCATTGTGGCAAGTAATAAACCATAGACACTTTACATTTCTGTTTTCGTATCAACCTATTATAATCACAGGGTTATAAACTGCAGCTAAAACATCTCATATTGTAACTGGAGCGAAGACAAGTTCAGGTACAACTTTTATCCAAAAGACCTCACGAAAGATAAATATTTTTATGGAAATTCAAACACCATTCACCATTTTCTCAATTTATCAACTGTTGAACTTGTTACTAGTTCTAGGTCGGATTATGAAGATTGTTTCAAAAAATTCAACAAACAATGTGCTAGAAAGTATATGAAACACGGCAACATGGCGTGCGATCTAATTATGGATAATTGATAGCTGTCGACAAAGTGTGCTCAAATTAATTCTCGTCAAAAGTGAAACTGTCGATAAACGGAAAGTGGTTCAGTAGCAGCATGAAAATTGTATCCCCGCTCCACTCAGTGCCGCTAATGGACAAGGGAGAGGGCGGCGAGGGGCGAGGGGGGACTCTTCGCTAAATTCAACTTCTTGATAGATTTACATTTATCTTCGACTTAGACATTTTTAATGTTTATTGTTTATGTTTAGGAACTTTTAGAGTAATTTGTCGCCTTAGATTTGACAGGATGGAAAAAATGGGCATTCGAGGTACAACGCTAGAACTATTTGCTAATTATCGGAAAAATCGAACTCAAAGGCCTCATTAGTAGTGATAATCGTATTCATTATGGTGTACCCCAAGGCACCGTCTTGGGTCCAACTTTATTTCTAATTTACATCAATAATTTATGTAATTTGAAACTAAAAAATTGCCAAGTATTCACATTCGCACATAATACTGCACTGATCTTCTATGGAAACACGTGGAACGAGGGCAAAAAAAAAAAGGCCGAATTAGGACTTATAATTTCAGAATGGCTAAGAGCAAACTTAGTGATACTAAATGTTGCAAAAACAAAATATATACTTTCTTGTAAACACAGAGCGTACTTTACCATCGAGCTTTGACCTTCAATTTCATGAGAAATCTTACCTTAATATAACTACAATAGAGAACAACTGCAACTGTGTCTTCCTCGAACGAGTTCCAACCATGAAATATTTGGGAATACTGTTAGATAAAAGACTGACTTGGTATTCACTGATAAACTAACTCACAGAGAGAACAAGGAAATTGATTTATATTTTCGAAAAACTACGACATGTTGCTAATTATGATCAACTAAAAACTTTCCTATATTTACCTTGCTCTCGCTCAATCTGTTTTGGGTTACTGTTACTACATGGGGTCGTGCACTTTAAAAAGGGCCCAAAAATCCTTAAACTGACTAAATAACTGACTTTAAACGCTTCAGATACCCTACAACCGACCTATATGCGTAGTACTTACAGTTGTATAAAGTGTTTTTATTTGACACATTTAAATAATGACGCCAGAGATTAAATATAAAGATAAATTACGCCGTTTAAATTTAATATAATATAAATTCATAGAAAAGGCAAAAACGTCATTAATTTGGAGAGAATGGCTAGAAGAATTGGGAATTTTCTTTCCTAGTATAATGTTTAATATAAATAGTACAACTGACAGTTATATTTTTTTTTAACTGAACGATTTCAGTTCCCAATACAAATCGATTCACGAGGGATGCGGTACTCTAGCGTTCGCTATACAGAAACCGGTTGCGGACGCCTTAGCTAAAATGGTGAGTGACGGAATAATTACACCTGTCGAAACTTCCGAGTGGGCCACGCCAATAGTCAAGTCAGATGGTAGTATACGCATTTGTGGGGATTTTAAATTAACCCTCAACAAATACCTAGAAGTAGATAGGTACCCGGTACCAAGGACGAAGGGCTTACTAGTCAAATTAAACGGGGGAGATAAGTTTTCAAAAATAGACTTGAGCCAAGTATATGCACAGTTTCCTTTACACGAAGATTCCAAGAAAAGCACCACTATGAATACTCATGAAGGTCTTTTTCAATGCAACCCTCTTATATATGAGTTATCGTCGAGTCCAGGGACATTCAAACGGAAACTGGAGCAAATGTTCGCGGATCTGCCAACAGTAGGAGTGTATCTCGATGACGTCATCCTTACAGCTCCAAATAACAATGGCCACCATGACATGTTGCACGAAGTCTTCAAAGGATTACAGAAATATGATTAAAAGTTAAAAAAGAAAAATGTAGCTTCTTCGCCGATTCAGTGACGTACTTAGGTTACGTTATTTCTAAGCAAAGTATATCAACCTGCCCTAGCAAAGTAGAAGCTATTCAAAAATATACCTACCCCGCAAAACATCACTGAACTCCGGTCATTCATAGGAATGACAATGAACTATGCAAAATTTGTCAAAAATATTAGCACTATATTGACACCTATATATGAGTTACTAAAAAAAGATAATCGATTTGTCTGGTCAGATGATTGTCAGAATGCTTATGTAAAAATAAAAAAATGACTACAAAGCAGCAAGGTGTTGGTTCACTACGCGCCTGATCTGCCGCTGGTACTGACCACGGATGCCAGCAGCAGGGGCATGGGCGCCGTTATCTCACACGTCGGCCCCGGTGGGGTCGAACGGCCCATCGCGTACGCCTCCAGGGTACTCAATTCCGCAGAGAAAGAAAACTCGCAGATAGAAAAGGAGGCCTCGGCGCTCATTTATGGAATTAAGAAATACCACCAATATCTGTATGGAAGAAATTTTTTATTACGAACGGTCCACAAACCACTGGTGGTTATTTTCGGAAATAAAACCGGCATACCAACCAGGGCAGCGAGTAGACTGCAGAGATGGGCGGTAATCATGTCCGGTTTTTTTTTTTTTTTAGGTTTTTTAGGTTATGACTATGATATCGAATACGTCTCGAGCGAGAGAAATGGAGCGGATGCGTTATCGCGGTTGCCGTGTGGAGGAAGGTTTAAAGAGCACAAAGAATCGACAGAAATAACATATTTAAATTTTTTACATTTCTTTTTACGAGTGCATGTAAAAAAGCGACTGACAAGGACTCGACACTACAGAAAATAATAATTTATGTGGTTTCTGGATGGCCTGCGCGTTGTGACGATGAACACGTCAAACCATATTACGCCCGTAGGAACGAACTTTACATAGACAACGGGTGCTTAGTGTGGGGATACAGGATCGTCGTGCCGGAGATATTACGTCAGAAGATATTGAAGAACTACACATCGGGCACATATGAGAATAGTGAACATACTTTTATTAGAATAAAACAGAATATTTATTTAAAGCATCTATGACAAAGTTGTTAGTATAACTTAACACTTTGTTAATATTAGAGTATTTTACTATATCTAATGCACGGCAAACACTATCGCCAAAAAAATTACATCTAAGCTGAAATATTGACAGGTAACCGGTGAAGTTTTTTTTACATTTTCAAAACATTTATTTTTCGTTCGGTTACAGTAGTGTGAAATTTTACGATACACCGTGACTAAACAAAGCTCTGTTGCGGGGGTGAACCTTAGTATTGACTAGGAGTAATCTGTTAGGTATACCGACGGGGCCCATAGTTTCTAGGAAGCGACACGACAATTGGTCGGACGAATCGAGACGTTAAGTCGTCACAGTTGTTTTACGAGTACGTCGATTTTCTGCGAAGAGAACATCTGACGCAAGGAGGAGGTGACGGTGTGGATTCGGTAGAAAATTTCACTCGAGCTCTCATGCGTACGCTAAGAGTGGCCGTGGGTGTATGAGACGAGTTTTATGTTCTTCACCCGAAGCAGAGTCTCCCGTGAAGGGGGTGTCTGGACTTCGCCTAGTTGCCGTGCGCGAGCCAGCGCTGGGTGGATCATTGGAGGCAAAACGTCGCTATACCGACGGTCAACTCATAACGGGCGCTGTGAGGCACACCGTGTGGTTTTAGTCGGTTTAAGCCTGATATACGGCCTCACCAATAGCCCGGTGAGGTGAGCTTCATCACGTAAAATAAATCGGTAATGTTATCACGGCCAAATTAAGTAAGGCCAAAAAAAGTTCAAGAAATATTTGTAAGATTTTAAGAATATACATGTACCTAACATTAGGCTGTTATAAGTAAAACGTTTATAAAGATTTAAAAAACAATGACAGCAATATACCTGTTTAAGATGGCGGCCATATTTTCTCAGTATAATGATACCTTTGTGTTGTTAGTGTACATCTGCACTAAGGCGTCCATTACACGGTAGGTTTTTTTGGTCAAGTGACACCTTTAGGTACTTAACTTCACTAGAGAAAGAAAGGATTTTGCCGTTTGGTTTTGGATTTGACAATCTTTCTAGCTTCCTTTTCTTTAGGAATGGAACTATCATCGTTTTGTCTGCGTTGATTGATAATTCGATATCTACAATAATACAAAACAAAGTCGGGTTAGTTAGACCATTTAGAACTCAAGAAAGGTTGGAATGATTTTTATGATTTTTGATTTGTTGGATTAGTCTCCGCCCCGAATAGCAGAATAACTATTAAAACATTTTAAAAATCACAAAAAAAAACTATGAAGAAAATTCAGGTTCACATAGATTTTAATAATAATAATAACTTCACACATTTCACACGGCTGTCTGATCCAATCTGATCTATGGTAACCAGACTGCTGATAAACATACTTATATATTACTAAATACATACATATTATAGATAAACTATGGAACTATCGAATTGAAGATATCTCAAGAACGGATCGACTGATATAGATTTATTTATTTCGTCGGTGGAATCAGGCCGCTTCCGACCGGTCTTCCTGGAAGTTGTTAAGGGAGACGTATGTCCAGCAGTGGACGTTCTATGATTGAAATGTGAGTGCAACAATGCTACAAACCAAATCAAAATCATTTATTACAATTAAACCAATAAAAGGTATGAATTGTCAGGAGTAGGAGTCAGTCAGACTAAGTCAGTCGTGAAGCTAGTATATCCAATACGTAGATCCTATGAAGAAGAACAGGCAAGAAACTCCAAGGATACTCTTTTTCAAAATGTTTTTTTACAAATTTCTGGTTACATTGCTTATAAGCGTAAATGAAATGTGAGGACAATATAACATACATATTATTCTAAAATATAAATTAAAATTATTCTAAAAGACGCTGTTCGGTATAAAATAACCGACCAATTTTGTCGACATGACAGATTTCATTCGAAGGAAATTAATTGTGTGTAGTGGTCTTCAGTATATCTGTCGTCGCCGTACGGACCGGGTGTATTCGCTAACAAATACTTTGTAACACCTTTAGTAATAAT
This sequence comes from Callimorpha dominula, assembly GCA_949752705.1. NCBI lineage: Eukaryota > Metazoa > Arthropoda > Insecta > Lepidoptera > Erebidae > Callimorpha > Callimorpha dominula. The sequence continues at coordinate 139,538 of OX456999.1, read as the reverse complement.
AATAAATTCTGTAACACAACAAACTTTTAATACTTTCACACCGCGGAAACCTTGTACCCCAAACATATTGGTCCTTCGTGTCGAATATCGCGCCGTGAATAAAATTGTGCGAGGTGGTTGAACTAGCATAAGTGAAAAGTGGTGCGGAGGCTTCAGCGGTGTCCTGAACAGCTGGAAGTTCCTGAACAACATTGTGGTGGTATTGCATCAGAACAAGTAAGATCTTTCCATTTATTTACCGTATAGTTGGAAGTTTAATCTTTACCACAAGTCACTTGCAACGGTACACACATTCCATTCAGTGAAAAGGTCAAAAATTTGGGGATTTATATCGATCATACCCTATCCTGGGGTCCACAGCTGCAAGTACTGAGTCGCAATGTTTGCCGCTGCAGGTTCCCTGTGCCGACTTCGCAATTTTCTTCCTACCACCACTAAGATTGCGCTTGCACAATCCCTTCTTTTTCCTATTCTTGATTATGCCGATGCCAGTTATCTAGAATATATATATATTCTATATAGAATAAGCTTGAGAGACTCCAAAATCTCTGTATAAGATTCATATTTGGACTACGCAAATATGATCATGTTTCTGATTATCGAAAAAAGCTCAAGTGGTTACCTATACGCCTTCGCCGGAATGCACATATTCTTTCGCTTTTATATAGCATTTGTTTTAATCCCCTAACTCCTATTTACCTTAAAAAACGGTTTAGCTTCTTACATTCTTGCTTCTTTCTGCCTAGTTATCTTCTTATTTGACTCAATGTAGTATACTCCTATATTTGTATGTTTTATTCGATTTATATGTGAATCTTTATACCTATGTTGGCTTATGTATTTATTTGTTTGTTGCTCTCTTGTATGTATATTCTAACACTATATGTAAGATACGTCATCTTTATTTAACTTATATTATATACCTACTGAGCGTACACCATACTGCCTGTTCAGGCGTGTAAATAGCCCGACCAGGGTGTGATTGCTCAACAGTTAGCGTACGAGGTGTAGTGAAGTAAACCACTTCTATCGATCAAACAATCATGCCAGCACTAACCTGCAACACCGACCAAGTCCCGATCCTCCAGAAGGCAGCGAGCAGCGGCGAGGTTTCTACGGTCTCTTGCAAGGTATTGACCGGCCGGTCACGATCGTAGACTGGAGCACTCCACATACACCTTGTAAAGGTTACAAGCGAGTCCAAACACTACACGGCTATAGGACTAACGGAAAATCAGCTTCTTTTCACGAGAAATATAACTGATGTCCGTGGCGGAACAAAATTTTTATATTAAAGGCGTCTTCTTAGCGAAAAGCGATGAGAGCAGGGTATGTCCGTTTTTTCTTGCACCAATCAGGGTGCAGCGCGTTTACATTATTTGAAGACTGCTAACGCCATCTCTTGAGATCGTCGAGTACATTGGCAATATTACAGCAGTACCAGCACTAATTGCATTCGACAAACAGAATGTGGTTTACTATAAAGACTATGAAATTTATAATATAACGAAATATATTATGGTGCGATTATGTATGCATTTTATAAATATATTGGCGCTCCACCATGCACCCCGCCTTGGAACATCACAAGATGTTTCAAAACACGCGAATTTTCTAACTGACTGAGAGTAACACATGCATTATGCGATTAAATAATAAATATGATAAATATAGCGGCCTAAACTAAAAAATAAGGTTTAAACTAAGTTGAATTTATTGTGTAGGAATAGGATATAATTTAGTTACAGCGCGTTTGTAAATTCCAGTTTGCGTTTTAACTATCGCCACGCGTACAACGTTATCAGAGCCTCTGAACACGTCCGTAATTACTCCTAACGGCCAATGCAACGGTGGAGAATTCTCCTGCTCAAGAAGAACAACAGTTCCGATTTCTACCGGTTTGTGGGGAGTAGCCCATTTTTGCCTAACTTGCAACGTGTGCAAATACTCTAAGTGCCATTTCTTCCAAAAGGATTGGACCATACTATCTAACAACTTTTTACGTTCTAACAGACTCAATCGTTGATCTGACAAATCAGCAGCGGGTAAATATTGCAACGGAGTAGACATCAAAAAATGCGCGGGAGTTAACACCTCAGGATAAGGGTCTGACGATAATACGCTCAATGGACGAGAGTTAAGAATACACTCTATCTGAGTAAGAACAGTTTGCAGTTCTTCGTATGTAAGTAACTGACTTCCTATTACTCTATATAAATGCGTTTTCATGCTCTTTATATTCCCTTCCCACATCCCACCAAAATTTGGTGATCTTGGGGGAATCATCTTCCACTCTATGCGTCGAGAGAGCAACTCATTCGACAGCGCGTTTTTGAAGCTAGAGTTCAATAAAAAACTATACAGCTCATCTAAATGTGCCTTCCCACCGATGAAAGTAGATCCATTATCGGAATAGAGACATGAAACTGGTCCTCGACGGGAAATAAAGCGTTTAAAAGCGGCTAGAAAGTTTTCAGTAGTTAAATCACTGGTCACTTCAATATGTAGACTACGTGTGACCATGCAAACAAAAAGAACGATGTACGCCTTTTGCGCATGTTGACCTCTGCGGCGAGAAAGGATTGTCCTTATCGGACCAGCGTAATCTACACCAGTGTGACAAAATGCCTTGGCCTCTGAAACACGGTAATCAGGAAGATCAGCCATTATAGGCGTTGGATGCGTTGGGTTGCATTTAAAGCAAGTGTTGCACTTTCGCAACTTGGACCTGATAACAGTCCTGGCATCCAAGATCCAGTAGCGTTGTCGTATAATAGACATAAGAAGTCCAGGTCCGGTGTGACAATTAACAACATGAAAATGCTGTATTATTAAGTCAACGACATGATCGCGTTTAGGGAGAAGAACCGGATGTTTAGCTTCGAAAGGAAGCATTGATCCAGAAAGTCTTCCTCCAATGCGTAAAATCCCTTGTTTGTCTAAGAAGACGAAGAGGCTTTGCAGCTTTTTTGAAGGTAATTTATCAGCCTTGATCAATTTGATATCTTCACAGAAGTGCACAGATTGAACGGCGAGAATTAACGCATTCTCAGCACTTGTCAACCCTGCTATCGAACGAGGTTCGACCTTAACTTTAGGTCTTGCGAATTTTAATACATATGCGGTGATACGTAGCAACTTTTCCCAAGAAGAAACACGTTGTGCTAACGTACACAGCAACGGCGGCTCTGTGTGAGTAATGGCAGCCAACACATTTGCCTTGAGTTCAGGCAAGACAGAGCAATTATTAAGCGAGAATGGCTTAATCTTCCACTTCTCAGATGAGCTGCGAATCCACGGAGGACCTTTCCACCACAAATCGTGGGTCAAAAGTTGCGATGGAAGCATACCACGCGAAAGACAATCACTTGGATTACTAGCTCCGGCAATATGATAAAAATGTTTAGAGTCCAAGTTTTCTTGGCACTGAGCGACGCGATTACCGACGAAAACTGACCAACGATGTGGTGAAGAATGAACCCATGACAAAGCAATAGTGGAATCAGAAAATGCGTATATCCCGGCAATGGTCATACGTGTTGCATATGTGTCTCGCACAGTTTTTATTAATTTTGACATAAGTAAAATAGCGCATAATTCTAAGCGAGCGAGCGTAGTGATTTTTGTTGGCGAAACCTTTGATTTAGCGCAAAGAATGCGAGTTTGAATGCCAGACGGGTAGGTACAATGGGCATAAATGACACATCCCAGACCATTCATGCTAGCATCACAAAAAGCAACAAGACGTAATTCACAACCAACTTCGACGCCTACATGACGTGGAATCCTTAAAGTGTCAAGCATTTGAAGTTCTTGCGCAAGAGCGAAAAAACGCGTGCGTATGTGCTCCGGTGCAGGATCGGCCCAATCACACTTGCTGAGCCACAGTTCCTTAATTAACAACTTGGCATAGAGAATCACAGGCGCGACCAATCCGAGCACGTCAAATAGTCGTGCAACCATCGAGAGTATGTTTCTCTTGGTGCACCTTTCATTAATTGCGGCGCATGTGAAATGAAAATTATCTTCACATGGTTCCCATGAGAGACCTAAGACCTTAGAGACATTATTGTCAACATCAAAATAAAGCGACTTGCGGTGCGTGTCGGGAAGCGAGTCAAGTAGCACTGGTGAATTGCTAGACCACTTCACTAAGTCAAAGTCACCCGATTTGAAAAACTTAATCAAGTTGTGAGCTAATTGCGTGGCAGTATCCTCATTTGCAATAGAAAGAACCAAATCGTCCATATACAGACAGGTCTCTGCCACTTTCGCGGCATCAGGATAGAGCGGACTCATGTCAGTAGCCAGCTGTCGCACAGTGCGCATAGCTATGTAAGGGCTTGACTTGAGACCGAAAGGTTGCCTATTAAAGGCATAAGTTCGAATTTTTTCCAATTCGTTGAATCTAAATAAAATGCGTAGGTATTTATGTTGGTCTACTGGTACACCAATCCGTAAATAATATTGTTTTATATCAGCGTTCATTGCAATAGGAAATAATCTAAAACCTAACAATAATAAAAACAGATCGGCCTGTAAATTGGGTCCAATATGTAATATATCGTTAAGCGAAAGTCCTGTATGCGTTTTAGCACTCGCGTCCAATACGATGCGCGGCATCGGTTTATCAGGTCGGACTACTGCGTGATGCGGTATATAATAACCATCAGAGGACAGCTCAGATTCTTTAACAGGACTGAGGTAATTGTTATCAATATAATCCTGAATAACCTTGTTATAATTTTCGCGCACTATCGGTGCCTGACGGAGCTTACGCTCGAGTGAAACGAAACGGCGATAAGCGGTAGCGTGCGAATTACCTAATTCCGAAGGGTCCCTACAGAACGGTAATGCAACTGTATAACGACCTACGTCGTCACGGGTCACGGTAGCCGTGAAAATATTTTCGCAATCTGTCTCCTCTGGTGACAACAAGCGTTTCATGGGTACTTCTTCAAGTTCCCAGAACTTTTGCACTATATCATTAAGCGCTAACGCAGAAAAAGACGCGGCAGTAGGTAAAATATGTTTACGCGGGTAATCTCCCATAAGTACGTAACCAAATGTTGTAGATAAAGCACACGGTGCGCGCGGCCCACACTCGACCATATTTCCTAAGTATATAAATGGGAATAGCTGGGCACCTAACAATAAATCAATCTTGCCCGGAATATTCCAGCTTAAGTCAGCGAGCGGAAGGTTACGAAAATCTAGGTCGCGATCACAATCGATAAATTTCGAAGGCAATTGATCCGTAATGCATTCTACAACAAACGCATGTATAGTGTATTTCTGATCCGGATAAATACGGGATTCAATGTCTAAATGAACATAACCGATTATCGGACTTGAAGCGGAACCAACACCTTTAACATAGGAATTATTCAACGGTATTATCGGTAAATTTAATAAACTAGAACAAGCAGATGTTATTAGATTATTCTGCGAGCCATTATCTATCAAACACCTAACTACAGATTTGATACCAGCGCTACCCTTAGAGCGCGCGTATACCTGAGCGGTTGACAAAAGTATATCACCCTTATGACAAGAAGTGTAAGACTGTGTATGTGTAACTGGTTCTGTAGCAAGCGGGGGCGCTCGAATGCATGACGAAGTCGTGTGAGCGCGATGAGAAGGCGCGGGCGAAGTAACGGTCGCTCGATGAGCGGGCGGCGGCGAGTACGCGACGGCGGTATTTACCATAGCCGCATGCGATTGCGAATTATTACTATCAAAATGCAATAACCTATGGTGTCTTTTATTACAGAAACAGACTGACGTACTCTTACAATCCGGAAGTTTATGTAAAGTGCTTAAACAATTAACGCAACCGTACTTCGATTTAATAAACTCATATCTAGCCCTTGCGTCTCGCATATTTTTAAACTGAGCGCAATCATATAAATGTCGATGGTTACCACTACACAAACAACAATTCGCGGTAACTGCTGCGTAAGATTTGGAGGTGTGATGAACGCGCCGGTCGCGTGAGGGCGACGTAACAACAGCAGCGGGTTTCGTATATGACCAATTTCGCGGGTTTGAGCGCTCCAAAATCTTAGCCTGATCTTGTATAAAAGCGATAAGCTGTTGTGTCGTAGGCACTTCCACATCCCGAATCGAAAGTTTAAAGGCTTGGATGGTTTGAGGATCCATCCTTCTCAAAGCGCATTGAAGAAAAATAAAATCAGTTAGATCTGTTATGCCTAATTCTTTTAGAGCTGAAATCGAAGCGGAGTATTTACTAACAAAGGTATCAAGAGCGTTCGCAGTGTGCGAGCAAGTTTTTAAGTCCAGTATATTATTGAGATAATATGTACCTAATGAGCGTTTGTCGTGGTATTTCTTAACCAAACTATCCCACAGTATTTTATATGTTTCACCTGACGGAATAATACCGGAAGTGAATTTTAGTGCGTCGTGGGTGAGTTTAGAAATTAGATACTGTACACGTTGCGAGTCAGAAAGCTGTTGATTCAAATGAATATTAGCTTTAAAAGACTGATAAAAGGTATTCCAGTTTTCAGGGCGTCCGTCAAAACTCGGAATTACTAAAGGTTCTAATTTCACTACGGACTTGATCGAGCTACTGGTCTCGAGTGAACGCACCTTAGAAGTGGTTAATATTTTATTTCTAACGCGTTTAACTCTCGAGTATAAATCATCAAATGAATCGAGGCAAGAATACTCGGGATTGACCGTAATCTTTGATAACAAATTTATATTATTTATTTTATCAACAATGGACTCAAATTTATCGCGTAACTCATCTATTATCTCCGTTTCAGCCAGAAAATTCTCGTTAGCTCGCGTTGATGAATCGAAAGAAATTATACCTTTCGACGATGTGTACATACGATTAATACGTTGAAATAATAATTCTTTCTTTTGATTCAACATAACCAACATGACTTCGCGACTTGATTCACTTTCCGTCATGTTTATAAAATAATATCACAATACAACTACAAAGTGATAGGTATATCTACCTAGTTAGTGTAAAAACACAAATTAAATTTAAATCTTAAAATGACTTAGCGTAAAGTACAGTGGTGGAGCGGTTAATAAGTGGGTAGGTATAAATAAGTTCAACTAAATTGAGTATAATGGATATTATTACCAATTAATACGTAATTCACCAAATCTAACAATTAATTATATTTAAATACGAGTCTACCAATAATTACGTAGTTCTCGTGCGTTTTAAACACAGAATTTACCAATTTTACGTAAATCTGTGAGCGAGGAAAAATGGCGGCAAGAATTCACTAGAATTACGTGAATCTTTTTTATGATATGAATAGAAAAGTAAATTCACCAATATTTACGTGAATCACTGGCCTATCCGTACTCGTAAGGACCAAATTATATGGTCAGGCGTGTAAATAGCCCGACCAGGGTGTGATTGCTCAACAGTTAGCGTACGAGGTGTAGTGAAGTAAACCACTTCTATCGATCAAACAATCATGCCAGCACTAACCTGCAACACCGACCAAGTCCCGATCCTCCAGAAGGCAGCGAGCAGCGGCGAGGTTTCTACGGTCTCTTGCAAGGTATTGACCGGCCGGTCACGATCGTAGACTGGAGCACTCCACATACACCTTGTAAAGGTTACAAGCGAGTCCAAACACTACACGGCTATAGGACTAACGGAAAATCAGCTTCTTTTCACGAGAAATATAACTGATGTCCGTGGCGGAACAAAATTTTTATATTAAAGGCGTCTTCTTAGCGAAAAGCGATGAGAGCAGGGTATGTCCGTTTTTTCTTGCACCAATCAGGGTGCAGCGCGTTTACATTATTTGAAGACTGCTAACGCCATCTCTTGAGATCGTCGAGTACATTGGCAATATTACAGCAGTACCAGCACTAATTGCATTCGACAAACAGAATGTGGTTTACTATAAAGACTATGAAATTTATAATTTAACGAAATATATTATGGTGCGATTATGTATGCATTTTATAAATATATTGGCGCTCCACCACTGCCCTAAAATCGATATCCTATGTTCGCTCCATCCCATGGTTGCCTGTAAGAGATTGCCTCAGTGCGATAAGGCCGCTAATTGTATCTACCACAAAACATTGCTGTGCTTCTACTCTTCAAAATCATTTTGGTGTACAATAAAGAGATATATTATTATTATTATTATTAATAGATGTTGAATCATATGGTGAGAACGCACAGTATGAAAGTGATTTTATTAGTCACGAAAAACAGTACAACAGCCTAAAAAAGGCGATTAACACCAAAATGTGGTCAGTTTCTCATCGAGAAAAGTCCACACCAAAACTAGACATACCAGTTTTCAGCGGCAACTATAACCAGTGGACCTCTTTTAGAGATTTATTCCTAGAAGCTATACACAATAATTCTTCACTATCTAATGCACAAAAAATGCAGTTTTTAAAATCGAAGGTCAGAGGGGAAGCTGAAAGGCTCATTCAGCATTTACAAATCAGTGTTGAAAATTACTCAGCGTGTTGGGATATTCTCAACCACCGCTACAACAACAAAAAACGTATATTTTCATCACTTATGAACACATTAATGGGATTGCCTAGCATGCAACAACAATCACTACCTCAAATAAAAAAACTACACGATACTACACTGGAATGTCTACATGCTGTCAAGAACCTAGGCGTTGACATAACATCGTGGGATCCACTTCTAGTCCATATTTTAGCCCAAAAATTGGACTCGGACTCATATGCAAATTACATTGAGTCAGTGAAGGATTCTCGAGAGCTACCAGTACTACAAGAATTTCTAGATTTTTTAGAAATAAAATTCATCAATTTAGAATCTTCACGTCGCAAACAAGATAATGTTCAACAAAAAACGTTAACCCCGTACAATCATTCACAAACATCATCCAATTTTAAAAAACATAATAACCTGAACATAGAAAGTAATGAATACTTTAAAAGGTCTTTGCACGTGGGAAATATCAAATGTCCACTTTGCAATGGAGAACATGGCCTGTATATTAATCCGATCAATCTTTACTAAAAGTTGTTTGGCGAGAAAACCCTAAACAACCTATTCAGTCATTTCAACTAACTACTGTTACGTATGGAACAAAGGCAGCTCCGATTTTAGCTTTAATGACATTGAAACAATTAGCAAATGATGTAAGGATCAATTATGCTAAGACAGCGCGTGTTTTAGAAACCTCATTCTACACTGACGATTTAGTTCATGGAAATCACACCCTGCCGGAGGGAAAGCAGGTGATATAGGAGTTAATTACATTACTAAAGTCAGGTGGCTTCAACCTAAGAAAGTGGGCATCGAATAAGCCGGAATTGCTAAAAGATGTCATCATAAATCATCAAAACCCTAACGAAGATATTGTGTTCAAACTTAAAACCGAAACAAACTCCAAAACATTGGGTCTATGCTGGAACTCAAGCACTGACAAGTTTTTCTTTCGATGTGATTATTCGGAACAAACAACCAAAATTACAAAACGAAACCTATTGTCTGAAATATCTAAACTTTTTGACCCTTTAGGTTGGTTAACCCCGCTATCAACTAAACTTAAATTACTGTTCCAAAAGATATGGAACTACAAGCTAAAGTGGGACGACAACGTGCCAGACGTCATATGGAACGATTGGTGTAACATAAAAGCGGATATCCATAACATAAGCCGTTGTGAAATACCCAGATGGTTGTCAAATAGTCAAGACGACATTATCGAAATATTTGGTTTTTGTGATGCATCAATAAACGCATATGCGTGCGTAGCATATGCGCGTATCAAACACCGATCGAACTTAGTCCTAATCGCTGCCAAAGCAAAACTTGCACCACGTAAGAAAACATTAACATTACCAAAACTAGAACTTTGCGGGGCATATTTGCTATCTAAACTAATCAACAAAATTCAACAGTCATTATCAAATAAGTTAGAATATTTTGCATGGTCAGTCTCTAAAGTGGTACTCAGTTGGATACAGGGTGACGCCAATCGCAGGAAGTCCTTTGTGGCCAATAGGGTTAATAAGATAACAGAAACAATGCCAGCAGAATGCTGGCGCTATGTCAAATCAAGTGACAACCCAGCTGATTGTGCAAGCCGGGGTATTACGGCATTGAAGTTGGTTCAACATACCTTGTGGTGGCTAGGTCCCCCATGGCTATTAATATGGACTTTGGAAGCTGAGAGTAGAATGTTGACGTATGAAACTTCTGAAGAACTAAAAAGGCAACCAAAACAAATTAACGTCATACAGAGCAGCCCCAACATTTTCGATGAATTACTAGAAAGATATAGCTGTTTTAACAAAACAACACGTGTCTTCTCATGGATCTATCGAGTTCTACAACATCCAACTACAAGAAAACAACTACCAAGTTATCTCACTTTACAAGAATTGAGTAAAGCAAAAACAGTTTTAATAAAACACGTGCAAAATAAAGAATTTCAGAAGGAGATAGAAGGGCTGCGTAAACAAGGCAGGTAGTCCTCTAAAACCAAACTCCTGAATTTAAATCCGTATATCGATCAAGACGAGGTATTACGCGTAGGAGGTAGATTAAAAAACGCAATAATGAGTCACGACATGAAGCATCCAAATATTATTCCACATAACAGCAGATTAGCTGAGTTACTCGTCAATGAAGCACATCTGTTGACATTTCATGGTGGACCTCGAGTAACCCTAGCAAACTTACGTAAACAGTATTGGATAACGAGCGGAAATAACGCTACAAAAAAACATATAAGAAAGTGTATAATCTGCAGAAAACAAGACACACGAAAACAATACCAATTCATGGGCGACCTTCCTGAACAGCGAATTAACCCTGCCCCTCCTTTCTACCACACAGGGGTAGATTATACGGGATTTGTAGAAATCAAAACTAACAAAGGACGTGGAGTTAAAACATCAAAAAGGTATGTGGCAGTCTTTATATGTATGGTTACCAAGGCCGTACACTTGGAACTGGTTTCCGATTTAACAAGCTCAGCCTTCTTAGCTGCCTTAAAGAGGATGGCTGCTAGACGAGGGGCACCTCAACACCTCTACAGCGACCAAGGAACCAATTTTGTGGGCGCTAGTCACATATTGGAGCAAGAATATGAACAATTAAAACACGTTTTTAATGAGAATTTTTTGAAGACTTGACTGAATTAAAAATACAATGGCACTTTAATGCTCCATCCTGGCCGTCAGCAGGAGGGTTGTGGGAAAGAGCCGTACGGAGTTTAAAATTCCATTTAAAAAGAGTCATTGGGGATCAGAAACTAACATACGAGGAGTTCGCAACTCTTCTCGCTCAGCTTGAAGCGTGCATGAACTCCCGGCCTCTGTGCTCCATAACAGAAAATATTGAAGACCTTGACTTTTTAACCCCAGCTCACTTTTTAACAGGTCGATCAGGCCTAACAGTAATTGAGACAGAAGATGATGCTAGAACAAGGTGGTACTTAGTCAGAAAAATATCAGAAAGTATTTGGAATAAGTGGAAATCGGAATACTTATCTCTATTAACCCCAAGAAGTAAATGGTTGACTCGGCAACAAAACTATAAAATCGGAGATTTAGTAGTAATCCAAGAGAATAACATAGCACCTGGGAAATGGCCCATGGGTAGAGTTATAGAGCTTCATCCCGGCAAAGATGGTCTAGTGAGGGTGGTTTCCTTGAAAACAAAAAACGGAATCATAAAAAGACCTATCTTAAAACTTTCTCTTTTACTTTATTGAAACCCCGAAAGCACGACTTATGTAAACAACAACCAGAACAAGACAACATTAAAAGAACATCGAAGCCGAGACGAGTTCATTTCATATCTATTGCTTTAGCGTTAACATTTTTTATGTCTTTAATTGGCAATACCTATGATTCATATAACATTACAAATTTACGGGACAATCAATCGTTATATTTTAATACCATTGCCAAAATGAAACTAGTAAGGGACAAGTGGAACTTAATTGTTTATTTTAATATGTCACTATATTGGGAAGGATTTACAGCATACAACAAGTTAATAACACATTTAAATAAAACATGCATGACAGATGATAGCAGTGTCTGTAACCTGATAGTGCCGCAACTCCAGCACGAGCTCACAGAATTGAATTACTACAATACACTACTTATGAATCAACCATTTAGCGCACGCTCCAGACACCGTAGAGCGCTTATCAGTGGAATGCGCTATGTAGCTAATTATCTGTTCGGCGTATTAGACGAGTGTTTCGCAGAACGGTATGAACAGGATATCACAACATTACAACAAAATCAAAAGCATTTAGCGGCGTTATATAAAAATCAGACCTCAATCATTGAATCCGAATACAATTTATTACTAAGAACTGAAAAGGTAATGACGAAACAGCACAACATTTTAATCAGCATATAAACAAATTGGACAAAATATTCAGTGAAGTGCAACTTGCTACAAAAACCCTAATCAAATTCAAGGACAAATTATAACAGCTTTTACTGCAAACACGTTACTACAAAACTTAAAAACGACGCAAGACAAATTACTAGACATTTTAACTGATATACAGCATGGTCAGTTCAACATACACCTATTAACTCCCGAACAACTTCAACGCGAGCTGAATGTAATTAATCAAGTTATATCAACTATTAACAATAAAAGCAAGAATGACTGAGAAGTACTTCATATTTGAAATAACATTCCCACTTATTACCAGAGACCGATATAAACTGTATCGGGTCATATCTATCCCTAAACAATTTGGTAGGAACATGACAAACATAATACCAAAATCTGAATATATCGGGGTGAATCTAAAAAAGGATGCTTATGTGCCCATGAATAACGACGAGTTATCGATCTGTCTAACTCAGGGTAACATACATGTGCTTACTGAAAGGACCCATTTACCATCTCGGTAGTGACAAAAATTACTGCCATGTCCATCATAATACCGACGAATGTAAAACAGAACAGAATCCGTGTGTAAACAAATGGATACCACTGCACAATCCTTCGGAGTATCTATTTTTCATTTGCGATCAGAATTCCATTAGAATAATATGTAATGGAAAGGTAACTGCCGAAAAAATCATAGGAGCCGGCATAATACACCTAGGACTTGTGTAATAAAAGGTCAAGATTTTACCCTACATTCCAATACCGAATTCGTGAACAGCCTCTCTATTAACCCAAGTTTAGACATACCAAACATTGACGAATTTAATAATATTGTCAATTTAAGTATACCCATAGAGGTAACCAATCACAATGATTCTAGTGACGACGCCTTAAAAGTTGACCTCGCCCATCTCTACCAGAGTATAAAACATATGAAAAGAAACGACAAGGAACTCACTGAAATTTTATCACCACATGACATTCATCACTACGCTATCAGTTACACGCTTTTTGGAGTAGCAATAGTGGTAGCGTTTTTCTACTTCTGGAGGTGGCGTAGAAATCGCATGCGACGCGTGCTCATCACGTCAGACATTGAATTACAAAGTGTGAATAATAGAAGTGTCAGTGCGCGTAAACAAACGGCTGACCGTTCAGCCCAGTGCTCATAGTGTCTTTTAACTTAAGTACAGTATAGAGACACTAATAATTATATATCATCTAAAGTTTTAAAAAAAAAAATATAAAAAAATTAAACTAAATAAGTTAATAACAATTTTAATTGTATACAGTTAAATATTTGATGCCCCGGAATATGTTCGGTATAAAATAACCGACCAATTTTGTCGACATGACAGATTTCATTCGGAGGAAATTAATTGTGTGTAGTGGTCTTCAGTACATCTGCCGTCGCCGTACGGACCGGGTGTATTCGCTAACAAATACTTTGTAACACCTTTAGTAATAATAATAAATTCTGTAACACAACAAACTTTTAATACTTTCACACCGCGGAAACCTTGCACCCCAAACAGACGCGCTCATTACTACTATACATATTTAAGTAATAGCAGTCCGGAGATGACCAGCCCCGACCAACGGCACCCGTTCACGAGCATGACGCACACGCCAGCCATCGTACAGATCAACCATATTGAAGGGAATCATTTCGATTCGCTTCAATAAAGCAAATGCCTTGCTCCCACGTGAATTACATCAACTTAAATGTTATTAAAATACTTTCATTTTTGTACATTTATTGAACTTAATTAATTTAGGCAGTTCTCCTCAGTTTCGTCCGCGTTTTTTATACGCACTAGTCTATGTAGTTTCATAGACTAGTGCGTATAAAAAACCATCAAACAAACAAACTCTTCAGCTTTATTACATTAGTATAGATTTAAATTTACGCAACATTTATTGCTTTTGAGGCTGTGTAAAGTTCGCCGGATCAGCTAGTTTATCTATAAAAATCTTACGTGAAAAGACCTATTAAGTCCGCGAGATTGTGCAAAGACGCCTAGAATTTTAAACCAAGTAAGTGCTCCGACGTTTCTTGTTTTTATTAACTGTATCTGTCGATCGTTACAACCAAATTACCAATATTATACAGGTACCTATCAATTCTAAATACAGTCGTACGATCCAAAATATAGGGAAAAATATTTAAATCCCACCACGTATTCACTTACACACGCACACAGTCACATAGTTTGGAAATTACAGCGAATTGAGTACGAATGTTTTAATTCAAAAGTGTGAAAGTTTCCGACTATTTTTTTTCTTTTTACTTTGTTCACACGAGTCTGGAGAAGCACATTTAATTAGATAAGTTAAGGCTACAAGTCGGTTATGCTTACCAATGGCAATTGTTACTAACTAGTCAACTATCAATAAAATCAGAATGATGGTAACCATATGAGTGCCCTTATCTTGATTATTATATTATGATTAATTTGACAAGCGATTTATTTTCCAACCAGCCTCAGTTTCAGTTGAATTACCTAATGTTTTAAAGGTTTTTAAATTAGCATTAAAAACTCAGTTTATCAAAACTATTTAATGTTCCGCTGTGAGTAAAACTACGTCTAAACAACTTGGGTTCAGGTTCCGACACCATATTGTTCACTGAACAAAGCAAACAGTAAGGGATAGTGATGTTGGGTGACAAGTTTCTGATATTGTTGGTGTTCAAAGAACTTCACCTAGCGCCGCGTCGTCGTCGTTTGTCGTAAAGAGTATTGTATTTTGTCCTCAATGTGGTGTTGTTACTTACTAACTTAACAATGACTGATTGTTGTCCGGTGGCGGAAAAACATTGAATCAATTGTATGAATTCAATCCTTTTATATTATGATGCTTTCCGACGCTTCGTCGCAATGTGCCCTTCCGTCCGGCCCGAACCCTAACTCACTTTTTTCTCTCTTTTCAACGCAACTCGCAAATGTGGCAAATAACTTTCTGCGTTTACTCAGCAACAGTCGGTTCCTCTGTAAGGTAACTCTTGTTTTTTGAGATCTTCATAAGCAGTACTCCCAAGCTCAAATTATTAAATTAAGTATTTCATTATTTTATGCGTAAATGCGTGTTACTGTAGGACGAATGTCAACGAATATCAACAGTTATTGCTAAGAGAGTGCGCGGGGGGGGGGGAGAGGGTGACAGAGTAAGACCCTCATAAATCGGCGGTCGTAAGCCGCAGGATTTGCGCGGCAACGCGTGCCCTCAACCACCCAAAGTTAGTGTAAATAAACACGCACCGACTTGCGCTTGTCCCAAACAAACAATGTTTGATATGATTTGGACCAAATGTATCGTGAGTTGAACATCATAGCAACTACTAGTTCTGTTACTGACACTTAGCAAACTATTTTCTGCTTTTCGTTGCACTAAAGATGTTTAATGTAAGTGGTGAAATATTTTAACATAAATATTATTAAGTGCTTGCTGGAAGCACACATCGGTCGTCGTGCGTGCGAGGAACGTGGCGTGTGTCGCGAGGCGGCATGGCGTGTCACGCAGTGAACGTACCGCACGCGCCGCATGTAGGTCAGGGGCGGGTCGCGCCCCGCTCATCCCGCACCCGCAACCCTACGCTCTCGCCCGAGGGACACGGAGACATGGGGGGAGGAAGGGGCAGAGCAAGGACGAGTGGGCCGCCCGCAGCTTCCGCGATCTTGTCGCGACATCCCGGAAGTTGACGAAAATGAACCACTGCTACCATGCGACGCTATCCTAGCTCCGTCGCTTAGCATATAGAATAAAATTTTATATTCTATACTGCACACACTCTATACAACACAAAGGCACATATTCACCATAACCTACTATAAACCTTGTTAAAACAACTGTAAAGAATTAGTCAAGAAGCGGTGTTGAATGCAAGATGTTCAGATTTTATCCAACGACTTATTCACCGTGAACATACAACATGGTAAAAGCAACACTGGTATATAATAAAAATAATAATAATATAACTCTTCATTGTACACCAGCAACATTAAAAAGCAAAATTTATTAAATTTACGATTTATACTATACTACTTATTTATAAACTCAGCAGTTCAGCACTAACATAAAAACTAAAGCTTAAATACATAAAACTATAAAAAGCCCAACTTCAGTTTTTTTTTATGGTATAGGGGGCAAACGACCAGACGGGTCACCTGATGGTAAATGACTACCGCCGCCCATGGGCACCTGTAACTCGAGAGTCATAGGTGCGTTGTCGCCCTTTAAGGTGGGATTAGGAGAAGAGGGGGAGGGGGGAAAGAGTAGGAAGAGGGGAAAGGGGGTAGAGGGGATGGACGGGAATAGGGGAGAGGGAAGGGTTAGGGCCTCCGGTAACCTCACTCACGCGGCGAAATGCAATGCAAGCATTGCTTAACTACCGCTTTTCTGTGAAGCCGTGGTATCGAGCGGAGTCGAGCCGGCCCATACGTGCCGAAGCATGGCTCTCTCACGTAAATTCATACAAAAATGTTTAAAACTTAACATTATTTCTTTTTGTAACTGAAAATTATACAGATTATACAGGACTAGCTGCTGCCCGCGTACAATAAGCAAAGGATATGAGCCTTCCGGTGAAGGTTATTATATTACCAACAGTAATATAATAACTCTAAGCTCATGCAAAATTGTACCTATACCAATGCCGTATCAAAAATGTACAAATTATGCATTAGTTAGAATAAAAGTCAAAACTTTTATAGTTCAAAATAACGTTGAACTGTCTAAATATTTCTTCAAATAATTATACGTATTTGAAAATGAGCATACACCATTGACGTTCAGCACTCAGTATCAAGATAATGTATGTATGTACATGGTAGCACTGTGCTACGAGTGGCTACGTAAGCTACGCGTGAGATACGGCAAGTTCATTATTTGCAAGGCGATGCTTTTGCAGCGGACGCTTAGCTCATTCATCGCTCATATCTACACGCCAGCAAACTATCATGAATTACAATGTAATGTCGCTAAGAGCGATGGCGGAGCGGCAAACGGCAGGTAGGGCGGGACGAGAGCGTCCGGTACTTCGGGCTCGCGATAAACGGTTTGGGGTCGTGTTATGACACTCGAGATTTACCCTCCTGAAGGTTCATCTCCACGCGAAAGCGCTTCCTCCCCCCCCACCGCTCACCTGTCGTGCACAGGTCACATCACACCGATTATATTTAACACCATCGATGAAAAATCGGAGTCCCCGAATTAGGGAGATTTAGTGCCGTAGCGCGTATATCTTATGTTTTGAATCCAAAATCGATGACATAATCGATAAACTACATAATAATATGTTATTTTCTATCAACAATTAATAGATTTGTAACGTTACTTGCAAAAACTTGATGACATTAAATTAGGTCATAGATTAGGTCTTTGCCACTCTAATCCCCCAAGCAAATCCACCAGGGGATTCTTTTCCACAAATTATGCCACTCTAAGCCATTGGTGGATATTTAATTTTTTCTACTTTCACACTGCGGTACGTTTAATTTCTGAGATATTAATCTCATAACCACATTCAATAGCCTCTATCTCTCTCTCTATCTGTATTTGGTGTCATGAAATCTATTACCTTGTAAACACTACTCCAATAAGATAGAAAAATAAAAGTATTATATTAACTTAAAAAGCCAACGTCTTTCAAATCCACTGTTTATACTTGTGTACATCACAAATATTACAACATTCATGTTCGAGCCTTGTATCAGTAAGTAAGATGTTCCAAATATCTACGCACGCGAACAAATGACTTCAAATATAGAGCTAATAAATCCAGTGGCACAGCAAAGTATATTATTCGCTTTACACTTTAACAGTTTTTTGTGTCTGGATAGTTTCTGTATACATATAAATACGGCATTTGTGTCTGAGCTGTAAAATAATTAAGAACAAATTGTAATGGTCAAATAGTGCTCTAGTGACGCTTACTAGAGCACTATTTGACCATTACAAATTATTATTTGGCGCCGACTCAAAATTAATTTATATAAAATTTGATAGTTTATGTAAATAAGCTCAATACTTAAGACTTAAGGTTTATTTATTTTTTGCTTTTTAGTTCTTTTCGTCGGTTTAATTTATTGTCAAAAAGATTTTTATTGTGCTATTACTATAGAATAAGTGAGAATGATGTAACACAGTTGTTCGCGATGATGTTAGGTCGCTGAGCCAGCGCTGCCAGTTGCAGTTTGTGTTATTATAGAATAAGTGAGAATGATGTAACACAGTTGTTCGCGATGATGTTAGGTCGCTGAGCCAGCGCTGCCAGTTGCAGTTTGTGTTATTATAGAATAAGTGAGAATGATGTAACACAGTTGTTCGCGATGATGTTAGGTCGCTGAGCCAGCGCTGCCAGTTGCAGTTTGTGTTATTATAGAATAAGTGAGAATGATGTAACACAGTTGTTCGCGATGATGTTAGGTCGCTGAGCCAGCGCTGCCAGTTGCAGTTTGTGTTATTATAGAATAAGTGAGAATGATGTAACACAGTTGTTCGCGATGATGTTAGGTCGCTGAGCCAGCGCTGCCAGTTGCAGTTTGTGTTATTATAGAATAAGTGAGAATGATGTAACACAGTTGTTCGCGATGATGTTAGGTCGCTGAGCCAGCGCTGCCAGTTGCAGTTTGTGTTATTATAGAATAAGTGAGAATGATGTAACACAGTTGTTCGCGATGATGTTAGGTCGCTGAGCCAGCGCTGCCAGTTGCAGTTTGTGTTATTATTGGTTGTCTAAATTTTATAAATAATCTAATATAAATAATGATAAAAGCGACCTTTCACGTGGAAACTATTCTCCTGCGAAAAAGTGATTGCTATATATAATTTGCTTTGAAAATATTTCAAATCTTATAATATCACTGTTTTCTGATTTTTCTTTTGTGTACACACAATTAGCTAGCTAGACGCCAAATTTCAGCTTTCTAGGTCATCTGTAAGTGGGTTAGGTTTTTGATCTATATGTCAGTCAGTGATAAAAATGCCGATTTTTAGACATTAATATCTCAATGACCGTTTGAGCTGTGGTTATAAAATTTGGGGTTCTAATTAATCTAAGGGGTTTATATAAATAAACCGAATTTCATGTGTTTATGTTTAATAGATGATGAGTTATTAAGGCTTCAAAAAAGGCTCAAAACGGTTCGTGTAATATAACACAGGGCTGCTGCTTCGCAAGTTACTTTTCTTTGCTTGAATTTGGCTTGGCATGCTGCCGCGTGTCTAGATTCAATGTTCTACAAAAATATTGGTCCTTAGTACATCTAAAAAAAAGTATAAAAATCTCGTGTCACAGTGTTTGTTATCGCACTGATCGCACCGGTATCGATTAGAAGACATCACGACAACGTTATATTTTCAAGGCCTTCGTGACGACGTTAACGAGAGTGCGAGATTGTAAGTTTGGTTTTAAACCAAATGAAATTGATTATATTTATATTGTTTGAAAACAATAAAAAAAAATGTTTATTACTAACACAGAGTTTTAACTTATCAATAGAGCTATTATAACTTAGGTAGGTAATACCTACGCTTAGTCGGACGGACCAACCAGAACTAAACACGCTAAGTATATCAATTTATCACACATATAAAAAATCTTTACATAGTTTATAGGTACTTCGTCATATCAATACCTCGCCTCCGTAAAATCAAGAAAATGTATCTACTTATAATTAAGAAAAACATAATCATCAACACCAACTGTTTTAAATGATAAAGAAAAATGGTTTATTTCGGTTTTAAACGGTTTTTTTCGTTTTAAACGGATTGGTTTAATTGGTTTTAAACCGGCCTTATATCTATAATTTCGACTCACCTCTTCAAACCATCAAATTATGATCTTTTTTACTTCACAGGTATTATTCGCTACCATGATGGCGGATTTAACTCAAAGAGAAGACATTGGTCAGTCCTGGCTACGAAATCACTCAGAGATGTTTTACGACCCATCAACTGGAACTATAAGCTGTACGAAATGTGAAACAACATTAAGAGCGAAGAAAACCATTTTGAATCGGCATCTAAAATCACAAAAACATCGAGGAATTCAGACAGCATCGGCAAATGAGTTTTATATTGACTTGATTAAATTTCTCATTATGTGCAACATACCGTGGTCAAAAGTTGAAAACCCCAATTTTCGTGGTTTTTTTTAAAAATACATGTGTAACTGTAAAAATCAAGATAGAACCATTCCAAGTGAGTCTTTGTTAAGGCAGAAATACTTGGGCCATGTTTATGAAGATAAAATGAAATTTATCCACAGTGAATATGGATATCTTTAGACGAAACCACTGACTTTCTGGGACGAAATGTTGTAAATTTTTTAGTCAAACCATTAAATAAAAACTCATCGGGACGAATTTACTTGTTAAATTGTCAAACTTTAGAAGTGGTTAACAATCGTACTGTGTCCGAGTTTGTGATTAAATGTCTAAAAAACTTATGGGGGGACCAATTCAACAATAAAGTGCAAGACGTCTTAATGTTGTGTAGCGACAGCGTAGCATATATGTTACTGGCTGGGGAAAATATTAAAAAATACATTTCCCAATATAAAACATTTTACGTGTTTGGCTCACGCCCTGCACAGATTAACAGAGACAATACGTTTAAGCTACAACGATGTAGACACTCTATATAATAATGTCAAAAAAATATTTTTAAAAGCTCCCAACAGAGTACGAATTTTAAACAAACAACATCCAAATTTACCTTTGCCTCCAGAGCCAGTTATCTCTAGGTGGGGAACATGGTTAGAGGCTGCATTTTACTATGCCATACATTTGGACAAAATATCGAGTGTTGTAGCTTTATTGGATAGCAACGAAGCCATGTCTATTAGAAATGCTAGGGAAGTACTAACTAATCCTAATTTGAAGAATGATTTAGAGTATATATATGAGTATTTCGAAATTTTACGTATTGCAATAGTAAAATTAGAAAAATGTGACCTGTCGATAATAGAAACATTCGAAATATTTGACGAGGTAAGATTCATTTTAAACCAGACATCAAACAATACGTTTATGAACAAAATGGAGCAACTTATGGATAGAAACCCTGATTTTGATGTTCTTAGTTAAAAAAGTGAAACATGTAATAAAGAAAATGACTCTAGTATTTACAAATTTGCGCCACTTACTTCTGTAGACGTGGAGAGATCCTTTTCAACCTACAAGTGGATCCTTAATATGAAAAGAAATAGACTAATAAATGATAACCTCAAGAAAATTATTATCATACACTACAATTCTCTGAATAATCCTAAATTAGGAACTTTTGAACAGTCAGTAGAACCAGACGTAACACCATCATGTTCAACGCAAACAGATACAGAAATGACAGATTTCAGTGACCGAACCATAGATACAGATAGTGATTAAAGATATTGTCACTGGGGTAATCTTTCTTCTACAATCTTTAGCCACCCTGCTGAGCATATATATAGGCCTCTTTCAAATCTCTCCATATTTATCTTGCTGCCACTTTAAAAGTGAAATATAAAATGTGCTAGTTTTAAGTTTTTATTTTCTTCATATTAGGTATGTAAGAAGTGCATGTCATGGCTACCTGTAAAGAAAACAACACAATAACTTAAGCAACATTAATTCTTGAATGACAATTATTTATGTATATTGCCCAAAGTGCCCATGTACAACTTTTCTATCTTTCATTTCTCTTCTATGTAGTTTCTGTGTGTACAACATAAAAATATTATGTGATGTAATGAATAAATAAATTTATATTAATTTATGTTTTCTTATTTACCACACTACCATTTCTCTTACACCTTACATACGTACATACTCGAATGGAAAACACCTTATCTTAAAAATAGTTAACTTAAAGTAAATATACATCCGATTAGTTATGCGATCCCGGAATCCCGGGATTTCATTTTAAATAAAAATATACTTAGAAGCCGCTTCCATAATTTGTTATCCAAAAAATATCTTTAGGTAAATATGCATCCGATTACCCGATCTCTAGTCATAATACATTAATTTAATATTATGGCATTTTAAAATTATGAAGCCCATTTAAGATGACCTCCATTGGCCTTACTACAATCCTTTAAACGCTGTGACCAGTTACCGATTGAAACACGTACTTGCTTCATGGAAAATTTCGCCTATGCCAATATTATGATGTTTTAGGGACTCCAAATTATCTATCTAAAAGAGACCAAAAACCACCATCAAGCGGATTACGATCAGGACTAGGTGATGATCAATCTTCAGTTCTGATGAAGTCAGAAACCTTCCTTGCCAGCTGCGCTTGTGTGGGTCGAACTTTATGACCCGGTGCTGAGACTTACTGAAAGAACCGTTGTTGGTTATAAAATATGGTGTTGTTATGACTCTTAACCACCTTCTCAAAAATTGTATTTTGATAAACCTGGGCCCATGGTTTGATACTTTTTACTGAAACTTGAAACAGCCAGACCACATATTTTGACTAAGGTATAGAGTTTGTGAAGTTAGGGCTTGTAGAGTTAGAAGCTTTGGCTCTACATGAGATCTGATAACTTTTTGACAGTGTGAGCCATATGGTCTCGTCTTGGCAACTTTTTACATAAAAATGTTTTTGATGGGATTTCACTTCTTTTAGTAAATTACTTATGGCAATTTTTTTTTATTTTGATCATGGGGATCGATTTACTAAAAATCCTGAAATATGTATTTTATTATTAAAACCAGGAATCCTTAAATCATCTGACATCCCTAGCATCAAAATTTGCAGAAGTCTCATACAAACTTTGTGTACTAATACCAGCTTACATACCAAATTGCAGCTTTCTAGGACTTGAGAAAGCACCCTAAGAATTTTGATGATCATTAGTGAGTCAGTGATGAAATCGGGTTTTTTTAGATATCAATAAAATCTAAAGTAAGAGCTATGCAATTTAAACTTAATATGTTAAATAAGTTTAATATTGAAATCATATCTCGAGAATTTTTTGTATCTGGTATAATCTAAACCCAAGTTATGAGGGTTCCAAAAAATGACGAAGTGCTTCGAGAAAAGGTAGGCCCTTGCGCTTCGCTTGGCTCGCCTTGGCGGGGTCATTACCGTGCCCCCAGATTATTTAATTGGTTTTGTTAAATGGTATAAAATATAAGTATTTATGTTAAATAAAATGTATATAGTATATGATTATTTATATAACATTTATTAATATTGTTTATTTATGAATTATGAATATCGGGCGTGGGATGACGTGGGGGTTAAGGGCGTTCTAGAAAAAATATTGGATTGCGCTTCGGGGGCCGATATGGCTAGATTACGAGCTGTGTCACAATCGGAGTCTGGAGCGTAGCTGCACGCGCTGCCTTCGCCTCACCTTGGCACTTTACTCGACGACGACTCGTTACGTATGGCGGTGGCCTTCCACCTGGGTTGCAGGGTGTGTGAGCCTCATGTATGCATCTGCGGCTCTATGGTGGAGGCCGATGGCTTTCATGCTCTAAGTTGTCGTCGGTAGGTTTCTGCGTCATCATGCTCTCAATGAATTAGTTCGTAGAGCCCTTCTGCACACGTCTCTTGTATGCTCGAGCCTCCGGGTCTGAGCGGATCTGACGGGGAGAGGCCGAACGGGATGACCTGATGATGATGATGATGCCTTGGAAAAATGGTAAGTGCCTGATTTGGGACGCCACATGCATCAGCACGGTTACCGCCAGCCACCTGTGTCGCACTGTCCGCTTCCCGTCAGCCGCCGCGGCGGACGCCTGTTTAAGGAAAAGACTAAAGTACGCGGTCTTGGAGACGTTGTACCATTTCGTGCCCATAGCTGTGGAAACCTTGGGCAGTTGGAGTACAGATGCTAATGGGTTCCTTCTCGATCGGGGGCGCAGGCTGAAGAAAGTGAGTGGCGACTCCCGCTCACGGTCGTTCCTGGTGCAGAGGTTGGCCATAGCCATTCAGTCTGTTTGACACGAACCCTTTTCTCGTGAACCCGTGAAGGCATCAAGTTGAAATTAACATCAAATACTTATGTCTGCGGTCCCTTAAAACTGTGAAAAAGAAGCTTCTAAGTCAACGCAATCAAAAGATACGGCCATTTAAGCCTCAGATTTTAACAAATTTGCATTTGCAGGTAAATCAAAATCTATAAGGTACGTATACTTCCTTTAAAAAACCGAAAGTCGTTATTTTGTTGTTATATCACGTGATTGTAATATATTTTCCGCCCATATAATATTCGGATGCAATGCACGGTGTTTGCCTCTAAGTGTTTGTTACACTTTTGTTAAATTACCCATGTGTTATTTAATTGTATATAATAAGTAGTAACAAATGTTGGTAAACCAAATAAATAAATAACAATAAAAACTTTTATGAGTGGTATTCATGTTTATTAAAGATATACGGTTTTACTCACGTTTGTATTTCGGGGATGCCCAACTAGTTTCGGACCCAACAAGGGCCCTTTTTCAAGGAGTGAAGCGTCCTATCGCGACGGTGTCAGGCGTCACACTGGGTTGATTACGCTGCCACCGGTTCCTTTGCCATTCGGAATGAGACTGCGGAGATGAGATTGCGGATGTAGACGATTGCGTTTCCGTTGCGTTGTATGATGCGCTTTTATTACTAACATTCACTGCGCTGCACACCATACACCATGTATAATCTGTTCTATTCTCTGATGAAAAACTCCAAAATGCATAGGTACTATATTTAAATCGTATGAATGTACAACGTAATATTTAGAACTTTAAGAATTGTATCTGTCGACGCAAGGCTGACGTAAACTTAAATAGTATAAAGTTTTAATCTAGTAGTCAAATATGATTGGATAGCTTAAAATTAGTTTAGATCCGATAATTGTTATTAGTTTCCTATTTTTTTATGTAAAAAGCAGTGTTATGATTGACTGTTTCTATAACAGCAAATAGTAACTGAAGGTTTATTAAAACTCAAGTTTAAAAACAAGTTAACTATTTGTAAATTGATTTGTTCATTTATAAGCGATATGCGTTAGTTTAAAATGATTTTTAGTTAGCTTTTATGGAAACGGTCGAGTGAACGAATGTTGGCGAACCGCGTGTTTAAAATGAATGTTGAAATGTTTTAATCAATAGATAATTAATTCAATATTAAAATCAAGTGTTTATAATTGTAAAACAAATTACCAAATCATAGTTTGTTACTTTAATCAGTGTTATCTGAAATTTGACAAAAAATAAGTGTAATGACTTTGTAGCGACCGCGCCATTTTGTAGTCGAAGTGGCGGGCCGTTGCGAAGAAAAAGACACATTTGCCCTGAGAATTTGGTGAAGACAAGTGGTGTCTAGCTAAGAATATCCTGTGAGTACTACTTTATTAATATTAGATTAGATTTTAAGGATTTGGTTTAAACTGTGTTTTACTTAGGAATAAAAGTTCATATAAATTTGTGTGTGGGTATTTATTTTGCGATGAGTGAGCCTGGTGATAGAGACGGTGACGTCGGCTCTGACTCTGCCGACGTCCTGGTTTCTAAAAACCCAAACGGTCCCGTTTATCCGTTATATCTTATAAATGAAAAACCATTTTTTTACTAGTTAAAAAACACCAACAATTTTTGAAACAAATCCACAATGAATATAGAAGATATAAAGTGCTCTGACTTGCTGGTGTATAGCACACTTGTGATTCTGGACCACACTATTCGGGGAAATGCTCATATTAAATATTGGATGTTGCGAGGTCATTGTCTACCGCAGCGTGGTTTTGGCATTCCCTCTGCGTTCACTCACCATTAATGCGATTAAAACCTTTTCCCTTTCAAGCAATTGAACGGTTCAGACGCGCTCTAATGGACTACCCATTATTGATCTTAATTAAATAATGGCAGCAACGATCATCACGTCCTACTGTATTATCAGAACACGATAACAGCCGTTTGGCTCACCTAGTAGAGATAGCAAACGTTATTTGACACAATGGTATATCTAAGTGAAATACATCTATTTGAGAGCATAACTCGCCACCTGAAAACTTACATTTTGAATATCTCCACTTTCAAAGTCTTCATTTAACAAGATTATAGAAAATCTTAGGTAGATTTGAACACCCTTGAGATGCGAAATTTATCGATACGATACAATCGCGCTGCTAAATCATCCGAAGCGAGATAGAATCCACTTTAACATGCTCCTCGAATAATGTCACTTCCTCCCTAACTACACCATTCAATCCACTGTTAGCTGACAAAAAAATATTTGATTTTTGTAAAAACTTCTCAAAGTAACTGGAGCCGCAATGGCAATGGAACCGGACGCAATCTTGAATGGTAATCCAATATTAACTTGTACATGGTACCCTTGTTACCACCGATAGATTAATTATGTGCAAGTGAAAAGGTTACCTGTTACACTAAATGATATAGGTATTTGTACAGTTATAATTGTCACTTACGGGACGTGTTTGAGTACAAAGGTGCCGCGATAGTCCTACCTATCCTATACATGTACAGGAGGAAAGTTCATTTGCCTACTTTCACTGTCGGCGGCGACTATAGAGAAAATTGATCGACGCTCTTACAACCTCCACCATACACGGGTTTTCTTCTGCGCGTCAGGGTTACTGTTCGGGCCCGAACAATACGTGATGCCATTCCTGCCAGACCTTCACATTAGTTTGGCCGGTGAAAAAATGCTTGGTCCCCAAATAGAAATAAAAAGGAAGGAACTTTTTGCTTAAATCCGCATCTGGCGAAATATGAACACACACACTTTGTTACATACAGTTTTGATCATAGTCTAGCAAATAGGAACAATACAATATTTTAAAAAGATAACACAGCTGAAAATAGACCTCCTCTTTTTTTAAGTCGGTTAATAAGTTTTATAACTTTTATTTTTTTAAGTCAACAAAGAATAATAAACGTCGTTTCCTTAATATTACAGAAAAATCACCCCAGTTTATTTTTGTACTTGTACTAAATTACAAAAACTTTCGTGAGTGGTATTCATATTAGTTAAAATATATGGTTTTACTGCCGGTTGTAGATGCCAGTCTGGCACCTGCAACCGGCGCGGCAGGAAGCCTCACCCCTTGATAAAGGGCCCCCGTTGGGTCCGAAACTAGTCGGGCATCCCCGAAATATACACGTGAGTAAAACCGTATATTTTAACTAATATAAATACATAATTGTATGTGTTTTATTTTTTCCGGTAACGTGATGACATATAACGATGACACATAGAATCTTTTAAAATACTGAAAGTACATTCATATAGTCATAATGATACCATTCCTTATAACTAAACAATCAAGATGGCAGGTGACAACAAGTACTATGTATTTATGTGTAAATCATAAAAACAAGTTTCGTTTCAATTTAGTTAGATTTCAGTTTCACAAGATTAACTTTGATACTTCAGAGTTTAGAGGGAGCGGTGTATCGTGTTGTAACTTTGATACTTCAGAGTTTAGAGGGAGCGGTGTATCGTGTTGTAACTTTGATACTTCAGAGTTTAGAGGGAGCGGTGTATCGTGTTGTAACTTTGATACTTCAGAGTTTAGAGGGAGCGGTGTATCGTGTTGTAACTTTGATACTTCAGAGTTTAGAGGGAGCGGTGTATCGTGTTGTAACTTTGATACTTCAGAGTTTAGAGGAAGCGGTGTATCGTGTTGTAACTTTGATACTTCAGAGTTTAGAGGGAGCGGTGTATCGTGTTGTAACTTTGATACTTCAGAGTTTAGAGGGAGCGGTGTATCGTGTTGTAACTTTGATACTTCAGAGTTTAGAGGGAGCGGTGTATCGTGTTGTAACTTTGATACTTCAGAGTTTAGAGGGAGCGGTGTATCGTGTTGTAACTTTGATACTTCAGAGTTTAGAGGGAGCGGTGTATCGTGTTGTAACTTTGATACTTCAGAGTTTAGAGGGAGCGGTGTATCGTGTTGTAACTTTGATACTTCAGAGTTTAGAGGGAGCGGTGTATCGTGTTGTAACTTTGATACTTCAGAGTTTAGAGGGAGCGGTGTATCGTGTTGTAACTTTGATACTTCAGAGTTTAGAGGGAGCGGTGTATCGTGTTGTAACTTTGATACTTCAGAGTTTAGAGGGAGCGGTGTATCGTGTTGTAACTTTGATACTTCAGAGTTTAGAGGGAGCGGTGTATCGTGTTGTAACTTTGATACTTCAGAGTTTAGAGGGAGCGGTGTATCGTGTTGTAACTTTGATACTTCAGAGTTTAGAGGGAGCGGTGTATCGTGTTGTAACTTTGATACTTCAGAGTTTAGAGGGAGCGGTGTATCGTGTTGTAACTTTGATACTTCAGAGTTTAGAGGGAGCGGTGTATCGTGTTGTAACTTTGATACTTCAGAGTTTAGAGGGAGCGGTGTATCGTGTTGTAACTTTGATACTTCAGAGTTTAGAGGGAGCGGTGTATCGTGTTGTAACTTTGATACTTTAGAGTTTAGAGGGAGCGGTGTATCGTGTTGTAACTTTGATACTTCAGAGTTTAGAGGGAGCGGTGTATCGTGTTGTAACTTTGATACTTCAGAGTTTAGAGGGAGCGGTGTATCGTGTTGTAACTTTGATACTTCAGAGTTTAGAGGGAGCGGTGTATCGTGTTGTAACTTTGATACTTCAGAGTTTAGAGGGAGCGGTGTATCGTGTTGTAACTTTGATACTTTAGAGTTTAGAGGGAGCGGTGTTTCGTGTTGTAACTTTGATACTTCAGAGTTTAAAGGGAGCGGTGTATCGTGTTGTAACTTTGATACTTCAGAGTTTAGAGGGAGCGGTGTATCGTGTTGTAACTTTGATACTTCAGAGTTTAGAGGGAGCGGTGTATCGTGTTGTAACTTTGATACTTCAGAGTTTAGAGGGAGCGGTGTATCGTGTTGTAACTTTGATACTTCAGAGTTTAGAGGGAGCGGTGTATCGTGTTGTAACTTTGATACTTCAGAGTTTAGAGGGAGCGGTGTATCGTGTTGTAACTTTGATACTTCAGAGTTTAGAGGGAGCGGTGTATCGTGTTGTAACTTTGATACTTTAGAGTTTAGAGGGAGCGGTGTATCGTGTTGGTGTGGTTTCACTTGGTTCCATGCCGACATCCCTCTACACGTCGCGCGTCGTTATCACATTAATGGCATTTTGGCAATTGCACTTTTTTTATTAAAATAACTACATCAGAAATAGTCATACTTTATATGAAAAAATCTTTCTCCGGACGCCACTATCGATGTGCAATCAAATATATATCATGCCACCAAAAACATTTTTATGTAAAAAGTTGCCAAGACGAGACCATATGGCTCGCACTGTCAAAAAGTTATCAGATCTCATGTAGAGCCAAAGCTTCTAACTCTACAAGCCCTAACTTCACAAACTCTATACCTTAGTCAAAATATGTGGTCTGGCCGTTTCGCTACCGTCACATGTACGCGTAAGGTAAAAAAAATATTTGCTGTTCATTACTTTTCTGTTATACAATAGTTCTTGTAGTAACGAAAGGGCCTTTCTTTTTTTGGAGTGTATTTCTTGCACAACAGAGGTGCCTTTTTTGATAGCCTACTCTCTTCATGAATCTTCGCATTTTTTTTGTTGGTTTACTGTTTATAATAAGCGATAGACCAGGGCGATACTTTGCTCTTAGACCATTATATTCGACTACAGCGGACGGTTGTGCAAATTAGTCACTCTAGAGAGTGCTACATAAGCCTGCCCACAAGAGAACGTAGATGACCCGATGTCAATGAGAGCATTTGCTTCATCATCAATAACAGCGGTTACACATCAGGCGTTTTGCGCACGCCATAATTCCATCCCCTAATTTAAAGGGTGGGGGGATGATTTACTAAAAATCTGAAAATATGTATATTATTATATTACCAGGAGTCTCTATATCATCAATTTTCAGACACCTAGAAACAAAATTTTGCGGAAGTCTCATACAAACTTCCATTCCCTATGTTAAGGGGTTGTGGGGTAGAAGTTCCAAGGTTTAGAATTTTTTCGTTATTTGTGTACTAATACTAGCTTGCATACCAAATTTCAGCTTTCTAGGACGTCAGAAAGTACCCTTAGAATTTTGATGATCAGCAGTGAGTAAATGACGAAATCGGAGTTTTTTAGATATCAATAAAGTCTAAAGTATAAGAGCTATACAATTAAAACTTTATATGTTTAATAAATCCACTATTGACATTATATCCCGAGAATTTTATGTATCTAGTATCAATCCAACCCAAGTTATGAGGGTTCAAAAAAACGTCGAAGCCCTTCGAGAAAAGGTAGGTAGTGCCCTTGCGCTTCGCTTGGCTAATCTTGGCGGGGTCACTGCCGTGCCCCCAGATTTAAAGTAATTTCAATTGTAATTATCGATTCTGACACATTTTACCGAACTTTCATATTATTTTAATTTAACTTTCAATTTGAGATATATTCGCCTTTATAAGCTTTTAATTATAAACTGAGTAGAAAACACTGCGCTTTGTAGCAGCGCTTGTTTGCTAATGGTCATAGATCTTCCATGTATGTTCGTGGTGCCTTCGCCCTGCCTGATGTACATTCATTGGCTTTATTATCAGCATACCCAGTATATATGTAGGAAGTAGCGTAGGCGTGTCTTCGTTAGATGACATTGAAGTATATTTTCACTGTAGATAAATGGGTGTCACCACAGACTATTGTAGATCAACATGAAGACAGGCATTTAAATGTAGAATTTATCGAAAGTGAACCTGCAAGTAAACTTCCAACACACTTCTTCATTTATTTATATAGGATATATATATTGGAATTATATAGGATATTATAAAGGAATTATTATAATTTTAAGCCTTGGATTACGCCGGGCCTAGTCCGATGCATACGACACCGAGATAAATTGCATACAAGAGCTAAGCAGTGTCCAGATAATGTTACCCTACAAGTGTCCTACAGGAGATATAGAATTTTTTGTAATAATCTTCTCAAAAAGATAAAAATAGACTATGACAAATCCCAATTACATCAGGCTGGAAATAATACGAAACAATTGTGGAAATATGTTAAAAAGGTTACATTTACGTCGCCACAGCATAAAAATGAGACGAGTCTATTACACACACATTCTTCCCCCCTTTCCTCCATTAACAACGTAAATAGCTTTTTTGTAAGCATTGGGAAAACATTTGCAGAAAAGATCCAAAGTCAAAGGGTTACAAATGATTCACTATTAACGCCCTCAACCTGTCTTAAAAGCGGAAAATCTTTTGTTATGTTGGAGCCGGACGAAAATGAAGTGGAGAGAATTATTCTAACTCTAAAAAATAATTTTGCACCAGGGTGGGATAACATCAGCACCAATATAATAAAAAAATTTAGGTATATTCTAGTTCCTCCATTAACTTACATTTTTAGGATATGTTTCTCAGACGGTATTTTTTCCAAAATGCCTTAAAAAGGCTATAGTTATCCTGATACACAAATCTGGTCAAAAAGAATTGGTAACGAACTACAGACCTATTTCTCTGCTACCTGCTTTTTCCAAAATACTAGAGAAATTAATAAACAACAGACTAATGTCCTACCTTGAAAAAAATTGCCTCTTCTCCGATATGCAATTCGGATTCAGACAGCTGATGCAGTACATAACCTAACAAAATTAAATTAAGGATGCTTTAGGAATAAGAGGCACACAGTTAAAACTTCTCACTGACTATTTACAGGATAGATTTGGTATCTATCCTGTAAATAGTCAGTGAGAAGTTTTGAGAAGTGTCAAAATAGATGATGTTATGAGCGCTGAGTTGAAACTACCCCCGTTCGGTATCCCACAAGGGAGTGTTCTTGGAAGTACCCTTTTCCTAGTCTACATTAATGATCTTTGTAATTTAAATCTATCACACGGCAAAATTATTTCATATGCAGATGAAACGGCGCTCCTTTTCTCCGCCAACACCGATACGGAAGTTCACGAATATGCACAGAGTGGTTTCCAAATTGTAAATAAATGGCTTAAACATAACCTTCTCACCCTGAACACTGATAAGACGAAATTTATTAAATTTGGTATGAGTAAAAACCTAACCCATTTACAACACAACCACACAATTGTATGCACATAGCTGTTATAGTACCACGACTCACGCTTGCAACTGCCCTCTTATTTATAACACAACTAACATTAAGTACTTGGGTATTATATTAGATGAAACTCTATCTTTTAAACAACATATAGCCGCTGTAACTTCCAGAACTCCTAAATTATTATTCGTATTTAAAAAACTGCGCTATATAGCAGAACAAAAACTTATTATATAAATTTACAAAGCATTATGCCAGTCAGTTATTCAGTACTGCATCACCTCTTGGGGAGGATCCTCAAAAACGGTGAAGTTAACTATTGAACGAGCACAGCGAGCACTCCTAAAAGTAGCATTTCGCCTACCTTTTCGTTTTCGTACACAACTACTGTATCAAAAATGCAAGGTTTTAACTGTCCGCCAACTATTTATAATGTACACTGTATTAAAACAACACACGACTCTAACATATAACACTATCCTTACTAACACAAAGAGACGGAAAGATATTGTCTGTAGCACAATTTCGGAATCGAGGTTTGTTTTCACAAATAGATTTTTTGGATTTTTTGGTCCTTTTCTTTACAACAAGATAAATAAAAAGACATCCATATACGACCTCAATTATTTTAAAGCAAAAAATCTTGTCAGTCAGTATCTGCAAAGTTTAGACTACAACCAGACTGAAGATTTTCTCCCACTTATCTCACCTCACAGATACAACTTCTATGTTCCAACCATGACAGAGATCTTCGCTCCACAAATAATCTTCTACTCCTATGCCCTACACACACTTCTTCTCTTGTTCACTCTTCATTTGCTATCTATTCTATTTTACTATGGAATGCGCTCCCTCCTGAGATTAGGATGTCCACCAGCAGAGATACGTTTAAAGCTAAGGTCCGTGAATTTTACAGGAAGCAGTTGGCAGAAATATCCTCATAACCTCACAACCATAGGTATATTTTGTATCTATATATAGTATTTATTTGAATATATATTTATCTGTAAGTATTTATATATGTATGTATTATGTATAATCAATTGTATTTCTATGTAAATTATAACTTTCTTCATGAAATTTCATTCTTATATACCTGCCATGTTCCTCACTGAACCACCCAAAGGTTGACTGGTAGATAATGCCATGTGGCATTAAGTCCGCCTCGTGCAATGTAAACTGCAGGAAGTTTTAAATAAAAATAAAAAAATAAAAAAAGATTTAATTACTGTTGTTAAATAAATAATAGTCTCATAATGTTAATGTTCCTATATTGTTAATTACCACACAGTTAAGTCTATTTGTGCACATTTATATTAAATAAATATTGTTATTATTAAATAATTACATAATGTAGTAAAAGTCTGTAAATGCACTTACCGCCTGTGGCACAGGTTTACCCTAGTACAGGCACCCATATATTTTTAAGCCAATTAATGTTATATAAGATCTGTAATAATGTGTACCAACTATAAATGAATAAATTTATTATTATTCTCTTTATTCGTCTTTTACCATATAAATTACATTTTTAAATATGTACAGAAAAAAATATATATTTAAAAATATAAAAAATAGTAGACCACTGACATCGGGTACAGGGACCAAGATACCGGTGGTTAGGGCTCCAAAGACAGGAACCTCCTCACTATCGAGAAGAACTGCCTTCGGCATCAGTCCCTTGATTAAAACCGTCTAACGCGAGCCTCTTAAGGTGTTGATCGAGGCTCTTGGCTATTAATCCATGAGCAGATATGACAATCGGAACAATGATCGCCGAATCGACATTCCACATATCGACAATCTCGTGAGACAAATCCAAATATTTGATTTGTTTATCTTTTTCAACTTTCACGAGATTCTCGTCATGAGGAACAGCGATATCGATGATCATTGCACGGCGCTCTAATCGATCTATCACCACTATATCAGGTTTATTCGCAACAATACTTCTGTCAGTGATGATAGATCGATCCCAATACAATGTGGCTCGACCATTTTCAAGAACTGGGTCAGGCACATACCTGTAATATGGCAACTCTGAATTCACAAGGTTGTATTTAAGGGCTAGCTGTTGATGTACAATCCTGGCCACTTGGTTGTGTCTGTGCAAATATTCACCATTGGCAAGACAAGAACAACCAGAAATAATATGCCTGATAGATTCACCGGGGCGGTGGCACGCCCGACAGATGTCAACTGTACCATCTTTCAGGATATATTTCCGATAGTTATTTGTCATAACAACTTCGTACATAATTGCAAAGACAAAACCTTCGGTTTCTCCGAAGAGATCACCGACCCGTAGCCAAGATGTGGACGCTTTTAAGTCTATATCAGGCCCATTTAGGGCCCGATAAAAACGACCATGAAGTGCTTTGCCCTTCCATACCTCCCTGCGCTCATTAGTACTAAGAACTACAGGTTTGCGCCAGTTCTCTTTAGCCAGAGCGAGGGGAGTGAGTCCGTTGTCCACTGCAACCACATTACAATGCACACCCACATCAGTATGAAGAAAATATTCTCTAAGGTTGTATATCTCACGATTGTGTAAGGTCTTAATGTTTAAAAGTCCACGACCCCCAAACTTTCGTGGGATATACAACCTCATTACCGATGAACGTGGGTGGTGCATTCAAAATGCAGTAAAGTGCAAAGAGTTGTATCATCTCTTTAGTACCACGGGTCCCGCTTCTACATCCATTCTGAGAAATAGAAATGATCGAATTTTTATTTAAATGTAAAGTAATTTTGAGTCTCAGAATGGAAGTTAGAAGCTTATACACGGTTGGTAGGCATGTGATAGGTCTATAATTTTTGGGATCCGTGGCATTACCGGATTTGTAGAGTAAGTGGGTAATGCCAGTGGTCATAAAATGGGGTAATAACCCTGAATCTAAAGCTGATTGGAATTGAGATGCCAAACGAGCGTGTGAGCTTCGGAACCACTTAAGCCAAAAGTTGTGCAGTCCGTCTGGACCAGCTGATGTCCAATTTGGTAATGAACGGACTGCACTACTTACGTCCTCTGTGGTTATGGCAATAGGTTCCATTTTTGGTATACGCTCACATGACCGCTTAACATCTCGTATCCAATCACCTTCTGTATGAGTGACAGGCACCGACCAGATGTTACGCCAAAATGTATTTGTAATATCTTCATCCGGTAAGTGCCCATCACTCATACATGGATCAGCTTGTTCCCATTTTCGGTACACCCACCTCTCATTTCTTTGGAATATACGATTCTGATTATACCTATCAATTCGTTTTTTGTAACGTCGTATCCTATTTGCCCACGCATAAACTTTTTGCTTTAGAAAGTCTATGCGCTCTGTGACACATGACATGTATTGTTGAGGACTGATGTCAGTCCCCAAAAATGCCTGTTTCACAAAGCGCATCACCTTTGGCCGCGTATTGCCCAATCGAAAGTTAATTAACTTACTGATGAGCGTCCTAGCCTCAGCTATACGACGCTCAATTCTACACTGCCAGGCTGGCACAGTAGACTTGGGTGGAGTAGTAGTGGTATTTACGAAAAAATTAACTCCCGCTACTCGACATACTGCGACAGCCGCGCAGTAGAGAATAGAGTGTGTATCACTAAGATCTTCGCTATTGTCTAAATAGTCAGACAATAGCGAATCCAGGGCACACACCAGCGCTATATTTCTTTTATGCATAGGCAAACGGGATAAACGTGGTCTAATTTGATAATTTAAAGACCTGTATTCCAGAATCGCATCCTCCAAAGCACTCCTTAGTCTCTCAATGTATTGGGTACTCACGGATATAGCCTCACTCTCCTCAACTTCATCAAGAGGTAGTGACTGTGGCATCGTTAGTCACCAAACTCACAGTTTGCGATGAAGAAGGGACAATAAAGCTATCCCGTACGTCAGAGCGTATCCTGTCAAGTACGGTATTATTCAGCAGGTGGCAGCGCTGTATAGCCCGTACCTGATCCGACAGTCGTTGTGCTGATACGTTGACGGCTGGTTCAAGCTTCTGAAACAGAGACACCAAACGAACACGGTACGCAGTAAGATTAGTTCCCAACTCTGTAGCCCGATAATATGCCCGCATGACGTTTTCATTAATTGAATTAGTCCATTTCATGCGGCGCACATCACCACCGGCAGCGGGGGCCCTATTCGAGGTCATTGGTCCTCGGGGTCCCAAGCAGGTCGGTGGCCGGGTTCTCCCCTGCCGACGCACAGGTGTTGGCGACGTCGGCGGGGAAAAATACTCGTCGCTGGAGCTTGAGCTCGACGCCTCATTGCTTGCCGCTGTCTTCGAAGGGTGTAGTGGCGGCTGTGAGGCGGAGCTGTGCGACGAGTCCGGGATTATCCGTTGTGCATTTCTGTTTCTGGCTTGATTTATTGTTAGCATTTCTATTGTTCCATGGTATTGTATTTTATGACATCTGTCAATCTCTTCTAAAATTTTTGGTTTATATTTTTTCATATTGTTGCTGTGGTTTTTCTTATATTTCTTAGTAAAAATCTGTTTCCAAAACATATATTTTATGTATTTATTCCGATTTTGATAGTTTATTTGAAATTAAAAATATATAATATGTTTTGTAAGAAAATGTGACGCTAACAGGTAAGTGTTGCCCTTATTATTATTATTATTATTTATTATTTATTTATTTAATGCATGGAAGACTTACAGCTATATAACAATATAATAAAAATGGAGAATTTAGTTTTCAGAGAGCCAATAACAAGTCCTCACTTATAGTAATTGAATAACAAACAATATGCAAACAAACTCATTGAAACACATCACGCGTAACACCCAGAAAGATAAATACACAATTTTCTAAACAAAAACAACACGTCACATGCATAAAACAAATTTACTTCGCAATGAAACATAACATCAGTTTGTAGGTTTGTAATTTTAGACTCAAACGCCTTCTTGCCGCGGGCACACTGGGCCAAAAAGGGTCAACATCGCACTGTCTACATAGCCTGTTAATGTTTCTACTTGCTCTCACAATAAGACTATTTTGCCTATAGTTTGTAGTAGCACTTGGTATTTGCAGCGCTGGGTTAAAACGGATTGACTTACAGGGTACATTAAAGGAAAACTTAGATAAGAGCTCGGGGCTATTAATATTGTTATTTAATATTCGAAGGACGAAGATAAAATCAGATATCTCACGACGATTATGAAGAGGTAAGAGATGAAATTTACGACAAAGTTGATAATAATTACTAGCCTGATATGGAATATGTTGGTGGAAGCAGAGGTATTTGATAAAGCGCTTTTGAACATTTTCAATACGGTCGATATATTTGTGATAACAGGGGTTACATATCTGACACGCATATTCCAGGTGACTCCTGACAAAGGTACAATATAAGATTTTAAGTGTTTTAGCTTCAGTAAAATTATTGGATCGTCTCATTATAAAGCCAAGTGTTTTAAACGCTTTTTTGACAATAATTTCAACATGTGTCTCAAATCTCTCAAGTCACGTACAGTGGTACTTCTTGGTAAGGTTATACCTCCCAGTGTGTATTTAGTGGATATAGGTGCCAATTTCCAAGTATATGTCAGAACTGAGCCTTTTGAGGGGTTTAGGTCCAGTTTGTAAGTTCGACAATATTCTTCAAGACGACAGACTTCATGCTGAATGTTGATGTCCAGATTTTACAGGTTTACTACCAAACTCCAACAAATGTGACTTAACCCCTCTCCCTGCTCCTGCTCTCTGCAGCTCCGACAGATTGCAAGCACTAAAGGTGGATATTAAGTTCAGGTCTTCAGTTGCTTCTTACATTGAAAACTGTTCATCGCTTCAACAGTACATCAGATATACATATTCTTTCAAAACATTTCCCCCTTTTAAAGTTTTACTGCTTTATTAGTTTATATCTAGACACGCGGCAGTGTGTCAAGCTAAGTTCAAGTCAAGAACTGGCGACGCAGTAGCCGTGTGTTATTACACGAAAAATTTGGCGCCATTTTTGACACCGGCAGTGCGGCGCGTGGCTCGGCGAGGGACGCGGCGGGCGGCGCGGTTTTAAGTGGTATGCCAGAATCTTTTTTTTAATATATGTTCACCGATTACTCGACGACGTCTGAATCAGTATAGAAAATTCTTTTTTGTTGCAAAGGGTTTACTTCCCAGGTGGTCCCATTTAAATTTTATCGAAATCGGTAGTGCGGTTTCTCAAAAATCAACAAATACAAAATTGTATACATCGATGATATTTTCGTTTACTCCGAAACCTCGTTGTCTCATTGGATCAGTGTGTTTAGCCTACCCATATTATATTTAAACAAAATACATCTACTTTCCACAAAAAAATTCAAAATAAAATTAATATTTAACTTCCAAAAAGGTTCTCTCCTGGTGTCTACCTTTCGTGAGAAATGAGATTTCTCAATCGGTGCATTTCTGCTAATGCTCGTTCATAGTGGGGTTTACTTAACAGTTTAGAGGGTTCTAAATCAGATAGAGCTATTCCTTCTAAAGTTTTGAGAGCTACGTATACTTGTCCCTTCGCAAAGTTTTAAAAATAATTTATATTAAAAATGTTTTCAGTTCAGGGTGTAAAATTGCAAAATGTGTAACGTCTTACCGTGAGGATGGGAGGGGGGGGGGGGTTTCACAAATGTGACCACCTGTTACAAGGACGGAGGGGTTCAAAATTCGTGTGACGTAATTTATGGATGGCCCCTTATCACAATTTATCATGATTTAGGCACATTGAAGTCAGTGATACTTTTTTAAAAAATAATTATCATCACTGATACACTATAATTTAATGAAAATTTAATATAGAATATCACAAATAATGAAATATATGCAATGTAATCATTAATTAATAATTTTATAAATAGCAATTAAGGAAAAAATTGCATGCTGTTACTTGAATGGCTAAATGAGCTTGTACATATATTTAAACCTACCACCACTCTGTATCCTCATTTAAAGCAATTAAAGTGTTTGTATTTGTATTTGTATCTGACTGACTGACATATTATATATAGGCTAGGTAATTATGTGTATAGAAAGGGAAAAATCAGACAACAGTGATTTTTAAGATTTAAAATATTAATTAATATAAATAAATAGCAATTGATTTTTATTAATACCTAGCGCCTTCCGAAATTATAATAGCAATGTTTTTCTTTCGCAGGAGAATAGGTTGTAAGATGAAAAGTCGCTTTAATCGTTTTGTATACCAGATTATTTATAAGATTTAGACAACCAATAACAAACTGCAACTGGCAGATCATTGAGTCTGCGCGATGATCTGACATCATTAGGAACAATAATTGTAAATAAAATTATATAATTTGTAAATGTACCTACTAATATTTATGATGTGGTAAGTAATGATATCCCATAAATGTGAAAATGAGAGCCAAGTTCAATATTAAGAATATGCGTGGTTGTCGATTTCGCCCACAAAAGAATTGAGATCTAAATGGGTGCCAAGTTCTGTAGATAATCCTGTTTATTTCGACGAACATACAACATTCTAAAATAAATTTAAAACACAAATACTTTTTTTTTCTACTTCAACAATATTTGCTATTTAAAAATATAACTTCTTCGGCCTTTCTTTCTTCGGCCGTGCAACTTGGTCTAAACGTCAAGCAATTCAGATGTATGTGATACCTATTTCGTTAATTCCCATATAAACACATAATTATATCATGGGACGCGAAAGTTCAAAAGTTAACTAGGAATACACTCTCATAATTTACAAAAAGTGGAAGTTTTTGTTGACCACGAAACATGCAGACGAAGACATAATCTTTGCTATCAACCACTTGTGATGAAAGAACTTGTAACAATAATTAAAAAAGTTTTATAGGATCCTTTAAGCAAGTTTGCAGGTCCCACACTAACAGCGCAGTGGGCGGTAAGTTTTTATTTTGAGTGGCATAATTTGATGTGATCCGTAAGCGGAGGTGGTTGGGAGTCGGCTAGCGGTGAGTGGTGACTGGTGAGTGTCGGGCGCCGGGCGCGTGCTCGGCGCGGCGCGGGGCAGCGCCAAGCGGCAGTCCGCGGCGCGCCCCCGCCCATGTCGCACACTTCTTGCGTCACCCTTGTGCCGCGTCGCGCCATGCCCGCCGTCACGGCCGCCGCCGCGTGACCGAGCCGCTGGTGACACCACACTGACATAGCTGCGCCGCGATATTGTGCCGTAATATGAATTAACATTGGACTATCTGCGGGATACATTGCCTAAGGATTCATCCGCTTCCTTTCGATCTGGTAAATGTTATTATTTTCTGCTCCTGAATTTTGGATTGTACCTCGCGGAGTCGCCGATGCCAGCAGCTGCCTGGTCTGGCTGGTACACGTGGATCGGGGTTTGCTGTGCTCCCCATGTTCTCGGGAGCCCGAGAATATGGGGCACATCCGCACACACCGCCATGGCCGCTCTGGCCAGTGAGATCTATGGTTGCAGATGTCGCACTTCCGTTACGCGACTGACCATTCTTAACCAGCTCCAACTGACAGCAGTCAGTTGTACCTTCTCAATGGTTCTTTTAACTAAAATCATGTTTTTCATCGAATATCTATTTAAAGATAAGGGTTTTTCAAAAACCGACCAAGCACATTCGCACAAAGTCAGTCCCGCTATGATTTTTTCAAAAGCATAGCCCATAAAAACTATAATATACGGAGTCTCTCTGGACCACGTCGGTGATTTTTTAATTTACCGCTAAAGAGATTAAGTCTACTTCGGCCTTCACTGAACAGTCCCTTTTACCGCTCAGTGGAGTTATGTTTGTAATTGTTTATTGTGAAGATGACCACGTGGCTAGCTGTCTAGGTGACACTACTTCTACTAAGTATAAGTTCTTTAAAATAGATATACCTAGTGTCAAACTCAAGAGTTTAGATACATCTGACTTATCATTCTGCGATTAATTCTGCCTGAGTAAGTTAACACTCTGTGTTCATGAACCACCACTCGTTCACTCACGTTGCACACTGATCCCGATGGGTGTGTCCCAATAATCAACTCTGCATCGTCAGATAAAATTCATTTCATTGACCAATATTTTAATTTCTAAATTGTGTGCAATGAAATATAGCATATGCGCACGAGAGCTATATTTACACGAGAGCTATAGTTACACGAACCATTTTTATGCCCCCTCTAACTCAAGATCACATAAACCTATTGAAATGAAGTTTTGGATATGACTTAAAGGCTTTCTTATTGCACTATATGCCACCATATTTCAAAACTCCAATACCTTTGGAGAAATTAACGTCTGAAAATCTTAAATTTGGGGGTGACTGACTGACTGACAGGTCACCAAAAATCAGTCTTCATATCTAGGTCTCCTAGAAACCTGAATGGTATATAATGGTACAGGGCTAGGATTTATCAAAAATCCGAGAATAGGGTCGAGGTATCTATTAATTATATCTCTATCCTCATACAAGGCCGCCACGGTCGCAAACTTGCAAGGCGGAGCGACCTGCGTGCTGCGTTTTTGACTTCAGGACAATATTTGAAATCAAATCAAAAGCACAAATGTAAATGTAAGGGCAAGTTCTTTGTCACAAAAAAAAAATGAGAATTTTACGTCAAGTTTAACCATGTTACAATGTAAATTATGGGAATGGTTCACATATAATATGAACTTGACGAGTATTGTATAAGCATTATGTAGCATGATAAAAAATAGATAAGTATACTAAAAAAACAATGATACTTTGGTTTTTAGTAATAAAGAACTTGCCCTTACATTGACATTCATGTGTTAGATCTGATTAGTACTTATGCAGCACGTACTTGTAACCGTGGAGATCAGGTTACAGGGTCGAACTGTCTGGATAATCGTCACACGGCAGACTACTCCCTATAGTCTGGCGTGTAGCGATACAGATTGCTGTTAACTTTTAGCGCTATCGCCAACAAAAATTATTCTTTCTTTGTTAGATAGGGTATACCTCAAGAGGGGTCCCATGTCAAGGAAGTCAGAATCTGATGATGGGATCCTGGTAAAATTGAGAAAAACCCTCGAAAATTGTAGGAACGAATAGTGTTTCTGTTTACTTTTCATTACTTTATCAGGTATAGTTTAGAAATCATCACATCATGTACATGCTGACCTGATGATGAAAAAAAATCATAAAATAAAAATCTTTTTCACAAAAAATTAAACCGACGAACAGAACTAAAAAGCATAAAATATAATTTTATATAAACTAATTTTGAGTCGGCGCCAAATAATAAAATGATTAATTACCTACGTAGAGCCATGTCCATTTCTACTTAGGTACATATAAAATTTAGATAATTAATCAGTTTGTTGTTTGGCGCCGACTCAAAATTAGTTTGTATAAAATTTGATAGTTTATGTAAATAAGCTCAATACTTAAGACTTAAAAGGTTTATTTCTTTTATGCTTTTTAGTTCTTTTCGTTGGTTTAATTTATGTTAAAAATATTTTTTTTGTTCTTATATTATGGTGATAAACTATATCTTTCTGGCTATTACTAGTAAATTCATAAATAAAATGTAGATAATCAGCGCTGTTCTAGCGTTATGTTCATTGTATACAACTGCCTTACCGCAAATTATTTAATAATGTGACAGTTGTCAATGTCATAATAAATATCCTAATCATGGAGGTTCAAAATTGCGGTCACTTTTTTCCAATCGCCAAATTACATTTATTTACCTTCCTTTATAAACTAATTAAAAAGTAAAGTTCAAGTTATATTGTCGACTAAACTCATAACTAATTTAGATTTATTCATTTTATGGAATCGACTGTTAAAAATAACAGTCGATTCTAGTCGTTTGCTTATGGTGCTTCAAAATAAGCACCTATTGTCTGTAGTCAGAAAAATCAAGTCTTGTTTTTATCAGATTAGGGTTGCCATACGTCCCGGTCCACCGGTTTGAAGCGTTGTGTCCCGGTGTCCCGGTCTGTAAGTAATTTGTATCGGTGTCGAAGATACACATATATGCACGAGTCATACGGAACCACTGCGCCCGCTGCTTTGTTTTATTTAGCTGCCGACATGTTCGTCGGCAGTCGGCTGCGCCCTATCGCGTATTTAGTTTGTAATGCTGTGTCGCGTAAATTGTCGTTTTTTCAATACCCAAAACAAGCTAAAAATAAAATGTTCTTTCCAAAATTGTTTGACCCAAAATATCGACATTGATGGTCAAACAATTCACTGTCGTAAAACACCATCAGTCATTGAGTTCCTTATATTGTACGACCAAACTGAATGCTGTAATGTATCTGGATTCAAATATTGCGGCAAAACAACAGCAGTTGCAAGAACCAAGGCGACTGCTATCATAAAAAAAACATTTTAGCTCCTCGCTTCGTCGCGCAAATTTAAACAGAAGTCGAAAAGGTACCCTTCTACAGAATTTTAAACAATTCCAGTAATCACAAAGTCGAAAGATGTTTCTATTACTGATACAGTATTTTATGGAAACAGAAGACTTAAAATTTTTATTACTAAAATTAGACACTTTACTGAATGAAACATATGATACAGTTACACCCTTTTGTATTAAATCGTTGATAGATCAGAATTAATACGTAAACATTTTGGAAAGAGATGGCGTGAATTAAATAATATTTTTTTTATTATTGTAAGATTTTGTCTAAAAATATTGAAGGCCAAGCGCACTTACTCCACAATACAGCTGCCACTGCTACCGCTAATAAAATCAGTGATTACTCTTATTGCAGTGAAAAGTGTTCTAGAAGCTATAAAGAAACAGTTAAGTGACGGATTAGAAAATATATATTCAGGAAACCAAAGAAGACAGCTGTATAAGAAACAGAATGAAGGGACAATTAGTAAGTCAATCCGAAATAGTTGACAAAGAAACGGGAGATTTTTTTAACACTGCTACCCGTTATCTCGGACAGTGGACTGAACCAATGTTAAAATTTGATGATTTTGCCTGGATGGTTTTAAATAATATTCCCCAATGGTAAGAAGAAGAAAAAACTACAGGATATTAGTAGATGATTCAGTGTAAGAAGAATTTATGTATTTAAATTCTTTTACTGAATGTACAATGTCTGATGAGAGGAAAGCTAGAAACATGCAATAAAATGGATATAATTTTTTGATAAAACTGAAGAAAAAGAAAGAAAAGCAAATGTTTTCAAAATGTACCAATATTTATTTACAATCCCAGGGCATCAGTGTGGGCTTTCTAAGCATCATTCAATGTTTTTTATCTATGAAATGACGTGCATAGAATTTTATAATTACGTCAACTACTTTTCAAGGAAGTTCTTCAAACAGTCAGAACTTCTGATGAATGTAAATGGGCTAAGAAAAGTGGCATCGAGAACGTGTAAGCCCAAGAGAATTAGAATATTTGATTTGATTTTTGTCATTTTAT
Organism: Callimorpha dominula; assembly: GCA_949752705.1. Lineage (NCBI taxonomy): Eukaryota > Metazoa > Arthropoda > Insecta > Lepidoptera > Erebidae > Callimorpha > Callimorpha dominula. Next base: position 94,758 of record OX456999.1, on the reverse strand, counting down.
TTGGTTGATTTTGTTTCTACCAAAAATTAAACGTAGAAGCACCTAACCTAAATTCTACGTATGAAAGAATCCGATTTAACTTTTTTTATTAAAGTTTATTTGATATTAATTAAGTTTCTTAATTATCCATGGTTTACCCAATTTCTATTGCAAATGTCCCGGTCGGCGTTTCAGCATTTATGGCAGCCCTACTTCAATAGATTAGCTCCACAATAGTTTAGCATAATTATTTACCGAATGTTAACGTACACATTACAATAACACTACGAATGGACGCTGACACACCGTTAAGGTTTTTTGTTCTAGCCCAGCCAGTCCACGAGGGGGACTTGCATGATCTATCCATACTTCGTAATCATTGCTGCATGTGAGGATGTCTGTACAAAGTTACCCCATTGCACCGTGGCCGGTGTAGTTCGTTGTTTCATTGGTAGCTCAGGAGACATACCGACATAACGAATATACGAGGTCCAACGAATGAATGGTTTAAGAACTACCTTACTAATAGGAAAATACTTACCAAGGTAGCAGGGGTGTCTGGAAAGGAAATGGATGTTGATCTTGGGGTGCCGACTAGCTCAGTGTTTGGTCCAGTGGGCTATGTGATGCATGTCAATAGCGTGTCTAATGTGGTAAGCAGGTGTCGAGTGTACATGTATGCCGACGATATGTTTCTAGTGTATGCTTCAAAGGATATACAGGAAGCACAAAGGTACATACAAAAAGATTTGGAAAACATAACAAAATGGGCCATGGACAATGGCATTATATTAAATTTATCGAAAACCAAATGCATGCATATACACTCGCCACATAATTTACGAGCTAAGGGTATTAATAAAGAACAACTGGATGTAATAGGGCATTCTTATGAATGTCTTCAATTTAATAAAATGAACTGTAATTGTAATAATTTGGAGTATGTCAGCACTTTCAAATACTTAGGCTTAACCATTGATTGAAATTTTAACTGGAAAACACACATAAATGATATTTGTAACAGGTTAAGATCTGTACTGGGTAAATTCTACCAACTGAACAGTGTGATTTACAAACATACGCTACGTACTGTATACTATGCACTTGCTGACTCACTGATTAGCTATGGTTTTATTGTATATGGTCGAACATTCAAAACATATTTACAAGGTATTCAAAGTTTACAAATCAGATTAATTAAATATCTAGTTTCCAAAAAAGTTAAGAATAGTTGTAATAAGGAATATGATAAGTTATTCCCAATTTGTAAAATACTTTCCGTTGATAAAAAAATTAAATACTTCATAGGATAGGAGCATTATTACAGCGAAAATTATAAAATAAATGTAAGCAATAAGTATAATACTAGAACCGTAAGAGAAAAAAGACTAGTTCAACCGAAAGTGATCAATTACTATGGGGAAAGAATGACCAAGTATTTAGTACCTAACATATTTAATATGATAGATATATTAAGAAAAAGTCCTAAGTGTAGCAAAGGCGTGTTGAAATCAAAACTAAAGGACCTGTTTCTCAATGACAAATAGACAGCCTCTACTTGTCATTGAAAAATAGGTCCACACTAATATTGTAAATGTTATCATTGTATCAACATTACTGTTGGAAAAGAAAATTACCTTAATAGTGTAAGAATATGTATTGTGTAAGTACCTAAGTAAATGAGCGTGTCTCGCCATTAAACGTCAAAGTTTGGCGAGGTATGTAAATAATCTTACAATGTATCTTAATACTAAATAAATAAAAAAAAAACATCTTCTGCAGCAGAGAATGTTGCTGGAAACTTTTGGGAATGATGGACCTGTATATCGCGTGGTATGTAAAGTATTCCTTATGAATAATATCAAAAACCATAAATGTTAAATTTCAAGTCAATGTGATACAAAGTTCTGATAATAAAAGTTCAAGGCCGCCCTTTTTCTATATAGCAATAACATTTTGGAAAATCCTCCTCGTGCTGCCCAGACTACTCAAGGAACCTGTTGCACATATGAGATACGCACCGGACGATGGATTATGTATTTGATTGTATATATCTATGTGTTATATATATATTTAAACATAGATTATTAAAACTCGTGTTTTAATAAATAATGGCATAAAGTATCAAATTTTATACAAACTAATTTTGAGTCGGTGCCAAACAACAAACTGATTAATTACCTAAATTTTATATGTACCTACGTAGAAATGGACATGGCTCTACGTAGGTAATTAATCATTTTATTATTTGGCGCCGACTCAAAATCAGTTTATATAAAATTATATTTTATGTAAATAAGCTCAATACTTAAGACTTAAAGTTTGGGGTGCTGGCCGTGAAAACCTCCCCGTGGTGCACCCTGGGCAACGTTGGCAGTGGCGCTTTTGTTATCTCCCGTTGGAGAGGGCGCCATTGCCGACGGCAAATATTCTGGCAAGGAGGGGCCTACCTTGAAGGCCACTCTGAGTTTTTCCGTCTGTTCTCTGATGTAGGCAGAGGATAATGTTCGGAGAAACAAAAACGGGGCGGCGGGTTTGCCGTCTCTGAAAACACTCAGAGTTGGTAGATACAAGTCTAGCATAGACCACCGTTCGGCCCAACCGTAACTCTATCCGGTAGCGGAAAGACACGGAAGCTCTTAGGAGCTGCGAGGAAGAAAACCTCTTTAAAAAATTACTAGCGCGGGGCGGACGGGTCTGCCGTCATTGGACTCTATCCGAGACGGTGAACATCGGTCTGATACAGACCACCGTCCGGCCAAGCCGTAACGCTGAATTGACAGGGCCGGTGGCTCTCCGGGGCCGCGAGGAAGAAAAACCTCTATAAAAAATTACCCCAATCTCACGCTCTGACGCCCGGCTATGAGATGAATGGCTGAGGGGAACTCAGTCCCGAGAGTGTCCCCGTCGAAGGACGTAAAACTTATTAACAAAATTGCAAAGGAAAATACGGTAATGTCTACCCAGGAGGGTCCTAGGCACTCTGTGTCTGGGGAATCCCTCCCGGAGCCAGTTGGCTCCGGCAGCTCCCAGTCGTATTCTGGGGGGAGCAACCAATGTCCAAACAGCCCGTTGGTCAGCTGTAAATCGACCACCGACAGCAACGTGAAGGTCGCGGAAACTGAGAAAGACCATTTAGAAGTGGCGATGTCTGACTGCCAGTCAGAAAAGAGTGAGGCGAGCTGTGCAGCAGAAGTTGCGTCTAAATTTTGGCGAGGTGAGAAGCGTCCACGCTCTAAAAATTCCGAAGCTGGACGGGGCAGGAGTCGTTCAGGCTTAGAGACTGCCTCTTCGAGCGATGCCGATGACACGTTACCTGCAAAAGTGCCGAAAGCGCAACGTGGCAGAGGCCGACCGCCTACGACTGGTGCATACATTGGCGCCGCTAAGGCTCGAAAGGAACAGCAGCTCTTCGAGCTGCCGAAAAAGCTGCACAAGCGGAAGAAGAGGAACAGCGGCTTAAAAGCCTGTTCCTAAACATCTCCACCACAAAGACAGAGATGCAGAGAGGGAGACTTCGAGGATCTCTGATCACTAGGAATCCCCCCCCTCGGTGGAAGATGGTTCTTCTCCCGATCTGGGGGGGCAAGTAAACGAGGCGCTAAAGCGCATGGGAGAAGTCGCTAGTGTCTCCAAAGGCCTTAAAAGCACATGTCAGAAGGCGCTGATGGAGGCGGCCTCTTCAATCAAAGAAGCAACGGAGGCGCTTCTTAAGTGTTCTTCCTCGGATGAGACGGCCAAGCTTCGTCAGTACATTGACCGCCTTGAAACACATCTGGCTGAATCCGAGAAAGGCAGTAGGGAGCTACAAGGAGAGAGCGTCACAGTGGCGGAGCTACTGGTGAAATTGCGGCACCGCTGCAGCGGGAGGAGATGGTCCCAGGTGCCTCTATTCCCAAGCTGATGGCGGAGATGGAGGTGCGAATAATGAAGCGTATTGCTGCCATTGAAATGACAAAAGTTCGCCCACCTTTAGCACCGCCCAAAGCGGTGACTTACGCTGCCGCTGTCGGAACGGGCCCTAAAACCCCTCAAAATAGAAAACTACTACTCCACAAAACCCAAAAGCTTCCCCTGTTACACCTAACCCAAAGGTTAATAAGAAGGGAACAACAGACGTGCCTGCCACAACTATGCCTGTAGATTCCACGCAGCCCTCCAAAGATGGAGGCTGGGAGGTAGCCGGCGCGAAGAAGAAAAAGAACCGAAAGAGTAACAAAAAGGTGGGTAAGGAAGGTGCCAAGACAACCACGACAAAGGCTCCCAAGAGACTTCGTGCTCCACGCTCTACAGCCGTTATCTTAACTTTGACCGCAGAAGCCACGGAAAGGGGCGTGGGGTACGCTGAGGTACTTAAAAAAGCTAAGGCCTCTGTAAATCTCAAGGTCTTAGAGATCGAAGGGGTTCGGTGCAAACCAACCCACACCGGGGCCCGTCTCCTTGAGATTCCCGGCGCCACTAGTGGCCCCAAAGCTGACGCCTTAGCGGCCAAGCTGAGGGAATCTCTGGATGCAGCTGAAGTGAGCGTGTCCAGGCCTATAAAATGCGCAGAAGTGCGCATCATGGGCCTGGATGACTCTATAACAGTGGATGAGATGGTGTCCGCTGTGTCAAATGTTGGAGGCTGCCCCCCGGGTCAAGTCAAAGCTGGAGTAATCCGCTTCGGCGCCAGCGGTATGGGTCCGGCAGTCATCAGCTGCCCAGTCGCGGCGGCCCAAAAGGTAGCTGATGGTCACAGCCTCTTAATTGGAGGCTTCCTCAAGGCGCAGGTGAGACTCCTGCAGCCTCGCCAAGCCAGGTGCTTCCGGTGCCTATCGGTGGGGCATATCGGAGTCAAATGCACGGCGGAAGTCACCGTGGGAGATAGATGCTTCCGTTGTGGCGAACCCGGTCATAAAGCCGATTCTTGCAGTGCCCCGCCACGCTGCTTTAAATGCACAGCGGAAGGCAAGCCGGCTGATCACCGGGCAGGTACGAATGCCTGCGCCTCGTCAAGACCGAAGCCGGGGAGCAAAACATCTGCCCCCAGGCCTGAAGAAACAATAGCGAGTGCCTCCGAGGAGCAGGCTAGATCACAGAGAGGTGTAGGAGATATGGACATTCTATAATGGACCTGCAGCTCCGTATCCTCCAGGGAAACTTAAATCACTGCGCGAATGCTCAGGATCTTCTGCTCCAGAGCATGGCGCAGTGGTCAATTAACGTTGCCGTCGTCGCCGAGCCGTATTTCGTCCCTCCTGGTGACACTTGGGCTAGGGACCTTGACGGCTTGGCGGCTATTGTTCGTGGTACCGCCGCTGGCTCCTCCCCCTTTACGGTCATTGCAAGGGGACGAGGATGCGTGGCGGTTACTGTGGATGAGGTCGCGGTCGTGGCCGTTTATTTTTCGCCAAACCGTGTCTTGGCTGAGTTTGGGGATTGGCTCACTCAGCTAGCCGTCGTCGTCGAAGGGTGTCGACCTCTCCCTGTTCTTGTTCTGGGGGACTTCAACGCCAAGTCAACGGCCTGGGGTTCCCCAGCTACAAATGCGAGGGGTGCGGCACTGGAGGAGTGGGCCGTATCATCAGGCCTAACCCTCCTGAACCGAGGTTCCGTCGCTACATGCGTGCGTCAGCAGGGCAGTTCGATCGTGGACATTTCGTTCGCAAGCCCTGCTTTAGCGCGCCATGTTCAAGGCTGGCGCGTAATGGAGGAGGTGGAGACGTTGTCTGATCACCGATACATTCAGTTCGACGTCTCTACCCAGATCTCTGATGCGCCGGTCGCGATGGTTCCGTCCGGTCCGCGTTGGGCGCTCAAGCGTTTAAATCGGGACCTCCTCCTGGAAGCCTCTATCGTACAGGCCTGGGTGTCTACACCGGACCGACCTGTCGATGTCGACGTGGAGGCGGAGTGGTTCCGGGACGCTATGACGCACATCTGTGATGTGGCTATGCCTAGGCTTCAGACCAGACCTGCGAGGCGCCAGGTGTACTGGTGGACGCCGGAGATAGCGCGGCTGCGAGAAGCGTGTGTAGCTACGCGCCGCCTTTACACCAGATTCCGCAGGAGGCATCGCCGCCCAGATGATGCGGCAGCCCGAGAGGCGGAGCTTTTTCTGGGTTACAGGGTTGCCAAAAGAACCCTTCAAGCAGCGATAAAGCGGGCTAAGAGAGATGCACGCCAGGAGCTTCTCGAGACTCTGGAACGAGATCCGTGGGGTCGCCCCTATCTATTGGTGAGGGGTAAACTACGCCCTAGGGCCCCCCCCATTGACCCAGAGTCTCCAACCAGCGCTGCTTGAGGGAGTGGTACGCTCTCTGTTCCCCTCTCAGGTGGTGGAGCACGTGGCTCCGCCCATGGCTCCGTCTCAAGCGTCCACGTTGAAGATGATGACGGCGTGCCCGAAATCACTCAGGTAGAATTAAGGGTGGCGGTGTTACGGCTTAAAACCAAGAGCACCGCCCCGGGACCCGATGGCATTCCAGGCCTGGCCTGGGTCCTTGCCCTTCAGGCTCTCGAGCCCCGACTAAGAGGGCTTTTTAGCGCATGTATTGAGCGAGGCCAGTTCCCAAAAATGTGGAAGACAGGGAAACTGGTCCTCATCCGGAAGGACGGGCGCCCAGCGGACTCCCCGTCCGCCTACCGGCCCATTGTGTTGCTCGACGAGGTGGGTAAGCTCTTTGAGCGAATCATCGCGGGACGCCTCGTCGAGCACCTTTCGGTAGTGGGGCCGGACCTGGCTGATAACCAGTTCGGTTTCCGCAAAGGGCGCTCCACTGTCGATGCGATCATGCGCGTAAAGTCCTTGGCGGAGGAAGCAGTATCTCGGGGCGAGGTGATGTTGGCGGTGTCTCTTGACATCGCCAACGCTTTCAACACCTTGCCTTGGAGTTGCATTAAAGAGGCACTTGTTTATCACGGAGTGCCTCTTTACCTCCGCCGCATTGTCGGGGCGTATCTTGCATAGAGAGTCGTGATCTACCCGAGTCGGGCAGGACACGGTCGGCGAGAAATGTCGTGCGGTGTTCCGCAGGGCTCAGTACTGGGCCCTCTCCTGTGGAACATCGGTTACGACTGGGCGTTGCGCGGTGTGCTCCTAGGAGGTGTCGTCCTGACATGCTACGCTGACGACACACTCGTGACGGCGCGAGGCAAGACGCACCGCGACGCGACCATAAAGGCCACGGCCGGGGTCGCCCAAGTCGTTACAAGAATTCGGCGGCTGGGTCTCAAGGAGGCTCTTAACAAATCCGAGGCGCTCTGTTTTCATGGGCCTCGCAAGGGTCCACCTAGGGGATCCGGCCTTGTTGTAGGAGGTGTTCGTATCGGCGTCGAATCTTCGATGAAATATCTTGGCCTCGTACTCGACAGCAGATGGGACTGCGGACCTCACTTCCGGAGTCTGGCCCCGAAGCTTACGAGGACAGCGGCCGCGCTTTCGCGGCTGTTACCCAACTTGGGGGGCCCGGACGCCTCCTGCAGGAGAGTTTACGTTGGGATCGTGCGGTCTATGGCCCTTTATGGGTGCCCAATCTGGGCAGAGACCTTGACGACCAGCAATATCGCAATTTTGCGACAACCGCAACGGTTAATGGCCGTCAGGGTCATAAGAACGTACCGCACGGTTTCATTTGAAGCAGGAAGTCTCCTAGCCGGGACACCGCCATGGGACCTGGAGGCTAAATCGCTTGCATCACTGTATAAATGGCGCAGAGAGACGCAAGAGCAGGAGCTGGGATCTATTGAGGCACAACGGTCCCAGCTCCACCAGGTACTCATGGCTGAATAGAAGGAACGACTTGAGCGACCCAGCGCGGGGCACGCCACAATTGTGGCGGTAAGACCCATCATGGAGGATTGGCTGGAGAGGCGACATGGCGCTCTCTCCTACCGGATGACACAGGTGCTCACCGGACACGGCTGCTTTGGTAAGTACCTGTGTCGGATAGGCCGGGAGCCTATGTCTGTGTGCCACCATTGCATGGGCTGTCGCGAGGACACCGCACTCCACACTCTGGTGGAGTGCCCTGCGTGGGCGCGGCAACGTGCTGACCTCGCGATGGCCTTGGGTGTGGGTAGCCTCTCACTGGAAACCATGGTGATGGTTATGGTCCAGCATGAGAGCGCATGGGATTCCGCCGCCTCGTTTTGCGAAGAAGTGATGAGTGCCAAGGAGGCGGCGGAAAGGGAACGGGAGAGATCTAGCACTCTTCCGTCCCGAAGAAGACGCACCAGGCGCCGGAGAGAGCGAGACGATCTCCGGCCTCCATGAGCGCTTGCCTGAGGGTGATGGGATGGGTTACCCGTCGCCCTAGCAGAAGCAGGCCCGAGACGGCGGCGCGACGTGTTCCACGCGCACCTCTCTAAATCGGAGGGGGCAAGGCCCCCACGCGAAATTGTGAGGTCGCCTGTTGCCGAGCAGGCGGCTAAGTCTGCCGGGGCCCACAGGGACTTCCTTTCTAGGGTACACCTGAGTCCCCGGCAATACGACCCCGTGACGGAACACCGTGTGGTTTTAGTCGGTTCGAGTCCGACATACCACTCTACCGTTAACCCCAGTGAGGTGATGACCCGTGGGGGTTTCCACACGTAAAAAAAAAAAAAAAAAAATACTTAAAGTTTATTTATTTTTTGCTTTTTAGTTCTTTTCGTCGGTTTAATTTTTGGTAAAAAGATTTTTATTTTATGGTTTTTTTTCATCATCGGGTCAGCCACATGATGTGTTGATTTCTAAAGGCAAATACCTGATAAAGTAATGAAAAGTAAACAGAAACACTATTCGTTCCTACAATTTTCGATGGTTTCTCTCAATTTTATCAGGATCCCATCTTTAGATCCGGACTTCCTTGACATGGGACCACCCTTGAGGTATACCCTATCTAACAAAAAAAGAATAATCAAAATCGGTTCATAAATAACGGAGTGAGGGCTGAACATACATAAAAAAAAAACAAAAAATATATATACACGGTCGAATTGAGAACCTCCTTTTTTTTCCTCGGTTAAAAACTAGAACAATAAGCATAGATTATTTGATGTATATCACTTACAAAGATATAAAAGGCAAACTACTTAAGGCACTCGAATAAAAACTTTCGTGAGTGGTATTCATATTATTTAAATTATACGGTTTTACTCACGTGTTACTTAAGGCACCTTTCCAAATAAAGGTCGCGAGGAAACGAATGGCGTTGAATCAACAAACTTCCAAACACTTGTCTTTTTATAATCTAAATAAAGCCGATAATCGAAACGCAGTCCTCTTGGTCGCCACAGCTACCACAAGCAACACGAGCTAAATTCGTTTGGTGGCTACTATAAGCACGCGAGTGGTTTAACTTCTCTTTAGGCAACCAAGCCGTAGGCACGTAAACAATGTTAATAATTTCACTGCTTACGGTTTCCCGTATAAAATGATGTCTAACAGTAAGTTCCCTTCGAGCATGAAACATATAGCTTGAACACAATTTATGCGCAGACTGATTCAATTATCATTGCACAAGTTATTTTTCACAATAATATTCAAACATTAATACACAAAACTACGTTTAAATATTCACTCTTTGCTTGTATCGGAGAGAGCCATATACCCTGCCTCAGTACTGGACAATGCAACAGTTTTTGTTTGCGGCTTTCCCAAGAAATGACTTTTACTGTCACAACCCCAATCTGCATCTTTGTACGCAGCAATATCTAGGCCTCCCTTCTCGTAACTTAAGCAATAATGAGACGTAGCTTTAAGATACCTAATTATCCTTACAATGCACCTCTCCGTGGTACTCGTTAAATTAGCTCATGTAACTCGTGGCATTCTTGATATACAAGGCCAGATTTCATTAATATCACGAGTTACCTGAGCCAAATTAACGAGCAAACTGCAATGTACTAAAAAAATCCTCTCGGATATCTTATGTATATTGCAGTGTGTGGGTAGATTCAATTCAACTACACAACAACAACTACTAGCTACAAACTACGACTAACTAGCTACAATCCAGCTTCTATAGGTTTAGGAATAGGTTTAAACTCAGTCACATTTTCGCGACACTCGCTAAATGACCACTTTGATCTAAAATTATTTTGTTATTATCACCTTCGTCGCGCATTTCTAAAACTTGATGAGTAGGACCAAGTTCCTTTATCTCAAATTCACTCATGAGTTGTTTCTTTATCCTTTCTCTCTCGATTAATGATGAAGCTGAATAAAATATTATAATATCGTCCACATAAAGGGCAATTAAAATTATAATCACCCCTCAACTTGTTTTTTATAAATTCAGACTCGGATGACATTTTAAAGTGTAGTTTATTCACAAAAACTTTATTAATACACCAAAATATCTTACCACGTTCCGGATGTCTTAATAAAAGCTGTTCCCGGATCCCTTCTATTTAAGGCGCAGTACGACACACTGTGTGGTTTTAGTCGGTTCGATTCCGACACACCGCCCCACCGAAAACCCCGGTGGGGTGACGGCCCGAGGGGGTTTCCAAAAAAAAAAAAAGGAGAAATCCTTTCACATCGCACATTGATGTTTTATAAGTTTCGTCGAAAAATTGGTACCAACAAATCTTCTGAGTCGACATCTGAAGAGCCTGGAAAGTAAATTAGATCCGACGAGTCATATGCGCTGACACTGCTTTTACTTTCATTCACAGAAAATAGTTTGTACTCGGGACGTATGTCATCAGACTGGTTAATACATTAATCATCAGACAAAAAAGTAATGACAAATCACACAAAAATACCTATCACGATAAATTCTAACCAAATAGACATACAAGAGACGAAATCCTTTACTTTTATTTTTGGAATTAGAGTTTAAAGCACATGTTTTTTTTTTATTTTTCTTTTTTATATTATAGGGGGCAAACGAGCAGACGGGTCACCTGATGGTAAGTGACTACCGTCGCCCATGAACACCTGCAACTCAAGAGTCACAAGTGCGTTGCCGGCCTTTGAGATAGGAGTACGCTCTTTTCTCTTTTCTTATTAGTCCATTACTCTTCAGGTGTCGCGCCCATGACTGCTTTTGCGGGTGAGGTTTTCTTTAGATAAACTACAGAGCCCCTGACCATAAACGTTTTAACAGTTCCGAACCCTGAAGCATGCAGCGAGTCTTGCCCATGATGGTCCGTTTTGCTCTTTTCGTCACACCATTCTGCTCACACACAATGTGGAACCGTCGGTTGATGACGTATCCCATTGGCTTTCAAAAACTCCTGAACATTTTTTAGACATGTATTCCCCTCTGTATCACTTCTGACAACTTTAATTTTCTTGCTTGTCTAATTCTAAACTAAACTTTTTAACTGTTTGACTTTAGGAAATGAATAAAGGTTTTACTAGAAAAAAAACATCAATAAAAGTAAAAAATAACGAGTACCACTGAGAGACTTTTCGCTCATAGGTCCACACAAGTCCGTGCGTACTAACCCTAAAATCATAGTTAACCTACTAAGCGATTTCTTCGGAAAAGGTAATTTAGCTGACTCTCCCTCTATACGCATAATACAGAATTTAAAATAAGAACTATGAACTATAACGCTGATGCACTTTCTTCGCTGCTAACGCTTCCTCAGCCTCAATGTCATGTATGTGATACCCTTGCAGTAACTTGCTCTTGACACTGTTTAACTTGCAGTGTGATACTAACTTTTAAACTTTCGCGTTCCATTATATAATTATGTATTTATACGGGAAATTACTAACAACATATGGGTCAAGAACCTGAAATAAATGACTTATTATTGTTATTAATTATGGCATTAGAGAATTCTAATACCACGCGTATTAGAATTCTCTAATGCCATAATTAATAATAATAATAAGTCATTTATTTCAGGTTCTTAACCCATATGTTGTTAGTATTACCACAGATACTATAATAGTTACTTCGTAACAGATACATCACTCCCATTAAAAAGCGAACATACCAACGATTACAAAGTTTAAATAATAATACCTAGCGTTACCTTCAACCAAAAAAATATATATATTGTATATACGATTATCGAAAGTTGAGAACGCTTTGCCCACCGCGTGTCTTTCGTCTATGAATGTAACCGCAATGCCGGACACTCTAGGGTTGTACAAAGATGATTAAAAAATGAAATACTAGAAATAATTAAATAAATTATTCATTTGATTTTTTATAATCCATACTTATTGTATTGATAAATAACATTATTTCCTCTATGAAATTTATGTGTTTTTAGTTTTAATAAGTAATTAAAATATTCTTAAACCTTTCGATAGTAACGTTGAAAGTGTTGATGCTGTACATAATTACGTACCTATTATTAAATGAAAAAAGAGGAAGATGTTCTGCTTACGATGCGATGCTTGCTTTTCTGTAATGAATGCCAAGTGGCAGGATTATAGAAAAAATCGCTTCAAAGCTTCTTTCAATTAGATGAAAAATTAACTCCTCATTTATTTTAATTAAGATTTTAATTTGTGAAGAGGCTTAATATTTAAAAAATGACAATAAGATTGTGATTTGTGTGAGAAGTTCCAAAAATATGCAACTATATATTAAAAAACAATACTGTCTATTTTTCTTAAATACTGTTTTTAACTCTCCGACTTTAATATAGTTTATTTCTCATACAAAAAGTTGGATACCCTTATTTCAGTTCTCATTTTTCGTCAAGGTTAAGTTCGTGAATGGGGGATATTTTCCCAAAGGGAGGGAATGAGGGGCAGATTTTCAAAAATTAAAAAAAAACACGAAATCTACCTCTGCGGGCCTGCTGTGGGCCCGATTTTTTAATACATTTTGTCAGCCCTAGGAACTTTGTAAACACAAACAATAACAACATTATGACCAACAAGTTCTAAAGCACAACATTCAAATTGACCTGGTATAGATAGTTTCTTTATCTCTGGTAACTCTTTCCATTGGTGTCCCTTTTTTACCAGAATACAAGTCCCCCCTCTGTTCTTGTCACTTCTACAATAACATGCCGCTAGCAAATAGTTAGGTACATGTATGTAATTCGCATAACCGGACATAATGAAGTGCTCAACTGTATGTTTCTATCAGTAAGTTCTTCAATGCAAACTGACAATGCATCTGATTTGTTTATCAATCCAGCTATATTTTGATGCAGTATAAGTAGATATTTATTGGAGAAAAAACTGAAGTTCATGGTTTTTCATATCGTCGTCGTTGCTGTTACTTTCTAACCCATTTCCATAAATTGGTTTGTTACATTGCAGCACATTCATGATAAATTGCGTAAGACCATCAAAAACCGCCTCTCATTTCGTAATTATTAATTGTAGCTATATGTTTACGAAAATCGTGTAGTCATACTTCAATAGGCTGTTTGAGTCATAAACGTAGGCATGTTTATGGGTTTTAAACTCTAAATTGACTTGATCGTTAAAATACAATAGTCTGCTATAGTCAATCCCTTGGTCTTCTCCGGTAAATCATGCAACATGTGTATTATGCCACAGTGGGGTGTTATGTAGTGAGTTCTGCCTATAATTTCTTGAGTAATTGGTAGAGTTTTATTATCCTTACAAATAAGGATAATAAAACTCTACCAATCTCATATATATATACTTTATTTTTTATCACCTTATACGCCACATCCGTTGATGATTCTCGATGTTGTTGTGTTTCATCCGGAATAAACGTCATCTGTGCGGGTTGGACTATGTTTTGTATACCTGATATATTATTAACATGTTCTAGTGAGGAAATATGTGTTATAATAAGAGATCGGATAATCGGATGCATATTTACCTAAAGTTATTTTTTGGATAACAAATAATGGAAGCGGCTTCTAAGTATATTTTTATTTACGAATGCAGTTGTATTGTCGCGTCGCTACTTGCGCACAAGCAAGTATAATTTGCCATCTCACTCGCACTCTTACAAAATGCTTACATTTCCTGGGGTTTAATAGGCAAGATTTGACACTTGTTACAACGTAATAAGGTTGTTTTTGCTTCGTCAAAAATCACTGACAATAAAAGTAGGGAAAAGCAACCATTATACGTTGTAAAAGCAGAGCAAGTGTCATTTGTGTTAAACTGGAGTTAATTACATCTCACGGAGTATAGGTACACTTCAATTTGAATTTCCTGGAATTGCGGGATTCTTTCGATAAAAAAGTGCTTTCCATAATAGCTCAACTTTAGGTAAATATGCATCCGAATACCCGATCTCTAGTTATAATTGAGGGGATTTCCGTTTATACATGGTTATTCTGTGTGCGTAGGGAGGGGTAGTTTCGCTTTTAGAGTCGAAATTTTCGACTTCAAGGGATTGTGAGTGACTTTCTTTAGTATTTATTTGCCTTTTTTAACTTTTCATATTTGTTTTTCAGACTGGTGTTTTCTAGTGAAAGTATTTCTTTTTCATTATGAGCACTTTTTAAATTAAGTTCCAGTTACTCGATACAATGTTTTAATTTATTTGTTTCTATTTCTTCATCGCCTGATATCTCAGGTAAGCTACTCGTAGTGCCATCTAGTGTGTTTGTTGTGCAAGTTGCATTATGTTTATTTGGATGTGATATAGTGCTTTTGCACCTAATTCTTATGTTCTCAGTGAAGTTCATTATTAGTGATCCACGTTAGTTAAGCTAAAGAAATAACTAAAATATCTATATAGGTTATAACATTATACAATATAACTTATTTCGACAGTATGTGTATGTATTATTGTACAGTATTGTACAGTCATATATTGTCATACAATAATACATACACATTCTGTCGAAATAAATAAAAAATATATAGAATCAAAGACTTGACTTTCAAAAAAAGCAAAATGTTTATTTGGAGCGGTTATCGTATCTTCTTTATCAAACGGTTACTCATAAAAACATAGAGATATTATAGATATTTCAGCGAAATGGTGCGAGAGAGATGCATGTAAATTATACACTAATATATTCTACCAATAAATTTATTGTGGTATCATTTCACCCTCTGGTACTGAATAGGAGCTAAATTAGATTGTCTATCCAACATGAATGGCCCAAGTGGCACTAGTTAACAGGTAAAAAGTTCAAGATTAAAAAAAAATCTTAACGTATTTGTAGTTCTTGTACTTTCAACTCATTTATTAATAACTCATAAAACCGGCAGAATAACTGGTTATGGCTTATCACTGCATTGGGTAGTTTGATATTATTTCACTACAAACACGTATTATTTATTTCTGTTTGTTTAAAGCACTACGAGTATATGTATTCACATCGAAAACTAATTGTTTTAATTACGTATAATGTTCTTTTCTTTATTTTTTTTTATAAAGTATATTAACGTAACGTTACACATTACATTAGTATATACATAATAAAAGTTCTCACAAAGAATACTTCTGTATCACCGACGTTGCATTTAAACAGACCACTTTACAAACAAATTAAACAACAATTGTATTATTTACGAACTTAAACTATGTAGACAATGTAAACAGAGCTGGGGTTGACAGCCTTTTTCAACCAAGAATGACACATTTATATTTACAGGTATGTGGCAACATGTTATAACTCCCTCTCTGTCCACTGTCTGTCTGTGTCTGTCTCAGTCTCTGATGTTTATTTGTGTTGTTATACTGTACATCATTATTTTTCAGTTGTGAATATATTAAATTACAATAATCACAAGACATAGTGACATTGGCAAGCAGGAAGGCAGGCATTAAAGACAATAGGTATTTAGCTATCTGCCTGGTATGTACCTGCCATTGTTTGTATCGTAGGAAAGCGTCACCGCGTGTCCCTCCATCCCTTTCTTCGGCAACCCGTTTTATACAACATATGGAGCGCATATTGCTCCAAATGTTATACAAAAGTATTAAATAACAAAAACTACCTAATCAGATAAATATCTCAATCCGTGCCGCTCTATATATTTAACATTTCAGTAGCTCTTACTATATTATTTGCTAGCCTTATTACAGGTGGTCCTAATTTAATTTTGTGTTTCAAGAAAATTCTATATGTACCATGTGTAAATATATTGTATGCGAGAAGCAACTGACATGTCAGTTTGCCTTGCCTACATCAAATGAATACGCGGGCAGTCCACACCTACAAAGTTCGACACCTTTCCTAGATGTCCCGGGGGAGTACCCCCGGGACATCTAGGAAGTCTATTAAACCGTAAATAATAATTTACGGTTTAATAGACTACATTTATTACAACATCCAGCCTGGCCAATCACTCAAAACCTGATTGGTCCACTCTGTATAGAATATTTAGCAATGTTTAATTTTTTAATTAAGAAGATAAGTATTATTTATTATTGGCACAGCCACGCGGCAATGGAGAGTAAAGAATAAACACCTAAAGTATTTTTTTTTAATTATAATAATAAAACACACAGAGGATACATGTCAATTTATGAATAAAATCGTGTCAACTTCATTATATACATTTTCATATAATACTCTTATTATTAAAATCTGACGTTCTTGTTTTATTGGCATAAAAATCATCCACTCTTGCCTCGGTAAACACACCTGAGGCGCTACAAAATTTAGGTAAAGGCATTAGTGCTTTATACTTGACACTTATGTTTTATGTAGTGCTCGCTTTACCAGTGTTTGGCAAGGAGTGTAATAAGACTCGAGATGATATTTAGTCTGATTTATTTTAGATACATTATATCCTACTAATGTGATGCGTGTGTATAATCGTTTTACTTTATCTCAAAAGTTAATCTATAAATGTGACTTATCTAATTACGTGCAATTATGTACAATGTGCTCGGCACATATACTCCCCCTTTAAAAAAAAAACCTTAATAAAATTGTAATAACAATTCCTACCTTAAAATAAAAATATGTTCCTTAACATTTCTAATTAATAAGTATTATAACATAATAAGTATGTAACTGTCTTTCCTGACTTTGTGATGTACGTTTTGGGATCGTTCTGATGTGTTTTTTTTTATGATTTTTTTTATGTGAATTAACCGGTGATGGCATATCAATTTCAACTGTACGTAATAATGCGTCTGGAATAATATTATCACGTCCACTTATGTGTTGAATTATTTTGTTAACACTTTTGTAAAAACTGGCATCCGTCATAAGTGCCAGTGGAGCGGTGCGGGAGGGATGCACTGTCAAAACTGCGTTCATAATATTTTCCTTGCATTTATCAAAAGCTTTTTCTACCTCTGTTGACCAAGGAATTAATAGAAGAATTACCTATCGTTCTTTTTAGAGTCGTGCAAGTAGTCGCTTAGAATATTTTGATAGTCAGCGGCGTGCAGAAAGTAATTTCTATAAAAATTAATTATCTTTGGCTTAGGAAATTAAATAATTGCATTGTATTTTTCCTCAGTTGGGCGTATTTCTTGGTTCGTTATCTGATAAACTAAGAAATCTATTTCGCTCTTAAGAAAGTCACATTTTTCGAGATTAATAATTATACCATTCTCCTGTAAGCGTTTGAAAACTGTATCCAAATGCTGATAATGAAAAAGCTCATTTTTGATGCTTAATCTTGTGTTTTGGAGTAGTGCGAAGGGAGGATATACTTGTATTTTTTTAATAGTTGAGTAGCTGCGTGGATTTGTTTCAACGTCAATAGTACGAATTGTTTGCTGCGTTGATTTGCTCAGGGTTGCAGGACAACCACAACAAGGTGCAACCCTGTTGCAGGAGTCGTCAGCTCAGTTACTCTGTCCATAAGTTTCCGACCAGCTATGTCGACTAGTAACTTATAATGCTCTAAAAATCCGCTTCAATAATTGATTGCGTCATCTCGGCAATAACGAAGTTCCATGTAAAATATCTCCGTAGTCCCAAGTTTAAAGTACCTTAGTGTTTTTTCACCATATGTCTTGATTTTTGTATCATTAGCGGTATAGAGTGTGTATTGTTCATTTTGTATAAATGAATGTCTCTGTGGCTTGCCCCATAACTGAAATGTTTGCTCCTGTGTCAATCAAAAATCACCACTACCACTTTTTCGGTCGGTAATAGTGAGGCGGTTGAACGGAAGAATAGTGCAGAAATCCAGCGTAGACTGTACTTTAACTAGTTTCCCTGGTATTTTTTCCCGACTGCCTGCTCTTGAACTTGATCTCGATCGGGAATGTTGACGATTATAATAACTTTGAGTGCTGTCGATAGTCTCTGCGATCGCGCTGAATTGCGAAATTTAGTTCAATTTGTATTTTTGCTAACTGTGCTAATATGCATGTCATTGCGCCGTCGTCTGTTTCGTTTACATTTTCGTTTACAGCTGTTTTGATTCTTCATAGCAATCGGTGAGACGTTCCTTGATGGTCTTATACTTTTTGTGGATGGCAGGGAGGTAATGAGGTCACTAACCTGTAGTATTTTTTCCTTTGATAGCTTTTAGTTGCGTAAACCATAATGTAGATTGTTTCCCCCAAAACTCCGGAATGCGGGATAAAATGGTGGTGCTAGCTGCTACTTCCAATGTGTCAATGTTTCAATGTCCAATTTCATCTGATCTCGCGGTTACTTTGACATCTAAAAATGACAACGACCTGTTCACCTCCACTTCATCTGTAAATCTTATCTTGGGGTGAATAGAGTTGAGATATTGTAAATAATGATCTACTTCATGTTTATTTTCTTTGACGATACTAAAGATGTCATCTACGAATCGTTTCCAAAGCCTAACTGTCTTCGGGCCGAGACTCAGCGCCTTCTCTTCAAAATGTTCCATCCAGATGTTGGCAAGTACATGGGCTACCGGACTACCCATTGCGACACCATCAATCTGAAGGTAATGTTGACCTTGGAAAAGGAAATAGTTGCCATCTAGACAGTGTTCAAGTAGATCAGTATAATTGAACGGCAACTCGCTGTCTCTCAGCAGGTCTTTTACGACGTTCAAACACTCTTTTATTGGAACATGAGTGTAAAGTGATTCCACGTCAAAGCTCACCATGACGTCATCAGGTTCCAACGTGAGATCTTTTATAATTTCTATGAAGTGCCGCGAGTCTTTCACAAAAGACGGTGTTTTGCCTACAAGTGGTTGCAATACTGATGCAACGTGCTTCGCGAGATCGTAAGTAGGAGAGGCTATTTGACTTACAGTAGGCCAACGAAAATATACAAGCCCAACGAGCGGCACGTTGGGCTTGTCTATTTTTACCAGACCAAATAATTTCGGTGGCTGATGTGACTTTGGTGCATATAGTCTGTTGTACTCGTCTTTTGAAAATACGCCTCGTTATCCTGGATAAGAGTTCGTATTCTACGCGTTACTCTAGCCGTGGGGTTATATGATACTAGTTTAAAAACCTTATCATCATCCAAAAGTTCAAGCATTTTACGTTGGTAATCAGTAGTAATCATCACTAGAGTGGCGTTTCCCTTGTCGGCCTTAAGAGCACTAAAATATACCGGTTATCCCTAATGTTTTTCAATGCTTGACGCTCTTCCATAGTGATATTTAACTTTCCATAGGAGGGTAGTTAGAATAGACGTGTAAAAATTTAGCTCAGTCTTAAATTAATAATTTTTTATTTTATATTAATAGTATATACAATCTAATGAATAGAATAGATAGTTTATAAAACAATACCTGACAGGATAGTGTTATCTTAATCCTCACTACACTTCACAAAAAACAAAGTTACGATCTTTGTCTCTGCGATGGAATTTGAGCTACAGAAATCACTAGCACAGCTCACTACAGTATTCAACACCAGGATGACCCACTTTGAAGCAGAGCTGCCGAAGACATCCAACTCCTCAGACACAGCTTCTGTACTTGCTATAGAGTTTAACAATTTCAAAATCTTCGTGAAGGAGACATTGACATACTGCAGTACGCAGCCGTAGAAAGATGCTGCTGTTTCATGGAGTCGAGGAACAAACACGGGAGCAGCTAGTCGATGTAGTATCTTGAGTGGTCAAGGAGCACCTCAAGTTCACCGAATTTACTACAAAGGACATCAGGCGCTGCCACAGGACGGGACAGTCTGGAGGTGAGAATAAATCTAGGGCCATCGCTGTCAAACTAGAGAGTGCCGCTGTCAGGGATCGGATATGGTTTGCCAAGACCAAACTCAAAGGTTCCGGTATAACCGTATCCGAATTTTTGACTAAACAGCGGCACGAGACGTTTATGGTGGCCAGAGAGCGGTTTGGTGTTAGTCAGTGCTGGACCCGGGAAGGCGTTATTTACATCAACGAGCCCGGCGGGGCTAAGCATCGTGTGATCTCGGTTGCTGAGCTGAACAAGGTTCCAGGGGTTAGTGTTGACAAAGAAGTCTCAAAGCCGAATGTTGTTGTGAAAATTTCAAACCAAAGCGTGATGCAAGCAAAAAGTGATCATTTGTAAAGTAACATAATGTTCCGTTTCAAAGTCATTTCTGTTTCGGGTATACATTTTTTATAGTACTAGCTGTAAACTCAATTAACTTGCATAAGTTTATAACCTTTTCTTTATATATATTATTTTCTTATGGACTCTATCCCGCGCGAAGAATCAACGCAGGAATTCCGCCAATGTTAAGTGTTTTATAATTATACAAGTTAAATAACAAAAACGTAAAAAAATTGACGTCTATTCGTGCATCTTGAAAAAACCAACAACCAACTTTTGTTTAGGTACTTGCACAATTTCATTCTCTCAGTTGTCCACTGTCAAAACTAGTCAAAACTGAGTTGACACTTCAACTTCGTTTTGAAACCCGAACTTCTAATGTTGGCTCCACTGTTTGGCTACCGATGTTTTGGTCTCGGCTAGATTACTTCGCTTAAAATAATTCTGATATTAATTTTGTGTATTCTTTCTTTTTTTTCTTGTTATATCTCTTATTATTATGAAAATTAGTTTAACATACATAATTGTATTATATTACATTTTATGTGAAGTCTCAGAAACGGTGGTTACCAAACGTAGTTTGTACTTATTTTAGCTGTGCTTGTAACGGTACATATTTGTTTCATTCTTTTTTAACTTTTACTCCTAGTGCTTTCTTTTTTATGGTAACTTTTATGACTGTGTAACATATAACAATTAGCAAACCTAACTTGCGTATTACCCGAAATGGTTAGTTCACTTTTTTTGTCTTATCACTTTTAACAAATGATACGTTGAATGTAGTTATTTTTTAAATTATATATATTTTTTTTTAAGATAAACGCAACTGCCAGATAGATAAGTTAACTTTTTATTGATATATTTTTCATTTATTTTAGTTAATCTATATTGTTTTGTTTTTATTGTATTTATTATTACTATTATATATACATATACATATATATATATATATTTTTTTTTTTCATATACTACTATGTCTGATAGCAGTGACAGCGAAACTTATTTTTCAGCGATAAGCAGTGACGATAGTTTTGTCACTATTCCGCCGTTGTCTGACAATCTTGAAGTACAATTTTCTGATGTTTCTAAGAATTTTAATGTGATTCATATCAATGCTCAGAGTATTCCGGCACACTTCACGGATATGCTGGCGAGTTTTAGTTGTAAACATTTACACGCAATCCTTGTTTCCGAGTCCTGGCTGAAACCATGTCCCCCCTCCTCTTTATACTCCCTACCTGGGTTCGAGCTCATAAGAAATGATCGCGCAACTGGTGGCGAGGGTGGTGTAGCTATACATCTAAGAACTAATATTCTTTATAACCTTGTTGGCATGTCGCCACAACCCCCGCCAGCAAATGCGGGTGAACATCTCTTTATAAAAGTCGAACTCAATCATACTAAAATCCTACTCGGTGTATACTATAGTCCTTCCCTGCGCATTAACTTCTTCCCATCCTTTGAAAACCTACTGGACAACCTAACCTAATCCCATCCTATAAACATACAATTATCATGGGCGACTTCAAAACTTGTCTTTTAAAAAATTACTCCCGATCTTCCTCTCTTATCTCGATACTTCAATCTACTAACCTTTGGTCTCTCCAACTCAATGCTACTCATCATTTTCTGTTGATAATAAAGTTGATTTTTTTACTACCTGTATCCTGAATCTGTACGACAAGCACGCTCCAGTAAGACCTGTTAAGCTAAACCTTCACAATGGCTAACAAGCGAGATAAAGGCTCTTTTGTCCAGGAAAGCTGCAGCTAAATATAAACTTAAGATAAAGCCTAGCGACAGTTACAAAGAAAAATATATATCGATACGAATTCTCTGCAATAAGGTGTGTAGAGATGCACAACGGCAATATATTCACAACTCTGTTCAAAACGGAGATCCAGCTAAAGTCTGAAAAATTCTTAAGACACTTGGAGTTGGAAAATCACGGCATAATGTCACCCCAAAACCTTTAAATATTGAGTTACTTAATCAACACTTCACTGCCCTGTCCAATTTTGATGGGACTATTAAGGCAATTACGCTGAACAATCTTTCTTCCATTCCAACGCCTAGTTATGATCCTTTTATTTTTAATCAATTCTCGGATTGTGAAGTTAAGAAGACCATTTTAGGGATCGCATCTAATGCAGTTGGTAGTGACTATGTTAGCCGTAACATGATCCTTCCTATCCTTGACGAAATTCTTCCTATCGTTACCCATATCTGTGCCCTTAGTGCTCCCAGCATTAATGTGCCCAACCACTCATCGTCCATATTCAAAATTCAAAAAATTCAAAATTCAAAATCATTTATTCAATAATGACACTAAGTGACATTTAAGAACGTTAAATTTAAGCTAGAGTTAAAAATCATAGATCGGCACAAACAGACGCCACAGCATATACTGGATTGTCAAGGTAAATTAGGTGAAAAACACCAAAATCTACTGCCTGTTTGTGTCGATCTATAACTTCCAGTTTCCAAAATGCGTAGGGCCTTATGAGAAGAATACTGGCAAAGAAACTCATGGCCACTCTTTTTAAAAGTCAGATCTTCAGGTACAATAGTGTTAGTGTTACACGAGAGGTAAACAGGATGCAAGCTGATGCCACCTGAATTTCATTTTATTGAAATGCTCCAAAAGCTAACGTACTAAAAAATAAAAATCACTCGGTGATACCGTTGAAGGTTTGAACCTATTAAACATAGAAATTATTCAAGGTGCACATCTACCTTCATTCAGTTGCAAAATCTACTGTTAAAAATAATTCGTGACTGGATTAAGAGGCTAGAGTTGCAGTTGATCGAACCAAAATAATAGTATAGGCTAAAGCATCGCTGACTAGGCCGACCAGTCACCCCAAGCAGCACCCGTTCACGAGTATGACGCATGGACCAGCCATCATCTCCTTCGCCATATCAGAGGGAAAGAAATGACCCGCCCCATGACGACGCCGCAAGCAATGACATTTTAGTGAGCATGACGAACCATATTGAATTTTATATTCCTTAACTTGTGCGCGGCTATCATTACAACGGCCATCAGTCCTTCGACATACGTGGCCAGCCCATTGCCACTTCAATATGCTTAATGCTTATCCTGCGAGCTATGTCGGTAACTTTGGTTCTTTGTCGGATGATCTCATTACGAAATTTATCCTTCAAAGAGACTCCAAGCATAGCTCGCTCCATAGCCCGCTGCGTGACTTTTAATTTGTGGACTAGCCCCACCGTTAGTGTCCACGTCTCGGCGCTGTATGTCATAACAGGTAGGACGCTCTGATTGAACACTTTCGTTTTAAGGCATGGCGGTAATGGCGAAGAGAAAACTCGACGTAGTTTGCCAATGTAATGTGAAAATGATGATTGTAAAGTGAAAAATTTATTCACTGTTCATTACTTTTCTGCTAAACAATAGTTCTTGTAGTACCGAAACGGCCAGACCACATATTTTGCCTAAGGTGTAGAGTTTGTGAAGGTAGGGCTTGTAAAGTTAGAAGCTTGGCTCTACATGAGTACTGATAACTTTTTGCCAGTGTTGATCAGCGTATACATTATATGGGTGCGTGTGTACGCAGAGCGAGGGCGAGGGCAGGCGGGGTCGGTGCGGTCGCGGTCGCGGTCGCGGTGCAGTGTCGCGGCGCGATGCGCTGACGCCATGCATCGGCGGATATGCAGCGTCGCGCCGCGCCGCAGCACGCGGCCCTGCTGCTCGTGCTCGCGCTCGCCTCGTGCGCAGGCAACCCCGACGCCAAGCGCCTCTACGACGACCTACTCTCCAACTACAACAAGCTTGTCCGGCCGGTGCTCAACGTCAGCGATGCGCTCACTGTGCGTATCAAACTCAAGCTGAGCCAGCTCATCGACGTGGTGAGTTTATATGCAATCCGACACTTCATACCTTCCGACATACCTTCACCACAAATTGCAGAAAATTCTCACGTCTCTCTCTTTTTTTTTTCAGAACCTGAAGAACCAAATCATGACGACCAACTTATGGGTGGAACAGGTGAGTGTCCGCTCCAAGGGGACGGTGCCCATGACGCCGTTATTCAAAGTCGCAACGAATTTGCATTATACAAATCTTATCATTTTCAGAGTTGGTACGATTACAAGCTATCCTGGGAGCCGCGGGAATATGGCGGCGTGGAGATGCTTCACGTACCCTCCGACCACATTTGGCGGCCAGATATAGTGCTCTACAACAAGTGAGCTCCTTAACACTATGCATTGTGGTGTACATGTCGCGTGTTTGCTAACCCATCCGTCGTTGTGTTCAGTGCCGACGGCAACTTCGAGGTAACTCTGGCTACGAAGGCAACGCTCAACTACACGGGCCGTGTGGAGTGGCGCCCGCCAGCCATTTACAAGTCGTCCTGCGAAATCGACGTGGAGTATTTTCCGTTCGACCAGCAAACCTGTGTAATGAAATTTGGCTCCTGGACCTACGATGGCTTCCAGGTGAGCAGTGCCACAATTTAGGAATAGAAAGCATTTGACGATTTACAGTTTAGGATTTATTTCGAGTTATTATTTTGTATGTCATCAGGTGGACCTGCGACACATCGACGAGGCGCGGGGAACCAACATTGTGGAACTTGGCGTCGACCTCTCCGAGTTTTATACCTCCGTAGAATGGGACATCCTCGAGGTGCCTGCAGTAAGGTACTCTTGATATTGTAAACTATTAAACATTTATCCTGTAGAACATTGCGCTTAGCCTAACACGCATGCTTTCTGTGCGTCAAAGGAACGAAAAGTTCTACACGTGCTGCGACGAGCCTTACCTGGACATAACGTTCAACATCACGATGCGGCGGAAAACGCTCTTCTACACAGTGAACCTGATCATCCCGTGCATGGGCATTTCGTTCCTGACCGTACTGGTGTTCTACCTACCTTCGGACAGCGGTGAAAAGGTGTCGCTGTCCATCTCCATCTTGCTGTCGCTGACCGTGTTCTTCTTGCTACTGGCTGAAATCATTCCGCCCACTTCTCTCGTCGTGCCGCTACTGGGAAAGTTTGTGCTCTTCACCATGATACTCGACACGTTCAGGTAACCAAATATAACTACTGCCTATTATAGATATGCACTATATCTTATTGAAACTCTGTGTTTTTTAATATAATAGTATAATACTAATATAAACCTAATGTAACATAATTAATTCTTGCTAATGTCTATCTATTCTCTACTCACCCAATAGGTATACAACAATGTTCTTCTTTATCTTTTCCCTATGCATAACAGAGCTATAACGTCGTTGACTAACTCACATCTTATCTGGCCTTCCGTTATTTCTGATCTACTGCTTACTTTCAAGTGCGCGTTAATTTAATCTGGATGTGCAAAATCCTAACTACACTGACCAATTTCTATAATATTTTGCGGTACTTTGAGTAGATCCTTAAATGAAAAGTTGCAGAATTAGTGCTATATAGCGAAAAGCCCCCTTAAGCTTAGATATATTTTTTTTGGGAAATGACATTCCTTGTAGCTAACAATGTCTATATTTAAACTTAAAAGGAATGCTTATTATCATTTAATTAAGTGCCTTGCTTTTTGCATTATAGCGTACATTGTATACGTTATGGACCAAATGATTAATATAGCATTAATTATACTATCCAGACCGTTTAAAAATGCCCAATATGAGTAGTCAATATAATTAAAACTATTCAAGTAGGTAAGCAAATTGACCGGCAAAAGTCATAAAAATATGTACTCTAAAATAGCCTAAATATTCTGTCGGTTTATTACCCGTGGTCTACCTACGTGGTTCACCTAGGTGTTCCACGGTTAACATTTTGTACCCGTGGTACACCCGGGTGTTCTATGGGTAATTCAATGTACCCGTGGTCTACCGAGGTATTCTATGGGTAATTCAATGTACCCGTGGAACACCTAAGTGTTCTATTGGTAATTCAATGTATCCATGGTCTACCCAGGTGTTCTATGCTCCATTGTTCTATCTGTTTTCCTTACCCCAATTTACCTTCTTCCTTTGTCCCGTCTGAAAACGAACGTCGGTCGGCCATAAAAGGAACCAGCCAAAAGCCTAACCCCAATGTAACCAACACATTGCGCCAACCCCAAATAAAATTGAGATAAGGGTAGGAAGATGATGATTGTTATTGTACCTGTGCATTTTTGTTTCCTATAATTAGAACACCACCACGCTGAAAATCCATTATTATAATATATATAAGTAAAAAGTACCAACCGACGCATATTCCCCGCCGCTCATGATATGTATCTTCTCCAACAAATATTCCACAGCGGTCCTTTTTTATGACACAACATATTGACTTGTTTGCGAAGCTTCGCACAGCACGTCTTTGTCTAAATGTTTAATTCGGGGAACCTTCATAATTAAGACCATTAAATATAAGTTTTATTAGGTTTTTTATACGTCTCTAAACATAGGCTGCACATTGAAGTTTAACAATAGTGGTAGTATATGAATTTTCACAATAAAGAAAGAAAGATTCCCTTTATCGTCGCGTGATTGACTATCACATTTTTAAACATAGCCAATAGGGAATATGCATGTTGTTTAAATTTACTTGATTAATTTTCCCTTGAATCTTTATTGTCTAGATATTATGCCTAAACAATTATTTTCTTATTTAGTTCGTGTTTAATTGCAAAAGATATTAATTAAAATATGCAAAATATGGGCGCGAAATTCAACTTTGTGAAATTGGTCGAAACAAAACATGACGTGACATTCCACGTTCTGTCATTTATCGGCGCCTATATTCGTAGTGTTACGGAGAAAGATAGGTGTTCCTGTGGTTTTTGCTCTTAGCTAGTGCAATTTAAGCATTCTAGTAATATTAAAAATCATCTAGGACAATGACTGCATGTAGTTTTGTCAAAGCACAATCGGACAATCTATCATGATGACTATATATTTTATATCAAATCCAGATTTTACGTCCGCTGAGGTTAAAGGAGTGAAAGCCGCAAGGTAATTATTATAATACTTGTTATATTATGATCTAAAGGATAGGTAAGCTATGTATAGTTAGTTATATTTATGAAGTTTTATTGGACTTTTGTTACCTAGTTTAAGTAGACAAGCAAGTTGCCTTCTGCTTGATATTTAAAACCAACATAAATGACCTACTGCTGACTAATTCACACTATTCTAGCAATAAAATTGTAATATGCTTACATTAAAGTGATCTTCACAACAATATAAACACGATATTGAAGATACTTCATCTCTTCTCATTAATTTACACCATTGTTTTCGTATTTCACATTATTATTTTGTACAGGAAAAAATACTGTATTGGGTGTACTTCTTATAGTGTTTTTACACTTAGGAACAAGGCAATACTTATAAAATGTTTTTTAAACTTTATCCATCGTCTATTAATTACAATACATAGTAATTACAACTGAAAATCGGTATAAAATTACTGTAACACTTCAAGTAAGTATACTAAGTTTATGAAACAAACACTGAGCGTGATATCTGACGTCATCCAAGGCCCGCGAAATATGGCGGCGTTTAAACAAATCAAATTTTATCGATGTTTTCAATGTTATTTTAAAAATTAATTTGAACATTGCCGAGGTTATTTATATTTTTTATTAGGGCAGAATGATGGAACAAGTCAATAAAAGATAAAAAAAAAATACATGCATATTCCCTATTGGCTCAGTATATAATAACCTAAAAACAAACGTTCCTTAATTAACTTCATTAAATGTTATTTTAAAAACAACCGTTTTATTTTCGTTGTTTATCGAATGGTATTCACAGAATAATCACGGGTTTTAGATTTTATATATTCACCAATGGTTTACCCATTTGGTGAACCAAGGGCACTACATAAAATTTTATACATTTACCCGTGGTTTACCTATTAGGTGAACCGTGGGCACTACATTTAATACATTTACCCATGGTTTACCTATTGGGTAAACTACGGGTACAAAATGTTAACCGTGATTCACCTAGGTGAACCACGTAGGTAGACCACGGGCAATAAACCATTCTGTCTGGCCGTTTCGTTACTACAAGAACTATTGTATAACAGAAAAGTAATGAACAGTAATACATTTTTCACCTTACGCCTATGTGATGGTAGCGAAACGGCCAGACCACATATTTTGACAAACTCTACACCTTAGTGTAGAGTTTGTGAAGTTAGGGCTTGTAGAGATAGGGCACGTAGAGTTAGAAGTTTGGCTCTACATGAGATCTGATAACTTTTTGACAGTGCGAGCCATATTGTCTCGTCTTGGTAACATTTTACATGAAAATTTTTTTGGTGGGATTTCACTCATTTTTGTAAGCTACTTATGACAATATTTTTTTTATTTTGATCATAATAATCGATTTACTAAATATTCTGAAATATGTATTTAATTATTTATTAGTAACCCACCCCAGCTTCGCACGGGTAACAGAGACATCTTCAACAATCATCATCCTATTTCAACCAATTTACACAAAACCTTAACAAATTATATACCTAAACCTTCCTCATGATCTATTGGTGAATACAGCATGAAAATCTGTTCAGTAGGTTTTCAGAGCAGACAAACAGACAGACGTAGTGGGGGACTTTGTTTTATAATATATAGTGATAGCAAGGAGTCCCTAAATCTTCAATTTGCAGACTATCATCAAAATTTGCCGAAATTTCACACAAACTTTTATCCCCTAAGGGGTTGAGGGGTAAAAGTACCAAGTTTTAGATTTTTTTTTTTGTTTGTGTACTATTACTAGCTTACATACCAAATTGCAGCTTCTATGACAGAAGGTACCCTAAGAATACATAAGAAATCGGGGTTTTTAGATATCAATAAAATCTTAAGTATAAGAGCTATGCAATTGAAACTTTATATCCCACTAATATTATAAATGTGAAAGTTTGAATGAATGGATGGATGGATGTTTGTTACTCTTTCACGCAAAAACCACTGAACCGATTGCGATGAAACTTGGTATGTATTCCCATGGGATCGGGACTTACGCTGGTGAAAACGCGGGGCGCTGCTGGTGTTAAATAAGTCTACTATTGAAATCATATCTCGAGAATTTCGTGTATCTCCTATAGTCCCAACCCAAGTTAGGAGGGTTCAAAAATCGACGAAGCGCTTCGAGAAAAGGTAGGTTTTGCGTTGCGCTTGGCTCGTCTTGGCGGGGTCACTACCGTGCCCCAGACCTAATTTAGATCCAGTTTGAAGATCATATAATTTTGAATACAACATGAGAATTTATATTATACTCCTTTTTTTTTGAAATATCAAATATTAATATATTTATGCAAATATGTCAACGTTTACATATCAATGCACCTGACTGTATGTTCTTGGTCCTAGCGCCCTGCCTTGTGTAGCTTAATTGGGGAAGGTATGGTATATTGGCTTAATTATCAATTTGCCCAACAGTTGTATGTTTGTATATTTAAATGGTCAGACAATGTGATAAATAACGAAGTTTATGTAAGTATAATTCACAGAGCCTAATTTCGCTTGTCATAATTCATATTACCCGAGCATTATAAATAATGCAATGTTTAACCACTTAGTCCATAACATATATTATACATATGTGTATAGTATGAACGTCGTTTAATGCCCCACAACAGGTTTAACTGTCGAACAACACCACAGTCTTCTACATCAGACCTCTGTTAACCGGCATTATATTAGCCTCGTGTAATTTCTACTGCATCCTTTCACTTGATTCGTCTTGACATCATTCTAAGCATGACTGGTGACATGGTACATGAGGTGTTAAGTTTGATTCAGGAGTGTAATGCGGTTGTGTTGTGTTGCGCAGTATCTGTGTGACGGTGGTGGTGCTGAACGTGCATTTCCGCTCGCCGCAGACGCACACGATGGCGCCATGGGTGCGGCGCGTGTTCATTCACGTGCTGCCGCGACTGCTCGTCATGCGCCGCCCGCACCACCGCGTTGACCCGCACCGCAGTCGCTTGTCAGTAACACTCCACTATCTCCACTGCTTACACATTTGCCACCAGACATTTGTCTACCTTAGGTGGTAGGTTTACATAAGTGGAAAGAAGATTTTTGTGTGGTCAAATTCAATTGAAATTCATATTCAAAAAAATCTTTATTTCATAAAATTGACCATCAATTATTCGAAATCGTCGATTTAATAAATAATTATTATAATTAAAAGTTATAGATCAACACACACAGAGTCACCGCAACAATAGTTTGCTTCGTCAAATGTAAAATGATTAAAGAAAACAAAAATGGATAAAAAAAACACCAGCCAATATAGTGTACCTGTATAATCTCTAATCTTCCATTACCTTGTTCCGAAAACGTTAACATTTTAGTCACGGACTAAGTTCGTGCATGAAACAGTCTGAAAATGAGACTTTCCAATGAATGGTATTGGTTTAAATGACGATATTTTTCAACTGTTACAAACGGATTCACTGCAAAACTGCGCTGCGCTTAACTAACTACTTTGTCTGCAACCATTAAAACATTTCAAAACCATTTAATTGTACAGGCTAATGTGTTCCTAATCCAGTTTGCATCTAATTTATGATTGTATTATTTCACGTAAGATTATTGTAAAATTGAATAAGAAAACATTTTCTAAGAATTTATTCATTTTATCTCACCCACGTTGGAGAATGATACCCAACGCCAGTTTTAAGGCCATTCTGATGATTTGACATATATGTATATAGGGTAGGATATGCAAAGATAAAAGTAAAAGTGGGTCCATATGTGTTATGTGTAATAATTTTTAATGAATGGTGAATTAATTACCTATAGCCAAGCTGAATATAGGTTGGATTTGTGAGAGACTACATATTAAGCGTAATACCTGTAAGATCTATTCAACGTGTCTTCTTACAGAGAAAATTTAACTGACTCCTAAACCAAACCAAAGCAAACCCGGGCCGACTGAAAACAAGCCCAATCGATTGATAAGGGGGCCTTGATGTCGCTTAAGATTAGGTTTTTAATTAATTTTTGGTAAGAACTAGATTGAAATTAAATTTATTGCGATTACATACGTTGTTTAAGCAATATACACTTTGCTGAAAATTACATACACACCAATGTTGAAATTATCGTATAATTTTGCAGTGCCGGCTTGGTTACTGGAGTAGGTGAAAGTGCGCCCTGGGATGAAGATTCACCGCTGGGTGGCGTGAGTGCGGGGGGTGTGGGGGGCGCAGCGTGCAGCGCAGGTGGGGCATCCGCTGCGGGCGCGTGCCGCACGTGCGCTACGTGCCGCGCGTGCCGCCTGCACGACGCGCCCGCACTCTGCGACGCGCTGCGCCGCTGGCACCGCTGCCCCGAAATCAACAAGGCTATCGACGGCATCAACTACATCGCCGAGCAGACGCGCAAGGAGGAGGAGTCCACCAGGGTAAGATAAAATAATAAAAAAATTAAATCGTTTATTGGACACAGAAGTTTCATACATTTTCTGAAACTGATACCCAAACTACGCAGGTAGCCTGTATCTTGGGAAACAGTGTTCAGTCGTGCGGTGATGGTGAAGGTACAGTTTGTACAGTATGTCGCTGTCATCGTAAGCATTTTATTAGTACATTAGTATCTTTGGCTGGCTGCGCGTGTGTATGTGTTTTTGTGAGTTTTTTTTTTTCTGCGAGGGGAAAAATACTTTTACGTATCATAAGGTCTAGATCTGTGACCTTGTAAGTTGGACTCGACCAGAGATGGCCTCTACCGACTAAAAAAAAAACTCTCTTCTTATGTCCACATCCCCGTGGAAAGGCCGCGAGGCTTTACTACAAGAAGGACGAATAGCAGAAGCTTTATCTCTTTTTAACCTTCTTTGAGGTAAAATTTTTCGTACCTGCTCTTTGCTTCATAGGTCTTTCAGTACAGCCGTTACGTAGGTGCTTGTTGCTTCCCAAACCATTTTAGACGAGAGCATCACCTCGATTAAGTTTTCAAGACATACTGGTCTCCCAATTGTTGTTTCTCCATCCATCACGGGCCTCTTTGTTGCTTGGACATGAAAAGAAGACATGTTCAGCATCTTCGTTCTTGCCACTGGGCATTCTGGAGAGCCTTAGTGTTTGAACCGGTGCAAGTATTCTCGGTAGCACCTGTGACCGGAAAGCATCTGGGTGAGCTAGTAGTTAACCTCCCCATGTTCTCGGCTAAGCCATGGTTCGATTTTTGATATAAGACGATTGGTCCATCGTCCCTTGGTTGAGGTCTCCCAGATCAGTTGCCGCTCCTCGATCAAGATCTCAATTGGAAGCATGCCAGAGATCACGCATGCCGCATCCACGGACACTGTGCGAAAAGCGCATGCAACGCGTAAGGTACTTACCCTGTATACTTGTACAATTTTACGCTTTGGTTGTTGTTTTTGCATTACCTCAGACCAAATTGGAACGCCATATAAGAGCATTGACGTGACTATTGATGATAGTAGTCTCCTTCTTTGTTGTTTGGGACCTCCAATATTGGGTATAAGTCGAGCTACCGATCTTGCTACAACCGATGTTTTAGTCGCGATATATTCTACATGCTTTTTGAAACTGAGACGCGTGTCAATCATTACTCCCAGATAACGAACGCATGGTTGCGTTTTAAACTCATAGTTACCGACTCTGAGTGAAGTTGTTTCTATCTATTTCCTACTAGAACGGCCTCTGTCTTATGCTCTGCCAGCTCCCGCCCAGTCATGTTCATCCACTGACGAATTACTTGGAAAGTCTTATCAAAAACCCAATTTAGTTCTTCCAAGTGTTTAGCTACTACTACAACTGCTAGGTCATCAGCAAATGCAACTAGTCGTGTTTCACTCGGTACTTCACATTGGAGCAGTCCATCGTACATAATGTTCCACAGAAGAGGGCCCAGTACTCGCGCCTTGCGGTACTTCTCCCGTGACCCTTGTACTCTTTAGGTTACTATCAGTATCATTTATGAGGACCCTGTCTGTGAAGTAGCTAGCTACTATGTTGCGTAGGTAATTCGACACTTTCATGTTTAACAGAACTCTCATTACTGCATCCCATCTTGCCGAATTGAACGCATTTTTTATGTCTAGGGTCGCAACCAGGTAGTACATCTTAGAGCCTCCTTTCCATCTAGTCCCTGCCACCGCTTGCCTTGCAGTGTCGATGACGAGACCGATAGCGCCTAGGGTTGATTTGCCTGCACGAAATCCATATTGGCAGTCCGACAAAAGCGGTTCGACTACTTTTTTAATCCTACCATGTATCTCTAATATCTCTATCTATGTGGGTGTGTGTTTATTTTTTTTTTCTACAGAGGTTTGGAGAAATACATTTACGTATCATCATGCCTTGCCTGGGTATGTCGGACTCGATACGTATCACTGGATATGTATCACTACCGACTATACCTCCTCTGGACTCAACCTCTACTTCCCCGCGGAACGGCTGGTAGGCATTACTTCGTGGGGGAAGGCTCTAGCTATAGCTCTTGCCTCTTGGTTTTTCTAGCTCCTTTCTAGCTGTCTTATTTCTGCCCACTTCCTTTCTACACTCCGTAGTTCCTGGAGCACTTCCATCGCAAAACAACTTATCGCTAGCCAGGCGGCCTCCGAGGAAAGCATAGCTTCTATCGAGGTCTCTGGCTGTATTTTCTGCGCGAGGGCATCTTCCAAATCCTTGTGTGTCATATTGAAACAAGGACACGTTAAAAACACATGCTCTGCGTCTTCGTTAACTCCCGGGCAGGACGGGCACTCTGGGGAGACATCGTGCTTATATCGATATAGGTAAGCCCGGAAGCACCCATGTCCTGAAATCAACTGCGTCAGGTAATAGTTCACCTCGCCATGACTGCAATTCAGCCAGACATCCACTTGTGGAATAATTCGGTACGTCTACCTGCCTTTCGCCGACGTATCCCAACTTAATTGCCAACGCCATACTATTGCGTCGTTCTTTCGTCTTGAGTTCTTCAGGGCTTAGCGTAGTCGTTCCTATTCTACGGTAAAGGGCTTTTCGTTCTTCGGCTAGTAGTCTAATTGGAAGCATCCCAGCAATAACGCACACTGCGTCGTCTGACACTGTGCGGAAAGCGCTCGCGACTCTCAAAGCACTCAGCCGATAGACCGGTGCAATCTTTCGTTTCGCTTCCTGTATATTAAGCGCATCAGCCCAGACAGGAATCCCATAGGTAGGTAATAAAAAGATAAGGTTGCTCTTAACGCCGACGCTTTGGTATCGACGTGTTGTACCTGATGCTTGAAGTTAAGTCGGGCATCGAACATTACTCCCAGATACGATAGATTTGATTTCGTGTGCTCCAACTCGCAATGTGATGGTTTCCACCTGCTTCCTGCTAGTAATCAGTACTACCTCGATCTTGTGTTCTGCTGGCTGCAGTCTGACTGTGTCCATCCAGTGACTGATCCTTTCAACGGTAGTGTCAAAGGTGTTTGGTGACGATCACTACTGCTACGTCATCAGCATATGCTACGAGTTTGACTTCTGTTGGTAGGTTCAGTTTTAATAGCCCATCATACATACGAGTAATGTTCCATAGGAGAGGGCCTTGTCTTCTAGCGAATGCAAGTTCTACAGGTCCCACGAGGGTACACAGAAGATGTATTACATTTTTTTTGGTCGGGTAGTGGCACATTTTGATGCTTTCTGAGAATTGACTTCAAGATAAACAATTTTCGGATCGAAAGAACCTTGAAATGTGCATGTAAGCTTGTAGTCGGGTATCTGTAAGGTCTCTTGGTCATGACTTTCAATACACCTCTCTGCGCCCGCTCAAGCGAAATAAACTTGAGTTAGTTTGTCCTGGGGTAGGACATCACGTAGGAGACTTAAAGACACCAATTAGTCTTCTAACTCTTGTTGTGACTAATTCTACCTGTTTGTCCCATTTAAACCTGTGATCAAAAAGTACGCCCATATATTTTGGTCTAGTAGCAGTAGTCCGGCTGGTAGTCCAACAACCGAACTAATGCAACTGAAGAGTTCCAGTAGTTCGATCAACCGGACTACCAGCCGGACTACTGCTACTAGACCATTAAAACCTGTTCAACCCTTTTAAGTTCTAAGCATGTACATGCGTTATAATTTGTACAGGTATAAGCTTTTATAGAGAAGTTATGGCTAGGATCGGTACATTTACTTCGTGAGAAGGCTAGATAGTGGGTCTTGGTTAGGTTTAAAGTTAGGAGATTATTGGTCAGCCAGCTAATAATCCTAGACAGTGAAAATTCTGCTCGCTCTTTAACCGTTTGCCAGTTTGGACCCCATACAAAAATGGCAGTGTCACCTGCATATGTAAACCTTTGTATTAGGTAGTTGAATAGCGCAGAGGTTGTTTATACATAGCTGAAAGAGAGTAAGGCCCAAAATACTTCCCTACGGAACATCATACCTCATAGATTCCTCATTACTAATCGCTAAAAATCTGATGTGATAAACCTCGTACACCCAGTTTTTGCAGTTTTTCTAGTAAAATGAGATATTACATTCTTTGATTATATATATATATATTACATGATTGATTTGTATTATGTTATTGCCTTTTGTGAAGCTATTTTATTCATTCTGCTCTTATTACACATAGTACCCGTAATCGTAGATCGTTGCGTTGGTGATTAATTTCTATTCAAACAGTTTTCTAACTTGACTTACAATGTTTTCTTAGCAAAAACTAAGTATGAATATGACCTCTAACAGGTGAAGGAGGACTGGAAATACGTGGCAATGGTGCTGGACCGTCTGTTCCTGTGGATCTTCACACTGGCCGTGGTGGTGGGCTCGGCAGGCATCATCCTGCAGGCGCCCACGCTGTACGACGAGCGCGCACCAATTGACGTGCGCCTCTCCGAGATCGCGTACGCGACGGCCAAGCCGCGGCCGCCGCCGCCGCGCTAGCCTCACTTGTCACTCGTCACTCGTATCGGCCGAGCCGCGTCCTATGCACTTTTTTATAATTTATTTGTTACGGGGATCCAGTGACACCATCAATGTCCGTTATATTTTTCCGGCGTCGTGGGTCGCCGCTAAACGTAATTTTACGATGTTGTAAATAATATACATACATATTATAGTTTATACGACGAAAGACACGTTCGAAAATAAGTCGAATTTCTTTTGATAGAGACGAAATAAAACGATTATTTATACATTGCTATTTTATTGATTTTTTTTCAGAAACCACTTCTACCGTACGCTTTAAATTTACAGTAAAGGACATTGGTGCCGATTCTATTGCACACTCACGAAACTAAAACCTGATTTCATTTCTTCAACAACAAGCCACTTTTCACCAAAACCTGTCAATGGAACCTGTCCTGGAAATAAAGTTGAGTATACTCAACTTTATTTCCACGCACCGAGAGTCCTTATTTATTCAAATGATGTATAAAAACTTGTTCAAAACGAACTTAGATGACGTTATTTTAATCGACACCTACGAAGACGCTTACTAAAAACACAGAGCAAAAGAGATGGCATTCAACGGATAGCGGCTCTCGCTATTTGCTATTTTATTTTATTTTTTTTATTAAAAAAGAATACTAGCAACGTGGGTCACACATTACTAGTATTCTTGTTAACCCCTCCAGCTAAGCTAAATGCTTGTGTTAGGAGTGGGTTCACGCCCGGGCGGCGGAGGCGCGCTTACCAGCGCCTCATGCCGCCCTGAGTGTGGCCGCGGGTGGACGGGATGGGTTGTTCCCCTTCACCCGCTATAGTGGCCCCCCGCGAGGAGGCGGCGTCCGCGTGTGCCTGGACGTCGCCTAATTGAGAGGTTTTACCCGAAGGTGGTGCCCGCGCTTTTGCGGGCAGGCGCTAGGGGGGGTCCGGATGTCTTAATAAAAGCTGTTCCCGGATCCCTCCTACTTAAGGCGCAGTACGGCACACCGTGTGGTTTTAGTCGGTTCGATTCCGACACACCGCCCCACCGAAAACCCCGGTGGGGTGACGGCCCGAGGGGGTTTCCACACGCACAAAAAAAAAAAAAAAGGAGTGGGTTCACGCCGGTAGTGCACTGGGTGGGTTTCAAACCCGCAACCACTTGATCGCAAGTCCGACGCCTTAGCCATTACGCTACCGCCGCTTTTATTTTATTATTATTAATTATTAAAGTTTAAGCGTATCAGACTATAGTCGACAAATAAATTGCTTATTTCGATAGCGACATATGTTACCTACTTTAAATTTGAAATAAGACATTGTTTCGAAGTGTACAAGGTTTACATCTTATATAAAGAAAATTTTGTCAGAATATAGTTTAGAGAGTGATGTAACAGAATTGGCACCATTGTCCATTTTTTTAGTGACCGCCGCACTTTGGGCTGTATTTAGATACTTTATAAACATCCGATCTATAATCTCGAAAGTGTTGACTTTTATGCTTGAATACGTTAAAAATATCTATTACATACCCAGAAAAAAACATCATTATAGTGTAGCATTTCTAATATAAAAAAATACCATACCTCATCTCCGCTCTCGCTCAGTTGGCTATAATTCTTTTTTGGGACGGAATACAGATTTAAAGAAATCATGTGGGTTAAGTATTTGATATGAGCAATAAAAGAACAACTACAAACCGCTTCGCTACAGATTTAACGAAGTTATAGCACTTAAACGACAACGAGCGGCAGTACAGTTCCTAGACTTGCTGTTCGCGCTGTGGCCGGCAGCGAAGTCACTCGCAACTTCAGTCCAGAAGCGCCATCTGTCTACGCTTGCGGTACACACATCCCTCTGTGTTCCTCTGAAACCAAGTTTATCTCACAGTATCATATTATGGCTTGGTCACTCCTGACTTCAGCGAAAGTTAAGAATGAATAATTAATGAATTTATTCGCAAGAAACATGTATAAAAGGATATTACAATATTGATGCAAAGCACAGTACATTTCGCCTAAAGCAGGCATACGAATATTAACTTATTCAGTTATAGTTACATAACAAAGCAAAACATATGTTTTCTTAGGCAGGTACATAATTCTACCTGTACTCTTCTGTTTGATACAATAAAACAACAGGTTTACTACACTGTGCTCCTACTAGCTCGGCGGTACGACTAGAAGTGAGCGGCGAGCATTCGCTCCGCACGCCCCCACCACCGCCCGCCTCACTCACTAGTAGGCGCACATATATATTTATTACCAACTGTGCCCCGCGATTTCAACCGCGTAACTCAGATGCCATGGAAATATCGGAATAAAAAGTAGCCTATGTGTTAATCCAGGTCTCCAGCTATCTACATACGAAGTATCATCGCAATCGGTTCAGTAGTTTTTGCGCGAAAGACTAACAAATATCCATACATCCCCACAAACTTTCAAATGTTTTTCACATTCAATATCTTCACTACATATTATAAAACAAAGTCCCCCGCCGCGTCTGTGTCTGTTCGTGATAAACTGAAAAACGGATTTTCATGCGGTTTTCAATAATATATAGAGTGATTGATGAGGAAGGTTTAAGTGTATAATTTGTACCGGGGCGAAGCAGGGGCGGGTTGCTAGTATATTATAGAAATGTATGTATACAGAGCCTTTTAACAAATGACTAGTGTCTTGAAAATTCCCATTACGGACATAACCGTCAACAACATCTGCCCTCACGCGTCTGCCTACGTTCGAGTGGCTCACGCCACTCGGCGGTGAGCGATGTTTTCCCCTCCCCCCTCGCCCGCAGTTTTATATTATAGTCGTAACTTTTAAAATATTTGACCAAATTACGTATTTTAAAAGACAAAGTTTATCTACTTTGAATATCAGAAGCCATAAAAGTATTTATTTTCATAAAAATCAATTTGTTACTGCTAAATGTGAATTGGAAATAAAAAATCAAATTTTATTGTATTTATGGTTCACTATTTTGGTAAAAATGGCTTACACATAAAAGATAGATATATACGGACTTTTTTGTAGAACTATTTAGGAGAAACAATCCCACCGTATATTATATTCGTGTAACTCTTACAGTTTTCCCACCACACGCCAAAATAGCTCGCAGATGACAGATTTTTTTCCGACTTACTTAACACTTGGCTCTTGCCTCCACTGCCAGTGGGTGGTGTCGGTCGTAACTTTGTATGGTTTGGAGGGCCGCCATGGAATCACTGAAGATTCCAAACGATTGCGCACTGATTTTTGTGATCTCCCTTGTTGCAACACATATTGCCAGAAGCTCGGCCTGGTAAACGGTGGAGTAGTGTGGGAGAGCAGGTTAGGTTAGGTTTTTTTTTTTTTTTAAGTTGAGATGCAGCTATCCTCTTGAATAACAAGAGCCTTTTTCTGTCTTTTTATTTTTATTCTTCTAAGAGAGTTTGTTTTTCTTTCCTTTATTATTTATTTATTCGGTTTGTGATACAGAGAAACAAATTAATCTTGTTTGTTTCTCTCTATCACAATTTTGCATATGTCCTTGCGAAATTTAAAAAGTGCACCCTTGTTTCCTTTTCCGCGATTAGTGTATGAGCATCATCTTGGTTTATTCGTGCTCCTAGGCGTTGTTCAGCCTCGTACCTACGGGAGCCGAACACTGGACACTCGAACACGATGTGCAACACCCCTTCTTCCTTTTCTGGGTCGCAGATACACAACGGGCTCTCCCGATACTTGAAGCGATTCAAGTATTGGGAGAACCCCCGTGTCCCGTTAAAATCTGCGTTACCACGCCTTGCGGTTGGATTTTCCGCACCAATTTGTAGGCATCCGTCGCGTTTGGGAAGAACGCTCTCGTGACGGAGGCCGTCTGCCCCGACTGATATCTCCGGTTCCATTCGTCAAGGGAACTGCTGCGAATTTCCTGCTTGACGAATGAAAGCGGACACAGGTCGTAGTCAGACTTCCTCCGCCTCGAGAGCACCGCCTCCTTCGCCAGGAAATCGGCACGCTCATTTCCATCGATGTCGGCGTGGGCCTTAATCCAAAACAAGGATATATCTTTTGGCTGGATTAAGACTTGGCTGAGGTTGCGGCGTGCCTGGATCGCGAGGGGATGCAGAGTCCCGGGGTTCGTCACTGTTTGCAGCGCCGCCCTCGAGTCGCTATAGATGCCGCAGCTCCCCGCGCTGCACTTGAAGATCTCGCTCGAAGCTCTGCATATGGCCAAGAGCTCGGCCTGATAGACTGTGCAGTACGCAGGCAAGCACAGTTTTCGGCTTCTGATTTCGGCCCGGCTGTCCCACATGGACAGCGCGGCACCGACTCTGCCCTGTATCTTGCTGCCATCCGTAAAGATACGGAGCGCCTGCACGTTATGTCGGTCTACGAGGCTTTGGTCGTCTAGACTCTGGAAACTCATGTCCATACGCAGAGCCGGATGCGGTAACTCTGCAAATTCCACCACACGTTCTACCTCAAGGTCACCCAGCACTAGCCGGGTTGACCCTTTGCGAGCCTCGTATAGGTGAGCTGCTTCTTGAATACGGAGGTCCAAAGGCAGTAACCCGGCCAGTAACAGGGCCGAGTTAAGGGAGACAGTGCGGTAGGACTTGCAGATTTTCTGCGCGAATCCTCTCTGCACAGCGTTGAGGAGCTTGCGGACACCCAGCTTCTCGGTGGCGGGCGCGTATGCTGCTGCCGCAGTCATCAGCTCCACGGCGGCTCATTCCCCACCCTTGTCGCTAAGAGACAAGGGTACCGGATATGTTGCTGCCGAGTGGGGGGGTATCACCATATATGGTGTCTACTTCTCCCCCAACCGGAGTCTGAGCGACTTCGAGGTTTTCCTCAACAACTTGGAGACCTCGATGCGGCGACTAGCGTCTGGGCACGTCCTAGTGCTGGGGGACTTCAACGCAAAGTCTGTTGCGTGGGGTTCCCCCAGGACGGACGCACGGGGTGATGCCGTGGAGGAGTGGGCGGCATCGGTGGGCCTCTGTCTCCTAAACAGAGGCTCCACCAACACGTGCGTGCGACAGCAGGGGGGGTCGATAGTGGACCTTTCGTTCGCTACCCCTGCTCTCGCCGCACGAGTAAGGAACTGGCGTGTCCTGGAAGAGGTTGAGACGCTCTCGGATCACCTCTATATCCGATTCGAGCTCTCCCGGACCCAGGACCCCAGAAGGGGTCACACGGCGCGGCGTTCTTCCCGCTTCCCGCGGTGGGCTATTACCAAGTTGGATAGGGACAGGGAGGGGGCAGGCCACTTTCG
Organism: Callimorpha dominula; assembly: GCA_949752705.1. Taxonomy (NCBI): domain Eukaryota; kingdom Metazoa; phylum Arthropoda; class Insecta; order Lepidoptera; family Erebidae; genus Callimorpha; species Callimorpha dominula. The sequence goes on along the minus strand of OX456999.1, from coordinate 53,372 downwards.
CGATGCGATTACGCAGATTTGCGATGCGGCCATGCCCCGCATCCGAGGTCGTCGGCCTCCAAGGAAGGAGGTCTACTGGTGGTCCCAGGAGTTGGCGGACCTCCGTGCGGCCTGTACTCGTGCCCGGAGGTCCTACACCCGCAGCCGGCGTCGTCACCGCGAGGAGGCTGAAGAGGACCAGCTTCATGAGGAGTACCGAGAGGCGCGGAAAACTCTGAAGCTGGCCATTAGCCGCGCCAAAGAGGAGAAGAGAAAGGAGATGCTGGAGGGCCTCGATCGTGACCCCTGGGGTCGCCCATATCGCGCGGCGCAACGTAAGCTCCGCGCGTCGGGCCCCCCCCTTACGGAGACTCTCCAGCCCAGCTTCCTGCAGGAAGTGGTTGAGGGCCTTTTCCCGCAACGGGCGGAACACACACCCCCGTCGATGGCCCCCTTGGCCGGAGACGACGGGGAGAACGAGGAGGATGGTGTTCCGCCCGTCACGGAGGCGGAGGTAGGGGCGGTTGTTCTACGGATCCGTTCCAAGAACACCGCCCCCGGGCCAGACGGGATCCCAGCCCGAGTGTTGGCCCTCGCCCTCGACCACATGTCCGACCGTCTCAGGGAAGTGTTCGACGCTTGCTTGGCGTCCGGGCGCTTCCCTGACTGCTGGAAGAGCGGGAAGCTGATCCTTTTAAGGAAGCCGGGACGGCCTACCGACTCGGTTGCGGCCTACAGGCCCATCGTGTTGCTGGACGAGGCGGGTAAATTGTTTGAGAGGGTTCTCTCTGCCCGCATCGTCCGGCACCTGTGCGAGGTCGGCCCCGATTTGTCGGACGCCCAATTTGGTTTTCGAGGTGGCGTTCGACGGTCGGTGCTATGTTGCGCCTGAGGGCCGTGACCGAAGAGGTAGTGAGCTGTGGCGGCGTGCTGTTGGCGGTGTCGCTGGACATCGCCAACGCGTTCAACAGTCTGCCATTTAGCTGCATCAGGGAAGCACTCCACTATCACGGAGTGCCAGGGTACCTGAGGCGGCTAGTGGCAGACTATTTAGAGGAGCGTACCGTCATGTACGAGGACCGAGATGGAGTTTTGAGTTGTCGGCCCATGTCGTGCGGTGTTCCGCAGGGGTCTGTCCTTGGACCACTCCTGTGGAACATGCCCGAGAGGGCCCGACTTCCCCCCCGGGCTCGGCGTAATCTGTTACGCCGATGACACTTTGGTCACAGCCCGGGGGGTTAACTTCTAAAAAAGTAGAATGTAAAAATATATAGTATTAGCAAAAATTTAAAAGCAACAAATAAATTAGATCTGCCCAAAAATAAATGTAAAGTAGTCGAAACAAGAGAGAGAATCAGAACATGTAAAATGATATTAAACTAAAATAGAAAGAAACATAAAAACGATACAACAGCCATAAGTTTAAAGAATATAAAAGTACAATAATTTAGTGAAAATAGAGTCAAACGTAAAAGTTATCCTTAGTCAGCACGAAGCTGATAGTGAAGGATCCTATGAGTTTATACTAACAAAATACACGACAGGCATAGGCTCCGATTATGTTGGAGGTAGAAGTTTATTCAAAAAAAAAAAACCTAACCTAACCTTTTTTTTTTTTTTTTTGTGCGTGTGGAAACCCCCTCGGGCCGTCACCCCACCGGGGTTTTCGGTGGGGCGGTGTGTCGGAATCGAACCGACTAAAACCACACGGTGTGCCGTACTGCGCCTTAAGTAGGAGGGATCCGGGAACAGCTTTTATTAAGACATCCGGACTTAAGACATACGGAATTAAGACTTCCTCACAGAAGGTAGCGACCGCGGTAAAATTCCTGTCGCCACCGGCCATGGAGCGTATGACAGCCGGTAGCGACAGATCCACTCCGATGACTGCAGTGAGGGCCCGACGCTGCGCCGCCCACCTGGGGCAAACCGCCAGCGTGTGCTGAGCCGAGTCCTCACTGCAGTCGCAGTGGTGACAGGCGGGACTCAATTCCCTCCTAGCGACCGAGTGCAGGTACTTCCCGAAGCAGCCGTGCCCGGAAAGAACGAGCCTCACGCCATTCGCGTACCTCTTCGGGCGGGGGCCGACTGCCGCTTCCCGCCCGGAACTGAGCCGTTCGCCGATATACTTCGGCGAGCACTTCCGCCTCCAAATCCCACGGGGGAGTCCCGGCCAACGCGCACGCCGCCTCCGTTGACACGGTGCGGTATCCGTATGGCGTATGGCTCTAACCGCCATCACCCTCTGAGGGCGCCAGAGGCGCGCCCTATTCTGGGCGGTCAGAGCCTCCGCCCACACCGGTGCACCGTACAGTGCCATTGACCGGACAACCCCCGTGTACAGCTGTCTCGTAGCGACGCTGGGTCCACCCAAATTGGGCAAGAGTCGCCCAAGGGCGGACGCAGCGCCGACCAGCCTTGGAGCAAGCTGCAGGAAGCGCCACCTACCGTCGAGGATCAGGCCCAGATATTTTATGTGGGATATTTTAATCTCAACCACTCTGCCGGTGCGCAAGATCTTTTCTTGCAAACCATGGCGGAGTGGTCAGTTGGTATAGCCGTAGCTGCGGAGCCCTATTACGTTCCTCCCCGTCCCAACTGGATGGGTGACCGGGATGGCTCCGTGGCAAACGTCGGCTCCACGGCGGCTCATTCCCCGCCCTTGTCGCTAAGAGACAAGGGCCTCATGCCGCCCTGAGTGTGGCCGCGGGTGGACGGGACGGGTTTTTCCCCTCCACCCGCTATAGTGGCCCCCCGCGAGGAGGCGGCATCCGCGTGTGCCTGGACGTTGCCTAATTGAGAGGTTTTTACCCGAAGGTGGTGCCCGCGCTTTTGCGGGCAGGCGCTAGGGGGGTCCGGATGTCTTAATAAAAGCTGTTCCCGGATCCCTCCTACTTAGGGCGCAGTACGGCACACCGTGTGGTTTTAGTCGGTTCGATTCCGACACACCGCCCCACCGAAAACCCCGGTGGGGTGACGGCCCGAGGGGGTTTCCACAAAAAAAAAAAAAAAAAAAAGGTTAGGTTAGGTTAGGTTAGGTTAGGTTGGGGTGCTGTCTAGAAAACCTCCACGTGGTGCACCCTGGAAACGTTGGCGATGACGCTGCCTTTTGTTCCTCAGTTTTTGAGGACGGCGTCATCGCCAACGGCTAATATTCTAGTAAGGAGAGGAGGCCATTTTTCTTCGGCCACTCGGTCGAGGCTTGGTCCAGCAGAGCGGGCGTGTCTGCCGATTCCTCTGTTGGCTCTTCGCTCTTCGGAGCTGTGAGGATGGGAACCTCGGTAAAAGGTCACGAAGGAGGGACCCTTCCATGGGTCGGAGTTTCTCCGCTGTCCACGGTGGAGAGGGAGGGCGGGCTTGGCGTGCACTCGCGCTGCCACCGAGCAGGCGTGGGAGGATTTCGTTTCCTTGCCACCGTCGGCATGTCGTGGTCCCGAAGGGAGTCGTGGTCATGTTTCGCGGCACCGATCGGGGACGAGGGTCTTGGCTTGGCCGCCCGGACCGCGGGGAGGAGAGCCTCTCTAGAGAATTACCCCGAATCTCGTGTTCTGGTGCGTGACCGGGGGATGCATGGCTGATGGGTGGTTCGGTCGCGGGCGCACTCCTAGCCGGGGGGCCTGCGGACCCCTCGGTTGGGTATAGACCTTCGCTTGCCCGGGTGTTGGGGATCTCTGCCCGGGTCGACCTTTAGTTCTCCCCGTCTCGTGGGTTTAGTTATGGAGTCTATAAATAAATTTAAAAAACAAACAAATGATGAAAAAAAGACGGAGAAAGTAGAAAGCAAGAAGCAGAAGGAGAAAAAGGCGAACACCTCGTCTAAAGAAGAGGAGGTTTTATTGGAGACGCCTATCTCGAAGGAGCTCCCAGGAGTCAACTCGACTCCTGGGAGCAGAAGACATTCAGAACGTCTGCGTTCCAGGTCTGTCCTGTCATCTGAGGGAAACTCCCGTGCGATGGCAGACAGCCAAGAGTCGATGGAAGTGGAGGTTTCCAACACTGACTGTCGTAAACGCGGACGTTCCTTGGATCAGGACAGCGACACGTCCCAGGAGATGCTTCCTCCCAAAGTAGCTAGTAGCTATAGAGGGAGGTCGCGCACGCCGGTCTCAACTCCGTCGGGCTCCGCCTTCTCTGGGAGGGAGGCCTATGTCCGAGTTCGAGCGGAGGGCGAGAACGTGGCGGAGGAGGAGATTGCAGATCTCCTGCTTAAAATTCAAGCGCCGGTGGTGGGGGGTTTTGTCCCCGTAACACCACTGACCATGCAGGAGAGAGCGAACGCGGCGGTGGCCGTTATCCACAAAGTGGCCACCAAATCCACGAACCTTAAGGGTTCCTTTGTTAGGGCCCTTAAGGACTCCTCTTCCGCTATCTCTGGGGTCGTCGAGACCCTCATTGGAGACGTGGCGCGCCTCCAGGCCGCAAACGATGTGTTGACGGGGCAGGTCACTGAGCTCAGCGCTCAGTTCGCCCAATTTCGGGCACAGGCGAATTACCCTGAGCAGCCAGACCCGGTTGTCCGGCAACCTGCTCCCTCCCCATTCCCCGTTCCGGATGCCCACTTGCGTCAAGTTATTGCGGCCATCATTCGGCCGCCACTCGCTGCGGCCAAGGCTGCTGCCACAGCAGTCACGACGCCGCTTCCCGTCTCGGGTGGCCGGGTGTCATATGCCGCGGTGACGTCAGCACCGGCACCTGCGGCGGCACCAAAAGGTGGCCGATTGGCTAAAGCCGTGACCAAAGCGGCTGCAGCAAAGGCTGGGCAGCCGCCGAAGGCCGTGGAAAAAGTGGCGGCAGATTTTCCTCCGCTTCCCACTCCAGCACCGAGGAGGATGAATGCGGCTGCTGTTGTCGCCGGTGCTGAGCCCGTGCCTGGTCCGTCCGCATCTGCCCCCTCCACGACTACCGCTTCCAGTGATGGGTGGCAGAAAGTCGGGGGAGGCAAAAAGCGGTCCCGGAAGAGGAACAAGAAGAGTGAAAAGAGTACACCTTCCCCGACGCAGGCTCCGACGGTGGCCACCAAGAACAAGCCGCGGAAACTGGCGACACCCAAAACAGCGGCTGTGGTGGTTACCGTATCACCGGCGGCAACAGACAGTGGGCTATCCTACGTAGCCATATTTAAAAAGGCCCGGGATAGCCTATCCGGTGAATTTGGTGGAGTAGGTGTCAGGATGCGCCTCGCCCAGACGGGAGCTCGAGTCCTCGAGTTCCCTGGGGCTGAAGGCGCTAAGACGGCGGACACCTTTGCCGAGAAGATGCGGGAGGTATTCGCGGCCACGGATGGTGTCAAGATCGCCAGGCCCACCAAGTGCGCGGAGCTGCGCATTTCGGGCTTGGACGATTCAGTGACAGTCGAGGATGTCCGCGTTGCAATTCGAGAGAAGACGAGATGCAACGCGGACAACATCAGGGTCGGCACCATCCGCCCTGGTCCAGGGGGCCTTGGCGCGGTGTGGGCCAGTTGTCCCGTGGCGTCGGCCAAGATTTTGAGCGACGCCGGAAGAATCCTCATCGGTTTCGTGAACGCCAGAGTCACGCTCCTGGCGGCGAGACCGATGAGGTGCTTTAAATGCCTCTTCACGGGACACACCCGCGTCAAGTGCGCCAGCTGCTTTGACTGCAGCGGACTATGTTTCCGCTGCGGTCGATCGGGGCACAAGGCGGCGGAATGCTCCGCCGCCCCTCACTGCCCTGTGTGCGCGGCGGGAAATCTTCCCGCCAACCATCAGATGGGGCAGGGTGGCTGCAAGCCGCCCCGCACTTCTCGGCAAACTTCGGGGGCTAGCCAATCGACCCAGGCTGCCTCCGTTGTCAATCCTGCGTCGTCGTCGTCGCCCATGGAGGAGGTTGTAGAGACAGTCCAGTAATGGACCATGGTTGGGGATCTCTGCCCGGGTCGACCTTTAGTTCTCCCCGTCTCGTGGGTTTAGTTATGGAGTCTATAAATAAATTTAAAAAACAAACAAATGATGAAAAAAAGACGGAGAAAGTAGAAAGCAAGAAGCAGAAGGAGAAAAAGGCGAACACCTCGTCTAAAGAAGAGGAGGTTTTATTGGAGACGCCTATCTCGAAGGAGCTCCCAGGAGTCAACTCGACTCCTGGGAGCAGAAGACATTCAGAACGTCTGCGTTCCAGGTCTGTCCTGTCATCTGAGGGAAACTCCCGTGCGATGGCAGACAGCCAAGAGTCGATGGAAGTGGAGGTTTCCAACACTGACTGTCGTAAACGCGGACGTTCCTTGGATCAGGACAGCGACACGTCCCAGGAGATGCTTCCTCCCAAAGTAGCTAGTAGCTATAGAGGGAGGTCGCGCACGCCGGTCTCAACTCCGTCGGGCTCCGCCTTCTCTGGGAGGGAGGCCTATGTCCGAGTTCGAGCGGAGGGCGAGAACGTGGCGGAGGAGGAGATTGCAGATCTCCTGCTTAAAATTCAAGCGCCGGTGGTGGGGGGTTTTGTCCCCGTAACACCACTGACCATGCAGGAGAGAGCGAACGCGGCGGTGGCCGTTATCCACAAAGTGGCCACCAAATCCACGAACCTTAAGGGTTCCTTTGTTAGGGCCCTTAAGGACTCCTCTTCCGCTATCTCTGGGGTCGTCGAGACCCTCATTGGAGACGTGGCGCGCCTCCAGGCCGCAAACGATGTGTTGACGGGGCAGGTCACTGAGCTCAGCGCTCAGTTCGCCCAATTTCGGGCACAGGCGAATTACCCTGAGCAGCCAGACCCGGTTGTCCGGCAACCTGCTCCCTCCCCATTCCCCGTTCCGGATGCCCACTTGCGTCAAGTTATTGACGCAGTGTGGCGCATGATGGACGGGCGCCTCGCTGGCCTGGAGGCAAGGCTGCCTCCGGCGGCCATCATTCGGCCGCCACTCGCTGCGGCCAAGGCTGCTGCCACAGCAGTCACGACGCCGCTTCCCGTCTCGGGTGGCCGGGTGTCATATGCCGCGGTGACGTCAGCACCGGCACCTGCGGCGGCACCAAAAGGTGGCCGATTGGCTAAAGCCGTGACCAAAGCGGCTGCAGCAAAGGCTGGGCAGCCGCCGAAGGCCGTGGAAAAAGTGGCGGCAGATTTTCCTCCGCTTCCCACTCCAGCACCGAGGAGGATGAATGCGGCTGCTGTTGTCGCCGGTGCTGAGCCCGTGCCTGGTCCGTCCGCATCTGCCCCCTCCACGACTACCGCTTCCAGTGATGGGTGGCAGAAAGTCGGGGGAGGCAAAAAGCGGTCCCGGAAGAGGAACAAGAAGAGTGAAAAGAGTACACCTTCCCCGACGCAGGCTCCGACGGTGGCCACCAAGAACAAGCCGCGGAAACTGGCGACACCCAAAACAGCGGCTGTGGTGGTTACCGTATCACCGGCGGCAACAGACAGTGGGCTATCCTACGCAGCCGTATTTAAAAAGGCCCGGGATAGCCTATCCGGTGAATTTGGTGGAGTAGGTGTCAGGATGCGCCTCGCCCAGACGGGAGCTCGAGTCCTCGAGTTCCCTGGGGCTGAAGGCGCTAAGACGGCGGACACCTTTGCCGAGAAGATGCGGGAGGTATTCGCGGCCACGGATGGTGTCAAGATCGCCAGGCCCACCAAGTGCGCGGAGCTGCGCATTTCGGGCTTGGACGATTCAGTGACAGTCGAGGATGTCCGCGTTGCAATTCGAGAGAAGACGAGATGCAACGCGGACAACATCAGGGTCGGCACCATCCGCCCTGGTCCAGGGGGCCTTGGCGCGGTGTGGGCCAGTTGTCCCGTGGCGTCGGCCAAGATTTTGAGCGACGCCGGAAGAATCCTCATCGGTTTCGTGAACGCCAGAGTCACGCTCCTGGCGGCGAGACCGATGAGGTGCTTTAAATGCCTCTTCACGGGACACACCCGCGTCAAGTGCGCCAGCTGCTTTGACTGCAGCGGACTATGTTTCCGCTGCGGTCGATCGGGGCACAAGGCGGCGGAATGCTCCGCCGCCCCTCACTGCCCTGTGTGCGCGGCGGGAAATCTTCCCGCCAACCATCAGATGGGGCAGGGTGGCTGCAAGCCGCCCCGCACTTCTCGGCAAACTTCGGGGGCTAGCCAATCGACCCAGGCTGCCTCCGTTGTCAATCCTGCGTCGTCGTCGTCGCCCATGGAGGAGGTTGTAGAGACAGTCCAGTAATGGACCAAGTCTCCAACCTCCTTGTCCAGACGAACCTGAACCACTCTGCCGGTGCGCAGGATCTTTTCCTGCAAACCATGGTGGAGTGGTCGATAGGTGTCGCCGTAGCCGCGGAGCCCTATTACGTTCCTCCCCGTCCAAATTGGCTGGGTGACTGGGACGGCTCCGTGGCAGTCGTCAGCTCCACGGCGGCTCATTCCCCGCCCTTGTCGCTAAGAGACAAGGGTACTGGATATGTTGCTGCCGAATGGGGGGGGATGGGGGATCGATGACCGATGGATGGAGCCCAGCTTCCTGCAGGAAGTGGTTGAGGGCCTTTTCCCGCAACGGGCGGAACACACACCCCCGTCGATGGCCCTGTTGGCCGGACACGACGGGGAGGTCGAAAGTGAGGACGTTCCGCCCGTCACAGAGGCAGAGGTAGGGGCGGCTGTTCTACGGATCCGTTCCAAGAACACCGCCCCCGGGCCAGACGGGATTCCTGCCCGAGCTTTGGCCCTCGCCCTCGACCACATGTCGGACCGCCTCAGGGAAGTGTTCGACGCTAGCCTGGCGTCCGGATGCTTCCCTGACTGCTGGAAGAGCGGGAAGCTGGTGCTTTTAACGAAGCCGGGACGGCCTACCGACTCGGTCGCAGCCTACAGGCCCATCGTGTTGCTGGACGAGGTGGGTAAAATGTTTGAGAGGGTCCTCTCTGCCCGTATCGTTCGGCACCTTGGCGAGGTCGGCCCCGATTTGTCGGACGCCCAATTCGGTTTTCGAGCAGGGCGTTCGACGGTCGGTGCTGTGTTGCGCCTGAGGGCTGTGACCGAAGACGTAGTGAGCTGTGGCGGCGTGCTGTTGGCGGTGTCGTTGGACATCGCCAACGCATTCAATAGTCTGCCATTCAGCTGCATCAGGGAAGCACTCCTCTATCATGGGGTGCCACAGTACCTGAGGCGGCTAGTGGCAGACTATTTAGAGGAGCGTACCGTCATGTACGAGGACCGAGATGAAGTTTTAAGTAGACGGCCCATGTCGTGCGGTGTTCCGCAGGGGTCTGTCCTTGGACCACTCCAGTGGAACATGGGGTACGACTGGGCACTTCGTGGTGACTTTCCCGCCGGGCTGGGTGTAATCTGTTACGCCGATGACACGTTGGTCACAGCCCGGGGGGTGAACTTTCAGGAGGCGGCGCGCTTGGCTACCAGGGGAGTCTCTCTGGTGGTCGGGCGCATCGAGGCGCTGGGTTTGCGGGTGGCCCTGGATAAGACGGAGGCCCTTTTATTTCATGGGCCCCGTCGTGGTCCACCCCCTAGCGCCTCTATCGAGGTCAACTCGGTCCTCGTACCGGTTCGGGCCCACATAAGGTATCTGGGCCTGATCCTCGACGGCAGGTGGCTCTTCGACGAACACTTCCGACAGCTTGCTCCGAAGCTGGTCGGCGCTGCGTCCGCCCTTGGGCGACTCTTGCCCAATTTGGGTGGACCCAGCGTCGCTACGAGACGGCTGTACACGGGGGTTGTCCGGTCAATGGCACTTTACGGTGCACCGGTGTGGGCGGGGGCTCTGACCGCCCAGAATAGGGCACGCCTCTTGCGCCCTCAGAGGGTTATGGCGGTTAGAGCCATACGCGGCTACCGCACCGTGTCGACGGAGGCGGCGTGCGCGTTGGCCGGGACTCCCCCGTGGGATTTGGAGGCGGAAGTGCTCGCCGAAGTTTATCGGCGAACGACTGAGTTCCGGGCGGGAAGCGGCAGTCGGCCCCCGCCCGAAGAGGTACGCGAGTGGCGTGAGGCCGCTCGCCGAGCCACGATGGCTCGTTGGTCGTCCCGGCTGGAGGCTCCACGTGCTGGCTTTGCCGCCGTGGAGGCGCTCCAGCCGGTCATCGTCGAGTGGGCAGGGCGGCAGCACGGGACCCTTTCCTTCCGACTGACGCAGGTTCTTTCCGGGCACGGCTGCTTCGGGAAGTACCTGCACTCAGTCGCTAGGAGGGAATTGAGTCCCGCCTGTCACCACTGCGACTGTAGTGAGGACTCGGCTCAGCACACGCTGGCGGTTTGCTCCGCCTGGGCGACGCAGCGTCGGGCCCTCACTGCAGTCATCGGAGGGGATCTCTCGCTACCGGCCGTCATACGCTCCATGGCCGGTAGCGACAGGAATTTTACCGCGGTCGCCACCTTCTGTGAGGACGTCATCTCGCAGAAGGAGGCGGCGGAAAGGGTCCGGGAGGACGATCTCCACTCGGACCTAATTCGCCGCCGGCGAACCGGGCGGCGGAGGCGCGCTTACCAGCGCCTCATGCCGCCCTGAGTGTGGCCGCGGGTGGACGGGACGGGTTTTTCCCCTCCACCCGCTATAGTGGCCCCCCGCGAGGAGGCGGCGTCCGCGTGTGCCTGGACGTTGCCTAATTGAGAGGTTTTTACCCGAAGGTGGTGCCCGCGCTTTTGCGGGCAGGCGCTAGGGGGGTCCGGATGTCTTAATAAAAGCTGTTCCCGGATCCCTCCTACTTAAGGCGCAGTACGGCACACCGTGTGGTTTTAGTCGGTTCGATTCCGACACACCGCCCCACCGAAAACCCCGGTGGGGTGACGGCCCGAGGGGGTTTCCACACGCACAAAAAAAAAAAAAAAAAGGTTAGGTTAGGTTTTTTTTTTTTTATAAGACGCACCCGTCATCACAGGGTGTTGATTACATTGTCCTGTGACTCATGTAAGCGTCACAGATTGTTTTTATTACTACTTGGTCTACTCATACAAGATTTTTAAATGACGACCCTTGCAAGGGCCTATTCTATAGTTATTGATTTAAACTCATAACAATACTATTATTTATAACAACGGCTCTTTATCTTCTATTACAATAATGTTACTATCTAATGTTGTGCCTTTCTTTTCTTATTCTTATACATATTACACTTTAATTAGCTACTTACCCTAGTTACAATTTTTCTTATTTGCTATGGTGCCTTATCTTTGCTATTTATTATATATTAACATATATATTTAACATAACAAATGCTTAATCTACTCTATTTCTATTATTTACTATTTCTACAATTTTTTCGCAGTATTTTATTAAGTAACTATTTATTTTCTTATTTCCTATGATCGTACTTAGATTTTCTTTGCATATTTTCATGTCTATTTGATGTGCAAGATCGTGTCTAAGTTTTTCATGCACTGGGCATTCTAACAGTAAGTGCAAAACGCTCTCCTCCCTATCTGGCTCGCAGATGCACGAGGGGTTATCCTTACATTTAAACCTGTATAGGTATTGGGAGAATCCCCCATGTCCTGTGAGCACCTGCGTTACTTTTGAAGTTAACTTAATTTTCCTTACTGTACGATAGGCGTCCACCGCATTTGGAAGGAACACTTTCGTGACGGAGGCGGTTTCGCCTAACTGGTACCTTCTGTTCCATTCATCCAGGGTATCCTCGCGGATAGACCTTTTGACGAATGAGATCGGGCAACGATCATAATCAGGCTTCCACCGGCTCGAAAGTGCGGCCTCTTTCGCCAGAAAGTCCGCGCGTTCATTACCTGCATGTCCCGCGTGAGCTTTGATATGAAATAAAACTATATGTTTATCTACACTAAAAGCTTTTTTCAGGTTATCGCGCGCCTTCATAGCAAGTGGATGCAGTGCTCCGTGGTTTGTGACGGTCTCCAAGGCAGATCTAGAGTCGCTGTATATACCGAAAGTACGTCCGTTACGCTTCAGTACCTCACTTGTTGCTCTACACATGGCAAGGAGTTCCGCCTGGTACACCGTGCAGTACGCGGACAGACTGAGCTTGACAGCTTTGATCTCGGCCTCGCTATTCCATATGGAAAGTGCCGCTCCGACCTTGCCGTCAATCTTGCTGCCGTCGGTGTAAATACGCACCGCTTGCACGTTGTACTGTTCGACCTCAGCTTGAGTCATCAAGCTCACGAAACTCAGTGCCATATGTGTCGCCGGGTGAGGAACCTCCGCAAACGCCGCCACACGCTCTACCTCCCTATCTCCGAGCACAAACCGGGACGACCCTCTCCTCGCTTCATACAGTGCGGCTGCTTCCTGTATTCTGAGGTCGAGAGGCAGTATCCCGGCTAGCACTAATGCCGAGTTCAGAGATGCCGTGCGGTAGGATCTGCACAGCTTCTGAGCGAAACCTTGCTGCACTGCGTTCAGCGCTTTCTGTACGCCTATCTTTAGAGCTGCAGGCGCCCACACGCTCGCCGCGTAAGTGATCACGGGTTCGACGGCTGCTGTGTATATTGTCCTAATGATCTCGGGGTGTAGACCCCAACTGACTTTCGCCGCGCGGGAGAGCTGTTTGTAGATGTCTGTAGCCTTCCTACATATATTAGCGACGTGTGAGTTGAATGTCAGTTTGTTGTCAATTGTGAGACCCAGGATTTTGATTTCTTTTGACATTTCAATGCAGACCCCTCCCATGGTCAAGAGTGGAGTGTCGTACTTCAGTTTTCGCGTTAGTAACATAGAGCACGTTTTGTGCGCTGCGAACTTCAATTTGTTCTTGTCTCCCCAATCCTGAACATAGGTGAGGGCTGCGTTGGCCTGCCTTGATATTTCAAGTGCCGTATCCCCCGTGAATACAAGGACGACATCATCTGCATACGCCTGACAATATATTCTCCGTTGTTCTAGTTGCTGCAATAGTGGGTTGAGGAGCAGGTTCCAGAGTATCGGGCCGCTGATAGATCAATGGACGCAACCTTTCTGGGTGTTCTTTATGTGTACCTCCCCAGCATACCTTAGGCCGACTCTCCTATTGTCGAGATAGCTATTCAGTAGCCTCCTTATATTGACCGGACACTTTTCCTCAGCCAGTCTGACTTTTATAGCCGGCCACCATGCGCTATCGAAGGCCCCCTCTATGTCCAGTGAGACTAGGGTTACGAGCTTCTTCAGCTCTATGTTGCCCTTAACATGGTTCACTAGATTATAGAGAGCGTCCTCGGTGCTCCTCTGGGGCATAAAGCCGTACTGACGAGTACTAATCCTCGGTACTAGGTGCCACCTGATCCTTGCTACTACCATCTTCTCTAGGATCTTCCCCAAGACTGGTAGCAGACCGATGGGCCTATAGGCCTTGGGGTTCTGATAATCGTCCTTGCCCGGTTTTCTCAGTACCACCACTGTGGCCTCCTTCCAAATGTCCGGGAAGTAACCAATCTCTAGGCACTTGTTGTACAGGGCAAGGTACACGTCCAGATCCTGAGAGATTGCTCGACAACAGATATCCGCGGTGAAGCCGTCCGCTCCTGGTGCTTTCTTGGGATTAAAGCTCACCATCGCGGTCCTTAGCTCGTCTATGGTAAACGGCGGATCTCTGAGGTTATCATGACCCGGGGCGTTTATCTCTCGTGCTAGTAGTCTTATGTGGCGATGGTGTTCACTATCCGTCTCTGCGGTATCTTCGGGGAAAAATGTTGCAGCTAGTAAGGCAGCTGATTCCATTGGGTTTAGGTACACACCGTCCTTTTTTAGCGGCAGGTCTTCCTGTCGCTTTGCGGTCTTACTCATTACTCTGTAGATTCCCTCCCACACTCCCTCTCTGTCTTGTCTCTCGCAAAATGTTTTCCAGCTTTGTATCTGGGCTTTCTTGGCTTGGCACTCATAGTTTTCTTTGGCCTGCAGGTATTGACCGACAACTCTCTCTTTACGATCAAGCGCTGCTCGTTTAATACGGCGTTTCTTGGTGACCATATCTTTTTTCAATTGTGCAAGCTCATCAGACCACCACGGCATTGAGAGCCTGGTTGTTGCAGCCTTTTTAGGTATGTTCTCCTTACACGCTGCTGTTATACAGTTTGTTAGGGTGTTAGTTAGTGCATCCAGCTGGGTTGTTTCTTCGACTTCGCCTATAGCTACCGGAGTGATGTTGTTATCGGTTATCAATTGTTTCAGTTTTTCATCAAACCTCTCCCAATTCGCCTTCGTAGTATTATATAGGCGGGTCGTGCGTTGAATGCATATCCCTTTCTCTTTACGCAGGTGTATTTTGAAGAGGATGGTGTTGTGGTCTGAGCTTGTCACTCCTTCGTCGAGTTGCCAGTCTGTTACCAGTTGGATCATATTCGTGGAGCAAGCTGTAATGTCCACATGGCTGGTATACCTCCTGTTTCCCCGTATTGTGTCGAAGGTTGGTGTTTCGCCCCGGTTTAATACCTGCAGGTTTGACTCTTCCAGGGTCCCGGACAGTTCTGTACCCCTGTGGTCGTTTATGGTGCTTCCCCACCAGGTGTTCTTAGCATTGGCATCGCCTCCAATGAGCAGTCTTTTTGGGCCCGCCTTCGCTACCGCTCTTTTTAGTTGATCCAGGTAAGGCTCTATGTCCTGGTCGGGTTCAAAGTACAAAGAGACTACTGCGATCTCCCATGCTTTGGACCGGATCCTCACCACTACGATGTTGTTCGTGGTAAGTTCTGGGCACTGTATGACATTAAGGTTGGAGTTGAATACAACCACCGCCGCCTTGACAGTCCCGCTTCCATCATCCTCGCATTGGTAAATACGCACTCCTCGGTAGCTCTTCATTCTCCGAATCCCACCCACATATGGCTCCTGGACCAAGGCGAAAGCTAACTTCCGCTCGGCAGCTTCTATCATGAGCTCGTTGGTTGCAAGCTCCTTTCTTTGGAGGTTGGCTTGAACTACTGCATAACTGCTGGTGGGGTTGCCTGCCCTGTTGTTGACCAGATCAACTTTAGCAATACGCTACTCTCGCTCTAGCAAGTGCCTCCCATCTCCTGCGCACAGGGCATTCATTACTAAACGCATTGTGCTCTGCGTTATTTGTTTTTGCGTGTACACAATTTACGCATGATGGGGCTACCCCAGCGAGCAAGTCGGCGCATTGAGCCCTTGTGTGAGGGCCGCCACAGTGACTACATCTATCCACAGTCTCTTTACAGAATCGCTTTGAGTGACCATACCCCAAACAACATGTACACTGTACTAGGGGGGACTAGTCTTCTACTCTTATGCGTTGAATATCAATGTGTAATACGGTTTTCTGTAAGATTCGGTTCCAGAGCTGCGGAGAGACACCCACTATGACGTGGTGTGTATGAGGGTTTCTACATATCTTTTTATATTTTATTTGTAATCTGTCTTCTTCTTTGCTGAGGTTGTGGAATATGTCAACATTCTGTGTTCTGATCGCCTTTTCTATGTCCTCATCTGTATTGTACCTTAGTACATCTTTTAACATGATCAACGGATCTTTGTTTTTCATTTCCTCCACGATCAGATTTCCCCCTGAACTGGTCAACCGTTCCTTAATTTTTGCTCTTTCCTCTTCTGTCCTACATCCCACTATCACTTTGCGATCCTTGGCCTTCCTAACACGGTCGATTGTGACCCAGCCTTCCTTCGCATTAACTGCCTCCCTTATCTGCCCCAGGACCTCTTCCCCCGTCTCTGTCGTGTCTTTTGATGCGATCACCATGGAGTGTAAAGTTCTTTGCTCCTGGGGTTGCCTTCTGGGCTCTCTAGCTGCTATACTGGCGTAGGTGGTCTTGCTGGTTTCCTGTCTTTGATCTTCCAGTGCCTTTTCCAGGTTTCTCAAGTTTTCCGTGTTTTCTTGTATTGCTTTAATATGTTCTTCCATCATCCTCGTCAATTGGCCTTCGTTTTCGTTACCTCTGTTACACACTGTCTGTACTTGTGATTCCGTTATGGTATTGGTTGTTTCCTGCAGCTTCTTACTCCCCTCCCCTTCTTTGACCAACTCATACAGTCTCTCAATCGCAGTTGTTACATCCGCCTTGATATCTGCCTTTAGATTTCTTGACTGACCAAGAAGCGTCTTGGCCTTGACAAGGTTAGCTCTAGCTTCCGCAGTTCGTGTTGCGTACTTAGGTTTGAGTACTGTCGGCGATGGAGTCGGCGCCTCTGTTGATGTACGGCGCGTTGGTGCCTTTGTCTCAGTTGGGGCGGTTTTGCCCTTTGGTTTAGTAGGAGCGCCGGGAACAATTTTGCTCGGCGACTTTACAGGCGACGATTTTCCTGCCACTTTTCCTACCTCCCATTCACCTATGCTGCGTCTCACTTTTGATGTCTGTGTTGGTGAGTTCGAGGATCCTGCCCTGTCCTATCCTAAGTAAATTTGTATAAGTTGTATATAACTAACCTAAGTCTTATTTCTTCCAGGCGTAACCGGGTGGCGGAGTTTCTATGTACGTCGTGCGGCGAGCAGTGGGATGCGCGCAGGTAAGTACCCGATATATATTTTACTATATACTAATACTAAGTGTACCGGTCAAGAGACACGGTGCACAGCGTAAGTCCTAATAAGTCAAATAAACGATATTTAAACACAGAAATATTACAACGTTATCGGTAGACTAGTCAACTTATACGACAAATCGAAGAAAACAATAAAAGATTAAGATAACTTACGGTACAAAGCGTACTAGATACAAAATATGCAAAGAAATGAGTCAAACTTTAATAATCTATAAAATAATAATACAGCTTTACGCGCTATCAATACGGCAGGTATAGGTACTCCTGTGCTGCTGGGATGCAACTGTCAACCCGGTCAATATAATGTCAAGTCAGAGATGAACTTACAAGAAATAAGACATACATACAGACTAAAACAAAAGAAAATATAGTTTTACTCTATGTAGAGCCGTTCGACTCTGCTCAGCAGAGTTGTCAGTATTTTGGGGATGTATAGTCCCCGTCACTATACTATATATTTATAAACAAAACAAATTATTTTATTTCTAAATTTCTTGGGTCTCTATATAAATAGCTGACACTTTGTTTGACCCCAAGCAATGGTTTCGGCACTTCAGTTCTCAAAAAACCGCCACTTCTAGAACCCAACTCTGGAGCGGCTCTACATAGAGTCGATCCGATGATGGCGCCGGATAGGTCTCCGCGTAGGCTAGTTTTTCGATACCTCGTTTGTCCCGATCGGATCAGCAGTGCCTGAGTTATTCGAAGTTGAAGTTTATATAAAAATTTCCGTTTCGTAAGTAGAAACCAGAATCGACCCCCCCCAAAAGTCTAGGTAGAGTCGATTTTTTGAACTTGCCGGGTTCGTACGCACCAAAAACGAATTTCTGCGGCGTCAGAACTACGCTCGGCCTCTTGGTTCCAAAGTTATGTCTCCTCAAAGTTTTTGAAAACCGAAGTCCGAAACTCCGCGTAGGTTTTGCCTAGGTTTCATGAAATCTTAAATCTAACGTGTATTCTTAAGTACTAAAAATCATTTGAGTAGCGGATCCTATAGTCAAGGGTACCAGCCTTAAGGGCCTGGAGAAAAGAATTTTAAAAGTCTGTTTTTGTGTCTTTAAAGACAGGTACAAATATAGGTTATATCTAAACACTAACTAAGACCTAAAAATTAAAAGTGCTTATATCTTCAGTAACTGTTGTCCGATTTCCTTCAAAAAAGTTTCTAACTGTGATGCTCCACGTCGCCTTTCACATAAAATAGTCACTATTGGTATAGGGGTGAAATTTACACCCCCTTGGACACTGAATAGTAAATTAAATTTTCAAAAAGTTTATGGGCTTCTATTATTAAACTAGTAGTTTAAAATTCAATTGAAAAAATTGCAAATTGGTCTACACTTAATAGTCTATTGTTTATACTGATAATAAATAGGGGTTATCGATCTACCCTTGGAGCTAGGGTTGCCAAAACGAAGTAACACTTTACGCGTTTATATCTTTTTAACCACTTAACTTATTTTGATGCTTTAAGCGGTTTCCGCTACAGCTTGTCGTCCTGCACGCTGCTCCCCACTCTGCTTCCTCCCAGCTATCCTGTATCTGGCACCTCGTGGCCACGTGGTTTTCGGAAAAGATGTTATAACTTTCCAGACACTGGGCAGAAAAATCTGGAAGGGGTCTCAAAAGCTAGATACCCCCGAGACGCACCCTCCCACAGTAGAAAAAATGGGGGTCATCGATTTAAATCCAGAGATATGAAGGTTTTTCACTTATTTTATCACTATTCTAACCTCCCAAAACACTCGATGTTAGAAGAAAATCTTGGAAAATGCACCGTTTTTCACGCGGTTTTCGCAGTCGTGTAGCACTCGCGATTTCGCAACTTTTGACGTATAGCTCGGTACGCTTCTCAGAACTTTTACCACTAAACTAATTTTTCGAACGCGGAACGATTTAAAAGCAGTGTTCTCGCGGTGGCAAGAGGTGCGGGACGGTTGGTTAGGTTAGTGTGGCCGCGGGTGCGTCACCGCGAAGATGGGGAGGAAGACCGGCTTCATGAGGAGTACCGAGATGCACGGAAAACTCTGAAGCTGGCCATTAGCCGCGCCAAAGAGGAAAAAAGAAAGGAGATGCTGGAGGGTCTCGATCGTGACCCCTGGGGTCGCCCATATCGCGCGGCGCAACAAAAGCTCCGCGCGTCGGGCCCCCCCCTTACGGAGACTCTCCAACCCAGCTTCCTGCAGGAAGTGGTTGAGGGCCTTTTCCCGCAACGGGTGGAGCACGTACCCCCGTCGATGGCCTCCTTGGCCGGAGACGACGGGGAGAACGAGGTGGTTGGTGTTCCGCCCGTCACTGAGGCGGAGATAGGGGCGGTTGTTCTACGGATCCGTTCCAAGAACACCGCCCCCGGGCCAGACGGGATCCCTGCCCGAGTGTTGGCCCTTGCCCTCGACCACATGTCCGACCGCCTCAGGGAAGTGTTGGACGCTAGCTTGGCGTCCGGGCGCTTCCCTGACTGCTGGAAGAGCGGGAAGCTGGTCCTTTTAAGGAAGCCGGGACGGCCTACTGACTCGGTCGCGGCCTACAGGCCCATCGTGCTGCTGGACGAGGCGGGTAAATTGTTTGAGAGGGTCCTCTCTGCCCGCATCGTCCGGCACCTGTGCGAGGTCGGCCCCGATTTGTCGGACGCTCAATTCGGTTTTCGGGCGGGGCGTTCGACGGTCGGTGCTGTGTTGCGCCTGAGGGCCGTGACCGAAGAGGTAGTGAGCTGTGGCGGCGTGCTGTTGGCGGTGTCGTTGGACATCGCCAACGCGTTTAATAGTCTGCCATTCAGCTGCATCAGGGAAGCACTCCACTATCACGGAGTGCCAGGGTACCTGAGGCGGCTGGTGGCAGACTATTTAGAGGAGCGTACCGTCATGTACGAGGACCGACATGGAGTTTTGAGTCGTCGGCCCATGTCGTGCGGTGTTCCGCAGGGGTCTGTCCTTGGACCACTCCAGTGGAACATGGGGTACGACTGGGCCCTTCGAGGCGACTTCCCCCCCGGGCTCGGCGTAATCTGTTACGCCGATGACACTTTGGTCACAGCCCGGGGGGTGAACTTTCAGGAGGCGGCGTGCCTGGCCACCAGGGGAGTCTCTCTGGTGGTCGGGCGCATCGAGGCGCTGGGTTTGCGGGTGGCCCTGGACAAGACGGAGGCCCTGTTATTTCATGGGCCCCGTCGTGGTCCACCCCCTGGCGCCTCTATCGAGGTCAACTCGGTCCTCGTACCGGTTCAGGCCCACATAAAATATCTGGGCCTGATCCTCGACGGTAGGTGGCGCTTCGACGAGCACTTCCTGCAGCTTGCTCCAAGGCTGGTCGGCGCTGCGTCCGCCCTTGGGCGACTCTTGCCCAATTTGGGTGGACCCAGCATCGCTACGAGACGGCTGTACACGGGGGTTGTCCGGTCAATGGCACTGTACGGTGCACCGGTGTGGGCGGAGGCTCTGACCGCCCAGAATAGGGCGCGGCTCTGGCGCCCTCAGAGGGTGATGGCGGTTAGAGCCATACGCGGATACCGCACCGTGTCAACAGAGGCGGCGTGCGCGTTGGCCGGGACTCCCCCGTGGGATCTGGAGGCGGAAGTGCTCGCCGAAGTATATCGGCGAACGGCTGAGTTTCGGGCGGGAAGCGGCAGTCGGCCCCCGCCCGAAGAGGTACGCGAATGGCGTGAGGCCGCTCGCCGAGCCACCATGGCTCGTTGGTCGTCCCGGCTGGAGGCTCCACGTGCTGGTTTTGCCGCCGTGGAGGCGCTCCAGCCGGTCATCGTCGAGTGGGCAGGGCGGCAGCACGGGACCCTTTCCTTCCGACTGACGCAGGTTCTTTCCGGGCACGGCTGCTTCGGGAAGTACCTGCACTCGGTCGCTAGGAGGGAATTGAGTCCCGCCTGTCACCACTGCGACTGCAGTGAGGACTCGGCTCAGCACACGCTGGCGGTTTGCCCCAGTTGGGCGACGCAGCGTCGGGCCCTCACTGCAGTCATCGGAGTGGATCTGTCGCTACCGGCTGTCATTCGCTCCATGGCCGGTAGCGACAGGAATTTTACCGCGGTCGCAACCTTCTGTGAGGAAGTCATCTCGCAGAAGGAGGCGGCGGAAAGGGTCCGGGAGGACGACCTCCACTCGGACCTAATTCGCCGCCGGCGAACCGGGCGGCGGAGGCGCGCTTACCAGCGCCTCATGCCGCCCTGAGTGTGGCCGCGGGTGGACGGGACGGGTTTTCCCCTTCACCCGCTATAGTGGCCCCCCGCGAGGTGGCGGCGTCCGCGTGTGCCTGGACGTCGCCTAAATGAGAGGTTTTTACCCGAAGGTGGTGCCCGCGCTTTTGCGGGCAGGCGCTAGGAGGGTTCCGGATGTCTTAATAAAAGCTGTTCCCGGATCCCTCCTATTTAAGGCGCAGTACGGCACACCGTGTGGTTTTAGTCGGTTCGATTCCGACACACCGCCCCATCGTAAACCCCGGTGGGGTGACGGCCCGAGGGGGTTTCCACACGCACAAAAAAAAAAAAAAAAAAAAAAAAAAAAAAAAAAAAAAAAAAGGTTAGGTTAGGTTAGGTTAGGTTAGGTTAGGTTTTTTTTTTTTTTTGTTAGTAACACCCGTCATCACAGGGCGTTTATTGAGTACAGCATGCTGTGACTCATGACTCATGTTAGTGTCACAGATTGTTTTTATTGCTAATAAAATTATTCTATACTCATAACAAATGTTTAAGCGACCTTCTCCATTATGTTACATTTTCATAGGCAGTTTCTGTATACATGTTGTCTTGACCAAATTGTGCCTGATCTTTCCCTACTACATTTCCATTACAACCTTGGTTGTACCTATCTTTACATATTCACTTCTTACATTTCTAGGTTATATTCTACTGATTTGTTCCTATTTGTTAATTTATAACAGAATTCTTATCTATAACAACGGTTCTCTCTTGCGTTACAATATTCTTACTATCTATTTGTGCCTTTTCTTATTCTATTACATTTTTACTAACTTATAATTTATTTGCTTAGTTTAAAAAGTTACAACATTTTTTATTTGCTATAGTGCCTTATCTTTGCTATTTATTATATATTAACATTATATATAACATAACAAATGCTTATTCTACTTTGTTTCTCTTATTTACTATGTCTACGATTTGTTCACAATATTTTATTAAATAACTGTTATTTTTCTTATTTTCTATAATTATATTTAGGTTTTCTTTGCATATCTTTACATCTAATACTTGTTCTAATTCATGTCTCAGTTTCATGTGTACTGGGCACTCCAATAATAAGTGCAGTATGCTTTCCTCTCTGTCAGGCTCACAAACGCATGAGGGGCTATCCTTACATTTAAACCTATGCAGGTATTGGGAGAATCCCCCATGTCCCGTGAGCACCTGCGTTATTTTAGACGTTAATGTTATGTTCCTAATGGTACGATAGGCGTCCACTGCGTTTGGAAAGAACACTTTCGTGACAGAGGCTGTTTCGCCTGACTGGAACCTTTCGTTCCATTCGTCCAGGGTATCCTCACGGATAGACCTTTTGACGAATGAGATCGGGCAACGATCATAGTCAGGCTTCCTCCGGCTCGAAAGTGCTGCCTCCTTCGCTAGGAAGTCCGCTCGCTCATTTCCTAAGAGACCCGCATGAGCTTTAATATGAAATAAGGCTATAACTTTATTCTCGTTTAAAGCTGTTCTTATGTTATCGCGCGCCTTTAGTGCGAGTGGATGCAGTGCTCCGTGGTTTGCGATAGTCTCCAAGGCCGATCTAGAGTCGCTATAAATGCCATAGGTGCGTTCGTTACGCTTCAGTACCTCACTTGTGGCTCTACATATGGCAAGGAGTTCCGCTTGGTACACTGTGCAGTACGCGGACAGACTGAGCTTGACAGCTTTGATCTCGGCCTCGCTATTCCATATGGAAAGCGCAGCTCCGACCTTACCGTCGAGCTTGCTGCCGTCGGTGTAAATACGCACCGCCTGCACATTGTACTCGTCCACCTCGGCTTGAGTCATCAAGCTCACGAAACTCAGTGCCATATGTGTCGCCGGGTGAGGAACCTCCGCAAACGCCGCCACGCGCTCTACCTCCCTATCTCTGAGTACAAACCGGGACGACCCTCTTCTAGCCTCATACAGTGCAGCTGCTTCCTGTATTCTGAGGTCAAGAGGCAGTATCCCGGCCAGCACTAACGCCGAGTTAAGAGATACCGTGCGATAGGATCTGCACAGTTTTTGTGCGAAGCCTCGCTGCACCGCATTCAAAGATTTTTGTACGCCTATCTTTTGCGCCGCAGACGCCCACACGCTCGCCGCGTAAGTGATCACGGGTTCGACGGCTGCTGTATATATAACCCTAATGATCTCAGGGTGTAAACCCCAACTGACTTTGGCCGCGCGGGAGAGTTGTTTGTAGATGTCGGTGGCCTTTCTACAAATGTTAGCGACGTGTGCGTTGAAAGTCAGTTTATCGTCTATTGTGAGACCCAGGATTTTTACCTCTTTGGACATACCGATGCAGACCCCTCCCATGCTCAGTTGTGGGGTGTCATACTTCAATTTCCGCGTTATCAGCATAGCACACGTTTTGTGTGGTGCGAACTTTAGTTTATTCTGAGCCCCCCAGTCCCGAACATAAGCGAGAGCCGCATTAGCTTGTCTTGATATGTCCAATGCTGAATCCCCCGTGAAAACGAGGACAACGTCATCCGCATATGCTTGACAATAGACTTGTTGCTGTTCGAGTTCCAGTAATAGTGGGTTGAGTAGCAGATTCCAGAGTATCGGGCCACTGATAGATCCTTGGACGCAACCTTTCTTGGTGTTCCTTGTGTGTACCTCCCCAGCGTACCTTAGGCCGACTCTTCTGTTGTCGAGATAGCTATTCAGTAGCCTCCTTATATTGACCGGACACTTTTCCTCAGCCAGTCTGACTTTTATAGCTGGCCACCATGCGCTATCGAAGGCCCCCTCTATATCCAGTGAGACTAGGGTTACAAGCTTTTTCAGCTCTATGTTGCCCTTAATATGGTTCACTAGATTATAGAGGGCGTCCTCGGTGCTCCTCTGGGGCATAAAGCCGTACTGACGAGTACTGATCCTCGGTACTAGGTGCCACCTGATCCTTGCTACTATCATCTTCTCTAGGATCTTCCCCAAGACTGGTAGCAGACCGATGGGCCTATAGGCCTTGGGGTTCTGATAATCGTCCTTGCCCGGTTTTCTCAGTACCACCACTGTGGCCTCCTTCCAGATGTCCGGGAAGTACCCTATCTCTAGGCACTTGTTGTACAGGGCAAGGTACACGTCCAGATCCTGAGAGATTGCTCGACAACAGATGTCCGCGGTGAAGCCGTCCGCTCCTGGTGCCTTCTTGGGATTAAAGCTCACCATCGCGGTCCTTAGCTCGTCTTTGGTAAACGGCGGATCTCTGAAGTCATCATGACCCGGGGCGTTTATCTCTCGTGCTAGTTCTCTTATATGGCGATGATGTTCACTATCCGTCTCTGGGGCATCTTGGGGGAAAAATGTTGCGGCTAGTAAGGCAGCTGATTCCTTTGGATTTAGGTACACACCGTCCTTTTTTAGCGGCAAGTCCTCTTGACGCTTTGCGGTCTTCCCGATCACTCTATAAATACCCTCCCATACCCCCTCTCTGTCTTGTTTCTCACAGAACGCTTTCCAACTTTGTATCTGGGCTTTCTTGACTTGGCACTCATAGTTTTCTTTGGCCTGCAGGTATTGACTGACAACTCTCTCTTTTCGATCAGACGCTGCTCGTTTAATACGGCGTTTCTTAGTGACCATGTCTTTCTTCAGTTGCGCCAGCTCATCCGACCACCACGGCATCGAGAGTCTAGTTGTTGAGGCCTTTTGAGGGATGCTTTCCTTACACGCCGCTGTTATTCCGTTTGTTAGGGTGTTAGTTAATGCCTCCAACTGGGTTTTTTCTTCAACTCTACCTATAGTTACCGGAGTGATGGTATTATCGATGGCGAATTGTTTGAGTTTTTCATTAAACCTCCCCCAATTCGCCTTTTTCGTGTTGTATAGGCGGGTCGTACGTTGAATGCTTATCCCTTTTTCTCTACGCAGGTGTATTTGGAAGAGAATGGTGTTGTGGTCTGAGCTTGTCACCCCTTCGTCGAGTTGCCAGTCTGTTATCAGTTGGATCATATTCGTGGAACAGGCTGTAATGTCCACATGGCTGGTATACCTTCTATTTCCCCGGATTGTATCGAAGGTTGGTATTTCGCCCCTGTTTAATACCTGCAGGTTTGACTCTTCCAGGGTCCCGGACAGTTCTGTACCCCTGTGGTCGTTTATGGTGCTTCCCCACCAGGTGTTCTTGGCATTGGCATCGCCTCCAATGAGCAGTCTTTTCGGGCCCACCTTCGCCACCGCTCTTTTCAGTTGATCCAGGTATGGCTCTATGTCCTGGTCGGGTTCAAAGTACAAAGAGACTACCGCAATCTCCCATGCTTTGGACCGGATCCTCACCACTACGATGTTGTTCGTGGTGAGTTCTGGGCACTGTAAGACATCAAGGTCGGGGTTGAAAACTACCACCGCCGCCTTAACAGTCCCGCTTCCATCATCCTCACATTGGTAAATCCGCGCTCCTCGGTAGCCCTTCATTCTCCGAATCCCACCCACATACGGTTCCTGGACCAAGGCGAAAGCTAGTTTTCGCTCGGTAGCCTCAATCATGAGCTCGTTTGTTGCAAGCTCCTTTCGTTGGAGGTTGGCTTGAGCTACTGCATAACTGCTAGTGGGGTTGCCTGCCCTATTGTTGACCAGTTCAACTTTAGCAATACGCTACTCTCGCTCTTGCTAGAGTATCCCATCTTCTGCGCACAGGGCATTCGTTACTGAAAGCGTTGTGTTCTGCACTGTTCGTCTTTGCGTGCACACAATTTATGCATGATGGGGCTACTCCCGCGAGCATGTCTGCGCATTGAGCCTTTGTGTGAGGGCCTCCGCAGTGGCTACATCTATCCACGGTTTCTTTGCAGAATCGTTTCCCATGTCCATACCCTAAACAGCATGTACACTGTACGAGTGGGGACTGATCTTCTACCCTTATTCGCTGTATATCGATGTGAAGGGCGGTTTTTTGTAAGATTCTGCTCCAAAGTCGCGGTGAGACATTTACCACCACGTGGTGCGTGTGGGGGTTTCTTGTCTTCTTTTTGTACTTTACTTCCAGTCTATCGTCCTCTTGTCTAAGCTCGTGGAATAGGTCACTGTTTTGATTTCTTATTGCCTTTACTATGTCATCGTCTGTGTTGTACTTCAGTACATCCTTCAGTACGAGCAGCGGATCTTTATTTTTCACTTCCTCCACGATTAGATTTCCACCCGAACTGGTCAGTCGTTCTTTGATTTTAGTTCTCTCCTCCTCTGTACTACAGCCCACTATTACTTTTCGGTCCTTGGCCTTCCTGACACGGTCAATTGTGACCCAACCTTTCTTCGCATTAACTGCTTTCCTTATCTGCCCTAGGACCTCTTCCCCCGTCTCTGTCGTATCCTTCGATGCAATCACCATAGAGTGTAGAGTTCTTTGCTCCTGGGGTTGCCTTCTGGGCTCCCTAGCTGTTACACTAGCGTAGGTGG
Source organism: Callimorpha dominula (assembly GCA_949752705.1). Taxonomy (NCBI): domain Eukaryota; kingdom Metazoa; phylum Arthropoda; class Insecta; order Lepidoptera; family Erebidae; genus Callimorpha; species Callimorpha dominula. Next base: position 27,408 of record OX456999.1, on the reverse strand, counting down.
TCCTGCTGGTCTCCTCTCTTTGTTTTTCCAGCACCTTTTCCAGGTCTTTCAACTTTTCAGTGTTTTCCTGTATTGCTTTCAGATGTTCTTTCATCATTCTCGTCAGGTGGCCGTTTTCGATTTCAGTGTTACTTATTTTCTGTTCTTGTACCTCTGTTATAATTGTATTTGTTCCTTGTCCTTTCTTACTCCCCTCCCCTTCTTTGACCAACTCATATTAGTCGCTCAATCGCTGACGTTACGTCCGCCTTGATGTCTGCCTTTAAATTCCTAGATTGTCCAAGGAGAGTCTTGGCTTTGACAACATTGGCTCTGGCCTCCGCAGTTCTTGTTGCGTACTTAGGATTGGGTATTGTCGGTGATTGAGCCGGCGCCTCTGTTGATTTTCGGCGCGTTGGTGCTTTAGTCTCAGTTTGGGGGGCGGTTTTAACCTTCGGTTTAGTAGGGGCGCCGGGAGCAACTTTGCTCGGCGACTTTACAGGCGATGTTTTTCCCGTAACTTTTCCTACCTCCCATTCACCTATGCTGCGTCTCACGTTTGAGCTCTGTTTTGGTGAGCTCGAGGGTCCTGCCCTGTCGTCTATTTGGTTTTCGGTTCTGGGAGACGTTTCCATTGCTCTTTTCGCAGGTGTTCTAAACCCGAACATTTTTTCTACCAAGTCGAAGAATTTGTCAGATCAAGTGTTTAGTGTGTTGTAAAGGACACACGACGTTATGAACACAAAGTAAAATAAAGCACGGTAAAATTTAATAAAACAATAAAAGGAATAAACTAATACTTTTTATTTGTCCTACCCTAATTAAATTTGTAAAAGTTGTATATAAATAACTAACCTAAATCTTATGTGTTCCAGGTGCAGCCGGGTAACGCGGGCTCTACGTACGACGTGCGGCGAGCGGTCGGTGCAGCAGTAAATACGTGCAGGTAGGTACCTGATTTTACCTTGTTGCAGTGATATTCTATCCTAAGTGTAACTGTCAAGAGACACGATACACAGCGTAAATCCTATTGACTAATAAAATTATGCGAGGAAATAAGTCATAAGTACTATTTGCAAAGATATACTATAAGAAGTTAGGTAAGTCACAAATAATCGCTAATAAATACTCAATACCGTCAACTAACTAAAATATAGATAAATATAATTTTTGCTCTATGTAGAGCCGTTCAAGTAAACACACCAGTGTTGTCACGGTTCAAAGGACGCAGAGTCCTTGTCACTATATATTTGCTAACTAAGTACTATAAATTTACTATGGTGAAATACGACTCTACGTAGAGTCGGTCTGATACCGGCAAACGATAGGTCTCCTCGCGCCCTTTCCAATGAGCCCAAACTCGATGCACTTATGTCAAAGGTTGCCTGAGTTATGGGGATTGGATTTCCGTTGGTATATATATCCGAAGATGGTATAAACGCTATAACTCCGGAAGTAAGGGTGATATTGCTGTCGTTTTTGGACTCAATCCGTAGCGCGCGTTGAGCTTTATCAATTGGTCTTGTTTTCAGGAGCAAGATTTTTCAGGTTCTGAAAATGCCTGAAAATGCACGGATCAGCAGAAGGTGATCCTGCCCATGTAGAAGTCCAAAACCAGGACTCTCTGCGACTCTCAGTTCCAGAGATATCTGATCACAAAGCTTCAGTCTGACAGTTAAGAACTGTCACGGGCCGATTTCAGGAGCTCGTATCTCTGTTCCTGCTCGCCGCAGAGACACGTGCTTGGTGTTGTTGTACTCGCCCGGATAAGCTCTGTATGCCGAAACCAATTTCAGGAGCCCTAAATCTCAAGTCCCCGAGTCGCCTGAAATTCAGTAGGCAGATGTAGGATATAAGGGGAACCCTAAATAAGAAAACCGCAGCTCTCTACGCCTCCTAGTTCCTCAGCTACCGCTTTCCGAAGCTGAACTTTGACAGTTCTAAAATGTCAAAATCCAACTTCGGCCGCCTATAACTTCCGTTCCAGACGTCGCAGAGCTTCCGGACTAAAAACCAACTTCCTATCTCCGCTTTGGCTACTAACTGAAATAGCTTTCGGTCGTTTTGGAGAAATTTTGTCAAATTCGCCTGAAAATCTGAAATTCGGGTTAAACTGCCTCTAAGCAAGCCAACGTTGAAAACCCTAAGTACGTAGGACAACTAAGGCCCGAGATATTCACAAACAAAGATAAATATCTAATATACGAAGGAATGGTATATTTTCTAAATTGCTCAATTTTTGATATTTTTGGACCGAGTTTGGTCTTAAACAAGCTCTAATTACCTATTTTAACACGAAAATAACATAAAAAATATTGTTTCCACTATACCTTTCATTTAAATAATAAAAAACACATAAAATGCAATATCTTTAAAGTAAGATGTCCAAAAAATTTCAAATTAAAAACTCAAGTGTCTTAATCTAAACTTAACCTATACACGTTATAAAATATACAAAATTGTAAGAAATTCCTGAAAAAAAATTTAAGTTTATGAAAATTTTATTGTTTAATTCCTGAAGCAAGGCAAAAGGTCTAAAAAATTTTTTCAAAGTATAAGGTGTATAGAATAACTAAGCGCGCAATATATAGCAGTTGTCGAATTTTAAATTTAAAAATTTTTCAGGAGTTATAGCACTTCAAAGTCCGAATTTTAAAATGTTAATTAATAAAAAACTGTAATTCCAAAAAATCTGGAGATTACGCCAATAGACTTCTTTACTGATGGTGTATATTTGACCAAATTTTCAGGTACCTGAAACGTCTGGTTTAGGATTTTGACCGCCACGTGGAACTTGTTTTTCTGGAGATTGCGGCTTACTGAGTGGTCGCAGCGACGTGATATTGGTGTCGTCTGGTAGGAGCAAACTGCCCCTTCTCGGGGAAATTTTCAGATCCGCTAAATTCCTTTTAAAACTCACTCCACACGCGTTTTAGTGTTTTAATTCACAAAGTAACCTCAAAAATTTGAGGTTTTTCGATGTTTGCGCTTTAGCCACTACACTATTTGGCACTACACTCACTGTGAGAGGTGAAGGCAAAAAAGACACAGCTTTTGACACCTCACACTTACAAATCGGGCAACAAAAACCCACTTTTTCGATTTTTTTAAAGCGGAGCACGTGTAAATTGTGGCTTTCCGGTTAGCGGACGGCGGTCAACTGGTTAGGTTAGGTTAGGTTAGGTTAGGTTTTTTTTTTTTTTTTTTTGTAAGTGATGCAGCTATCCTCTTGCATGACAAGAGCCTTTTTTCCATCTTTTTATTTTTAATCTTCTAATAGTTTATTTTTCTTTCCTTTATTATTAATTTATTTTATTTATGTTAGAGAGAAACAAGTTACTCTTGTTTGTTTCTCTCTATCACAGTTTTGCAAATGTCCTCTGCGAATTTTAGGAATTGCACTCTTTTTTCCTTATCGGCAATTAGTGTATGCACGTCATCTTTGGCTATTCGCGCTCCTAGGCGTTGTTCAGCCTCGTGTCTACGGGAGCCGAATACTGGACACTGAAAGATGACGTGCATTACATCTTCCTCTACCTCTGGGTCGCAGATACACGACGGGCTCTCCCGACACTTGAAGCGATGCAAGTATTGGAAGAACCCCCCGTGTCCCGTTAATATCTGTGTTACCACGCCTTGCGGTTGGATTTTCCGCACCAATTGATACGCATCCCTCGCGTTTGGGAAGAACGCTCTCGTGACGGAGGCCGTCTGCCCCGACTGGTATCTACGGTTCCATTCGTCGAGGGAGCCGCTGCGAATTTCCTGCTTGACGAATGAAAGCGGACACAGGTCGTAGTCAGGCTTCCTCCGACTCGACAGCGCCGCCTCCTTTGCCAGAAAGTCGGCACGCTCGTTCCCATCGATGTTGGCGTGGGCCTTAATCCAGAACAAGGATACATCTTTGTGCTGGATCAAGGCTTGGCTGAGGTTGCGGCGTGCCTGGATCGCGAGGGGATGCAGAGTCCCGGGGTTCGTCACTGTTTGCAGCGCCGCCCTCGAATCGCTGTAGATGCCGAAGCTCTCCACGCTGCACTTGAGGATTTCGCTCGTAGCTCTGCATATGGCCAAGAGCTCGGCCTGGTAGACTGTGCAGTACGCTGGCAAGCACAGTTTCCGGCTTCTGGTTTCGGCCCGGCTGTCCCACATGGACAGCGCGGCACCGACCCTGCCCTGTAACTTGCTGCCGTCTGTAAAGATGCGGAGCGCCTGCACGTTATGCTGGTCTACCAGGCTTTGGTCGTCCAGACTCTGGAAACTCATGTCCATACGCAGAGCCGGATGCGGCAATTCTGCAAATCCCACCACACGTTCTACCTCACGGTCTCCCAGCACTAGCCGGGTTGACCCTTTGCGAGCTTCGTATAGACGAGCCGCTTCTTGGATACGGAGGTCCAAAGGCAGTAACCCGGCCAGTAACAGGGCCGAGTTAAGGGAGACAGTGCGGTAGGACTTGCAGATCTTCTGCGCGAATCCTCTCTGCACAGCGTTGAGGAGCTTGCGGACACCCAGCTTCTCGGTGGCGGGCGCGTATGCTGCTGCCGCGTATGTGATGACCGGCTCTACCGTCGCCGTGTATATAGTGCGTACTATTTCAGGGTGCAGCCCCCAGCTTATCTTCGCTGCTCTCGAGAGCTGTTTGTAGATATTTAGGGCCTTCCTACAGACGTTGCCGACGTGGGTGTTAAAAGTCAGCTTGTCGTCTATAGTAAGCCCCAAAATCCTCAGCTCTCGAGACATGCCAATGTCGACCCCGCCCATGCTCAGGAGCGGGGTGTCATGCTTCAACTTGTTCGTTATAAGCATGGCGCAGGTCTTGTGTGGCGCAAATTTTAATTTGTTTTTAACACCCCACCCCCGAACAAAGTCGAGGGCGGCATTGGCACGTCGCTGCACCTCTAGCGCTGTACACTCGGCGAACAGCAGAACCACGTCATCCGCAAACGCTTGGCAGGTGACGCCCCGTTCGTGCAGACCCTTAAGGAGAGGGTCTAGGAGGATATTCCACAGGATGGGTCCGCTAATGGACCCTTGGACGCAGCCTTTTTGTGTCGCCCTGCGATGTTCCGCACCGGCGTACCTGAGGTTTATACATCTGCCGTCGAGGTAGCTGTCCAGCAGCCGCCTGATATTGACCGGGCACTTTTCCTCAGCCAGTCTGACCTTGATGGCCGGCCACCATGCGCTATCGAAGGCACCCTCTATATCCAGTGAGACGAGCGTTACCAGTTTTTTCAATTTAACCTCCGCTTTAATTTGGTTCACTAGGGTATAGAGGGCGTCCTCGGTGCTTCTCTGGGGCATAAAGCCGTACTGGCGAGTACTGAGCCTCGGTACAAGTTGCCATTGGAGCCTTGCTACTACCATTTTCTCCAGGACTTTTCCCAGTACAGGTAAAAGGCCTATGGGCCTGTACGATTTGGCGCTCTGATAACTGTCCTTGCCCGGCTTCCTCAGCACCACTACCGTGGCCTCCTTCCACTTGTTAGGGAAGTGGCCCAGGGTGAGGCACTTATTGGCCAGGGCAAGGAAAGCATCAGGGTCCTGGAGAATGACTCGACGGCAGATGTCCGCCGTAAAACCATCCGCACCTGGCGCCTTCTTCGGGTTAAAGCTGGACACCGCGGTCATCATCTCATGCGCTGTAAACGGCGGGTCATGCACTTCATCATAGGTTAGGTTAGGTTTTTTTTTTTTTTTTTTTTTTTTTTTTTTTTTTTTTTTTTTTTAAATATGGTTTCCACAGACTTTTGTCCGTGCCTTTTGTAGATTGATTTTTATTATTATTTGGTTATTTCTTTATTTCTTATTTACATTGCATACGTACTTTAGATGTTAGTACAATTGGAAAATTATATCTTTGTCTTTTTTTTTTTTTTTTTTTTTTTTTTTTTTTTTTTAAATAAAGAGATCAATCAGATTGTAACAGTGGAGTTTAGAGGATATTTGTGCAAGGACTACAAGGACTTGGAAGCCAGTATTAACTGGCTTGGGTAAGTTAGGTTAGGTTAGGTTAGGTTAGGTTAGGTTTTTTTTTTTTTTTTTTTTTTTTTTTTTTTTTATAACACCCGTTATCACAGGGCGTTGCTGCTTCCTCTGACAGGATCAGAGACCTTTCATGCATTCTTTACACTTCATACTTCTTTATTTTATTTTCTAATACAATAGTGGGTTTTCTATTAGTTGACATTACTTTCAAATTACATAATTACAATATCTTATTTAACTCTGCTTTTTTTCTTTTTTTTTTTTTTATACAATGTTTGCATTATATTCTATTTACTGCTTTTTTATTTTATTTTTTTTTTTATGCTAATTTATATCTATGCTCTAATGTATATATCATTTAATATGATATATTTTGGGAACATAGCTTGTACTTTATTTATTTCTTTTTATTACTATACTTACTATTTTTATGCAATATTTTATAAATACACTTCTTGCTTTCTTGTCCATACATATTTTACTTACGTTATCTTTACAGAGTAATGTACCTAATTTCTGTTCTATATCTATTTTTTCCATAGCGAACACTGGGCAATCAAGAATTATATGAGGGATCGACTCCACTGTATCCGGTTCGCAGATGCATGATGGGCTCTCCTTGAGCTTGAATCTATGCAAGTACTCGGAGAACCCACCGTGTCCCGTCATTAATTGTGACACGATTCCCGTTGGCTGTAGTTGCCGAACGATTTTATATGTGGTATAGACGTCGGGGAGGAACATTTTTGTCACGGAGGCCACAGATCCCAGACCATATCTCCGGTTCCATTCGCCCAACGACTTAGCGCGAATTTGTCGCTTCACAAATGAAACCGGACACAGGTCATAGTCCGGCTGCCTGCGCAGCCCCAGTGCTGCCTCTTTAGCAAGCTTGTCTGCACGCTCGTTTCCCTGAAGCCCAGCGTGGGCCTTGATCCAGAAGAAAGATATATCTTTGTTCTGCACCAATGCCTCTCTTACGTTGGCTCTGGCTTTCATAGCGAGGGGGTGAGGTGAACTTTGGCTTGCGATCGTTTCGAGCGCTGACCTCGAATCACTGTATATACCAAAACTTCCCTCTCTCATACGGAGGATCTCACTCGTGGCTCTACATATAGCCAACAGTTCCGCCTGGTATACCGTGCAGTATGAGGACAAGCAAAGTTTTACGGCTTTGATCTCTGCGCTGTTGTTCCAAACGGAGAGCGCTGCCCCGACCTTGCCTTCAATTTTACTTCCGTCCGTGAATATTCTTACTGACTGCTGGTTTCGGCTATCAACCTGTTCTTGGTCTACCAGACAAACGAACTGTATGTCTATATGTTTCGCAGGGTGCGGAAAGTCTGCAAATCGCACCGGACGCTCCACCTCCCGATCTCCCAACTCCAGCCGGGACAAACCCCTACGGGTTTCATATAGCTCTGCCGCCTCCCGTATACGTAGGTCGAGAGGAAGAATCCCGGATAGAGCCAGTGCCGAGTTTAGGGAGACCGTGCGATACGACTTACAGAGTTTCTGAGCAAATCCTCTCTGCACCGTGTTGAGTTGTTTTTGGATACCTTGCTTTTGTGTTGCCGGCGCCCAGACACTGGCCGCATACGTAATGATTGGTTCCACTGTTGCGATATAAATTGTGCGTATCACTTCCGGGTGCAATCCCCAATTAACTTTTGCTGCTTTCGACAGTTGTTTGTACACACTCAGTGCCTTGCGGCAAACGTTTGTCGTGTGCGAGTGAAAGGTTAGTTTCGCGTCGATAGTTAAGCCCAGCAGCTTTATTTCCTTGGACATTGCAATGTCGACCCCGCCCATGCTCAGGCGTGGGATGTCGTATTTCAGTTTCCTTGTTGACACCATTGCGCAGGTTTTGTGCGGTGCAAACCGAAGCCTGTTCATGACCCCCCACTCCCAGGCACAGGCGAGAGCTGCATTCGCCTGTAGCTCTATTTCGAGTGCTGTGTCTGCATCAAACACTAGCACGACGTCATCAGCAAACGCTTGGCAGAAGTACCCCTTCTCTTTTGCTTGCTTCAGAAGTGGATCCAATAAAAGGTCCCAGAGTATTGGACCCCCAATTGAGCCCTGGACACAACCCTTCGTCGTAACCCTTGTGTGCTCCTCCCCGGCATACCTCAACATTACCCTCCTACTGTCGAGGTAGCTATCGATCAGCCTCCTTATGTTCACCGGACACTTTTCCTCAGCCAGTCGCGCTTTGATTGCTATCCACCATGCACTGTCAAAAGCACCTTCTATATCTAAGGACACCAACGTCACTATCTTTCTACAGTCCAGCCTGGATCTCACGTGCTGGACCAGGGAATAAAGGGCGTCCTCTGTGCTTCGTTGGGGCATAAAGCCGTACTGGCGAGTACTAATACGGGGAACAAGGTGCCACTTCAATCTAGCTACCATCATTTTTTCCAATACTTTGCCTAGGATAGGTAATAAGCCAATTGGCCTATAGGACTTAGGGTGTTGGTAGTTGTCCTTACCAGGTTTCCGCAGAACAATCACTGCGGCCTCCTTCCACAGCTTTGGGAAGTAAGATAGGTGGAGAGCCTTGTTGGAGATGGCAAGGAAGGCTTCGGGGTCCTGGAAAATAGCTCGCTTACAGATGTCGGCAGTGAGACCATCCGCTCCAGGAGCCTTTTTGGGGTTAAAACTTTCCACTGCGGTCTTCAGCTCCAGCATTGTAAAAGGCGGGTCATGAATCTCATCATGATGACGCTCGTTTACCTTGTCTGCAACTTCTCGTGTTCGCCTGTGGACTGCGTTATCCGTGCTCACTGAGTCTACTGGGTAAAATGTCTCCGCCAGCAGAGCAGCCGATTCACTTGGGTTTAGAGGGATACCATTTTTCACCAACGGCAAGTCCTCTTCTCTCTTCTTGGTACGACCTATAACCCGGTAAATTCCCTCCCACATCCCTTCCCGGTCCTGTTTTTGACAGAAGTCCTTCCAACTGCAAATCTGGGCATCCTTGGCTTTGCATTAATATTCCATCTTTATTTCCAGGTACTCTGTGACAACCTTCTCCCTTCGGACGGCTGCTGCACTTCGTATACGACGCTTCATAGTTTTCACCTTCTTCTTCAGTTCTCCGAGTTCTTCGGTCCACCATGGCAGGGTAAATTTTGTTTTATTTTTATATAGCGGTATATTTGTTTTACAAGACTGTTTTATATTATTTGTGTACTGTAATATTTTTTCTTCTAAATCTATTTCCTTGTCAATGTTGTCTATTTCGTTTTTATTGTATTTACTTTCTATGTTTAATTGGGTCAGTTTCTCAAGAAACTGGGTCCAATTAGCCTTTTTTGTATTATAAATACGTGTGGTTCTACTGATGCTTATCCCTTTACTTTTTTGCAGATTAATTTTGAATAATATACCATTGTGGTCCGAACTTGTGAAACCTCGCTCTACTCTCCAATCGTCTACGAATTCGAGCATGTCCATCGAGCATGCTGTCACATCCACAAAGCTGCTGATCGCGATGCCACCCCTAACAGTGTCAAAAGTTGGTGTCTCCCCCATATTTAGTACCTGGAGGTCCAGTTCTTCCAGGATCCCTGACAATTCGTCTCCCCTTAGATCGTTTTTTGTGCTTCCCCACCATGTACTTTTCGAGTTAGCGTCGCCTCCAATAACGGTTCTGTAGTGGCCAAGTACCTCGTGTATGCGTTTCAGCTGCTCCAGATAGGGCTCGATGGGCTGGTCTGGCTCAAAGTAGAACGAAACTACTGCGATTTCCCAGGCGTTGGTTCGGATCCTCACTACGGCTATGTTGTTCGTAGTCAATTCCGGGCACTGTATTATGTCAAGGTCGGGATCGTGAACCACGATTGCTGCCTTGACAGTCCCGTTTCCTTGGTCCACGCACTGGTAGATTCTCGCTCCTCGGTAGTTCTTCATCCTGCAAGCTCCACCCACATAAGGCTCCTGGAGCAGCGAAAAGGCAATGTTTCGCGCATTGGCCTCCACCATGAGTTCCAGAGTCGCCAGCTTTTTTCTCTGGAGGTTTGCTTGGGCTACCGTATATTGTTTATCTTGGACAACCTTAGCAATACGCTACAGTGGATCTAGCCAGTGTGTCCCATTTCCTGCGTACCGGGCATGTCTGGCTGAACGCATTGTGGTCAGTTAGGTCATATTTTGCTACTTGGCAATTTTTGCACGAGGGGGGATCACCAGCCATCCAATCAGGGCACTGACTCCTAAGATGCGGTCCGCCACAATGGCTGCAGAGGTCCACGCTTTCTTTACAAAAGCGCTTACCGTGTCCATATCCCAGGCATCTGGTGCACTGCACCAAGGGTGATTGGTCCTCCACTCGTATTCTCTGCAGATCGATGTGCAGAGTTCCTGCATCAGTCATTCTCCTCCAGACTATTGGAGATGTACTGATGATAATGTGACCGGTAAGTGGGTTTCTTGCCCTTCTCCTGTATTTGATCACTATGCGCAGGTCCTTTGGGTCCAAGTTGATGAAAATATTGGAGTTTTGGTTTTTGACGGCCTTCAGGATATCATCGTCGTTGTGAACAAGGAGGACATCCCTTAAGATCACCAGGGGGTCTTTGTTTGCTACTTCTTCGCATATCAACTTCTTCCCAGAACCTTCCAGCCTTTCTCTGATCTTCTTCCTGTCCTCCTCTGTGTTGCAGCTCATTATTATCTTTCTGTCCTTTGCCTTCCTAACTTTTTCTATGGTGACCCATCCTTCTTTCGCATCCATCGCTTCTCGTACCTTTCTTAGTACTGCCTCGCCAGTTTCGGTCTCGTCTTCCGACGCTATTATGATCGAGTGTAGGGCAGACCTTCCGGCAGGTGTTTTCCCTGTTTGTATCATTGCCGTTGCCGCTACTACATCCGCATAGGTCGCACTGGTCTTTTGCTGGTTCTCTATATTCGCCTTCAAGTTTTCAATTTCTAGGTAGGTCTTTTCTATTTTTTCCCCTTGCTTTTTCAATAGCTCCAGTATTTCCCTTCCTTCTGTTTCCCCCAATTTGTCCCCTGTTTTTCTCTGTTCCTCGGTTCCTATCCCCATCACCTCTGTATTTGTGCTCTTTGCTTCTGTTACAGGTTTGCGTGCTGCTGTTCCTTTCTTCGCAGTCTCCGCTTCTTTTACGAGCTGGTAGAGGTGGTCTACTGCATCTATTATACCCTGCTTGAGGTCCGTCCTCAGATTCCGAGAGTCGCCAATGCAAGCCTTCGCCCTCTGAAGCCAGACCCTCGCCTGGGCTATCCTATCCGCTGACTTTCCTGCATCCTGTTTCAGCTTCGGCGACATCCCAGCTGCCTCCGTAGATGCTCTACGCGCTACGACCTTTGCTTCTTGGGGGGGCGCTGCCCTCTGCTTAGGCTTCTGGGGTGCCACAGGTGCCGTCACCGGAACCGGTTGTCTAGGTAAGTGAGGGTGTGTTTCCGAGCTGCAGGGTTTGGGATCATTCTTACCTAACTCCCATTCTCCGATACTACGTCTCACATTAGAAGCTTGTGTGACCTGATCTGATAAAGGTCCTGCCTTCACTGTGTCGCCGATTTGGGAGGTGTTTTCATCCAACTTTTTAGCAGGTGTGCGGAAGGTGGCCATTTTTCGAGGTGAGAGCACAGTAGTATCAGGTAAAAGCGAATAACTAGAAACCAGCCTATGTGTTTGAGTCTTACGTTACTATAAAAAGTAGGTAACTTAGCAGGGTAACACTTCTTGCTAAGAGGAAGTGTCTAAAGCACAGAGGCTGCGGCCACACACTTAAGAATTATAAGGTATCCTAACCCAAGAGATGCGTTCCAGTGTGATTAGCAATTTGGTCAATAAACCGAAAATTAAAAGAGTTAAACGAAGATTCGCTTCGTTAATACAAACTGCGGCCAATAAACCGTCTATCAACAGAAACGGTGGTCAAAAAACCATTATGTCAATTTCAATGTCAGTTACGAGGTCAATGGTCAATAATTTTAGGGTCAAGGGACCTTGTCTGTTTGCTCTCGGTCAATAGAACCGGGAATCAGGGTACAGAACAAAACTGCACAAAAGCCTTACAACTACTGTAGAGTTAGGTTTGGGCCTAATCTGTTAGTTCCCAGTCAATAAGACCGGGGATCAGTAAATATTGTGGTCAATAAACCTCTGACGTCAAATACTGTCACACACAGATATTAAAATTTTTCGTGGGTTGGTTAGGTTAGGTTAGGTTAGGTTAGGTTAGGTTAGGTTAGGTTAGGTTTTTTTTTTTTTTTTTTTTTAGTAAGTGATGCAGCTATCCTCTTGCATGACAAGAGCCTTTTTCCATCTTTTTATTTTTATTCTTCTAATAGTTTATTTTTCTTTCCTTTATTATTAATTTATTTTATTTATGTTAGAGAGAAACAAGTTACTCTTGTTTGTTTCTCTCTATCACAGTTTTGCAAATGTCCTCTGCGAATTTTAGGAATTGCACTCTTTTTTCCTTATCGGCAATTAGTGTATGCACGTCATCTTTGGCTATTCGCGCTCCTAGGCGTTGTTCAGCCTCGTGTCTACGGGAGCCGAATACTGGACACTGAAAGATGACGTGCATTACATCTTCCTCTACCTCTGGGTCGCAGATACACGACGGGCTCTCCCGACACTTGAAGCGATGCAAGTATTGGGAGAACCCCCCGTGTCCCGTTAATATCTGTGTTACCACGCCTTGCGGTTGGATTTTCCGCACCAATTGATACGCATCCCTCGCGTTTGGGAAGAACGCTCTCGTGACGGAGGCCGTCTGCCCCGACTGGTATCTCCGGTTCCATTCGTCAAGGGAACCGCTGCGAATTTCCTGCTTGACGAATGAAAGCGGACACAGGTCGTAGTCAGGCTTCCTCCGACTCGACAGCGCCGCCTCCTTTGCCAGAAAGTCGGCACGCTCGTTTCCATCGATGTTGGCGTGGGCCTTAATCCAGAACAAGGATACATCTTTGTGCTGGATCAAGGCTTGGCTGAGGTTGCGGCGTGCCTGGATCGCGAGGGGATGCAGAGTCCCGGGGTTCGTAACTGTTTGCAGCGCCGCCCTCGAATCGCTGTAGATGCCGAAGCTCTCCACGCTGCACTTGAGGATTTCGCTCGTAGCTCTGCATAGGGCCAAGAGCTCGGCCTGGTAGACTGTGCAGTACGCTGGCAAGCACAGTTTCCGGCTTCTGGTTTCGGTCCGGCTGTCCCACATGGACAGCGCGGCACCGACCCTGCCCTGTAACTTGCTGCCGTCTGTAAAGATGCGGAGCGCCTGCACGTTATGCTGGTCTACCAGGCTTTGGTCGTCCAGACTCTGGAAACTCATGTCCATACGCAGAGCCGGATGCGGTAATTCTGCAAATCCCACCACACGTTCTATCTCACGGTCTCCCAGCACTAGCCGGGTTGACCCTTTGCGAGCTTCGTATAGACGAGCCGCTTCTTGGATACGGAGGTCCAAAGGCAGTAACCCGGCCAGTAACAGGGCCGAGTTAAGGGAGACAGTGCGGTAGGACTTGCAGATTTTCTGCGCGAATCCTCTCTGCACAGCGTTGAGGAGCTTGCGGACACCCAGCTTCTCGGTGGCGGGCGCGTATGCTGCTGCCGCGTATGTGATGACCGGCTCTACCGTCGCCGTGTATATAGTACGCACTATTTCGGGGTGCAGCCCCCAGCTTATCTTCGCTGCTCTCGAGAGCTGTTTGTAGATATTTAGGGCCTTCCTACAGACGTTGCCGACGTGGGTGTTAAAAGTCAGCTTGTCGTCTATAGTAAGCCCCAAAATCCTCAGCTCTCGGGACATGCCAATGTCGACCCCGCCCATGCTCAGGAGCGGGGTGTCATGCTTCAACTTGTTCGTTATAAGCATGGCGCAGGTCTTGTGTGGCGCAAATTTTAATTTGTTTTTAACACCCCACCCCCGAACAAAGTCGAGGGCGGCATTGGCACGTCGCTGCACCTCTAGCGGGTTTTTTTTTTTTTTTTTTTTTTAATAAAAATGCAGCTATCCTCTTGCATGACAAGAGCCTTTTTCCATCTTTTTATTTTTATTCTTCTAATAGTTTATTTTTCTTTCCTTTATTATTAATTTATTTTATTTATGTTAGAGAGAAACAAGTTACTCTTGTTTGTTTCTCTCTATCACAGTTTTGCAAATGTCCTCTGCGAATTTTAGGAATTGCACTCTTTTTTCCTTATCGGCAATTAGTGTATGCACGTCATCTTTGGCTATTCGCGCTCCTAGGCGTTGTTCAGCCTCGTGTCTACGGGAGCCGAATACTGGACACTGAAAGATGACGTGCATTACATCTTCCTCTACCTCTGGGTCGCAGATACACGACGGGCTCTCCCGACACTTGAAGCGATGCAAGTATTGGGAGAACCCCCCGTGTCCCGTTAATATCTGCGTTACCACGCCTTGCGGTTTGATTTTCTGCACCAGTCTGTACGCATCCCTCGCGTTTGGGAAGAACGCTCTCGTGACGGAGGCCGTCTGCCCCGACTGGTATCTCCGGTTCCATTCGCACAATCGGATACGCCTTGGTCCCGGTGGTAGGATTGCTCCCTGTTTCTGCGGTGGAGCCCTTAGCAGTACGCTACTTTTGCTCTAGCTAACGCATCCCACTTGCGTCGGACCGGACAGTCCATGCTAAACGCATTGTGTCCGGTCGCATCCAGATTTGCTCTAGAGCAGTTGCAGCAGGTGGGGGGTGCGTTGGCGAGCACATCAGGGCAATTCCTGCGCTGGTGAGCTCCACCACAGTGAGCGCATGTCTCCTCTTTTTCTTTAACTGTACAGAGGCGCTTGCTGTGCCCATAGCCCAGACATCCCGAGCATTGCACCAAAGGGGACTGGTCCTCCACCCTAATTCGCTGTATGTCTATGTACACAGCAGACGCCTCTGTCATGCGTCTCCAGAGCTTGGGAGATACTCTTGCGACTATGTGGCACATTAGAGAGTTCCTTGCGGATTTCTTATATTTGATTTCCAATTTTTCATCTTCAGCTGCAAGTCCAGAGAAGAGCGAAGCATTTTGCACCCTCAGGGCTTTTACAATGTCCTCGTCCTTGTTATATTTTAGGACATCTCTGAGGATGATAAGTGGGTCCTGGTTTTTGACGTCCTGGACGTCCAGCTGTTCGTCTGCTGTTTTTAATTTGTTACGGACCCTACTCCTTTCCTCTTCGTTCCTGCAGCTGATGATGACTTTTCTGTCTTTCGCTTTTCTAACTCTGTCAATGCATATGCCATCTTCCTTAGCTTTTATTACTGTTCTAATTCGACCTACTACGTCTTCCCCGGTTTCCTTATCATCTTTCGAGGTGACCACTACCGAGTGCAGCGCGGGCTGCACCAGGAGTGGTTTGGCGCGCGCCGCTACTCCGGCGTACGTGATCTCCTCTGTTGTCATAGTCAGAGCCCTTTTTAATTCTTCTATTTTCTCATTGCTCTCTCTCATTAGCTTACTGTGGTCTGCTAATGAGGAGAGCAGTTGAGGAAATTCGTTGTTTGTTTTTGCTGACTGGCATTGTCTCTCTTTGTGTAGCTGATTTTCTTCTTTATCTTTATCTGACCCCTTCCCCAACTCGCCCTCCTTTACTAGTTGGTAGAGGCTGTCAATGGCCTGGGTGACGTCCGCTTTTATATCGGTTTTTAAATTCCTAGAATTTTTGAGCGCGATCTTAGCTTTCGTCACCCAGTTTCTTGCCTCTTGTACTCTACTTGCACTGGTGGATGCGCTTGTCACTTTCGGACTGTCCGCCGTCCCCACCGGTCCCATTTGAGCAGATTGTTTGCTTGTGGAGGTTGCGATTACCGGATTTTTGGGCTTGGTGGGGGCGGCGGGCACCGACGTAGGAGAGGGGTCTTTGCTGGCTTCCCATTCCCCGATACTCCTCCTGACGTTTGTCTGGGTTTGCGTATGCTCCGCAGAACTCGCACTCAGCATCCCGTCAGGGGGAGTAGCCTGAGAAGGTGAGGAAGTTTGTTTTTTGGCTGGGGTTCGGAATCCGAACATGCTGGAGGATGGGAGGGATAGCTTCGGTTAGGTTAGGTTAGGTTAGGTTAGGTTAGGTTAGGTTAGGTTAGGTTAGGTTAGGTTAGGTTAGGTTTTTTTTTTTTTTTTTTTTTTTTTTTTTTATTGAACGCACCCGTCATCACAGGGCGTTAGGCTCAGTTTTCCCCTGATATTCGTCAAGGATTGTACTACAAGGAATTTTTATTCATTTTTCTTATATACTTATTTCTTGTTGCCTCGCTGGCTTTATTTATTTATTCTTATTCTATTACATTTTTCTTGTCTTAATACTGGTTGTATTTTACAAAATTTGGTGTTACATTTCTATTTCTTACATGTATTACATATTTTCTAGTCTTTCTTGTCTTATTTTCTAGCCTTGTTTCTACTTGCTAACGCATATAACCTCAATTATATGTTACAGCAAGTTTTAGGTACTATTACGTTTATTCACTATTTTACATATTTTCAGACAGTAGTTAATAAAGTCTTCTGAGCTGTTAATGCTTGTTAAGAGGCTGTGTAGATTTTCTATCGATATACTAGTCTGTAGTTTACTACTAAGGTCGTAGCGCTCACGGTCGTGGATAGGGCATTCTATTAGGAGGTGGGGGATTGTTTCCTCGCATACTGGGTCACAGACGCATGATGGGCTGTCCCTGCACTTGAAGCGGTTCAAGTACTGGGAGAACCCACCATGCCCCGTTAGAACTTGGGTGAGCATACCTGCTGGTCCTACCTTACGGACGAACCTATATGCTAGCACGGCATCTGGCAAGAAGAGCCTCGTAATCGACGCGGTGTCACCTTCTTGATACCTATTATTCCATTTATACAATGTTGTAGTACGTATGATCTTCTTCAGATATGAGATCGGACACCGGTCATAGTCCGGTTTTCTCTTCAGCGTCAGTGCCGCTTCCTTTGCTAGGTCGTCAGCACGCTCGTTTCCTGGAAGGCCCGCATGGGCCTTCACCCAGAACAAAGACACAGCTTTACCCTGGGCCAAGGCCGTCCGCAGGTTCCTCCTTGTCTCCACTGCGAGAGGATGGAGTGAGCCATGGTTTGCGATCGTCTCCAGAGCGGCTCTCGAATCGCTGTAAACACCATAACTCTCTTCACCCCCTCTCAGGATAAAGCCAGACGCTTTCCATATAGCCAAGAGTTCCGCCTGATAGACGGTGCAGTACGCGGACAGACTAAGTTTGAGGTTCCGAATCTCGGCCTCACCATTCCATACGGATAATGCGGCTCCGACCTTCCCCTCAATCTTGCTGCCGTCGGTGAATATTCGCACCGCCTGCACATTATGCCTGTCTACAAGGTGTTGGTCTACCAGGCTAACGAACTCCAGGTCTATATGTTCCGCCGGATGTGGAGCTTCTGCAAATCTCACCACACTCTCGGTTTCTCTATCTCCCAGAGCCAGCGGGGGCGACCCTCTCTTTGCCTCATACAGGGCGGCTGCCTCCTGTATTCTGAGGTCGAGAGGAAGTATCCCCGCCAGAACTAGTGCCGAGTGCAGAGAAACTGTGCGGTAAGACTTGCATAGCTTTTGGGCAAAACCTCTTTGAACAGTGGATAGTTGCTTGCGCACTCCCGTCTTCTCGGTTGCAGGGGCCCATACTGCTGCCGCGTACATAATTATCGGCTCGATTGTGGCAACGTAGATGATTTTTATAACTTCTGGGTGCAAGCCCCAGTTTACTTTCGCAGCCCTTGACAGTTGCTTGTAAACGTCCGTTGCCTTCTTGCACTGTGTCGCGACGTGGGTGTTAAAGGTCATCTTTTGGTCGATGATGACGCCCAATAACTTCACCTCCTTTGACAATTGAACGCTTGCTCCTCCCATGGTCAGCAGTGGGTTGTCGTACTTCAATTTCTTCGTCAGTACCATTGCGCAAGTCTTGTGTGGCGCAAACTTCAATTTGTTGCGTACACCCCACTGCTGAACATAAGCAAGAGCGGCGTTTGCCTGTCTCGAGACTTCAAGACCGGTATCCCCATCGAAAACCATTACCACATCGTCCGCGAACGCCTGCACGTAATATCCCTTGCTGTCCAGATCTCTCAGTAAAGGGTCAAGGAGGATGTTCCACAGGATTGGGCCACCTATTGACCCTTGCACACATCCTTTGCTCGTGCTCCTTGTGCATTCTTCCCCGGCGTACCGCACTCTGACTTTTCTGCAGTCGAGATAGCTATCCAGTAGCCTCCTGATATTGACCGGACACTTTTCCTCAGCCAGACGGACTCTAATAGCAGGCCACCATGCGCTGTCGAAGGCTCCCTCTATATCCAGTGACACTAGGGTTACCAGCTTCTTCAGCCCAATCTTACCCTGGATATGGTGTACTAGCGTATAGAGGGCGTCCTCAGTGCTCCTCTGGGGCATGAATCCGTACTGGCGAGTACTGATCCGCGGTACTAGGTGCCACTTCATTCTTGCTACTGTCATCTTCTCTAGGATCTTCCCCAAGACTGGCAGGAGACCTATCGGTCTATATGCTTTGGGGTTCGTGTAGTCTTCCTTGCCCGGTTTTCTTAATACCACCACCGTGGCCTCCTTCCAAATGTCCGGGAAGTGCCCCAACATGAGGCACTTGTTGGCCAGGGCAAGGAATGCGTCCAGATCCTGAGAGATAGCCCGACTGCAGATGTCTGCTGTGAAGCCATCCGCTCCTGGGGCCTTCTTCGGATTAAAACTTCCCATCGCGGTCTTTAGCTCCAGCGAAGTAAACGGTGGGTCATGGTGTTCATCATGTTCCAGGTCGTTTACTCGCTCTGCCGCCATTCTGGTCCGGCGATGGTCTTCGTTATCTGTTTCCTTCAGGTCTTCTGGGTAGAACGTCTCCGCTAGCAGTCGCGCCGATTCTCTTGGGTTTAAGAATGCACCATCTTTGGTTAGGGTCAAGTCTTCTTGTCTCCTGGTGGTCCTTCTAATGACTCTATAAATCCCCTCCCAGAGTCCTTCCCTGTCTTGCTTCTCGCAGAACGTCTTCCAGCTCTCTATTTGGGCTTTCTTGGCTTGGCACTCGTAGGCTTCCTTCTTTTCTAGGTACTGTGCTACCACTATTTCTCTGCGGTACGGTGCCGCATTCTTTATTTTGCGCCTGAAGGTAGTGGCAGCCTTTTTCAGCCTCGCGAGCTCGTCATTCCACCATGGGACTCTGAGTACCTCGGTACTCTTCTTGGCCGGCATGCTTCCCTTGCACGCGGCCGAGATGCACATTGTATAATTTACAATAATATTTTCCAAATCGTTTTTTGTTATTATATTTTTTATTGTGTCTACGTTAATGTTATTAATTGTTTTTTGTTCATATAACTTTGAATTAAAAATGTCCCAATTTGCTTTTCTTGTGTTGTAGAGTCTGGTGGTTCTTTCCACTTTGAGTCCTTTGCTCTTGCGGAGATTTATGTGGAATAAGATGGTATTATGATCCGAGCTCGTCACAGTCTGGTCTACCCTCCAGTTTTCTACTAAGTCCAGTAGATCTGCGGTACAGGCTGTTATGTCCACGTGACTGGTATACGCTCTTCCACCTCTGACGGTGTCGAAGGTAGGCGTATCACCATTATTCAGTACCTGAAGCCCAGACTCTTCCAGGGTCCCGGACATTTCTTTACCCCTGTGGTCTTCTACGGTGCTACCCCACCAGGTACTCTTGGCGTTGCTGTCGCCTCCTATCAGTAGCAGTGTGGAACCCAGCTCCTCTCTGATGGTACGTAGCTGCTCCAAGTATGGCTCTATGGGTTGATCCGGTTCAAAGTAGAAGGACACCGCCGCGATTTCCCAGGCTGCGGTTCGGATCCTCACTACAACAATATTGTTGTTTGTGAGTTTCGGGCACTGGAAGACGTCAAAGCTGTCATCAAAGATAGCTATTGCCGCCTTGATCGTCCCATCTCCTACTGACGCGTTCTGGTAGACTCTCGCCCCACGGTAGTCCTTCATCCTTCTCACCCCGCCCACATAGGGCTCCTGGAGTAGCGCAAATGCGAGTTTTCGCTCACTGGCCTCAATCATGAGTTCTGTTGTTGCCAGTTCCTTCCTTTGGAGGTTTGCTTGGGCTACTGTATATCTTCTAGTGGGGTTGCCTGCCCCGGAACGGCTATCGTCGCCCTTAGCAATACGCTATTTTAGCTCTGGCTAGTGCCTCCCACCTTCTGCGTACTGGGCACCCAGAGCTAAATGCGTTATGCTCTAAGGGGGTGTCAACCTTCGCGGCCACGCAGTTGCAGCATGTTGGTGCTGCTGTTGCCAGCCATTCCGCGCATTCCTGCCGCATGTGCGGTCCACCACAATGGCTACATCTTGGCACGGTCTCCTTGCAGAAGCGTCTCCCATGTCCGTATGCTAAGCACATGGAGCACTGTACGAGGGGGGACTGATCTTCGACCCTTACCCTCTGCATGTCGACGTGCACCGTGCCACTATCCAACATCCTATTGTATATTTGCGGTGACACCTTAACGACAATGTGGCTCATCAATGGGTTTCTTGCCTTGCGGCGAAATTTAAATTCCAGCCTGTTCTCCTCCTTGTCGAGGCCATGGAAAACCCCTCCGTTCTGGTTTCTCAGGGCAGCAACGATATCGTCGTTACTGTTGTACGACAGTACGTCCCTGAGCACCAGCATCGGGTCCTGGTTCTTCATTTCCTCGACCAGGAGTCGATCTCCCGCACTTTTAAGTCTGTCCTGAACCTTTTGCCGTTCCTCGACAGTTCTGCATCCTATGATGACCTTCTTGTCCTTCACCCTCCTGACCCTTTCTACAGTCACCCAGCCATCTTTGGCATTGACTGCCTGTCGGACCTGTTTTAGGACCTCTTCGCTGTTTTCAGCCTCGTCCCTGGACGTGATGACGATGGAGTGTAAGGAGCTCCGATCGCTCATCCTCTTTTTGTTTTGGTCCGCGGTGACGTCTGCGTATGTGGCTTTTTGGGTGACAACTTGGTTATTAAGCACAGACTCCCTGAGTTTCACAATCTCTACATTTGTTTGCTCTATCCTGCTATTCTGCTCTTTGATGAGCTTTACCAGCTCTTCATTTGTATCTTTTATTTCCATTATTTTCTTATCCCCTGTTCCTTCTTTGTTCTCTATCACACTACTCTTTATGTCGCCTAGATTTTTCTTCTTTTCCACTTCCAATTCGGTGGCCACCTCTTTCAAAAGTTGGTAGAGCTTGTCCACGGCCAGGATCATACCCTCCTTCAGGTCTCCCCTCAGGTTGCGGGAGTCACTTAGGTGAGTCTTCGCCCTCTGAAGCCAGACCCGCCCTTCTTGAACCCTGTCCTTGGGCTTAGTGGGATCAACCTTTGGTGATTTTGTCGTCGGTGTCGGTGCCTCCAATGATGTTTTACGTGCCGTCAGCCGAGTATCGGTAGGGGGCGCTGTTTTTTGTTTTGGTTTCGGCTGACTAGCTGCCTTTTGGCCCGCCTTTGTCGGAGGAGATATGTTTATTAAAAGCGGGTGTGGTTGTGTGGATGATATACACGGCTTTGGGTCGGTCTTTCCGCTTTCCCACTCGCCGATACTACGCCTCACGCTAGGGGCTGGCGTCTCGACTTTAGAGGAGGATCCTGCCCTCTCTTTCTCGTTTGGGGACGCGGTAGGCCGATCTGCCGTCTTTTTGTTGGGGGTGTGGGCGATGGCAAACATTCTCGATGGGGAGAGCCTTGTTAAATTTGTAGGTAATCACTACACACAATGGTACTAATTTATGTAATAAACAATAAGATGAAGGGAGTAAATACTAAAACTAGGTGTATCGGTCAATAGACTCGATTCACGCACACAGGTAAAATGAGTAAAAAGACAACGAGTGAAAGGGGTAAATACTAAAACTAGGTGTATCGGTCAAAAGACTCGATTCACGGGGGCAGGTAAGACGAGTAAGATGTGTAAAATTATAGGTAGGCGTGTAGGTGTATGTATATGAACGTAAGTGTGCGTGTGAGTGTGTGTGTATGTATACGTGTGTGTGTGTGTGTGTGTATGAATGTATTTATATGTTTTGTGCTGATCTGGTGTTTTCTTTTTCAGGTCGCGCTCTACCCTTCTGTCGCGGTTCCGGCGGGGGATGCTCACCGGGATGTCAAGTAATTTAGTTTTGATTTGTATGTCGTAGGAAATAACATAGGTTCTTGCTCTAAATGTAGAGTTACCTGTCTCCTCGCCTAAAAATGCCCCATCCACTCCCGTAAAGATCCGGCTCACTTGCCGTCTAACGTGTATAAAAATATACAAGTGTCAATTTGACTCTATGTAGAGCGGGAGCGGTGTCTAATGGTCCTTACCTAATTACTTACTACTATACTAGTACTTATACTATAAGATATAAAATAAGACAAATATTATAATTTTATATAGAGTCAGTCACTAAAATAAAACTAAATAAAACTAAAATTAAAGTATACAATTTTAGTCAAAAATGTTTTTCGACTCTATGTAGAGTCGATCTCTCCACTAGGCGGGCCTCCCCGAGCCCCCACAATGGACCAAACACCTCTACTCCAGCCGGACGGGTTCCGGGTTACGTTTCACAGAGACTCTAGACTCTACCTAGGGACTCTCCTATTGCCCGCCTATTGTCCGCTCTATCCCGAGCCGAAAACCCCGTTTGATTTGGACAACGGGTTGCAAAGTTATGGCCAGGATGGTGTAAGGAGGAAAGTTCTACCCCAGAGACTAAGTCAAAGTCCAAAAGTTGGAGGAGGGGGATGAAACTTTGTCCAAATGATCGGTTGGGGGGTAAAGGGTTTGTCTCCGGTACAAACCGTGGGGGGGGGTTGTTAGGGGGGGGGACCCCGTAAAAATGGTCAAAATTGAGCTAGGACGCTCGGTTTACCTGTAAACTGAAAACACAGTTATTGTGCGGTTTTCAGGACAGTCCGCGTTCCAGTAAAAAATTTACAACTCAGCAGTAATTAACTAATAAATTTTAGAAAAAATAATGTAAGAAGCTAATAAACCGTTCTATTGAACTATGTTAAGACTTATATACTATTACATAAAATAATTTTGAGAAATACCCCCTTGAAAACAAAATATTAAAAACCAAGAAACGCAAAAAGACAGTTTTTCGGAAATTTATGAGTGAAAATATTAATCGACAGTAATGAAAATTTTATAACAAAATAAGGAGCTAATAACGCATCGAATAACGTTTGTTTCTCTTCTGTCAAAACCATACAAAAAGTTTAGGTAAAAGTTAGGTATTTCAATAGGTATTTTAATTTGTTGATAACTCAGCAGATGTACTAAAGAAAAATCTGAAAATCTGCACAAATATTCTCAATGAGTTGTCCAATCTATAAATTAATTAAAAAATATAGGTCATCGATCGTTCCTTCGAGGTACGGCTGTCACAATTTGGGTATATTTAAAAATTTTTTGAAAATTTTTTATCGCCGCTCCCAGGCCACTTATCGACAAGCAAAAAACGGCAGTATGTTGCTTACGTGGTCCGCTCCAAGATGTGATGCTATCTGTGATCCTAGGAACGCTGGTTCTGAAGTCTCGCTGCACGTGGTTTTCAGATTTTCCCCCGTAGCGGCGAGAGGCGTGGCGAGAAAAATCCAATACTTTGCCAATATGTGCGGCGAAGTGGTTCCCTCCAAATAGCAGTATAAAAATATGGGGTTACCGCGATGAATCCGGTGCCGCACGCCAAAAACTGTTTCCGGCACGTGTTTTTCGGAGAGATAACCTCAGAAATCGCAGTTTTTGGGATTTCCAAGGGAAACCAGCAGGGTTTCCACCGAGTCACTGAACTACTTTCATAGTAGGCACTAAAACACTCACTGTGGTATAAATTTCGGGTTTAAATTCGGACTTTTACTATTTAAACGGGTTTTTTAAGCGCGGAGCGACTCGAAAACGATCTGATCGCGGCAAGGGGTTCCGTGCAACTGGGGTTAGGTTAGGTTAGGTTAGGTTAGGTTAGGTTAGGTTAGGTTAGGTTAGGTTAGGTTAGGTTAGGTTAGGTTAGGTTAGGTTAGGTTAGGTTAGGTTAGGTTAGGTTAGGTTAGGTTAGGTTAGGTTAGGTTAGGTTAGGTTAGGTTAGGTTAGGTTAGGTTAGGTTAGGTTAGGTTAGGTTAGGTTAGGTTAGGTTAGGTTAGGTTAGGTTAGGTTAGGTTAGGTTAGGTTAGGTTAGGTTAGGTTAGGTTAGGTTAGGTTAGGTTAGGTTAGGTTAGGTTAGGTTAGGTTAGGTTAGGTTAGGTTAGGTTAGGTTAGGTTAGGTTAGGTTAGGTTAGGTTAGGTTAGGTTAGGTTAGGTTAGGTTAGGTTAGGTTAGGTTAGGTTAGGTTAGGTTAGGTTAGGTTAGGTTAGGTTAGGTTAGGTTAGGTTAGGTTAGGTTAGGTTAGGTTAGGTTAGGTTAGGTTAGGTTAGGTTAGGTTAGGTTAGGTTAGGTTAGGTTAGGTTAGGTTAGGTTAGGTTAGGTTAGGTTAGGTTAGGTTAGGTTAGGTTAGGTTAGGTTAGGTTAGGTTAGGTTAGGTTAGGTTAGGTTAGGTTAGGTTAGGTTAGGTTAGGTTAGGTTAGGTTAGGTTAGGTTAGGTTAGGTTAGGTTAGGTTAGGTTAGGTTAGGTTAGGTTAGGTTAGGTTAGGTTAGGTTAGGTTAGGTTAGGTTAGGTTAGGTTAGGTTAGGTTAGGTTAGGTTAGGTTAGGTTAGGTTAGGTTAGGTTAGGTTAGGTTAGGTTAGGTTAGGTTAGGTTAGGTTAGGTTAGGTTAGGTTAGGTTAGGTTAGGTTAGGTTAGGTTAGGTTAGGTTAGGTTAGGTTAGGTTAGGTTAGGTTAGGTTAGGTTAGGTTAGGTTAGGTTAGGTTAGGTTAGGTTAGGTTAGGTTAGGTTAGGTTAGGTTAGGTTAGGTTAGGTTAGGTTAGGTTAGGTTAGGTTAGGTTAGGTTAGGTTAGGTTAGGTTAGGTTAGGTTAG